>CM040246.1:112395585-113143973 GCA_022545495.1 Chrysanthemum lavandulifolium | reverse complement strand
GGCGAAGGAGCCAAATACACCAAAAATACGAGCTCTCAAGGAACTTGTCCCCAACTGCAACAAGGTTATTTTAGTTTTTATGGCTGGTTGTATCATTCATCTTTTTCACATTATACTATTTCTTTTACTTAACATAAAGCCAATTCACAGAGAGACCAAGCATCAATTCTAGATGATACCATTGCGTATATCAAATCATTGCAAATGCAAGTGCAGGTACTCCTATTCTTATCAGATATCTCTCGTTTTATACATATTATCTAAAGTTGGGACCTGTGTTAAATCAGATGATGCAATGCATGGGAGCTGGTGGTATGCCACACATTCCTTACATCACTATGAGACCAATGTATGGAATGGGATACATGAGTAACGAACACTATGGCTACTATTTTACTTCGAGTTCTCCTATATTTCCACCTTTTGCTAGCGGATCTGGTCCTTCAGTACCAACAGTGGAGAATTTCGTAGGATCGCCAAGTTTGCTTCAAATTCCTCATCAAGAGTTTCTATCACAGACAATTGAACCTGCTTGTTCTGGTACATTATCTTCTGACACCATTATTCCAACAACAGGCGACCAACATCGATCTGGGATATCTTCTCAGTATTCATATCATATGCCTGTGACGAACCAAGTATGGCATTGCTTGTTCATGTTCTTTTTGCAACTCACACCCATATGCTATAATCTTGCGGGACTTATTGTTACCATTCAATTTCATATCAGATTTGTGTCATAGCTTGATTTTATATGGTCTTTTATTATGTCCAGATCTATGAAGTCCAAGGTTAATCATTATACCTCTCATTCATATGAAACTGTGACCCGATAATCTTATTTCTTTGCTTATTATGTCTAGTTTAAAACGCCAAGGACCAAACTTGTTAAAACAGAAGTTAATAACTACTTGGCAGTTATTTCTGTAGGATTTCATGAAAGGTTGTGTCGGTTCAATGATACCGATTCATAACCTATATATACATATGTAAAACATCGATTACAAGGTTAATCAAATATAGAACATATTTACTTATTCAAATCATTGCAACTTTATATAATCGATCGGATATTTGGGACAACAAATTGGCATCAAGAGCAAGGATTTACATACCAAACATACATCATTTCGCATAAAAACCCTAACGAGAAGCCGGAAGAGAAGAAAGCTGAAAAGGAAGAACACCTGTTCTACTTTGGCAGGAACGCGTTTTAATCTTCCAAGGAAAACGCACGAGGTTGGATAAGGAGTAATGTAAAGAGATAGTGCACAATCTACTTACGTTGAAGTTGCAAGCGCCAAAACACCAGACGATATTGGTGTCGAACTTCGCTGGTAAACAACGAAAGATCAGGAAAGGAAGAGATTGGAGACTTGTGTATACGGTTAGAAAACAAAACACAAAGCAAAACGTTGTTGTAGAAGAATTCAGACACGTGGGACGAAGAAGAGTACTCAAGGAAAAGTGTGGAGTTTGTGTTGATACAACACAAGAACGACAACAACGAAAAGAGACAAATGTAAGGGATGTTTAGTTTCAGCAGAACGAATCAAAAAACGAAGGACCTGTTTTGATTCGAAAGGATTACCAAGTTGTGGTAACGAGTTTGTGTAGGAAACCTAGTGATTTCAAAGTGACGAGATCAAGGAGAACGCACAAAAGAACAACGTATAGATTGGTACAAGGAAAGTTTTCTGTTTTATTGTTAGTATCGGATCTTAATTGAAAACAAAAACGTAAACAGAAGTAACAAGGCAAGGAGGCATTGAAGTTTTGTTTATACTGCTGGTAAAATATCCGAGACACAAATTCGAAACTTGAAGTTCGAATTGGATTTTAAAACAAGGGTAACGAGGCATAAGACAAAAGGAATTAAAGTGGGAACAAACAACGTTGGTGAACGATTTTCACTAACAAAGCAAACGAATACATCTCAGATTCATCAAAAGTAACGAGGTCACAATTTTTCATTTACTTTGGATTTCAATTCATATTAGAAATAGTATATATCTCATTAGTCTATACTATTAAGAAATCCTTAAAACTATTATTGATCCCGTAGTACTAAGATTCCCGGAAACTATAATTCTCACGTTAGAAGAGAGTACCATACTAAGATAAGTAATTCCATTAGACTAGAAAGTGAAAATATTAAACACTTTCAAAATGACAACCGATGATATAGTAACCACATCAACTACGATAAAACTCAGAACACTGTTGCTCAATACCAATGCCCTAAGTTAAAAACACAAACTACAGTTTGGGCTATACAAATTAAAGTTATACTAGAGGCACACGGTTTATGGGAAGCAATAGAACCAAAATTAGACACACCATTGATGACAAGAAGGATAAGGCAACAATCGCCTTCCTATATCAGCGTTGACGAAGATATGATCTTACAAGTAGCGGGTTGTAAGAAGGCAAAAGATTTATGGGATTCGCTAAAGAAAAGACACGTTGGACAAGATAAAGTGCAAAGAAGCACGCTTACAATCATTGATGATTGGATTTAACTCACTTCAGATGAAGGAAGATGAGACGGTGGATGCATTTGCAGACAAGTTAAATGGCTATGTCACGAAGGCAAAAGAATTAGGGAAAGAATTAGATGAATCACTAGTAGTTAGAAAACTATTAGACTCCACACCCGATAGATTCATTCAGATAGTAGCATCCATAGAACAAACAAGTGATCTAGACGACATTACCCTAGATGAGATCACCGAAAACTCAAAGCGTTTGAGGAAAGAATAAAACCCGGAAGGAGGTCAAGTTGAAAGCCGGGAGAATCTCTGCTTACACATGGTGAACACTCAGATAAAGGAAAACGTTTTAACAAACGTGGAGGTAGATCAAATTACTCACGAGGAAACGGGCGAAATAATAACAATGTAAACAACTCACAAAAGGGAAACTCGGATCATAGAGAAACCCGCATAATTCAAGAGGAAAGACTTGAGTAATATTAGATGTTTCAAGTGTAATAAACTTGGACATTATATGAGTAAATGTAGAGCAACATCAACAAACCAGAACAATCAAACCTTATCTTAGAAGACGATGAACCATCACTACTAATGACTATGCACGAAACCGAACACAAGGAAGTGTTGTTGAATGAAGAACTAATTCAACCAAAGAAATATGTTACAGCAGATGCGAGCATATGGTATTTAGATAATGGTGCAAGTAACCACATGATCGGTATAAAGAGTCATTTTAGAGATATTGATGAAAGCATAACAGACGAGCACGTTTTGGAGATGGATCGATGTACGGATAATGGGTAGAGGGTCAATCTTGTTAAGTTGTAAGAACCAGAATGTAGTAGTATCCAAGTATACTACATACCAAACCTCAAGAGCAACATACTTAGTCTAGGACAACTTACTGAAATAGGTTGTAAGGTCATTATGGACGGAAACAAGCTGACTTTGTATGATATAAACAAGAAATTGTTGATGAAGGTAGAACGATCTAAGAATCGACTCTACAAGATCCAGTTACAGATAGAGGCACCTATATGTCTCTTAGCAAACATAGATAACCAAGCATGGTTATGGCACGCTAGATTAGGTCATTTAAACTTTGATGATATAAACAAAATGACTAGAAAAGGTCTAGTAGACGGAATTCCTAGAATAAATCATGTAGGATGATTTGTGACGATGTTTATTAGGAAAACACAGAGAACTCCATTTCCAAACCAAGCCAAATTCGGATCAAAGAACCCGCTGGACTTAGTTTATGGAGACCTCTCATGTCCTATTAGTCCAAAGAACACACTCGTGCAAGAAACTCATTTTCTTGTTAGTAGACGATTGTACACGTTTTATGTGGGCATACTTTCTTACATCGAAAGATGAGGCATTTAGTACATTCAAGGAATTTAGGCAGAAAGTAGAAATGGAAATGAAGTTGAAAATGAGAATGCTAAGAACGGATAGAGGTGGTGAATTCACATCAAAGGAATTCACAAGGTACTGTAAGGAAAACGGAATAGCACGACAGTTGACAGACCATACTCCCCACAGCAGAATGGAGTAGTGGAGAGAAGGAATAGGACAGTGTTATCAACTACAAGAAGTATGATGAAAGCGATGAAGTTACCATTAACTTTTTGGGCAAAGAAGATTAAGCATGCCCTTTACATACTCAATAGGGTACCTACGAGGCCCCCGACAGATAAAACTCCATATGAGGCACTCTACAATAGAAAACCAAATTTAGAGAACCTAAAAGTATTTGGATGCACAAATTATGCAAAGATAACGATACCTCACTTAAAGAAGCTGGACGATGAAGCATACCATTGGTTTACTTAGGAGTAGAGGAAGGATCAAAAGCATGTAGGCTATATGACCCTATAGCCAAGAAGAAACATGTTAGTAGGGACGAAATTTATGGAAACAAAACCATGGGATTGGAACGAAAATGAAGGAGATACGAACACTCAAGACACCTTTTGGGCTAGTTTTGTAGTAGACGGAGTTGACAATGAAAACCTTACACCACCAACACAGAAACGATGACAACACGTATCATGAACAAGATCGATTCCGATCCTGCTTCACCAATCACACCGAAGCATACCATTACGACCCACACTCGGAAGAGGAAGAAGTTACTACTAGTTCTCAGAGAACTCAAGAGACAAATTTGATGATACACCAAGACGTGAATATAGAAATATGTCGACATATATAGACATGCACGAGAGTTGAACCATAAAGCTTGTTATTTACGGAAGAAGAACCCAGAACTACAAGGAAGCATCGCAGACGAGAAATGGATTGAGGCCATGGAGATTGAATTGGATTCAATCAACAAGAATAATACATGGACTCTTACAACATTGCGTAAAATCAAGGCAATAGGACTCAAATGGGTTTACAAGACCAAGAGGGATGCAAAAGGAAACATCATCAAATACAAAGCACGGTTAGTGGCAAAGGTTATGTACAAGAACAAGGGATAGACTTCGATGAAGTATTTGCACGGTTGCTGTTCGGATAGAGACAGTTCGGTTGATATTAGCATTAGCGAGATATCATGGATGGCAAGTACATCATCTAGATGTAAAATCAAGATTCCGCATGGAGATTTAAAAGAAGAAGTCTACGTTACACAACCCGAAAGATTTATACAACAAGGAAACTCGAAAAGTCTATAAGCTTACTAAAGCTTTATATGGCTTAAGGCAAGCACCGAGAGCTTGGAATGTGAAGCTTGATCAAACATTAAAGTCCTTAGACTTTAAGAAATGCAATCTCGAACAAGCGGCCTACACAAAGAGGAACAAGAACTCGACACTTATTGTTGGAGTTTATGTAGATGACTTAATTATCACGGCACTCCAAGAAAGGAATGGAAGCTTTTAAATCCCGTGATGGAAGAAAAATTTGAAATGAGCGACTTAGGATTGTTAGCTTATTACCTTGGGATAGAAGTTACACAGACAGAGGAGAGATTACAATCACAAAAGCAGCTATATTAACAAGATCATAAAGGAGACAAGTATGACGGATAGTAATGATAATGAAGATACCAATGGATCCGTGTACTAAGTTGGTCAGGCGGAAGATGGAAACTCGGTTGACGAACTTACTACGAAGTTTAATTGGAAGTCTCTGTATTTACTACATACAAGACCGGATCTTAGTTATTCAATGACTACTCGCAGATTTATGCAAGACCCAAAGGATCATCACCTAAAGGCAGAAAGCAAGTAATCCGATATATCAAAGGAACACAGAGCATGGCATAATTTACAAGAAAGGCGGTCCGCAAGATTACAGATACAGCGATGAGTTATGGAATCAACATCGATCAAGGAAAAGGAACTACCGGCATAGTATTTTACTTTGGAGAGTCACCCATTACTTGGTGTACTCGAAGCAACCAACAAGAAGCGCTTATCATCATGTGAATCGGAATTCATGGCGGCCATCGCAGCAAAGATGTCAAGCCTTATGGTTGAAAAGATTACTTAGTGAATTAACCGGAAATGAAGAAGAAGATAACGCGAGGGTAGACAACATTTCAAAGAATAGCACTAGTCAAGAACCCGCTTTTTCATGGAAGAAGTAAACACATCGACATTCGCTACCATTTTATTCGAGAATGTGTAGAGAATGGGCATATAAATGTGGAGCACGCGGTGGAGAACTACAAAGAGCGGATATACTAACAAAGGCTCTACCAAGACTAAAGTTCATGACGATGAGACAAATGCTCGGAGTTCAAGATTTAACAAAAGCAACGATCAAGATTAAGGAGGAGAATGTGACCCGATAATCTTATTTCTTTGCTTATTATGTCTAGTTTAAAACGCCAAGGACCAAACTTGTTAAAAGCAGTTAATAACTACTTGGCGCTTATTTCGTAGGATTTCATGAAAGGTTGTGTCGGTTCAATGATACCGATTCATAACCTATATATACATATGTAAAACATCGATTACAAGGTTAATCAAATATAGAACATATTTACTTATTCAAATCATTGCAACTTTATATAATCGATCAGGATATTTGGGACAACAGAAACAAGTGTCATTGTATTTTAGTTTTAGTGACACTTCATTAGCAAGTTTTACTTTTTACTCAAACTACATCATAAATGTGGTTAATAGCTATAATGTTTTGTGTTTTCTGTCAGTTTGAAAAATGAAAAATTTGTAACAAATTGCTAAAAATCTATTCGTATATTCTGTTATCTCAAAAATCAAAATAGGTCTTTTACCAACGACACCTTTGCATAAACTTTTAATGACTGGAATTATCAGCTCTTCAGCGTGAATGTCAAAATAATTATTTCTTATATAGGAGACACATCAAGCTTCGAGTCCAAGAGTGAGAGAAATCCCACCAAAATCGTAAAATGATGTGATCAACAAAATGCATAATAGTGACGCCAATGATGATCAGCAAACCCGAAGTATTTAAGAAATATAGATATCTTCTCCCTCTCCGGACAGTTCTCTAATCTGGCTAATATATGGTCATGGAACCCACCCATAGTGTTTGGTAAATTTATCTAGAAAAATACGGTAGTAGTCTGTTTGTAAGTGGCTTTAGGGCTTATGGTAAGCAATTAAGTCTGTTGAGATTAACTGTAAGTATCCATCTGACGTCGTGGGTAGGCGTTTAATTGTTTGATCAAGTCTTTATAATTGTTTGATCAAGTCTTTTATAATAAATCATTGTCATGTTTATGCTCTAGCTAGATTGATATAAGCTTTAGATGGATCACCAAAATCTAGAAATTATGTTAATGTAGCTTTTTCCATGCTTAAGCTCATTGCTTATAAGCGTAATTCGGTGGCAACAACACATGGTACATTCTTAATTATTTTCCTCTTTGGCAATATCCTCATAACGCACTAATGTTATGTCAATAACATTATGCTATCCCTGGGTCCGCAAGCTTCTTAAGTTTAAAAAGCTCCACAAGGGAGGTGGAATTATTTTTGCACACCACTTTTTCCATACAACTAATCAGTTAATGTTAAAACATAAAGTAGGAGGTATAGCCAATTTCAGTTGCAAAAACTTGTCGTAAAGTGTCACTAAAAGAAAAGAAAGTGTCAACAGTTAAAAACACCAAAGATAAATTGTGTCACTAAAGTTTTCATGTTTTTCTTCTACACATAAAACGCTTAAATAAAAGAGTCATCCGTGGAGACCCATTTCAAGTTACACGAAAAGTGTCAATATATCCCAAAGTTGTAACCTAACAACACCTTTTTTAAATGTCACTATAAATCTAATTAGTGACACTTTCTTGTGTCACTAAACCTATGTCAAAAATGTTGCTTTCCCTGTAGGAAGTGAAATATGGCGGCAAAGCATTTTCTTAAGTAAGAATACCTAATAATATATGTGCTTCCAAATAAACGGTCTGCAGCGGTGCAGCTACCTCCTAGGCTCCAACAATGAAGGTATATGATCATCAACCCCATCCTAACTAGTCAAAAGCTAATAGAAAAACACAGTATATAAACAAAGCATGTGAACTCCATCTCAGTCAAACAATTTTTCTGTTGTCAGCATTGGATTTGGCCTTTATCCACCCGGCAACGTTGGTACTCAAGATAAAGATTCTCTCGATCAAGTTTTAGTAGTTATGTCAATGGGTATATGCTAGCAAGATCTGAGATGCTCATTGTTTTGGTAATCATTGCCAAGTGTAGTTTCTTATCTATGAAGTATATCACTGCATATTTCCTAGAAGCATATTTGTCCATAAAACGGATATTCTTACTTTTCCACGTTTCGCTCAAAATTTGCAAATTATAATTCGGAGGTATAATTGAGTTGGACATGTATGACAGGATTAGAATATATATTGGTACATTGGTACATCTTAGATTGCAGATTTCTTATTAATCTGTCGGCAACAATCTCTGTTGGTATCCGTTTATAATTCTGTTGGTAATTACCCACGGAGTTAGTCGGTGTTGCTCTTTTTTTAAGTACTGAACAACAGGTTTCTTTCTATTTTGTTCTGGATAGAAATACATTTAACTATCAGCATGTATCAAATGGATTTCCTAGCGATTTCCTACTGAATTTAGTTCTCATTTCCTAGTGATTTCCGACGGAATGGCAGTTTCTGTTGTCCCAACTCTAGATCAATAATATGTAGATTGCAAATGTAAAGTATAATGAATAAGTAAAATTGTCTATTATCTTGTAAAATGATTCTCGTATAATGTATATATACTAATCTAACCGGTACAACTAACCGATGCAACGGTTATGTTTGTAACCGCCATATCCATAATCGCTTTTTCGGTTATTAAGTTTCTAAGTGGCGAGTTTAGTCCTCGCCTAATAATAATAACATAAGAAGCATAAAGATAAAGATTATTGGTTCACATTCTCCTCCTTAATCTTGATCGCTGCTTCGCCCTAAGTCTTGAACTCCGAGCACTTGTCGATAGTCACGAACTTCAATCTTGGTAGAGCCTTTGTTAGAATATCCGCTTTTGTAGTTCTCTCACGACATGTTCCACATTGATGTGCCCATTCTCTACGCTTTCACGAATGAAATGGTAGCGAATATCGATGTGCTTGCTTCTTCCATGAAAAGCGGTTCTTCACAAGTGCTATTCTTTGAAATATTATCGACCTTCGCCGTTATCCTTTCTCTTCCCATCCGTTAGTTCACTAAGCAATCGCTTAACCATAAGGCTTGACATCTTTGCTGCGATAGCCGCCATGAATTCGATTCACATGATGATAGCGCCATGTTGGTTGCTTCGAGTACACGGTAATCGGTGACTCTCCGAAATAAAATACGATCCCGTAGTTCCTTTTCCTTGATCAATGTTGACTCCATAACTCGTCGTCAGAACTGTAATCTTGCGGCCGCCTTCTTGCTTGTATATAATGCCATGCTTTGTTCCTTTGATATATCGGATTACTTGCTTTACCGCCTTGTGTGATGATCCTTCGGTCTTGCATGAATCTTGAGTAGTCCGATCGAGTAACTAAGATATGGTCTTGTATGCGTAAGTACCGAGACTTCCTATTAAGCTTACGTAGTAAGTTGCGTCAAGTGAGTTTCCTTCTTCCACCTTGACCAACTTAGTACCCGTATCCATAGGTATCTTCGTATCATTGTTGCGCCATACTTGTTTCCTTTAAGATCTTGTTAATATAACTCCGTCTGCTTGATTGTAATCTCTCCTCCCGCCTCTGGTGACTTCTATCCCAAGATAATAAGCTAACAATCCTAAGTCGCTCATTTCAAATATATCCTTCATCCGGGATTTGAATTATTCGATTTCTTTCTTTGGAGTGCTGTGATTATCGGATCATCTACGAGACTCCAACTATAAGTGTAGAATTCTTGTTCCGCTTTGTATAAACCGCTTGTTTGAGATTACATTTCTTAAAGTCTAAAGACTTTAACGTTTGATCAAGCTTCACATTCCTGTATTTCCTTGTTGTATAAATCCTTCAGGTTGTGTAACGTAGACTTATTCCTTTAAATCTCCATGTAAAAATGCCGATTTTACATCTAAGTGATGTACTTGCCATCCATGATATGCCGCTAATGCTAATATCAACCGAACTGTCACTATCCGAGCAACCGGTGCAAATACTTCATCGAAGTCTATCCCTTGTTCTTGCACATAACCTTTTGCCACTAACCGTGCTTTATATTTGATGATGTTTCCTTTTGCATCCCTTTTGGTCTTGTAAACCCATTTGAGTCCTATTGCCTTCTGATTTTCTGGCAATGTCGTAAGAGTCCATGTATTATTCTTGTTGATTGAATCCAATTCAATCTCCATTGCCTCAATCCATTTCTCATATGTTGATGCTTCCTTGTAATTACGGGTTCTTCTTCCGTAAATAACAAGCTTTGTGGTTCAACTCTTCGTGCATACCGTATATATCCGACATGTTTCGTACTCACGCACGGGTGTATCATCAAATCTATCTCTTGAGTTCTCTCGAACTAGTAGTAGCTTCTTCTTCCTCTTCGAGTGGGTCGTAATGATATGTCGGTGGTGTGTTTGGTGAAACCGGATCGTGAATCGATCTTGTTCATGATACGTGTTGTCATCGTTTTCAGGTTGACCGGTGTAAGGTTTTCATTGTCGACTCCGTCACAAAACTAGCCCAAAATGTGTCTTGTGTGTTCGTATCTTCTTCATCTTTGTTCCAAACCCACGGCTTTGTTTCCATAAATTTACGTCCTACTACATGTTTCTTCCCGGTTATAGGGTCATATAACCTACATGCTTTTGATCCTTCCTCTACTCTAAGTAAACCAATGGTATGCTTCGTCGTCGACTTCTTTAAGTGAGGTATTGTTATCTTTGCATGTCAGCTGCATCCAAATATTCTTAGGTTTTCCAAATTTGGTTTTCTCACAGAAAGTGTCTCATATGGAGTTTTATCTATCGTGGCCCTCGAGGTACCCTATTTAGTATGTATATAGCATGTTTAAGCGCTTCCGCCCAAAAAGTTAAAGGTAACTTCATCGCTTTCATCATACTCCTAGTGGTTGATAACACTATCATATTCCTTCTCCACTACTCCATTCTCACTGGGGAGTACGGTCATCAAGCTGTCGTGCTATTCCGCTTTCCTT
The DNA here is from genome assembly GCA_022545495.1 of Chrysanthemum lavandulifolium. NCBI lineage: Eukaryota > Viridiplantae > Streptophyta > Magnoliopsida > Asterales > Asteraceae > Chrysanthemum > Chrysanthemum lavandulifolium. The sequence continues at coordinate 113,132,852 of CM040246.1, read as the reverse complement.
ATATAGACCTTGTGAATTCATTTGATGTGAATTCACCACCTCTATCCGTTCTTAGCATCCTTATTTTCAATTTCATCTCCATTTCTATCTTTTGTCTAAATTCCTTGAATGTACTAAACGCCTCATCTTTCGATGTCGAAAGAGGCCCACATAAAACGTGTACAATCTTCCACTAACAAGAAAATGAGTTTCTCGCTCGAGTGCGTTGTTGGACTTATAGGACCGCAAAGGTCTCCGTATACTAAGTCCAACGGGTTCTTTGATCAATTTAGCTTGGTTTGGAAATGGTGTTCTACTATGTTTTCCTAATAAACATGCGTCACAAATCGCCTCGCATGATTTATCCTTGGAATTCCTTCTACTAGACCTTTCCTAGTCATCTTGTTTATATCGTCAAAGTTCGGATGACCTAATCTAGCATGCCATAACCATGCTTGGTTATCTATATTTGCTAAAAGACATATAGGTGCTTCTATCTCAGAATTGTATCTTGTAGAGTCGATTCTTAGATCTTTCTACTTTCATCAACAACTTCTTATTCTTATCATACAAAGTCAATTTGTTTCCGTCCATAATGACTTTACAACCTATTTCCGTAAGTTGCCCTAGACTAAGTATGTTGCTCTTGAGGTTTGGTATGTAGTATCGTCCGATACTACCTTCGCTCCTCGGTTCTTACAACCTAACAAGATAGACCTCTACCCATTATCTCGTACATACGATCCATCTCCAAAACGCTATCGTCTCTACGCTTTCATCAATATCCCTAAAATGACTCTTTATCCCATCATATGGTTACTTGCACCATTATCTAAATACCATATGCTTGTATCCACTGAGCATATTTCTTTGGTTGAATTTGTTCTTCATTCAACAACACTTCCTTGTGTTCGAGCCAGTGCATAGTCATTAATAGTGATGGTTCATCGCCTTCTAAGATAAGGTTTGATTATTCCGAGTTCTTGGTTTTCCTCTACAATTTCTTTTAAGATGTCCCATAACTAGAGTTCCTCCTTGTGAGTTGTTTCTATTTTTATTCGCGGTTCCCTCGTGAAATTTGATTTTCCTCCACGCTTGTAAAACGTTTCCTATTTCTTTGAGTGTTCGCCATGTGCGAATAATAGGTTATCCTGGCTTTCTACTTGTCCTCCCTTCCGGGTTTTATCCTTCCTCAAATGCCTTGAGTCTTCCAATGATATCATCTAAAGTGATTTCGCCGAGATCGCTTGTTTGTTCTATGGATGCTACTATCTCGAATGAACCTATACGGTGTGAGTCTAATAGTTTTTGAACTAAAGTGATTCATCCAAAGTTTTCCTAATTCTTTTGCCTTCGTGGCATAGCCGCTTAGTTTAGCCGCAAATGCATCCACCGCCTCATCTTCTTTCATCCAAGTGAGTTAAACCCAATCATCAATGATTGTAATCGTGCTTTCGCACTCTATCTTCTCAACGTGTCTTTTCTTCAACGAATCCCATAAATCCTTTGCCGCCTTACAACCCGCTACTTGTAAGATCACATCTTCCGTCAATGCTTGATATAGGAAGGCGATCGTTGCCTTTTCCTTCTTATCATCAAGCGGTGTATCTAACTTTGGTTCTATTGCTTCCCATAAGCCATGTGCCTCTAGTATAACCTTAATTTGTATAGCCCAAACTGTGTAGTTTGTGGTTTTCAACTTAGGGCATTGATATTGTGCAATAGGTGTTCTGGGTTTTGTTATAGTTCTGAGTTGATGTAGTTGCTATATCGTCAGTTGTCATTTTGAAAGTGTTTATAATCTTCACTTTCTAATTCAATGGGATTTATTCTTCCTAGTGTGGTTTTTCGATAAAGTATGGAAATTTCTAATCTTCCGGGAATCCTAGTAATACGGGATCAATAAATAGTTTTCGGGATTTCCTAATAGTATGAAATAAGATATTCTATACTATTCTATACTATGTAAAAGTAATGAAATCCAAAGAGTTTAACTTGTGACCTCGTATATCCGATGAATACTAGCGTATTCTCTTTTTTTTTCGTTAGTAGTAATCGTTTACTAACGTTCTTTTGGTTCCCTTTTCCTTGCCTCGTACCCTTGATGTTTTTTTTTATTCGCTTTCTTTTGCCTTCGAACTCAAAACACCAAAATTCCTTTGTCGAATTCCTTTTGTTGTCCGACTAGTACAAGAACAAAAAACTTCACGTACTGATTTTGAATTTTCTGTTTTGCCTCCAAGAAGTCTCGGACTTCTTTTGAAACTTCTACCTTCCAAACTTCGAATAAGAGAAATAACTTATGTCGAGTTATCTCTTTTCAACAAGCCCGAAAACAAAGTTGTTTTCTTTTCTTGTTCCTCCACACTACACACGTCTCCTTTCTTATGTACGTTATTTGATATCTATACTCCGATATCAAACTTCCCACGTACAAAATATTTGATACCGAGATGGTATCAAAAATCTCTGAAACAAAATGTTTCTGATCTTCTTCTTCGTTGTTGTTCTCCTTGTGTCGTTTGACACTACTCCACACAATCTTGAGCGCTTCTTCTTCTATCACGTACGTATCCTTTTCCACAACAACGTTTCCCCGCGTCTTACCCGCGTCTTCCTCCCTTTGTGTCTTGTTCAACCCGGTTTCACAAAGTTTTATCCCACTCGTTCCTATTACCAAAAAGTAGTGTTTGAATTCTTCCTTCCCTATGTTGTTTGCCAACAAGGTTTCCCCACCAATTCGTTTGGTGTAAAACGTTTGCAATCCCCTACGTAAATGATCGTGCACTATCTTCTACGTATCCTTATTCACGTTTGTTCCTCTTGGAAGTAAAGAGTAAACAAAAACTTGTCACCAAAACAGAAAGTTTTCCGAATGAAAAATTCTGTTTTCAAAGCGTATGAAAAACAGTTTTGTTTTCTGCGTGTGTTCCTTGGGTCCTTTCTTCTTGCGTAAGATTGTTTTTGTAATCAAAAAACGAAGGTGTAATCCTATGCTCTTGATGCCAATTGTTGTCCCAACTCTAGATCAATAATATGTAGATTGCAAATGTAAAGTATAATGAATAAGTAAAATTGTCTATTATCTTGTAAAATGATTATGTACAATGTATATATACTAATCTAACCGGTACAACTAACCGATGCAACGGTTATGTTTGTAACCGCCATATCCATAACTGTTTTTCAGTTATTAAGTTTCTATGTGGCGAGTTTAGTCCCTCGTCTAATAATAATAACATAAGAAGCATAAAGATAAAGATTATTGGTTCACAGTTTCCTTTTCTAGTGACTTATTACAAAATTTTATACGTATTTCGAATGAACTTTCTACGGCATTTCGTTAGGTATTGATCAAGATATTCTTTTAGGAAAATTGTCTGTGTTTCGTTGATATTTACTATGGAAATTTTCCCTAGAAAAATTCGTATATGTTGCCTAGTTTTCTTGTAATGTGAGACTAGCTAGCTTTTTCATTTTGTAGATGTAGCATTTTCCATTTTTAAATAAACAAGCTAACACATGCATTAACTAACAGATCTTGATCAGATCATGTGATTATCATCATTGTCAGAAACAAATTTTCAATTGACAGAAATGAATTGGCCTTGTTCAATAGAATCTCGTGATTCAACTATAACTCTTAATAGAAGCTCGTGATGCATCCTTGAATACTTGTAAGATACTAAGATTCTTTATAGAATATCTGTACGTGTTTCTCGTACCCTTTCCTTAGCTAACATTTCCAAAATTCGATGTATATGTTTCTTAATAAGAAAATTTCTATATATCCATTCTATATCAATGGGAGGTGATATTTACACGGAGATTTTTTATTCATCCACATCAAGTTAATGTGTTGTGACAATAATACCCCTAGCCTTTCTCTTACCCAAATTACTGTTACCGGTTATGCCTCAACAAAATACCTTCTCGGTTTGGACGTCAATATCAAAATCACGGTCAACAAGACAATACTAAAATACAGTGAGTTTCACGGATCACCGCTAGGTGCTAAACGCCTAACTAATGCCTAATAGGAACAATAAAAGTGTTACATAAAAATAAGTTAGAAAGTAGAGCGTAATAGGTGCAATACACACTTTTGAATTTGAGAAGCCATGCAAAAAGTTAATCAAAGTGAACAAGAAATTGAGGCAAACTGATTACATATCTTGAAGAGAATGTAAAAATATTTCTTTATGGTGATTCTTTGAGGGTGGTGGCAATGGTGCAAGGTATGGCTCGGTATGAGGTCATACCGTGCGGCAACACCATTGCCTCGAGTGAGGTATGGTTCGGTTTGGGAGAGATTCGGTATACATTGCCGAATCGGTTTGGGAGAGGTGAGCAAAATATAGCCGTTGAGTGAGGTATGAAGTTGAGTGAGGTATGAAATTGAGTGAGGTATGGAATTATGGTTGTCACTAGAAAAGTATGATGAGGTATGAGATTATGTGGAATGATATTATTGGTGGGTGATGAGGTATGGGTGAGGTATGGATGGCATGAATGCCACCACCCTGATAGGCTCAAAGAACTACCACTGTAACATTCAAACTCTTTTTGTGTTAAATAAGGCTCGAGAAACAACAGTGAGAGTAGACAGACGGTAAAAATGAGGGGCTATATGCCTATATAATTATCAGATATGGAAGAGAAGGTGAGATGGGTTTTGACGTAATGTGACTGTGTGACCCGCTGAAAAGAATGGGTTAAAAAAAGTCAAGGGTAAAATTGTCTCAACACATTAATTTTCTGTGGATGAATAAAAAACTTTCGTGGAAATATCAATTCCCTATATCAATATATCCTTTCCTTAGCTAATTAACATTTTCAAAGTTCAACGTACATCTTTCAAAAAAGAAACTTATATGCATTAATAGATTCGTATTCCAGAAAGAAAAATAATTAGTAGGCCTAAATGATGGACCTAAAAAGAGACTTACAAATATGATTGGTGTATTTCAAAAATGATTGGTGAATATGAGGAGAGAAAAATGATGTATTTCAAAAATTGAATATGTAAATAGAGTAGGTCTATTTGTAGGTTTAAGTAGTAGGCCTATTTATCATTACTCTTCCAAAAAAATATAGGCCTCAAAGTTTGAATATGGGACTCTCCGATATCATTTCCATGCAAATAAAAGGAATGTGTTATGTGCACTCTATCATATGCAAATTTCTGGTATGCCATAATGCTAATGGTAAAGAAATCACATCTTTTTCTTTATATCAGTCAAACAAATTTCTCCAGTTGTTGAGTCTCCCTATGTTTTCTTGAACAGCAAAAAATAGAAGGGACATATGCGTTTAGTTGAAAAAAAAATTATCTTGTTTTCTATCTTTAGTTTTATAAAAATAAAAGGGACGTATGCATTTAGTTAGGAAATAGGGGATTTTGTGTTTGCAAAACATTTTGTTGAAAAACGTTGATTTGAACGCGATTTCTATTTTCCTTATTTTCCACAAAACATTTTGTAGAAAACAAGGATGTTTCCCTCTGACTAGGGGTGTTTATCGGTTCGGTTATCGGGTTATTCGGTTTATTCGGTTCGGTTTATTCGGTTAATTTTTTTTCTGGGTATAACCGAAAACCGAACCGAACCGAATTCAAATTTGATTCAACCGAACCGAAAACCGAACCGAATAACCGAAAACCGAACCCCTATAACCGAAAACCGAACCGAATAACCGAAATTACCCAAATTACATAAATTTAATTACTTTTTTATTTAATTATATATATTTTTAGCACAAAATATTTTTTTTCAAGCTTAAATCATGTTATATTTATACTAAAAAAGAGTTTTAGTGATTTTTTTTCATATATATACATAGAATATATATATATATTTTATATGAATTCGGTTTTTGGTTCGGTTTTGGTTTCATTACTAAAACCATATCCAACCCGATAACCAAATATTTAGTTCGGTTCGGTTCTGAATTGTTCGATTATTTTCGGTTTCGGTTTTGATTCATCGCGATATTACCCTATCCGTGAACACCCCTACCTCTGACTAAACGCACCCATAACTTTCCACAATTCCACTTCTCTTTACTTTGGAGTTTGGACTCTCATTACTTGGGCTGCATTGTAGCTCAGTTTATTCCTGTGTTGGACTAAACAAAAGATGATTTATTCGGCCCACACGTACTATTTTGCAACCCCAATAATTTTGGACGGAATGACGGATTGGCCATATACCCATCCTGGAGCTTTGGAAGAGTGCTTTTCTGCAGTGCTCAAGCTCGCATGAGACAAAAATCCAGGGTTTCCTTCAGGAGCCAAGTGAGTTAGAGAGTTTCTTCATGGCTCTCCAAGTAGTTCGGGTCCCGGGCGCCTGTTTGGATAGTTTAAGCTCGTATTTGGTTTAAACGCATTGCTCTAAAATTTTAAATAAATAAATAAAAATCTGGACGGTAAGGATTGTCAAGCCTGAAACTAGGAAATAACTTTGTTTATACTTCGTTTATATATTTTCTTTTTTATGTATCAAATGATATATTTATGCAACAATAATTTTTTATAGGAATTGTCTCTTATAGACGTCGAAATGTGAATATTGGCAGATGTTGTAACAATTTGTTGGGCTAATTTTCGGCGTATTTGATAAGGATATAATTACATGTAGCAGGCGTGGTTACAAGGACATGACACCATGAAAAGATAAAAGTTTAGGAAAAGGGTACCTTGTTGGACTAATAATGATGAAGATAGGGAAAAAGAATTACTTCATAATTATTACCCCCACCGTTTTACAAAAGCCTAAAAATATGACTATTAAACTTTCAAGTGTGCATGCTATCTTATTATGCATCTTAAAATGGCAGGATTCTGTTTTTACAATTGAAGAAGTTAAGCATTCAATTCCTTATATCATTTTGTTACTATCATCTAGTATTCCTCTTAGTAATTAAACAGTAAATTCATTATTGTATCATTTTAATCTTATGTATATACTTGCAAAAAAACACGCGTACTTATTCATTGTCGTTAGTTTGGGCGGGGTACCATACTAACATAATAAACTCTTGCATAGTGATGATATAAGAGCAAATGGTATCGTGAACTTTGCATCTCGACATTCCAACGTGGCGCTTCGCCACTTGCTCGCCGCCACACCACCATGCCTTGCCGTTTGGTACTCGCTGTTCAAACGAAGCACAAAAAGATCAACTTTTTATTTTTAAATATTTTCTAAAGCGCTAGATAGTTAAAGGAAGCATAGTGATTGTCAAAGGTTTAGGTCTCAAAATGGTTAAGCTTTAAGGCTATGCATGTCTCATACTTTGTTTTTCAAAACTTAAATGTTATGATATAAAAGTTAACGTTTGTTTAAAAGTAATCGGACTCATTTTTGAATAGCTGGAAAGTAGATTTAACCAACAATATATGCATTTACTTAATTGGTTCCTATTGTACTAGTTGAGCATCCAAAAGTAAACTCATTTCGTTGAAAAATCTTAAGCATCTGTTCACATACCACACATTAATCATGACTTCATTCTTGCCATAGGCGCCGATCGCCACCGTAGCATGGTACTCATTATAATTCAATTTCTTTATAAGAGGTACTATCCACCTCGTCAAGGAGCAAAGGGTATGGGTGCAAGATAACATGTCAAAGGAAAAAAAAAAATACTAATGTCATGCCATTACCATACCATCTAACATGCCATTTGCCCATTTGTGAGCCAAAAATTGTTTGAGTTGGTTGAGTGGCTCAAGCCAAAAGAGAAAGATGACAATTTATTACTATTTTTTTTTTTTTTTAGTGTATTGTGAGTGAGGGGTATTTTTAGTGTCGTATTTTGTGGACCCAATAACATGTTATTGGTGTATTATGAGGGAGGGTGTTTGAGTTATTGGTGAGTTATTAGGAAGTGTATGATGTGGCGATAAGTTGGCATACCAATAACGTGTTATTTGTATCCACGATACCTTGTGCTCAAATTGGGCCTTAATTGGAAACAAGTGAACACGTATGGAACTACGGAAGTATCAATATATTTGTGTTAACTGTTAACACATACAATGTATCCAAAAGAGAATCTTGCAAGTTGGTGCCAAGTTAGGCAATTTGATCATACAAGTTGCATTCAAGTGGCTTCCCTTTGATGCCTTTAAAAGGCAAGGACCAATGCCTTGTTATGCATCCCATCTCAAAGCAAAAACACATAGTGTTATTTGTTCATTTCTCTCTAGTAGCACTTGTAAGAAATAATAGAGTTTGTAATATCTCTGTCTGAGTATCCTTGTAATTAGAGAATGTGTAACTCTAGTTTTCTACGTAGTGAAACGTATCTTTTCTTGCCGTGGTTTTTACCCTATTGGGGTTTTCCACGTTATATCCGTGTGTCATCTTTTATTATATTTCATATTTTAGTTATGGGTTTGCTTCATTCCGGTGTCACTTTTCTCAACAAGTGGTATCAAGAGCTAAGGTTGGGTGTATGTATAATTATTTATCGTATGCTCTGTGGTTGCCACTAATCAATGGACCCTCCACATCAAAAGATAACTAAAATTATACTCACTCAAAAGGTGTTCGTTACTATTATAAACAAATAATAGTTTTGTCGAAAAGTAGATTGTGATTGTAGCAATGGCGAAATTTTAAATCGAAAAATTCAATGGGAATAATTTTCGTTGTGAAATTAAAGATGAAGGCTATCATTGAAAGGATAAATGTTTAGCGACCATTGACGAAAGGCCGGTGAGGTCACGGATGACGATAAATGGGACGAGATGGACGGAAATGCTATTGCAAATCTTCATCCGGGATTAGCATATGGAGTTTTGTCAAGCATAGAGAGAAGAAAAGTGCAAGGAGATTTGGGATCATCTTGCTCGATTATGCGAGACAAGATCACTCCACAATAAAATTTTCTTAAGAGGAAACTTTATGCTTTGCATGGCGGAATCTACTTGATGGATGAGCACGTTAATAACACGAATACTTTATTTTCTCATTTCGCATCTTTGAGTTGTAAAATAGAACCACAAGAACGTCCTGAAATTCTACTTCAAAGTTTACCTAACTCATATGACCAACTCATAATCAACTTAACCAGTAATGTTCTTTCTGACTATCTAGTCTTCGATGATGTTGCGGTCGCTATTCTGGAAGAAGAAAACAGGCGTAACAATAGGGAGGACAGACATACCAGTTCAAGACAGGTGGAGGCTTTGGTGGTGACGAGAGGAGGTCAATGGAACACGGCTCGATGGGAGTCATAATCATGGTAAATCTAGAGCAGGGAAGGAAGAAGAGTTTTAAATGCTACAAATGTGGCAAGGGTCACTTTAAGAAAGATTGTCGGGGTTTAAATACCTCTAATCCTCGTGGAAATTTCGCAAGCACTTGAGAAGATGGTAGCAGCTACGTGTTGTGAAGCGGCGGTTGCAAATGAAGGCGGAAAAGATTTGCGGATGTATGGTTGTTCGATACGGGAGCTACTTTTCATATGACCGCAAGAAGAGAATGGTTTCATCAATATAAACCTATCTACGAAGGCGGATGCGTATCTGATTGCAATGATCATGAACTAAAGATCATTGGAATTGGAAATATCATAGTGAAGGTGTATGATGGTACGATTCGTAGTATTCGGATGTCGACACGTGGAGGGCTTGAGAAAGAATCTATTGTCTTTGGGACAATTGGATGATCTTGGTTGTAAGGTTGAAATAGAAAACAAGATCATGAAAGTTATAAAAGCGCGCTTGTACTTATGAAAGGTGAAAAGGTGGTCGCAAACTTATACCAAGCGAAGGAGAGATAATGGAGGCGGAAGCATCTGTTGCTTCACATAGTTCAAGTCATAGACTTGCGGTAACATGGCATCGAGAGCTTGGACATATGTCGAACAAGGAATGAAGATTCTTGTTGAAAGGAAGTTAATTCTGGCCTCACAAAGGTTTCTTTACCTTTATGTGAGCATTGTGTTATCGTAAGCGACATCGCCTAACATTCAAGACATCAAGTTCTAGAAGTGTCTCGTTCTGGAATTGGTTCACTCGATGTGGCGAACGGTTCTATCACAGGAGGAGCAAAGTATTTTGTATCCTTCATTGATGACTATTCCGGAGATGTTGGTGTACCCAATCAAGAAGAAGTCGATGTGTTTGAAGTTTTCAAAGTTTACAAAGCGGGTTGAACTTGATTACGGAAAGAAGATCAAGTGTTTGAGGGAGAGATAATGGGCGAATACTGCGGTGATGAATTTGATACTTTTGCGGGAAAGAAGGAATCAAAAGGTAGTTCACAATGGCATACACTCCTCAGCGAATGGAGTGGCGGAGGCGGATGAGCAGAACCTTGTTGGAAAGAGCAAGAGCAATGTTGGCAAAGCGCAAGGTTGGAAAAATTATTGCAGGCGGAAGCGATCAATACCGCATGCTATGTGATAAATCGGTCACCTTCAGCTGCGGTTGAATTGAAGACACCGATGGAGAAGTGGACGGAAAGCGATCGACTATTCGGACCTTCATATATTTGGAAGTCATGTATGCGTGATGTACAATTCTCAAGAAACTACAAAGGCGGATCGAAATCCGAAAAATGTTTGTTCTTGGGTGCTGACGGAGTAAAGGGGTATCGCTTGTGGTAACCAACGCCCACAAAGTAGTCGTCGATGAGATGTTGTCTTTATGGAAGATAAAAGTCAAGAGATTGGAGAAGGTGATAGCACTACAAGAGAAACTACATCAATCTGGTGGAAGCGGTTTTGATCAGTGATTCTTACGAAGCCGTACCACATCACGGCGTGAATGAGACAACCGAGTCTCAGCTCCAATCACTCGTACTCTTAATCGTGAAAGCGCCCGTGTGGCACTTTCGGATTATGTTATGGAGGCAATGTTGCATCTTGTCTTCTTACGAGAGGAAGGAGAGCCATCAATCTTCGAAGCGAATAATTCGGATGCTTCGTTACGGATGGAAGCAATGCAAGAAGAAATTGAAGCTCTTCATAAGAATAAAGCGTGAGAACTAATGCCACTACCGGCGGTGAAAACCTATTGAAACAAATGGGTGTATAAGATCAAGAGAGCAGTGATGACCGGTGGAGAGGTATCGTGCAAGATATGTAGTCAAAGGATATGCTCGAGAAGAGAGTCGACTTCAATGAAATATTTTCCCATGGTTCGAATGACAAGCTGTTCGAGTAGTTACGGCAATGTGTGCTATGTATGATTTACATCTAGAGACTAGATGTAAGCTACATTCTTCATGAAAATCTTGAGGAAGAAATTTACATGCTCCAACCAGAAGGTTTTAAACAAAAAGGAAAAGAGAACTTGGTTTGCAAGTTAAACAAATCTCTGTATGGTTTAAAGTAGACGCCGCGGTGTTGGTACAAGAGATTTGATTCTTTCATCATTGGCCTTGGATATAACAGACTACATGCAGACCCTTGTGCATATTACAAGAGGTTTGGATACAATGATTTTGTCATCTTCTTTGTTATATGTTGACGACATGTTGGTTGCGAGGCCCCAACAAAGATCGTGTCGATGGTCAAGGCACAACTCGCTAGAATTCGAGATGAAAGACCTTGGACCCGCAAACAAGATTCTAGGGATGCAAATTCACCGAGATAGAGTTAGTAGGAAAGTTTGGCTTTCACAGAAAAATTATGTGAAGAAAATCTTGCAAATGTTTAATATGCAAGATTGTAAGTCAATATCAACCCCGTTTCCTACTAATGTTAAGTTATCCTCCAAGATGAGTCCTAGCAGTGAAGAAGAGAGGATGGAAATGTCTCGAGTACCGTATGCATCAGCAGTGGGAAGTTTAATGTTCTCAATGATTTGTACAAGACCGGACATTGCACATGCGATGGGAGTAGTGAGTCGGTACATGGCGGAACACAGTAGAGAGCATTGGGAAGGCGTGAAGAGGATCCTTAGATACATTAAAGGAACCTCGGATGTTGCATTATGTTATGGGGAATCGGATATAAGCGTCGAGGATATGTTGATTACGAGTGCTGAGTGATCTTGACGGAGTAAATCAACCACCGGGTATGTGTTTACACTTTCGGCGGAACGATGGTGGGTTTCAAAGCGCAATCGGTTGTCGCTATGTCAACGATGACGAGAATATGTTGCATTTTCGAGCCGACAAAGAAGCGATATGGTTGAAGATGTTATTTGAAGAGCTCGGGCACGAACAAGAGAAAATTACTCTATTTTGTGACAACCAGAGCGCCTTGTATCTAGCAAGGAATCCGGCATTTCATTCAAAGATAAAGCATATACGAGTTCAGTATCACTTCGTTCGTGAGAAAGTGGAAGAAGGAACCGTGGATATGCATAAAATTCATACTAATGATAACGTGGCAGATTATCTGACGAAAGCAATCAATTGTGACACGTTTATATGGTGCCGATCCTCATGCGGCCTAGCAGAAACGTAAGCAACATGGAAGTGCAAGGAAGGATAACGGTGTGAAGATCGATTTAGCTTCAATCGGATCTTGAGTGGGAGATTGTTATGATACAATGTATCCAAAAGAGAATCTTGCAAGTTGGTGCCAAGTTAGGCAATTTGATCATACAAGTTGCATTCAAGTGGCTTCCCTTTGATGCCTATAAAATGCAAGGACCAATGCCTTATTATGCATCCCATCTCAAAGCAAAAACACATAGTGTTTGTTAGTGCAAATATTACGATATTTAATCTATACAGTCTCGTTTGTTTTGATTGATGACAAACATGTAACTTGTAATACATAACGTAAAATGTACAAGTTACTTGTAATTACATTTGTCTCAACATACGTTCAACACCTCTCGATGTCTCAAGTCCTCGTGTGTTACAACACAGGTTCGTACATGTTTGTTATGTGGCATTATGATCAAACCCATTAACAAATCATATAGAATGTTTAAAATACGTTTAGAGTCACTAAGTATTTTAATAGGTTAACCATTCTATTTAGAACCTCATATAGAATGTTTAAAATACGTTTAGAGTCACTAAGTATTTTAATAGGTTAACCATTCTATTTAGAACCTCATTTTACATTTTGCATTCACAAGTATTTCAAAAGGTAACTAGACATTTTATTAACTAGTTACATAATACATTTTACAAGTTTACTTTGATAAACCTTTTAATCTTAAAATGGAAATACATGTTACATCATGGCATGCATCATCTTTGTAATCTCTAAAAGATTTCATAGAATATCTTGTTTAGATTTGGACTCTACATAGCTTACACAATCTTGGATGGAGTTGGTTGACTTTGGTAATATTTTGGTAATCTTACTGTTAGACCCCCACGGTACCAAAATGGTACACGGGCGGAACCACTTTTGAGGTTCCGTGGTCCGTCAGACGCTCACATCCATTTGGCTATAAATAGCAAGCCAAACCAAGTTGTTCATTCATCCCTTTCAACATACTTTCTCTACCCTTCTTGCATGTAACACCCCAACCCGACAAGGGTAGAAGTATCACTGATCGGTGTCATATCGAACATACAAGTAAAATCTTCAAGCGGAGTCTTTAAATAATAATGTACCAAGTCATAATAACCAAAGATTTACAAGGAATTTACCAAATCCAAATGTTAAAATAAAATGAATCTCAAAACAAAAGCCCCATGAAAACCGGTCAAATGGTAAGGTAACTAGGGTTAGCCACTCGGATAATCCAATCTCTCATTGATCAAAGCCCATCTCACAACTTAGATTCGATGCAAAACTCTAATAAAATTTTATGCATAACGTGATGATCTTTGACATAACTTATGATATATTTATAATATATAACATCTTAACTTGATACGATTTATGTGCAACTTTCATGCAACAATCTCTTATTCCAAATTTAGTAAACATTATGCCATGCGCTTTGTTTTAGTACCGACGATCACACATTTATGCGCATGTCTTTACCTCTTGTTTAATTCACAGTTATACCTCATATGCATGCATGATTTCAAAACTTATATTCACGTATATAAACATGTATCTTCCATCTTTTATATATATGTCTTATATCCAGTTTCAAATGCATATTTTGGAGGTTAAAATGAGCGTCATAAAACCGAAGCGGGCGTATCTCACCTCTGAGCCTAGGAACGAAGGATCCAAAACATAATTGAGATTGACATATATAATTCATATATTTGAGATTTTGTGTGGTTTATCTATTCATAAGGTCATCTTTGAGCGACATCTGATTTATGTTATTCATATACATTGATTCATTTGTATAACTTATGTTTAACGAAACAACCGATTAAGTGATATATTATATATATGTATTATGTATGTGTTGAATAAAAAAACAAGGATCGATATACCTCAGTCGGACTAAAACGAAACAAGGAACACGAGAATCAAAACCTACACCCGTACAAAACCCAACCCTTATTCGGAGCGAGACCACACGAGCAAAACTAAGGCGAATAATCCCCGATCACCAAAACCACGACCTTGAACCGGGTTCCACGATCATAGCGACCTTGAAATCACGTTACCACCCTCGTGCTTGTTGCCTTTGAGTTGAATGGAGGAGAGAAAAAATCCGCCGACACTTTTACGTTTTTAGGGTTTAGTAGTGTTTTAATTTGTGAAGCGTATGGTAAAATTAATTCGGTTTAGCGAGAGAAAATAAGAAAACAAAAGCACGGTCCAAATCTTATATGGGCTTTTAAATTTTTAAGTGCCAAGCACTTGTATTTTAACAAAATATTAGTCCCATGCAAAACATTAAGCGTGTGGCGCATTTAAGCGTAAGCGTAAACCGATCTCGTATTAATCACTTACAAGTTAGATTGGAATTTTATTTAATGAGCATTTACATATTTTACATATTTTATAAATATTAAATAGAGGTAAAATAGTCTTTTCGCGTTTTTGATTTTTAGGGTTTTACAACTCTTCCCTCTAAAATAAAATTTTAGTCCTCGAAAATTGAAGTCATAGGAGTACAAGGAGGCGTATCGTTTAGGGCGGCGTAGCAATCCATAGTTTCACACATTTCATAACGATTTCGGTTCCAAAGCGTCTGAGAACTTATCGTAACGGATGTCGGTGAGAATCTGCAAAGAGTGCAATTTTAAGCGAATATGCGGATTGACAAATAACGGATATAAGTCATAGTCCATTCACGTACCAACCAGGCATTCCCAAGGCGTCATATGATTTCAATAAGTTCAAATTATATGATCTCGGTATTATCACGTTGATCGGGCGTCATAATACTTGCATCGCATAACAAGTCCTTATTGTCATCATATTACGTCGGGTCATGACAAATCACATAACCAATATCACAACAAAACATATCACATACAAATATCAAGTAACATACCAAAGCAAACGGATCACATAGATCGTCATAAACTACATCAGCGACTTACCATATCGTAATGAAAGAAAGCCACCAACTTGCACAAAATGGTTCCTCATGACTCATTCTCGGCGATTCAAAAGAAAAGGCGAGATATTACCAAGATGCCCAGCGATAAAACTTCACGATTCAAACCGAGTTCGAACAAATCAAGAAAACAATACCGATCGAATCACTTAACGGGATATCAAACCGCCTCAAAGCGCATGACAAACAAGTCGAGTAACATAAGTCACGCCCAAATCCTATAAGTAGATGAACCTTCCGACCACGGTTGAATCTTGTCTCCGTCTCTTGCGTCTTTGGTTGGTCCGTCCGACTTCCTCGGCGGCATCCGATACCTCCGGCATGGCGGTCGGGTGTGGCTTCTTTCACGAACCTCTCATTTCGAGAGGCATTGCGATAACACGGGTTCGGCACCATCATCTTCGGCTCCACGGGTAGTCTCCATCTAACGATCGACAAGCGGATGTGCGAATACAAAATAAAAAAATCAAATGTGAAGAAGAAGACCAAAGCGGTGAAGACAAAAGATTATCAAGTCAAAGCGAGCGACAATCAAAAGGAATCGGAATAGATCATAACAGACGGAAGCCTAGTGTCTACCCAAGTCCTCACGGGTCAATCTAAGGTCAACAAAGCGAAACACGGCTCGATACCATAATTGTAACACCCAACCCGACAAGGGTAGAAGTGTCGCGATGCGGTGTCATATCGAACATACAAGTAAAATCTTCAAGCGAGTCTTTAAATAATAATGTACCAAGTCATAATAACCAAAGATTTACAAGGAATTTACCAAATCAAATGTTAAAATAAAATGAATCTCAAAACAAAGCCCGCCAAAACCGGTCAAATGGTAAGGTAACTAGGGTTAGCCACTCGAGATAATCCAATCTCTCATTGATCAAAGCCCATCTCACAACTTAGATTCGATGCAAAACTCTAATAAAATTTTATGCATAACGTGATGATCTTTGACATAGCTTATGATATATTTATAATATATAACATCTTAACTTGATACACGATTTATGTGCAACTTTCATGCAACAATCTCTTATTCCAAATTTAGTAAACATTATGCCATGCGCTTTGTTTTAGTACCGACTTGATCACACATTTATGCGCATGTCTTTACCTCTTGTTTAATTCACAGATTATACCTCATATGCATGCATGATTTCAAAACTTATATTCACGTATATAAACATGTATCTTCCATCTTTTATATATATGTCTTATATCCAGTTTCAAATGCATATTTTGGAGGTTAAAATGAGCGTCATAAAACCGAAGCGGAGCGTATCTCACCTACGAGCCTAGGGCGAAGGATCAAAACATAATTGAGATTGACATATATAATTCATATATTTGAGATTTTGTGTGGTTTATCTATTCATAAGGTCATCTTTGAGCGACATCTGATTTATGTTATTCATATACATTGATTCATTTGTATAACTTATGTTTAACGAAACAACCGATTAAGTGATATATTATATATATGTATTATGTATGTCGGTGAATAAAAAAAACAAGGATCGATATACCTCAAGTCAGACTAAGAGCGAAACAAGGAACACGAGAATCAAAACCTACACCCCGTACAAAACCCAACCCTTATTCGAGCGAGACCACACGAGCAAAACTAAGGCGAATAATCCCCGATCACCAAAACCACGCCTTGAACCGGGTTCCACGATCATAGCGACCTTGAAATCACGTTACCCTTTCGTGCTTGTTGCCTTTGAGTTGAATGGAGGAGAAGAAAAAGTCCAGAACACTTTTACATTTTTTAGGGTTTAGTAGTGTTTTAATTTGTGAAGCGTATGGTAAAATTAATTCGGTTTAGCGAGAGAAAAATAAGAAAACAAAAGCACGGTCCAAATCTTATATGGGCTTTTAAATTTTTTAAGTGCCAAGCACTTGTATTTTAACAAAATATTAGTCCCATGCAAAAACATTAAGCGTGTGGCGCATTTAAGCGTGGCGTAAACCGATCTCGTATTAATCACTTACAAGTTAGATTGGAATTTTATTTAATGAGCATTTACATATTTTACATATTTTATAAATATTAAATAGAGGGGTAAAATAGTCTTTTTACGCGTTTTTGATTTTTAGGGTTTTACATTGCATCATTTAGATCTGTAGATAACAATGTAGAAACATACATTAATCTCCCTCACCATCACATGATCATAATGCTTCTAACATTCATCTTTGTTGTAAGCATACTCTACATATTGATCAACAAAGAAAGCTTGGAGATATAGCCATCTCCGCTCATCACTGGTGAAGATCTATCACAACAAGTTTAGGGAACTTGTGATCTTCATCATGAAGGCTTCTATCAATGGAAGTTCATTTAGAAGTAGTCATTCATATCCATTAGACATTTGTGTCATGGATCATTAGTGTAAACATCATTGCATCATAACAACACTTTCACCAAACTAGATTAGATGGTTTATGTGTTTGTGCCATAAAACACAAGGTTTATTATGTTGGGCCATACAACATATTGGGAGTAGTTGTACCCTTGGAAAGAACTCGACATCTAGCTTAGTGTCGGAAATATTGGATAAGCGGCGTTAGGTTGGTTCTACCTCGAACTAGAACCGGTATTTAGCTTTGTCTGGGAAAAAGTGTAGCGACGATTGTAAGGTTTTCTCCCGAGAAGGGCTTGTTGATTTAGTGAAGTAACTCTCGAGTTGGGTACTCGGGGAGTGGAGTAAGGCGGAAAGGAGATCAGTGACCGAACCACTATAAATCCTCGTGTTGGTTTGCACTTTCCTTTCTTTATCTCTTTACTTTTATACTTGCACTATACTATTGTTTGTGATGTGGTTTGATGTTCATGATTGTGTGACAACTTGGTTTACCATGCTTTATATTAGTCACAAACAATAATTGGTACTTTCATATTATAACAAGCTTCATAGCGATTTGATACTAAAGATCTAAAGTTTTAAGCGGTAACATATTCACCCCCCCACGTTTCCACAATTGGTATCGAGCCACGTGGCTCGTATTTTCAAAACAAATAGTTTTTAAAATAGAGTACGATCCATGTATTAAATTACCATTGAGCGAAAAATAATATGAAAAATGCTTTGCTTGTTATACTTAGAAATTTTGTTGTTAAATGTAACTTTGTATACAAGCTTGAAGGTTTTCTTGAAAAGTAAAATAAAAAGTTTGTTGAAAGAACTAATAAGTATTGTATTATGTGCTCATAGAAAATTCTGAAGAAATATGATTTTAAAGGAGTGTTTGGGATAACTATAAATCTAGTTGAAAATCACCTCGTAAATGTTTAAGATAAGTTACATAAGTAGATATGTTGTTAAATATGTGTATTATATGTTTACTATGAAATCTAGTAAGTCGCGCGTTTTCTCTATGTCAAATACTAGTTTTGGTGAATACGTCTCGGAGGACCACGGCACCAAATCTTATAAAGGCGGATCCCTTTATTTGGTTCCGTGGAATCCGTCTGTCTGATATCACATTTTGGGCAACTTCAAAAATAATAACTAATTAACCGTAAGTCCGTGCAGTCGAGCCACCTATCATTTTAAAGGGAATTGAGTCTACTTTCATTTAAAAATACTCTCATGGCCTGAGTCTAATTTTAAATAAGTGAAATAGACCAAATACTACAGTATGTCTAAAATATTGAGTTTAAGCTTTAACATAAAACTCAAATTTTGAATCAAACAATTTAAGTTGGTATTCTTAGAACTTTGATACAACTTCCTTTGAAACTAAATAATTTGGTAATATGTTTAAAGGAAACTAATCAAGCTTGGTATACATCGTCATATTTACATAAAATGACGAAAAGTGTCTTTCTTGTTATCTATGCTAAATGACCACTTGTTTATGTTGTTTACATATATGTTGCTTGCTTATTTTCAAATTGTTGTTTACACTTGTTTGTTTGCATAATATAAGTGTCAATCTTGCCATGTTATTTATTAAACTTGTTTGACGATTTCTTGTTTATGCACAATAGGTTATTTGCTAGATTTTGTGCACTAAGTTGGAAAATTATTTTACCATCGCTTGTAGAATTAGATCACTTCGTTTGCATAGGTTACTAACATCTCGCATAACTTATGAAATGTCATAACTCACTTAGCAATGAGTACTAAGTTAATTAGTCAAGTACTTTGAAAAATGAAGGTGTTAAGAGTGTTTGGTACAAGGACAAAAACAATGTTGTATGATGTAATTTATTTGTTTTACTTTGTAGGATGATAATATGACTTAAAACAATGTTGTATGCTAACGGTTTATGCGGTGGATAGCACAAGTGTGTTATCAAATTTTATCCATTTTCACTTTTATGTGAAAATCGTTGTATGGTCAAAGTCTATGCTCCACTATATTTGTATATGTGTTATCGACTTTTCCTAACTAGAAGTAATTAATGTCACATGTTTTAAGCAAAATTTCGAGGTTTGAAAACTCCCCGACACCTAAAAATGGGTCTGTGAACTTTTAAAGTCCACGGATCGAGGCGGCACCAAAATGTTGGTACGTCGTTATGTATTTTGGTACCGCCATACATGTACAGGCGGACCGGCGGCACCAATTTAAGGGTTCGGTGTGTAAAGAAATGGTGTCGTGAATCCTACGGGTAAGTTATTGAATTTTACTAAATCCGCAATCTAATTTACAAACTTCGTTTCTAGGATAGTTGTTAATGCATATCTTTCATACCTCACTCAACACATCCTCAATGGATTAACTTAGGATGTTTGACATGATTTTAGACACTTCCATCTTATTAGAAACTACCATCTTTGGATGGATTAACATCAAATCCATGAATCCTTAGTTCCATAAATCAACACATTCAAGATGATCATTTCACACCTTCAACATTACTTTTCCTCAAAGCTTAGCATTTCTTAAAGCAAAATCAAAATGACTAAATCCTTAACCTCAAATAAGCCACTTAAGAAAACCACTAGGATTAGCATTCGATCTTGTTGCTTCATTAACTTGAGCTCTTCATCCTCAGACTCATTACCTCTCAACATCTCATCACCCATTCAATATGTGAACTTTCTAAACTTGAGTACTCAACTCCACCACCAAAATCACCCACCATCATCCAAAACAATTTCACTACCAAAGTCTCCAAAGCTTGTTCCTATCAAACTTTGTGCAACACCACCAACATCTCCTCACCCGTTTGCGGATGACTTAGATGACTTATCGAGACTAATAAACTGGACTCATTATTTGCAAAGATATCATACACAAGTCTAACATATGACTATAGATATTGTTTTGTATCTACATGTATTGCCTCACTTTGGTTAACATGAAAATAATGTGTCATCCTTCAAGGCGATAAGTATTTACATCGAGTCATAAATCACACATATGTTAAATACATATTATCAAGTCTTGTTATCCTTGAGTTCAATCTAAGCTTTATAATCTCAACAAATTAGGATTGACAACTTAAGTATTTCATCCGAAATATTCAAGTATATCGACTTACGATTGTAGTCATTAAAAGTCATATCAGAAAATCAACACCCAAGTATTTTAACAACACATGTTGAAACACTTATCCAAAACAAACAACCAGGTGCCACTTATCCCTCTTTGACACCTACTATCCTCTTCCATCTTTTGGCACCATTAACCGTATTGCTCATGAACTTCCAAGAGTATACTTTAAATCAAGCGTGCCCTTTCAAGGTGAACCTATACCTCAACCCTAAGCTTCATAAACATAACCAAAACTTCAAGCACTTCACCCACTAGTTGTAGCAACCAATGAACCATAAAATTAGTATCCGTATTTTTGTGTTCAACATCTATGGACAAATATTCAACCTAAGTACTCCCATAGCACAACAAACCCCTACATCACCACATCCTTATTTAGACACTAGAAGACCTACCACTAGATAAACCAATCCACCATCCTTACCATCATTTGAATTCGTTGAGTGTATTGCTCAAAAGCCCTTGTGTCCAACACTTGTCTTGAATCAAATGCGTTTGAACAAACTCAAACATCCTTTCCAACATATAAGGACTTAGATAATTCATTATGGCTAGAACCTCAACTATCAAATAAGCATGGTGCTCTTGGTAATTGTTGTCAATTTCCACTAGGTATAAGTAGTACTACCTTCACAAATTATCAAAGTATTAGTAATACTTAGTCGTTAAACTTACGCATAAATTTCGTTAAACCTTAAATCAACATTTTAACAACATATGTTAAAATGCAATCTAAAGCCAACATCATACACCCCAAGCAACAATGACTTTTGAGGGTATACATAAGAAACTCGGTGAATTCCTCTTGTCATCATCTAGTGAATATAATCTTGAGACCAAGTTTATTTAGATGGGACTATCCGATTCAAACACTTTGGCTTCATATCTTCATTTAGGAAAACATGATGTTTTGAAGAACGTTATGACTAAGATTCATGCGTTAAGATTTCATCTTGTTAAAAGGATATTGTATATCCTATGCATCATTCTTGCGACATAAATAGTTGTGTTACAAGAGATTTCATTACACCTCATTGGCTAAATGATCTTGAAACAAACATCTACAAGTTCTATGAACTAGCATATCCAATTCATCTTGTCATACTTGTTTTCATAAGCATGATAACTTTATCCAATGGGATAATCTCATTTGTTGAAAGATACTATTTGTATCTATTTCCTTTCAGCGTACATCATAACCTAACCTTGCTCAAACCGAGTGCACATCCAAGGTTAAAACTACACATCTTTAGAGCATACACAAGATCTATTGAAGTTGGTAACCTCACTTAGATTATTGTTAAATAAAATACCAAAGAGCTTTCTTGAGAACGTTCTTAGGTTAACATATTCTCTAGTCTTAGATGATCAATTCACATTTAAATTACACACTTCAACTCAACATAAAAGATGTCATCCATTAGATCATACAATTATTGTGTAATTTGAACAACTTTAGATTCTAAACACAAGATTAAAACACATTGTTTATCAAACACCATTGTTAAAATTCATGTGTATAACATGTGTCTTCATCACCTTAGTTATATTGCATATTAGTTAATTCACATTAAGCCAAGTATTGGTAAACTATCATCTTTTATGCACTTTAATATGCAAAGTAGGAGTTCCCATCTTTCTAACATGAGAATGACTCTTGGAGAACCTATTGCACTAGAAACTCAATTTGACCTAACGGTTGAATTGCTTCACGGAGAAAAGTTGGGTATGTGGAATCACTGTAAAATGGTCGTGTTTAGCCTTAATTGAGCACCGCTAATAATAGTCTCATATTCATTCTCCAACTTGAAAAATCAGTATTCCTATACTTGCCTAAAGTAAGTGTTAAAACATTGATAGTTTGCCTCGCTTAGGAATACTAATCAAACAAGTAGTATATATGACTTTTCTTTTAAAACCACTTGCATTGCACTTACATGTGTTGATTACATGTTCTTGTTTGATCGATAAGTTGATTTGACATTATCTTAGTGTTTGATAACTAGTCAAATGTGTAAACCTTAGTAAAACCACTTGCATTGCACTTACATGTGTTGATTACATGTTCTTGTTTATCGATAAGTTGACTTGACATTATCTTAGTGTTTGATAACTAGTCAAATGTGTAAACCTTAATGCGGTTTTATCTTCATAATGCTTGTATTCTTGTTTCATGCTACTAAGCGTTTAAACCTAAACTTTATTTGCATGATACTTGATGAAGTGTAATCTCATCATTTTAATCAATCTGAGCGCAAAAACGTTTAAAATGCTCGAAATACATCAAAATACTGAAAATATCACAAAAATGCATTTTATATGTTTCAGATGCAAAATGTTCAAAATCAGATGAAAAACGAGCAAAGTTTGCATAATTGGCAGTTTCAGTCCCCCGACTTTCAGAAAATGGCAAAATCAGTCCCTAGGCAATTATTTTAAAAGAAAAGTCACCAAAGGTCCTTTTGGAAGCATAAATTATCATATTTAGTCCTTTGGTGGAAAATCTAAAAGTTTTGAGAAATTACAGTTTTGGTCCCTGGTTTTTTAAATTGGTCAAAATTAATCCTTGGAGTTTCAAAAATGTCTAAATTAACCCTTGGATTATTAAAGTTTGGCAAGACCAACCCTTTGACTCAATCTTCATAATTTACATGTTTGGTCCCTGAAATTTCAGAAGTTACATAAATGGTCCTTGTGTTATTACTTATCCAATTGGACCCTTTTATTACCCTTGGCCCAACTGTTTTACCCAATCCAATCCTTAGCCCAAACCTTTACCCGGTCTTGACCCGAAACAAAATCACCCGCCCAATTTAAATAATAGAAAAACAGGTCACGGGTTCCCTCTACTACTTCTCCATCATCACCATTGCACGCCCTTAGCACTGCAACTCCCCACGCCACCCTCCATCATCACTCCTACCTCCACCTCACTCCAAAATGCATTTAATGCACCTCCGCTAACACTCGACCTCCAATTTGTTAAAGACTCAAATGGCGCAAAAAACCTTTAAGCGGCTAGGATCAAGTTTAGCAATCCAAAGGTCGATATTGTTGCTGGGACATGTCCAAAGAAGTGAGAGAAGGTGATTTGGGTGTATAAAAGGCCAAGGGAAGCAACAAGCAAAGACTTAGTTTTTAATTTTTCTAGCAATGTATGTCGTTTTATAGTTCCTTAGTCTAAATTAGATTTATAGTTGTATTTTCAAGTTCTATTGTACTCAAGTAAACCTTTTCAGTGTATTTTAACTTGATTCAAGTATCAATTTTAGTTCAAGTTCACTTCCATATTATGTGTCTCTTGTTGAAATTTACATTTTCAAAATCCTACATCAAATCTTCTAGTCACTTGTTTGAAGCTCAAACATACTTAAATTAGCTTAGTAAAGCTTTCCATAAGCTCATGATTCGAGTTTCACTCACTTTTGGACCTTGGTCAACAAAAGTCAACACGGGTAAAAATGATGCGGGAAGGATTTGGGTTGATTCGAGGCATGAATATGGGTTGAAATGGAAGCAATGGGTTGTTTAAATTAGGGTAGTGGTTCTTGTTTCACGGTTTGCTAGCCATAGTGGCTTTGGACAAGTTGTAAGTGATTTTCAAGTTCTTGTGCATAATCGCTTTTGTAGTTTAAATCTGTTAAAACTGTTCCAATATTAGTATCTAGGTTAATTAGAGTTAGTTTGGTCGATGGTTCATGCTTGTTCGAGTTAGACTAGTTTTAATTTGCAAATCGGATGATCTAAAGGTGTGTTTGGATGCGCCTATATATCATCTTTTAGACTTACTCATTGCTTAGAATCATTGGATAATGCTTGTTTAGTTTATTTGAGTTCATATCAATCTTAGTTTGTGTCGCAATATCACACAAGTCAAAGTTTCCTTTGAATCATCTCGACATCCCTTTGTTGTAGTTTTGGAATTGCGGATCATCATTTTGTGTTTAAAATCATTAAGATTGTTTGCATTACACTTGTTCTATCATATTACATCGATATCAAACCAAAACTTGATCCAAAGTTCATCTTAGTCAAAGTTCATCAATTTCTTCAAAAGTCAAAAGTTAAAAAGTGGTTTTGAGCTCGATAAGGAGGATTTTCATGAGCTTATTTACGAGCCAATCTCGGTGAGAATTGGCATTTCAAAAGTTCATTTGGTGTCATTTCTTGTTATCAATTTATCGAATTTTACAATTTTGTATAAGCTCAAATAAGCTCTTCTTTAGGCCCATAGTCCCTGCCCCTTGTCTCGATTAATCTGAGTTTTCTCGATTTTGGCTAGAGTTGCATAGGGCTCATAAGAGCTTGGCAAAATCTGATTTTTGGTTTGCATGTTCTCACCCAGGTCCTTTCCGAGTTCCAATTCATAGTTTTCAGTTTGAGCTTATTTACAAGCCTGTGTTTGTGTTCAAAGTTGCCACCCTAAAATCTGTTTTAGCTTATTAGTTCTAGACATCAAATCTGTACTAGCTTGCTAATCTGAAGTTATAATCTGTTGTTTTAAGTTGCATTAGAGTGGTTTTAGCATAATAAAACACGTAAACATTTGGTAGCTTTTGGTCTTCATTTAGCTTATTCAAGTGCTTATTTATAAGCACTTGATTCATCGATTCTTAATTTCTCCACATAAGTGCCTATTTTCCATTTTCTCAGATTCCTAATATAATTTTAGACTTTTCCTGAAATTTTGATTTTTCGAGTTGATTTGCTATTTTCTTAATTTAAATTAGTTTTAAGCATTTTTAAATAGCATTTAATATAAAAATTGAGAAAGGTTCAAAAATAATTTTTCACTTTTCTTAAATTTAGATAAATATAAAAAGTAAAAAAGTAATTTTCCAGATTTTCATAGTTTATTTGGTAATTTTAGTAATTTAATTAGTTTTTAATAGTTTAAAATTCATAGAAAATAGAAAAATAATCAGAAAAATACAAAAATAGTTTTGAAAATTCTATTTTGATATTTTAGATTTTTCTAAGTCTTAATTTTATTTTTCTAGCTTAATTTCACATTTTCTTGTATTTTAGGTAATTATTTAATAATTAAAAATAGTTTTTAATTAGATAATTAGTTATAAAAATAATTTTCTTTTTCCATAAATTTTCTTTTATCATTAGGATTGTAAAAATGTATTTTTCATATTTTTAGGGTTTATATTGTGTAAGTTTCACGTTTTTAGTTGTACGTCGCGTAGTTTTTAATTTCAGTTTAGTAAAACATAAAAACAAAACATCATTTAATTATAGTGATAGCATTTATTTAATATATTTTATCTTTTAATTTCCTTTAATTTTCATTTAAGCCGTTGTAATTTGTTGGCTTCTCCCTGTAGTTATAATCTATTCAAATCCTTTTCCGATTCGAATCTCGCGATCATTATCGTTTGATAATCCATTGCATAGCTCATTTGGGACATAACGACCGGAAACACCATTCTCCTCGGATCTTCATTGAGTTCGTTCGGAGCGGTTTAAGCTTGTTCTGATGCGCCATTCAAGTGGCGGGCTTGTGTGATTTAACTTGGCTGTTACGGAGGCGCATCAATACTACTTTTGAATTATTTTTAGCATGATTCACATGTTAATTATGAACTCATAATATGCCATTTTGATCGTGATAATTTTGATATGATATATTTGTGTTTGAAAGCTATTAGTTGGCATTCATTACATCTATGTGTAGTACGATCCAAATGATACATGCTCCAATTGTTATTTCTTAAACATGGCTTGCATGAATCTTTCATTTTGTTTCTTTTGCTTCTTGTCACACTATTTGTTTGCTACGTGTGCACATATAATCTGTCAAAGTGCTTTTGGTATGACAAACTTTTATAATCTTTTATCTTACAAATTAATCACATAGATTATTGTATATCCAAGTATGCTTAAGTGGCTAAGTCTAACGACAAAACAATCTCATAATGAAATGTCTTGAATAAAATCGCATTCTTGCATAATATGATTGTTTGATGCTATCTTGTCGGTGATTTCTTGTCTACTAAGTGCAATGTGTTGTTTTTGCTTATATAATATGTTATCACTTGATTTCTATCATGTTAACATCTTTTGTCACTAACAAATTTGTTTTGTAGGTTGATAACAAATTATTTGTTATCTTACTTGGTTCTAACTTTTATATGCTCATTTTGTATAATCCGTTTATTGCTCGTAGATTAGTACTATGCTTTATGGGACCCTACACTTGCATATAGTTTAAAAGCATATAAATTAAGTTCTAGAGGTTGGCTTTGCATTTTGTCTTTCAACCGACCTCTTTCCAAATCTCATTTTGCTTCGCTTTCCAAAATCACCTCCATCATTATTAGTTTATAACAATACTCTAATCCTCTTCACTTCCTATTAGGAAACCACATGCCTCATCATACGATCGTCTCGTATTAATCGAGAAAGTGCGTGACTTTAAGGATGAAGTTCATTGTATGCTAACCATCATCGAGAAAAACATCACTAAGCTCATCTCTTTCGTTAGCCGAATAACCTCCTAAACACTTTGTTGTCATTCCTTATTTGATACATTACACATTATGTTGGATGTCCACCAATTAAGGGAGAGAAATTCATTCACATAATTGTCTTTTGTCAAATTTTATGTCTCTTAGACTCTACAATACCAACACATAGGTAAACACCACTTAGCTAAAACGGTTCATGAAACCACAACTAGTTCAACCTTTTCGCACCAATACCTCATCAAGTGAAAAACGCATCATGTGTTTTACAAAACGTCTTCATCTCCACATATAGGATTTTCCTTAAACTAGCACCTTACAACTTCACTATCTAGAACACCATCATAGGATCTTATCCTTTCTCGCTTATCATGCATGTCCTTGTCGGTGCAAGCGATATATTAATCAAAGCGACCATCTCAACACGTTGGTCCATCCAACTCTCACTCATATGATGTCATTCTCATCCTCGTATAGGTACTCATTATTAGTATTTTCCATATTGTCTTCACTTCTTTTCAAAGTGATAATCATCCATGTCGGTCAAAACCATGCTAATACTACCTTTCCCATTGTCACCTAGAATAGGTCATTTTATAATTCGTGTCAATCAATGAGCAATTTATCTTCATCACTTTTTATCTTTTGGTATCTTCATTATAATATTCTTAGATAGACGCATTATTGATTACTCTTGGGTTTGAAGCATATGAGAACTTGCTCAAAACAATAGGTTGTTAGCATCAATAAATCATTCAAATCATAACCCTTATGCATCATTGAAATGCAATGTCCATTCATATTTTTTCTTAGCTTTGGTCACTTGACATTACTGAAAGGATTGCATGAGTTCATATTTTATATTTGCTATACATACGAGTTTCTAACTCCTTAATAGCTTCTTACCTAATCACCACCACCTTCCATCACCACTTTCACTAATCATCACCACCATGGATTAGCGAAAACTTACTTTTGTAAATCTTGAGTCATCTACCATCACCACATGAATCCTACTAGTAAACCGACACCAACACTAGCACCACTAGTGGCACACCAGTGGGAGACTTCATATCTTCTTTCTAGGAATTATTTTGTAGGCTTTTATCATATTACATTCTCACTTTTCTTATGATTGTAATTAGGAGACTACACTTCATGAGATCTTTGATTATATCATTTATCACATATATACATCTTATTTTCTTTGTGAAAAGGATGAAATATATTGCACTAATGTTTTCATTGTAGGTTCATCATCATATACACTCGATTGTATATAACTTACTCATCTAAGGATGAAGTTTGCATCAATTATTTTTCTTATTTTAGGTGCTTCTTAACACCTAGAACAAGGAGGAATATCCTTTAAGCACTCATATTGCATCGTCTATACACTTGGTTGTATATGACATATTTGTCTAAAGACAAAGTTTCTATTATACTAATATTTAATTTGAAGGTTCATCTTGGCGCCCTAGAGCAAGGGAGCTTCCGTCAAGAATTTAATAAATGCATCTTATACACTTTGTTGTATAACACTTACTCGTCAATAGCGAATATAGTTTTGCACTAATATTTTTTTGTAGGTTTTAATCATACCATGGCGCCTCAAACAAGGGGAGCAACCGTCGAGGGGAGCATTCACGCATTTAGCATCATTCTCACTTTTCAAACAAGCATTTGTGCTTCGATAAAAGTGGAGAAAATAGGCTAACATTGCTATGCATTTTCTTTTCATATATTTCTCGTAATTTTGTTGCATAAAACTAACCTTGATGTAGGTTAAGCCTCTTTATTTGATCCATGGATCCGCTACCAAACAAGGGACGGATTGAAGTGGACGATTTAACTTCACTAGGGATGATGCAAGCTCGTCTTTTGGGGAGAAATAAAGTTAAACTCAAGGACACGCACTTTTTGTTTCGACAAAGGGGAGAAGAGTGTAAGCGGAGAAGGTAATGTAAAGGTAGTAAGGATACAAGTAACCTTTACAATTTACTTTCTATTCGTTTACATATCTTTGTCATCATCAAAAGGGAGATTGTTAGTGCAAATATTACGATATTTAATCTATCTGTCTCGTTTGTTTTGATTGATGACAAACATGTAACTTGTAATACATAACGTAAAATGTATAAGTTACTTGTAATTACATTTGTCTCAACATACATTCAACACCTCTCGATGTCTCAAGTCCTCGTGTGTTACAACACAGGTTCGTACATGTTTGTTATGTGGCATTATGATCAAACCCATTAACAAATCATATAGAATGTTTAAAATACGTTTAGAGTCACTAAGTATTTTAATAGGTTAACCATTCTATTTAGAACCTCATATAGAATGTTTAAAATATGTTTAGAGTCACTAAGTATTTTAATAGGTTAACCATTCTATTTAGAACCTCATTTTACATTTTGCATTAAGTATTTCAAAAGGTAACTAGACATTTTATTAACTAGTTACATAATACATTTTACAAGTTTACTTTGATAAACCTTTTAATCTTAAAATGGAAATACATGTTACATCATGGCATGCATCATCTTTGTAATCTCTAAAAGATTTCATAGAATATCTTGTTTAGATTTGGACTCTACATAGCTTACACAATCTTGGATGGAGTTGGTTGACTTTGGTAAAATTTTGGTAATCTTCTTGTCGGACCCCACGGTACCAAAATGGTACAGGCGGAACCACTTTGAGGGTTCCGTGGTCCGTGGACGCTCTGTCCATTTGGCTATAAATAGCAAGCCAAACCAAGTTGTTCATTCATCCCTTTCAACATACTTTCTCTACCCTTCTTGCAACATTTAGATCAGCAGATAACAATGTGAAACATACATTAATCTCCTCACCATCACATGATCATAATGCTTCTAACATTCATCTTTGTTGTAAGCATACTCTACATATTGATCAACCAAAGAAAGCTTGGAGATATAGCCATCTCCACTCATCAAAAGCTGAAGATCTATCACAACAAGTTTAGGGAACTTGTGATCTTCATCATGAAGGCTTCCTATCAATGGAAGTTCATTTAGAAGTAGTCATTCATATCCATTAGACATTTGTGTCATGGATCATTAGTGTAAACATCATTGCATCATAACAACTGATGGTTTATGTGTTTGTGCCATAAAACACAAGGTTTATTATGTTGGGCCATAAAACATATTGGGAGTAGTTGTACCCTTGGAAAGAACTCGACATCTAGCTTAGTGTCGGAAATATTGGATAGGCGACGTTAGGTTGGTTCTACCTCGAACTAGAACCCGGTATTTAGCTTTGTGGGAAAAAGTGTAGCGACGATTGTAAGGTTTTCTCCATGAGAAGGGAGCTTGTTGATTTAGTGAAGTAACTCTCGAGTTGGGTACTCGGGGAGTGGAGTAGAGGCGGAAAGGAGATCCGTGACCGAACCACTATAAATCCTCGTGTTCGGTTTGCACTTTCCTTTCTTTATCTCTTTACTTTTATACTTGCACTATACTATTGTTTGTGATGTGGTTTGATGTTCATGATTGTGTGACAACTTGGTTTACCATGCTTTATATTAGTCACAAACAATAATTGGTACTTTCATATTATAACAAGCTTCATAAGCGATTTGATACTAAAGATCTAAAGTTTTTAAACGGTAACATATTCACCCCCCCCCCTCTACGTTTCCACAGTGTTATTTGTTCCTTTCTCTCTAGTAGCACTTGTAAGAAATAATAGAGAGTTTGTAATATCTCCTAATACAAGAGTATCCTTGTAATTAGAGAGAATGTGTAACTCCTAGTTTTCTACATAGTGAAACGTATCTTTCCTTGCCCGTGGTTTTAACCCTATTGGGGTTTTCCACGTTATATCCGTGTGTCATCTTTTATTATATTTCATATTTTAGTTGTGGGTTTGCTTCATTCGGTGTCACTTTTCTCAACATTAACAAGTTGACATTTATCGTAGATAGATTTATGATTAGGCCTTAATTGGAAACAAGTAAACCCTAAACCCTAACCCTTAAACCCTAAAAAACCCTAACCCCCAAACCCTAAAAACCCTAAAACCCTAAACCTCTAAACCCCCTAAAACCCTAACCGTTAAACCAAAAAAACCTAAACCATATCCACTAAACCGTAAGAAACCTAAACCCTTAACCCCTAAAAAGCCTAACCAAAAAAAGTCAAACCCCTAAACCCTAAACCCTAACCGTAAACCCTAAACCCACAAAAAAGTCGGAAAAAAATCGTCGAAAGTATATGATGTGAGATATCAAATTAAATGTAATTTTATGCTTGTCGTGATGGTATGAGTAGTTTCGTCTAATGATCAATGGTTTGTGAGATATTTAATTTTTAAAAATGAATGTGAAAGTTTATTTTATTGTTTTAATAAAAAAATGAGTGATTGAGAATGATTTATTTGATGTTTAGTTTTTCTTTAATCTTTATTGAACCAAGTTTTTCAAAACTAAAATTATTTAAAAATTAAATAAAATCGACAATGTCACCGGATATTATCAACAGAAGAAAAGTTATTATGCCAAACTGATTTTAAAAACAAAAATATAGATTTTGAATAACAGAAATTGAAAAAAATAAATTTTATAAAAGTATAAACATAAATACATTTTATGCCAAAGGCCTCATCTGCGAAATTTGCTTTAAGCGTCCTCAAGAAGACTTGAGATGCCGCTAGTTATTGCAATATATTCAGCAAATTGATGTATTTTTTATCGAATACTAGCACACAGTCCAACTATGATATTTCAAACATATGATGAACCGTTTGTCATCCGTTTTTGCTGTTTAACCTACCAAATGATAAGATAAAAATGACCTAAATGGTCGAAAATTCGAAATAACAAATAGCTCATCACGTGAACAACATGACAATAATGAAATACTTAACAGCTAACACTAGCAATGACAACAACTTCTACTGGAATAAGGGTATACAGTCAATAATGCTTGTACACCAACGGCTTGTTTGTTTTAATTTTGTATTAAGTCGTGTTTAAATAAGAGATGACTTAATGTAGACGCTCTTAGTTTTATCATTTTATATTTTCAATCATCTTTCTCTATTAAGTCATTAATAAACAATTTTCATATGACTTTTTGAATTCGGTTTTTTTCATATCAAGTCAAATTCAAAAACCACGTGAGTTTGTACCACCAAATCCTGCATAACTTTGTTGCATACGACATACGTATTATATCGGTTGCTAATTTGCTATAAACTTATCAGTTATTTATTTTTATCTTTTTTGCAGCATAAACTTATCGGTTATTGTTTTCACGTAATTAGACACCCGGCCCCTTTTCATTTGGTTGCTATAAATAAGAATCCATGAATACCACAATGCACATCACTCCACTTCCTAAAACATGGGAATGCTTAGGTTACTCATGTGCATTATGCTTGTGGTCATCGGCATCAACTCTCTAATTTCAGCTAAAGCAGCAGCAATATGTAACCCGATCCAACTAAGCCCATGTGCCACCGCAATCCTATCATCAACGGCCCCATCAGAAACTTGTTGTGGGAAGATCAAAGAGCAAAGGCATTGTCTTTGTAACTACATCCATAATCCACGACTGCAGAAGTTCATCAACACTCCTAATGCTAGAAAGGTTGCTGATACTTGTGGCACACCTTTTCCCACTTGTTAATCAAAGAAGTCTCTTGCGCGTGTTTGTGTTTAATGTGTGTATGTGTTTAAGGTTATCCTGTTCTATGGAACTTGCTATTATTAGTATTCTGAATGATAGTTTGTGAGCTAATTTGTAATGCTTTTTTAAGGTTGATGGCAGTATCACTACTATGTAAAGATATATATTAAGATGCAATATGTTTGATTCAATGAGCTATGTCAAAGTTAAGGGATCCCATAAGAAGTACCCAACTAGCACTTTTGTCATAGTAACAGTAAATACAGTTAGAATTGATGTCGGAGATAAGGTAGAACATTTCTTTATTTCATAGATATCCAAACGCAGAAAATAATGTGAATATATTACATAGAAGTTGCATTTTATTGATAGTGATCTAACAAAGGTTCATAGTTGGTACCCCGTAACTCACTTGCTTTGAAGCCTCCATCAATGGAAGGTAACCATTATTCCTAAAAGTGAAATACTTTGATAGCTTGTATGATGTGTTAAGTTAGGATCTTTAATTAGCACACATGCCCAACACATAAGCCTACACGTGTTCAAGTTGAATCCAAAACCAATACCACACTCACAAGTCACAAGTAACTGTGAATAGCGTTGAGGCCTTTAAGCATAGTAATGATCAATTGATGAAAATGTTGTTGGATTAAAGCCTGAAATTAAAGCAACTAAAACTTTGTGCATAGTCTTACCTTGTACAAATCGGGAAGTATCTTGAATCTTGATCAAAGGTTTTGAGACTGACGAGCAATAATTTGATGGCACTAAGTCTCATTTAATTCAGAAGAGAGCAATGGTACACCTTCATCTTGGAGCTTTTCCCAGCCACCCGTATCAACCATGGAATAAATCCAATAATAAACAACTGATCCCACCCATTGATAGTAACACAAAAGTGGTTTAACTAGCTAACAGATTCTTGTGCAGAGTTGCAATGCAACTCAGTTGCATAAAAAATGGTTAGGTAATTAGGTATTATGGTGTGGCAAGTGTTCTTAAGGATCTGCCCAGTAGGCATGCTTCTGCACCTAAAAGCTAACCCTGTTTAGATGCTCAGATGGGAACAAAAACCATACAGTTAATGATCTGATACAGTTTTCTTTTAACGGCAACATATGTTATATAAACCAAAATACAAAGGTACAAAGAAGTACAATCGACACTTGAAAGAAACAAAACCACTCAGATCAAACCACAATTCCTCCCCTCTTATGCTATATCTATAATAAATAGAAGTTGAAGTATACAAGAGGCGTAACATCGTAGACCAAAAACGACCCTAGAATCTATATTTGATCCTAAACAAGATAAGCTAAAAGATTATAATTTACATGCCTTAATTGGGCCCAAGCACCACTCTATCCATGATGAAATAGCTCCTTTTGCCTATTAGAAATCCAATGAAAAGAAAGAATTTACACCTCATCACCTATAGTCGTAAGGTTTGAGACTTTATTTTCGAAGACTCGCATATTTCAGGAACACCACACCATAAATAGTATCACCCGACAAACCGCTTGCCAAATCGTTCTTTCCTTTTTGTGAAAATTTGTATTACTTTTGTTCTCGATAATGTCATGAAGTGTCCCAATATTAAAAGTTCCAATATTCCACCACTTAAAGATTCTACCCCAAGCTTCAATTACCCGAGAGCACCCTATGAATCAATGTTCAGCCGTTTCTATATCATTATCACAATGTGGACAAAGAATTGAGTTAAGATCCATACCATAGTGATCGAGCCGAGTTAAAACCAGAAGTCTTCTTTGTTGTAGGCACCAAATAAAAATACAAATTTTCTTTGGGATGATCTTGCACCACTTTGTTTCTTTGACTATATTTGTAGGACCTAAAATTTTATCGGCAATCATTTCTCTAAGTCTTAACTGTGAACGTCCTTTTGTCATCATAAAGCCATCTCCATGAGTCGACATGTAGCACATTTTGGAAGAAAAAAGAAAATAGTTAAAACAGTCAATTCCTCAAGATCTCCTAAACCTCTTCCCCTTAATTCCCTACTCCAATCCAACCTCCAAACCCATTCACCATTTATTTACCCCCTCTTATCTCCTACCGTAACTTCTTTATTAGTTTCTAACCGATATAATCTATATCCCATTCTCAACCCAACTACAAATGAATTGCAAAAGTTGAAACCCAAAATTTGTAAATTTCAACCAACCTGACGATGTCTCCCCACTTAGAACCTCTAAACCTCCTATCAATGTCCTCTTCATCTTTACAAATGAATGAAGTCATGATTAAATGTGTGGTATGTGAACAGATGCTTAAGATTTTTCAGCGAAATGAGTTTACTTTTTGGATGCTCAAACTATTATAATTAGGAACAAAGTAAATGAATATATTGTAAGCTTGATAGGCGCACATCTTTATACAAGTTGACAAGATGTTATAGAAAGCATATGAATATGAATGTTTTGTTCTTGTTCGAGGCGTGCTAACTTTTGCAGCTCTTGCAAAAGGGTTTTTTCATCTCATACAAAGGGATCGCATTTGAATATGTGTGGTCCAACCGATTATACTTCTGTTTAGGGCATCGTTTGAAGACAATACATTTGCAGCTGGCCCCTTTTAAGTTATAAATATGCTTTAGAAGGTTTTATGTGAAACAAATTGTTGGGCAGGTCAGCATCTAGTGGCCACGATGTTGGTGGTGACTGCCTAGCAAGGCCGTTGATGTGGTTCAGCAATAAACTACATAAGCATTGAAGACTTGCAGAATCGAAAAAGTTCCTTTCAGTATAGGATTATTGTTAAAATTAATTGTCAACTGTCACAAAGGAAATCAAAATGCTATATATCACATATGTAAATGTTGACGGCCATATCTAGTTATATATGGGTTTTGTCTGTACTTTTGTCATTAATTGGGTGTTAAACATGAATTTCAAGGACTGAGATTTTGGACCCAAAAAATGGAGCATTCAGATGATGTTGATTTGAACTCGGCCGCATAAAAAATGCAGGTCAACAACCTGACAAACCCTGTTCTACTGAAGATCTAGCCACGAAAGGACATAACTGATTATTGCAGAGTAAATATCAACTAAAAACACTCGTGTAGCCACGCAGCATGTATAAGATTATCCCAACCCTTTTTCAGTTTCCATGGGCATTTCCAGAAAGAAAGAAAAAAAGCCCTATGCTTGTATGAGCATCTTTATGAGGCTATGATAAATGCTTTACTTGCATTTATAGAATCAAAAACGTTGCTCAAGCAGGCAGGGTAAAAATGCAACTTCAAGTTCAATTCTAAAAATTAAAAACCCCAATACGAAGTTTAGAGAGCACAAGCAAAACAAAGGTGTGAAGCTTGCACATAAATAGCAGCAAATAAACAAAATAAGATAATACGATATAACCAAAAAAAACTCACTAGTCAATAAATATCTAAATAATACCATTACAAACTTCTTTTAAAACAGATCACCAGGACAAAAAAAGGAACCTGTTTATCTCATACTATTAATTTATAAAAAAGAAGCATGCAACATGGAGATTTACTTTACTTTACTATAACAAAGCTCACATCTACTCTATCATATGGCTTTAACACCATATTTCTTTAACATTCCCAGTCTCTGCCTTCTTTTTTTTTTTTTTTTTTCTCTAATTCACGCAGTTTATCTTTTTCCCACATATCACCTTCCTTCTCATTCAACATGTCAAAACTAAAAAACCAACTGTCCCACCTCAGTGACCAACGTACACATATGCATATGATTAGGGTTTGTTACAAGCATTTAAGTTACTAGAATTCAACTTCATCTCACCTACGGGAAAAGAAAAGATAATCTGGATGATTGACCTGAAGCATTGTCAGCCAATTATCAGCCGCCTGCAATAAAGAGCTCACCAACGTGTGGTCATTGTGGACCCATAGTGGTGACTTGAACTTGTATGAAGCAAGACCAAACACTGGTAATGACACCTTAGGAATGTCATCCTTCCCGTTTGGATAGCTGACAACAGGTGGATGCTCACATTGAATCCCTGCAACAAAAAATTATGCAACTAGTAAATACACCAAAAGATAGTGATTTCAACCCATTTATGTATCAGTCTGTCAATATGGTCTTTTATTCATCTCAAACAGGTCCAGTGGGTCATTAAAGAATAGCTAAAGGGAAACACGAGGAAAGCCACCCAAACTCTATTCTCACTGCATACAGCCCCTAAATCATTCCATTTGTGAAATTTAGATTAGGCAGCCTCTCATAAATAATATAAGCATGGCGGTTGTAGGCGTGCAGCCTGTGCAGTGGCACAGGGCCCAATAACCTATAGGGCCACCAATTTTTGTAAGTCAATTATATATATGTAGCAAAATGAATTCAACCAATATTTGATGACAAAAACCCATCCAATTTTTGTTGTATCGATTCTTCAGTATGGCTGCATTTTAAGTTTTCTTGTCTTTCTCTTTCTTATGTGATCAACGACGGAAAACATTAATAAGACCTCAAGGTTTTTTTTTTAAGTCATTCAGTATGCTTTGTTGTCTTGTCTTTTATGGTTACGTATTTGATATTCAAGAAATACAAAATTTTGTGAGATGACACTTTGATATATACCCAGTTTTACCGTTTACATGTATACTTGTAAGTTGTAACTATTGCTCGTAATATTAATGAAGCTTTTACATGTATATTCACAGTTTTAAATGTTAAGAAGGCCTACTTTATATTATGGCACATGGCCAACATAATCAACAAGACATGCTGTTAATTCATAGTCACTTATTGTTGGTATATTTGGTTTCAAGACAACAGCCTTGTGTAGTCGTTGTAACTTGTAGCATTATGATATAGCCTTCTTCATTTGATTAGAAAAATTATGAACTTGGATGTGAAATGTCCAAAAATCTGTATACTATGTCATGAAAATACGTCTTTAGAAATAACAAGTATAATTTGTTATAAATAGGCCTCCTCTGTAGTTGTCGCACAGGGCCACCAAAATCAACGAGACGGCCCTGACTAAAGTATACAGATAATAACTACCGAACAAACAGATAACAAACATCATACAACTTTCGAATGCATAATGCAGAATCAGAATCAACGACTGACCTGTCACAGGAGTGTGCAGAGAATGAAAGGTCAGAAAGCAAGCATCAAGATCTTTCAAGGTGGGTCCCATAGGAATCCTGTATATCGGGTACCTAATACAAGCAACACAAAGTCCCATTAAGTACATGTGTATATCTGAGAATGAGCAAACACCAGGACCAAATTCTAGATCTTAGTAATCATACCAAGCCACTGATAGCCAACTCGATGGTAGCAGGTCACAACTTCTTAGGCTTTTCAACTCAGGGAAGCGGCGGGCAAGATCAAGTATCTGTTGGAGCAAGAATATAAAACTAATTAGTGAAAGAAAAAAGAAAAAGCATTTGAAGCTAATTTACAGTTGCTATGCTGTGTACACCAGCATAGAGTGACAAGTAGAGACTCGCCTTATCAGTCAAAGGTTCTCTGCCCCAAGGCTGATTTCGCTCAAGATACTCAAATAACAGGCAACCTTGAGTGCTAATAGAATCACCATCATCACTAGAAAAGCCTTCTTGGAGTACATGATGCTGATCATTTAGTGACAACTGGTCTGTCCGCCTAGATATTTCTCCATTCGGGTGGTGATTATCCTGCTTCTCCCTAGAGTAATGCAAAGAGCATCTATCATGTTCATCATAGTCACTGCTCACATCACTACTTGAATCCTTAAAGGAGTCACCGTCGCTATATTCAGTTGGTTGCCTGCAAAACAGCACAATAACAAGATTATTTTTTTAAGATCAGGTACGTTCACATTTATTAGTTTCAGACAGCTAAAAATTAAGCCAAAACAGAAGAAAATTTCCAACACCAAATGAATTTATGCTTCAGGAGCGATATATGCATGTCCGGCAAATGAGCAATGAGTAATATTAGAGAAAATGCATTCACTTCATGAGAAGATCTGAAGATATAAGTTCTTATCCTCCAAAAGCATCTCACCTCGTTTAAATCCTGTTGCTCTATCTAATATTATTATGATTTTAAATCCTGTGGCTCTATCCTAAGAATATCATCCCTAGCAATTTCTTCATATTTCTAATGATCCCAAAGAACAGAAGACTTCATTCCTAGATCCTAACTACTTTTGGTCCCAATCTCCTTGTTAAATTTTCTGTGTCCCAATCAAAAACAACAAAGTTGCACATCATAGACTCTATTTTGTACTGGCCAAAGCCAAAACGTAAAGCAAAGTACATCTCAACTCCACATACCCTTTAGCTATGCAGTCACAGACTTGACACTACCTAGTCTCGTAACTCAACACTATTTCTACAAGGGTTCTTACTTCTGCATTTGTGATTAAAGAAAATAACTAGTGTAATACCAATAGAAAACATTTAAATATCATAATTAGTTCACATAACATTTTTCTTATACATACAAGTCTGCCCCTTTTCACCAATGAATAAGCCTACAGGACAACCAACTGTTATCAGATATATCATTCTATCAGGACAGCTAAATCCAACTCATGCCATGTGATAAATGATCAATCAAAGCATTTAGCTCAGAAAATGTGGTACATTGAATGAAAAGATAGCCTACAATTCACGAGCACTACCACAAATATAACCAAGAATCACTACAAAATCATAAACAAAAAGATTCAAAAAAACAACACAAGATATGTAATGGTCTGGTGGTAACAAGACCAAGATAGCATGTACTTAGCCATCACATGTTGTATAGGTTGTAAAAGGAATAAATTTAGCGATAACGTGCTGCATATTTAATAAGCAACTAATTAACCTTTTACAAAAATAACTTTTCGGAAGAGCTTCTTTTTCATGTCAAACGACAAGAGAATAGCCAAAACTCAAAAAAGTCCCACGCACAGCTGCAGAAGCTTGTGCAATCGACCGCCAAAACTGTGCTTCAAAAAGATATTGTGTGGCATTTTATGTTATGTCCATTAAAAGTAGCAATGCTCAATACCACAGCATTGCAAGCTCACTCTGATAGTTTTTAATGCTCATATCAATATTTTAAGTGATCATCAAACCCACACAGTGTAATAAAAAAAAATTGCATGTTTTATTGCTTCTGAAAAGTGCAAATCGATATTTCAATAAATCATAGATCCTACTAATACAAGTAATAACAAACAAAAAGCTTGTCATTCAGAGTAACATAAACCTATACAAGAAAAAGGTACATCAGAACTATTTAAGTGCTATAGTACCTGGATTTCACTGAAGACTTCAAAGGGTCTCCATATATTTGAATCCCAGACAAATACGGCACATAATACTGAATCACACCATCTGTACCATCCAATACCAACGGGACACCAGCACCATAAGCACTCCACTCTTTAAAAGACTCCCATAAATCACCGAGCACAAAATACGGCTGATGTTCCACATCACTCGTCCTCCACCCTCTTGTAGTCCTCTGCAGCCACAGAATATAATCAAAAATCACAACTTTACACCAAACAAAACAACTATAATAAACCCCACTATACTAACACCAAACATGAACATTGATAAGAACTTAACAAGCAACATTGACCAGCCCATATTACGCCCCAAGGACAATACGAAGAAGACAGTGTTCAAACCGACTTAGCGTCCCATTAAAGAGAGTGCTGCTAAACTTGAACATATCCGTAAAGTCCTCTCTTAGGTAACCAACTAAGCTATGCGCCTAAAGACTAACTCAGACTTGGACTCTTATAGAAACATAACACTATAAACTGAGCAACAACTTATTACAAAGAAACAGAAAGCGACCCACTTGATTAAAAGGCTAAAACGATTGATACTCCAAATCACTAATCCTCCAAAGAGAAACAAAAAACATATTAGCCCTTTATATCAACATAAATCTTTTTGATAAACTCTCGCGAAATGCTAATAACCAGTGCCCACACGGTCCCGTCTTCCGTCATACCAAAAACCCGACCACAAAGTACTCTCTTCCAAAACCAACTCAGCTACGCGCCTAAAGATCGTTTCCACAAATTCCCACTTCTAATCGAAAAATAGCATTACATAAACCTAATAAATCTAGCTACAAGCTTACAACTAAGCATAAAACTAAATTAAAAAAAAGTCAAAGACCAAACTAGCGTTGACTATTCCAAAGTCAAACAAACCTTAGACGGATGCTGAGCAGTAACAGAAGGCGTAACAGATTCCAAAAACCGTTCAAGGTTACACACAGGTGACGTCACCCCCACTAGCTTCATCTCTTCCACGTTTCGATTCTCCGGTTCATCTGACGCCGTAGTGACGTCACTTTGTTGTTGTTGTTTATTATTCTGACGGTTTTTTCTGGCTTTAGCAGGGTTATAAAATCTGTCATCTCCGTTGCTGTTGTTATGACGACTACGGTTAAACTGTAATCCAGCGCCTAACATATTACTTTTTTATATATTTATTATTCGATCTGGTTAACTTTTATATATTTATTTGATCTTGTTTTTTTTTTTTTTTTTTTTTTGATGGATTCAGAGAAGTAATAAAAGTTGGGTTTTGTGTTTTGATCGTGAGGTGAATAGGAATTTGGAGTGATGATGGTATTTGATGAAAGAGAGAGATGAATGAAGGATGGAAATGGAACACTAGTGTGTGTGTGTGTGTGTGTGTGTGTATGTGTGAGGGGAAATATGGATGGGGCCAACAGGCTAAAGATGGACAAAACTTTGAACATCAAAAAGATTGAAATTTTAAATTCATTTGATGTTATTTATTCTATGGAGTGTGTTTCTTTTTCTTACCGAGAGCATCTTTAATGTTAACGCCTCAACGGCGTTAAAAGACAAAACCGTTAACGACGCGTGACGTTATCTTTTAGATATACACTAATTATATTTTAACAACTTTTTTCAAAAATTTGGCCAACAAAATCATATATGATTTGTGAAAATATATATGATTGATTTTTAGAATCACATATGATTTTTGAGAATTATTATGATTGTTTATTTTTTTCATACATTTCTTAAAATTTTGATTTATGACGAATTTAAAAAAAAGGTTGTTTTATAAAGTTGTTGAAAGGAATGTTATTTATTTTATTGTTTGTAAGGGTGTTTTTGGGGATGTTAATGTTAAATGTTAGAAAGGCGATGTGGTTGACGGCTCATTCGTTTCTATGACAAATGTAGTTATATTGATCTCAACTCTATTCTATAAGTGTATGGTGTTATGATATCAAGAGGTAGTTACATAAATTTAGTGTGTTTACACTTTTTCATCTTTCATCTTAAAACTTTACAAATTACGTTGCTCGCTTTTATACTTGTCGCTTTGTAATGATCGGTCCTTTGGATAAGCGGTTGTTAAAAATGTTGTTAATTGAGCCATGTGCAAGTCACGTATCGAACATTTTAGTCTTTTCATCTTCAACCTCTAGTTATTGTTTTGCTTTTGATTTTCTTATAACTAAATGCATAAAAAAAAAAAAAAAAAAAAAAAAACTCATTTGCAACTACTCATTATCTTTTCTTTGTCCCGTTTAAAAACACCCATTACAAGATTTGTAAAGATTAAGAAACACCTATTATTGATCTGTGACTATAAAAGAAACAAACACAACCTAGGTTTCGTAATCTAGACAAAAACAACAAGAACATCACAAACCCACTTCATTTTATAGAAACCTTACCCGACACCTGTAAAGATCTTAATTGAAATATCACAAACATTTAAATCAAAATGAATAAAAAATTAACACGAACAACAAGAATATTACATACTCATTTCATTTCACACAAACCCATTTCATTTGAATCCAGTCGGGTTATACCCAAAACAAATAAATCAAAATGAACAGAAAATTAACTATTAAATCAAAGCATAAAGTTTAAATTTTTAATTGGCTGTATCATTAAAGAAGGTAACATCACGTGAATCTGATAACCCTATTTGGAGATCTTTAACATATTAAGATGAATGTTTATAACCAAATCTGAAAGATATAAATATGAATTTGATTTCTCAAACATCAAACCCACATGTATTGATAATAAAAATCCCACATCGGAAATCAAACACTCGAATCTTAAAACCTTTAAAGGCCCAAATCTTAAATACTAAAACCTTTAAGAACCCAAAAATCAATGAAACACCCCTTTTCCATACTCGATTTTTTTTTACACAAAAGACTTTACCTAAACGGACCTTTCGTTACTTCTCAAGTATTCTTTTAAATGAAAGTAGACTGAACTACCTATCCAACGATAGGTGGCAAGACTTCTAACGAATTTCAATTTATTTTATATGATTTTTCAAACATTTACCAAAAAACCCAAAAATTGTCTCCAACCGCCCAGCTAGAACTTTCTGCCCAAAAAGGCAGTTTCCAGCCACCCGATTGGAGGCCTGTTGATCTAAATGTTGCGTTTTTCTCGTAAAAACAACTTCCCGAGTCCGATACTTCGCCAAACTTTCCAGAATTCATTTAAACAACATATTACTTTATGTTAATACAAATAAACCGTAAAACGTTTATTAATATTTTGCGATCTCTATGTGTTTTGTTG
This sequence comes from Chrysanthemum lavandulifolium, assembly GCA_022545495.1. Taxonomy (NCBI): domain Eukaryota; kingdom Viridiplantae; phylum Streptophyta; class Magnoliopsida; order Asterales; family Asteraceae; genus Chrysanthemum; species Chrysanthemum lavandulifolium. The sequence continues at coordinate 113,089,245 of CM040246.1, read as the reverse complement.
ATAACAAATATAATGTTATCTTAAGTATAATTATAAGGATACATGTTATTTTTGTAAAGCATTTACATATAGCCATTTAAATACAAAATGTAGTAATTAAGCATTTGTTGTAATAGTTTATTAGGATGGGTAAAAACCATAACCCATGGATCTTAACCCATACCAGAGTTGGCTAGATACAATGTATACTTAGATACATTGAATCTAAAGAAAACCATTGACCAACCCATAACCCATGACCCATAACCAAAAACCCGTAGGCGAGAGAGCGTTCCACGGATCCCAGGATTACACTGAGCGGATCCCAGTGGAAGGGATCCGTGGGATCCGAGGCAGTGAAGATTTTTGCCTATAAATGAGAGCCATTTCTTCATTCTATCTCACACTCTTCTTTCTAAATCTCTCAAATACTCATTCTCTTCTAACATATAGATCACGATCTGAGAGTTGTTCTTCTTTCTTTCTATTGTGATCCTCATATAGGTCCTTCTCAGGCGAGATCACGAGCATTCTACAAGTCATCCAAGCAAGGGTCCTTGATGGATTTGTCACTCCGCAAGATTTACATAGCGAAGATCTTGTATTTGATATTTCACATATTTGTTGTGTAATAGTCGTGTTGGTTTGGTCCACCGTGTTCTGAGACTCGGTATCTAGCTTTCTGGAAAAGCAGTAGCAACGTTGTGAAGGCTTCTCCAAGTGAAGGAGCTTGTTGACATAGTGCTTGAACTCCGAGTAGGTGACTCGGGGGTGGAGTAGGCAAGAAAGGTGTCCTTGTGGCCGAACCACTATACATCGGTTGTGTCTTTTCTTTCCCTTCGCTTTACTTTATTTACTTGCTTTATCATTAGATCTATACTTTCTCTACATCCATAAGATCTCACATATTAACGAATCTAAAGTTTTTGAAACTAACGTAAAATCGGCAAAACTATTCAACCCCCCTTCTAGTTTTCCACACTTTATTTTCATAAATATTTGTGGTCGAAATGACTTACAGAAACATACTTTACAGAGTTTGCCAAACACCTGTGTTAACCCGTTTGCATACAATATAACAAATTACTTTTTTAGAATCGTTTATAGCTCAGGTTGTTTAGACCTTATATCTAGGATTAATAATAACAAATATTAACAATATATGCAGCGGAATTAAACAAAACATCAATGTTATTGTAAGGGTTTTCTTCATTATCATACACTCCAAGCCCCAATTATACTTGATAAATAGTAGAACGTGTTACACCTAACAATAACAAGGACTCAAAGATCCTTGAGGCTAAACCACTAATCATCTAGGCGTCTACATAAACTCACGCCTAGAACACACACACTTTAGTCGATTACATATTTTTTGTGCACTCATAAAAGACACGCCTATATCTCTTTATATACTAAAGATATTAGGGTTTACAAAGACTCATAATTGTATTAGGAAACAAATCTTCCTAACTTTAATCTTTATCTTCTAAAAGAATCTTCTATAATCTTCCATAGCTTATAGAATTCCTTATTTGTCTTTTAAGTCCCTCTTGTTTCATATTTGCTTCATTCTTCTTTTATTGTTTTGTATTATCAACTCAATATAATTTTCAACTATCTTCCCCTAGTTGATAATTACAAAACATTCTTCTTGATCTTTCATGAATGAAACAATCTTCCTCTTAAGCTCAACTCATGTGAACTTACATAACATGTTATACCACCAAAGATCTGCAAGTTGCAAAACTTCTATGTAAACTCTTCTTCCCTTTTTTGTCATTATCCACTAGGAGACGCTAAGTAGATGCAGCTTTAATTTTGACAGCCACAAACCAATATCACACTTCTAATCCAATCTTCCAATGTCTCAAATTACCCGCCATTAAGTTTTCCGCACTAAAAATGAATTTAAGGCAATAGAAACTTAAACTAGCAGTAGTAATAATGAATTAGCAGTAGTAAAAACCTTCCCCTCATGTGGTGCATGTACATGATTAAAAACTCTCTTTCCGAGTGCCATGATTGAATCATGTTGACGCTTTTTACCTGTTGCTAGAGGGACTCTCGTTCCTTTTGGGTAGGGGTGTAAACGAGCCGAGCCGCTCGTGAAAAGCTTGGGATCGGATCGGTAAAAGCTCGAGCGAGCCGAGCTTAAACGAGCTCGAGCCTAATTTTGGGCTCATTTAATAATCGAGCTCGAGCCCGAGCTCTGCACAAAAGCTCGAGTAGGCTCGCGAGCCTAAGCGAGCCATATAATTATATCGTGTATACATCGATCCATCACGTATAAACGAGCTTAAAAGTAGTAAGCGAGCTCGAGCTTTATGTAATTAACAGCCGGGCTCAAACATCATAAAATTAGTCGAGGCCGGGCCGAGCTCGAGCTTGTGAAAATTTTCACGAGCCGAGCTCGAGCTCAAAGTATAAGGCTCGAAGCGAGCTCGAGCCCGAGCTCGGGCTTTATATATATAAGCGAGCCGAGCTCGAGGCCTTATGAGCTCGAGCTCGGCTCGGCTCGCTTCCACCCCTACTTTTGGGTATTGTTCTCTACTATGGGTTGTGTGCCAGGGTAGTTGGGTTTGATTGAACTGGATACATGCTCTAGTTTATTCTCTATGAGTTCCCTAGTGTTGGACTTTGATAGGTACGTTTTTGAGACTTGTTCTAAGTGTAGGGTAGGTTGCATGTTATGTCCAGGGTAAGGGCTAGGAGGGAATGTCAAGGTGCCTTTCTGTGTGTCGTACCCAGGGTGGTTCCCAGGTACTGGTTTTGTCTGATTGCTATATGTAAAGTAATGCGGATAAGGACAAGTGAGTTGGTATGCGTTTACCTAAGTATTTCCAGATAAGTGCGTGTAACGAGACCGAAGTTGCATGCTTGTCGACCCTTTCCTTGACATCCTCCAGCATCCTTTTCTACCCCATTAACTTTGAACAGTTGCGATTTTGAGCTTGTGTAGGTGACCTGAGAGTGTGATGTCTCTTGTAGAACCATGTGGGTTTCTTTAGGGGAAATGACGCGTGCAGGACTGTAAGGTCAGCTGTTGCATGCGTCTTCCTCACATGTTTCTTTGTGTTGTTTCTAGTTGGTTGGCGAGTCTCTTTTTCTGGTATTTGTTTGTTTTTCTCTATGTGAGAGAGACTTTCCACTCAGATAGGTGGTTTTTGGATGTCTTCGAAATTTTAGGGTGTTGTTCACCAGCCATGTTTAACAAAGAAATTAGTGGTTTTAAGGAGATTTTTTATTTTAGTTATTTATTTTTTATTTTTTGGATTTTGGAGAGAAATGAGTGAAAATAGGTGAATTTTTTCAAGAAATTTGTGGCTATTTTGTATCATGTCCCCAAGGGTGGCGCTATGTTTACGTATGATATATAAATCGGTTTAGAGATGGGATGAGAATGGTTTTGTTGTTTGGTTTCCCGTGTTGAACAGTAAGGACCTGATGAGATTGATATAGATCAACAAGATAGGGTAACGCTTAAACAAGAACAATGTTGCACTGCTGTGAGGCAATATTTTGTCGAAGTGTGTGAAAAATTATGTGATTGTGTGTGTTGCTCTCCTTTTATAGAGAGGCTTGTAGGGTTTAGAAATAAACCCTTTGGGGGTGATTAACGGCTGCTATACGGCCAGGAGCTAATCATCCAAGAGCAGACAAGGAGGACATGTGTCATGCGTCCTTTAGCTCGTCTGAGAGAGTGCTCATCATGCATCCCCATTGTGCGGTGTCAGATGGTATATCTTAACCGCTAGTGACAATTGGGGAGCAGTAGTACTATCTATTGGTTTGGATTGGGCCATTAATATTGGTACGCTATTAATATCCATAATAAGTTTTCTTTGAGTTGTGTGAGATTAAGTTCGAAGTTGTGTAAAAAATGAGATGTAGAGAGTATAATGCGAAGTTGTGTTTAAAGGGTATTTATAGGTAAATAAAATGGTGGTAGAGAAATATTTTTTGTTTTCCTTTTATAAGTATATGTATTAGTTACTGGTGGTGGTGGTGGTGGTTGGCGGGTGGGGGGGCGGGGGGAGCACTTTTTTCACGCAAATCGAAAAGCCAAAGCACTCACCATTGTGATCATCTTTTTGCCCTCTCGCGTGTGACGTGCTTTACCGGACAAAAAAGCTAGTCTTAGATAATCTTAAATAAATATGAAATTATGATGTTTATTTTAAGTATATATGAAATTTTCTCATAAGAAAAGCAAACGGACAAAAAAGCTTTTTACATAACTTTCTTTTTATCTGACGGGTGATCCGCGTTCTTCTGAAGTGTTGTGACCCGTTATATTTTTATGTAGCGGTCCTTTAAAGTTTAATTATGGTACATCGTTAGTCCTTGAAGGACCTTGTTTGCAAAAACAATTAAACCTTAGGGACTATTTTCGTTAAATGGCTAATGCTACAAAGGACTTAGTTTGCAAGGGACACTTAAACCTTAAGGACTATTTTTGTCAAATTGCTATAGATAATAATTAATGCTAGAAACTTACAAAGGACTTAGCTTGCAACGCTAACTAAACCTTAGGGACTATTTTTGCCATTTAGATAAAGATAGCATTTAATGCTAGGCACTTTGGGTGAAATATACTCCCCATCTTTAGTATATATCGAAGTGTGGAAAGCCGCTGACGCGTGGATTGAACTCAAAGGACTTACTTGCGTGACACTTAAACCCAGGACTATTTTGCCAAGTTGTGAAACTTTGCATTTAATGTTGGACTTACTTTGCAACGACGCTTAAACCTCAAGGATTTGTTTTGCCAAGTTGTGAAACTTTGCATTTAATGTTTGGACTTACTGCAGTAGCCACTTAAGCCTCGCGACTATTTCGCCAAAAGTTGTGAAGTTTGCGTTTAATGCGTGTGTTTGCACACAAAACTTCAGACGCTTTTTAGTATAATATACAAATTATACACTTGTTTGATAATAAGTTTTAATTTCTACATCTTTCTAACATGTTTTGTGAAACAAAATTTACATCTACATGCTAACATTATATTGTTACAGCTAAAATTTTCTTTAAGTTTTGCAAACCGGTCTTTAAATGTGTAAACGTACTTATTCAAGATAGTTACTCATCATTTTAGAGTTTGAGCAACTTGTTTTATGTTGTTTTTTCAACAAATTATGAACTTAAAGATCATTAATTAGTAATATCATTTTTAAATAAAGACAACCCATCAAAAACATTGCAGTATATACATGCAATCTCCTATTTGTTCTAAGCGAGTCAAAAACTCACAACGATTTCGTAAATATACTGGCTTTGATAAAACGCCATATTTGACAGAAGCAAACTCTCTGAAAAAATGTTGCTTAAACACTTGGATCGATTTCGCCACAAGCCTCCTACATGGCATTTTTATGTTTATATGAAGCTGTATACTTGTATGTGTATCATTTTTCTTTAAATGATGCTAACTTGATAGTATGACTTTAGCCAAATACTTACTAATAACTTACATACTTTATTATTTTTACAGTTAAAAATCGAATGGAAAATCAATTGATATACCCCGAGCCTAAAATATTGTCACTTTCTTAAGCTAACAAAATACATTCCGTTAACAATGGGAATCTATATTTAACGATGCAGTTCACTAACTTGTTTTAGACAGTCACGTTCCACTTACAAATAAATGCTTTCATCTGTTTTTTTGAAAGAGTAAAATCAGTCGTATGGCAATAAAACAAAACATGTTTGGTTATCCATTTATTTTTAAGATAGATATTAATGTCACATGCAGAGAGGATCAGAAGGAGGTGGTCGGCACGTGTTCCACGAACGTGTGCGGTTGTGATGTGGAAAAAAGTCGTGGCTATCTTTTAACGGAAACCGTCAAGAAGCAACTCTTGCTTTGACTGCTTGAGGCTTGTTGAAACATATCCATATTTTCTAGTAATTGTTTTTAGGTTGGTTGTACAATTAGATAAACAATGTTAGATTTATGAACGAGGTTATTGATATTTTAATGTTTGACAACTAACGAAAGTGTTTAGATATATGCTCTTTAACAGTTATGATATCCATTATGTTTGCTAGTCACTTAGTTGTAACTTGTAAGAACTCAAGTATTTTTCAAGCTAAACATAAAGTGGCACATTTTTTTTAGAAGAAGAGAGATTCACCAGGTTTAAGTCGTGATGGTGACCACAAGCCAAGTTGATTAACTGGCCAAAAGTCGAAAATCGCATCGTTGAAGAAAAAAACAATAAAAACCACACATAGATTGATAGATTGTTTTGGTTACGGCGTGTAAATTTGTGTCTAGACAACTTTTCAAAATGATCAATTCACAATTCATAATAAGGTCAACTAAAATGACCAACATAAAATGTTTGAATCGAATGGTGTTTTCGACAGTTTGGTTGTTTCAGCAAAACACATTTTCATTGCCCGGTTTTGTTCAAGATTTTACAAAACCATGGTTATTGGTTCGGTGGAGAGGTTTTTTTTTTGCGAAAAGCTAACCAGATGGTGTGCACCTCTAATGTCACATTGTCACCTAAGGAAATTTTTTTGTTTGCTTGTAACATTAAAAGATAGACGTGACTTGATTATGTTATGCAAATTTTTAATAAACGCTCGTAATAAACTTTTAACATTTTGTGCAACTTCTTGAATAATTTCCCTACACACCAATCAATCAATCAATCAATGTTAATTCGTTTCGTTATTTTTTCCGGCAATCAAAAGTTTTCGGATCAATTTTGGGCTTTTACAATTTGAGGCTTTGAGCTTTGTTAATAAGTGTTTCCATGGATATCGCCCTGAAAGGGTGGGCCATTAAATTGAGGTTTTGGGCCTAAGAGGTTGCAATCAGGGTAGTCTTTAAACTTTAAAGCTCTTTTGTCTTTGTGTTCGAATCCTTGGTTGAAAATTCAATGTTTTATATCAAAGTTTTGCATATCTCGAAGTTACAAAATGGTGACGGCAACATGTCCTTTTGATTGGCACCGTAACTTTCCGCCAAACTTTGTTAAAGAAAAAAAGTGTTTTCATATACACACAGTAAAACCCAGATTTCAAGTTTTTAAGTTAAATATTGTGATTTTTTTTTTTTTTTTTTTTTTTTTTTCCTATTTGAGAAAGGTTGTTGCAAAAAGGACAAATAAAGTTGAAAACAAACTATATGCAATATATGATAAATCCGTACTATTTGGACCGAAAAAGAAGAAGTAAAACATTGTCTCTATAGTTTCATACTTTCATGCTAGTGTTTTCTGTTACTAGTGCATATATAGGTATATACGGTATGTTTGTCAAACTCGTTGAAACCGGAGATGGAAGAGATAGAGCTGAAAATGAAACTTATCTTTTTATACGTTGCTTAAAGTATCACTTGATTTTTGAAGATAGGGGAATTTTATATTTTTAAAAGCTCTCATTAATCAAACATGCCCATAATACATATCAGTACATGATCTAATATTCTAATGTTAGGTTTTCGTAGTATATACTTCCATTGAACGGAAACTATAACAATTATTTTGAACACACTCAAACCTTTGTACACGTACTTTATCTTAACATACATATCATTTATATCACCATAACCGTAAAGAACCATTTACATTGGTTAATTGCTTGTAATTCTTATAAATTTTGGTACAACTTGATGAATAAGTTGCATTGATTCCTTTTACATGGAGGTTGTTAAATTTTGGGTTGGTAATCTGTAGCAAACATATCATTCTATTAATTGCTAATGGCTTTCAAGTTATGGTTCATTGCAGGATTAATTACAGGGGTTAAACTTGGACAAAGGATAAAAGATTTAAAGTTCCAAGATGTTCATTTCTCTTTGAAGCTTTCATCGTTTCTGCGATAAGTCATTTATAGCCGTTAGAGGGTCTTGGTGAAACCTAATCTCCTATTTAATAAGTCCCTTGTCTAGGTTACACACTTGAGTGTGCGATCTTTTATATCACTCTCTTCTTCTTTCTCGATCATTTCACCGATCCCGCTCTTGTCTTTACATTTACATGATTATTGTCTCATTGACATTAATCTAATCTTGTAATATCGGATACTATTGTAAACTTAATCTAAGTCGACTATTGCGCCTTATATCCGAATAAAGGTTTTATTGTTCATCTTCAGGTCGCTACACTTTCGTACATGGTATCGAGCTACGTGCTCATTGATTCTCTTGAGAACAAATTGGTGGTTTGGGGTTATTGCTACTAATCATTGGTTATATTGTACTTACAATTAGCCACTGACTAAGTGAATCTAGGGTAATTGTGACTTGTTCTTCCATTGCATATTTCTCGTAAGTCTAAGTCATATCCTTTCTTGAACATACAATTACTTAAGTCTTTGTGGGTGCAAACGGGTAGACTAACATCTTGATCCGCCACGCTTTGTGTGGTGCGAATACTGCTCCGGTTTACCCTAGTCCATGTGCTTGGTACTGTTGTTTCTTAAATTCAAGGTCTTATTACTTTGTCTATTTTGTCTTATTTTTATCTCGTGCGTGACTCTTTGTCTGTCTTATTATATCTATCATCTTATTGCTTGAATTATGGCTATTGGTGATGATAATATTGGTGGCTCTTCCACCGAGAAAAGCTTATCCTTTGGTGATGCTTTGTATTGCATCTAACAATACCAATGGCACTCCATTGTTTCTATTAAACTCACTGAACCGAAAATTATAAAATATGGAATATGGCCATGACTTTTGCTTTCATAATAAGTTAGGGTTTATTGATGGTACTTGCATAAGAGATGATTCGAACCCTAGTCTTGCTAATCAATGGGATACTTGTAACTCTGTTGTGGTTACTTGGATTCTTAATTCTCTCACCGAACTATTTCTTTGGTGCTATATATGCTAAAGCGCTTATGAAATGTGGAATGATCTTAAAGATACCTATGATAAGGTTGATGGTTCAACTATCTTTAATTTGCATAAAATATAAACTCTCTTAGTCAAAGTGGGTCCTCTCACGACTATTATAACAACCTTAACTCTTTATGGAAACAATTTGATTGTATGATCGACTTGCCTCCACGCACTTGTGAGGTGCGAAACATTTTGAAAAACATAATCGGTGATCAAGTTAATGCAATTTCTTATGGGTCTTGATGACTCCTATGTCCCCATCAAGCAATATTTTAACCGAGATCCTTTACCTAATGTCAAACTGCTTTTGTGTCTCGAGAAGAATCTACGAAATGTTTCATCCGGGAATAGCTCTACTAAACCCAATACTACTGACCTTTCGCAAAAACGTCGATGGTGGAAATTTTTTGATAACAAAAGGTTTTAACAACAAAGGTTCGGTTTTAATAATGGTAACATTTCAAATAGCGAAGACCAAACATGAATCTAAAATGTACTAATTGCAAAAACATGGTCACAACTGTTGATAGATGTTATGATCTTGTTGGTTATCTGCTGGATATGTTAAAAGGAATTTTAATGGTAAACTTTTCAAAGATAATAATGTTTCACTGAAACTAATCATGTCACCGATAATATTGCTAGCAACTCTCCTGTTTCCTTGTCTAATGAATGCCTCCGGACTTATGAGTCTTCTCAATGACAACAATGTGTCATACGCTAATGCCAACTTAGCGGGTAAATTTTTCGGAACCTTCTTTAATGGCGTTGTCAAGTTTAATGTAAACTTTAATAAATTTTTAACAACAACACAAAGTCTCTATCTGAAACATCGGTCTTGGTTGGATTGTTGATTACGTGCAAATCAACACATGCCTGTGTTCGAAAACTTTTAATCAATGTTGTTAACATTTCAAATCTTGGCTTAACTGCATTGGACATCCCAACGGTACTCGAGCCTTAATTACTAAAATTGGTGATTTAAAGGTCAATAATGACCTAACTCTTTTGATGTACTTGTTGTTCCCGAGTACAATGTTAGTCTGCGTCTGTTCATAAAATTGCTAGAGACAATAAGATGTTTGTTGGGTTTAATGAATCTAATTGCTATATCTGATTTACATCAAAAAGGATTGTGGGGATTGGTAAACAATACAATGAGTTATATATGTTTGATATTGATTCTACATGTAAGATTATTTCTAATAACCGCATATCTGCTTGTCATGTTTCTAAAATCTTTGGCATCAAAGACTTGGTCATCCTCCGACCAAGTCCTACACATACTTAAACCCACTCTTAAATTTGATAGTACATCCAAACGGATCATCTCGTGATACTTGTAATAAAGCTAAACAAACCGAGAACCATTCCTCAAGTGAACATAAATCAACAAAAATTGGTCAACTTGTCCATCTTGATGTATGGGGACCATATAAAGTCACTAGCAGAGATGGTTAAAAATATTTTTAACAGCTTTTGATGACTATTCGAGCGGTGTGGTTTATATGCTTAAGGGAAGGATGATGTTTATGTTTCCATTGTTAACTTTACTCATATGCTATCAAATCAATTTGAACACAATGTCAAGATTTTTAGAAGTGATAATGGGATGAATTTGTCAATAATAAACATCAACATTTTTCCATGAAAAAGGAATTTTACATCAAACCTCTTGTGTTTATACACCACAACAAAATGGTATAGAGAAAGGAAACATAGGCATCTCCTTAATGTAGCTAGATCCCTTATGTTTCGTGGGGAATTACCTCTAAATCTTTGGTCCGAATGTGTTCTAACTTCTTGCCTATGTCATAAACAGTTACCCTCTTGATCTGTCTGCAAGTCCCCTTCTTCCTTGTGTATAGGCATGACCCTTCACTCTCTCTCCTTAGAGTCTTTGGTCGCTTATGCTATGCCACCATTCTTAACATCTCGATAAATTTGGTAGTAAGTCCGAAAAAAGTGTCCTTATTGGTTACTCAAATGAGAAGAAAGGCTATAAACTCTTGAGCCTAGAAACAAAAATATCTTTTACTCCGAGATGTCAAATTTTATGAAGCTGTTTTCCTTCAAATGAAAAATACTTTGTCAAAACCTTTTGTTGAAACTTTTGTACCAAAGATTTAAATCACAAAAATTTCTTTGACTCACAAATAAGTCCCAATGATGAAGGAGAGTGACATCCTATGATGATGGCACGGTGGTAAGTCATCCTACTAGGATTGACGAACCGGTTGCAACATCTATAGATGATAATACACACCACGAGGGCACCATATCACATGAATCACATCCCGCTAATGCATCTTACGATTCTGGCGATACTACACCGATTCTGCCGAACAAGAAAGAGGCTTGCCACCACTATCGCTAGAAGGTCAACGAGTCTCTAAGTTGCCCAAGAATCTTAACGACTTTATTGTAGAAGGAAAAGTCAAATATGGTGTTGAAAAGGTTGTTAATTACTCTAATCTTAACAAAGATAATTATCGCTTACATCTAGTCTTAATAAAAGTATTGAACCTACATTATGAAGAAGCTATCCTTGATAGTAATTGGGTTGATGCTATGAACTCGAAATTGAGGCCTTAAATGAAAACCATGCTTGGGATATAACCGATCTACCTCCTAATAGAACTCTATCGGGTACAAATGGATCTTTAAAATCAAGTATAAAGCCAATGGTGAAGTTGATAGATACAAGGCTAGATTAGTTGTTAAAGGCTATAACCAAAGGAAGGAATAGACTATGATGAAACTTTTTCCCTGTTGTGAAAATGTCTCTTGTTAGATGTCTTATTGCCTTAGTCAGTAAAAACAAATGGCCTCTTTTTCAACTTGATGTTAACAATGCTTTCTTGTATGGAGATCTTGATGAGGATATCTATATGACCATCCCGAGGGTTTTCGTAATGAGAACAATAAAAATAAAGTTTGTAAACTTGTCAAGTCTCTATATGGCCTAAAACAAGCTCCGTGAAATGGAATGAAAAACTTGTCGGTGTTTTAAAAGAAAATAACTTTGTTCAATCATTAATGATCACTCCTTGTTCACCAAAGCAGAGAATAACAAGTTTATTGCTCGCTTGTTTATGTGGATGATATTGTTCTTCTGGAAGCTGTATTAATGAGATAAATCTTTTAAAGAGTTTCTAAAATCCAAATTTCATATCAAAGACTTGGGAAATCTAAAATATTTCCTTGGCATTGAGGTTTTAAAAGCGGGAATGACATTTGTCTTCTCAAAGAAAATATTGTCTTGAACTCCTCAAAGAATTTGGTCTCTTGGTGCAAACGTGTCCACTCCTATGGAACCCAACTCGTGCTTCCATACATCCCAGCTGCTGATGACCCCTTGCTTGTCAACATCATCGGTTATCGAAGTTACTTGGAAAACTTATCTATCTCACCCATACAAGACACGACATCTCATACTCGGTTCATTGTCCGCACTGATATATGCATTCTCCTTAAAATCTCATCCGGAATGTGCCTCAATGTTACGAGATATCTAAAAGGAGCTCAGGAAAGGTCTAAGGTACAATTTCAAAGAACTCGAAAATCATCTTGAAGGATATAGTGATCTTGATTGGGCCAATGCAAGAAAACCGAAAATCATCACGAGTTATTGTGTTTTCTTGATGATTGTTTAATCTCATGGAAAAGTAAAAACAAAACACTCTTTCAAAATCTTCCATGTAAGCAGTATAGATCTATGTCTCTGCTGTGGAAATCATTTGGATTCAAAAATCCTAAAAGATCTAAAAGTTGATATCAATCTTCCTGTCAATCTTTTTGTGACAACAAATCGCTTTACAACTTCTTTGTCAACCCCTGCTTTCCATAAAAGATCAAAACACTTTGAAATTGATGTTCACTTCATCAGGAAAAATTGCTAGAGGTGTTATAAATCTAAAAAGATTGGCTCTTGAACCAAACCGCAGATATACTCACAAAGAACCTCCCTTGTCTGTCAAGATAAATTTTGTGTGAAAAATTGATATTGTTTGATATGTTTGCTCATCGATTAAGGGGAATGTTAAATTTTGGGTTGTAATCAGTGAAACATATCATTCTATCAATCTTAATGAACTTTCAAGTTATGGTTCATTGCGGGATTAATTACGGGGTTAAAATTGGACAAAGGATAAAAGATTTAAAGTTCCAAGATGTTCATTTCTTTGAAGCTTTCATCGTTTCTGGCGATGAGTCGTTTATAGCCGTTAGAGGGTCTTGAGTGAAACTTAATCTCTATTTAATAAGTCCCTTAATCTAGGTTCGTGCGCAGTGTGTGCGATCTTTATCACTCTCTTCTTTCTACGATCGTTTCACCGATCCTGTCTTGTCTTTACATTTACATGATTGTTGTCTCATTGGCGTTAATCTAATCTTCATAACATTCGGATCTATCAGAACTTGTCTAGTTCGTATATCGCAGCCTAGATCTGAATAAAGGTTTATTGTTCATCTGTTGCCTCTGACTTTCGTACAGAGGTATATGCTAGAAGGGATTATAGCTCACGGTATCAAATTAGAGTCTATGCATGTCCTATTCGTATATTTGGATTATGCTAATTATGTTAGGACATGTTATTACGGGTGACAAAAATAGATACAACTCGAAGAACAAGTTGCATTTGATTCCTTTTACATAGAGGTATGCTAAAGTCAATGAGCCAAGTCTTGAAAGTTTGTCTTGATCCATAAAGTGGGTTCATTTACTTGGCATACAAGACTTGCTTTAAGATTAATTATAGTAGTATTAAAGTCTATACATGTCCTATTCGTATTTTTGGATTATGCTAATTAAGTTGAGACGTGTTATATGGGGGGACAAATATAACGTTTGAAATGGGTTAAGGATGAATGGAGGAGAAAATTCGGTAAGTCAAAAGTCTTTGTGGAAAAAAATCATAATAGTGTTGGAAATTTCTATGAATTTGCCAGAGAAGATGGGGCAAGTTGAGTTTGTGAAAGCTTGTTGAATGCTAATCACATAAAACTTCGAGTCCCATCGTGAAGCCCCGCCGTACCAATAAGATTTACTGTCAAAAACACATAGAGGTCGAACATTTGCACACTCATTTACTATATATCACAAGTGATAAGAGTCTCAAGAACACAACTGATAATTAAGTTGGGTAGTTCTTAAACCACTTCTGTTGGAAATTTGAGATGATTAGGTAGTTTGGTTGGAGAAATACTCCATTTTTCCGGAAAATTTTTCGTATGAAAGAAAAAGCGAAAATCTGTTTAGTCGCGTTTTTCCAATAATTTTCCAAAATATGAAATTTCATTTTCCATTTGTAATAGAAAAATGAAAATAACATTCTTTCACTTTTTTTTCGTTTCCAAAATAATAACACCATTTCCTTTCTCCTCTTTCTTTATCACACATCTTCTATCCTCCATCCTACATCCTCCACCTTCAACTAAACAACTTTTCGTTTTAGAAAAAGGAAAAATATAAGTCCAATTAAACGGATTTTCACATTTCTCAACTCTTCTGCAGAAAAAACCACTCCATTCTCAGGAATTTAGAAACGAAAAACAGAAAAAAATTTCACCAATTAAACGGTATATCGTTATCGTTTTCTTTCTTTGTTGTTCTCTCTTGTCTACCTCTCATTCATTCATCACCCACCTGCCCAGAAAGTTTTAGTTGTCCATATACGTTCCATTCAAGTACCCATTTTACAATGGCGCTGACACACGATGCGATGGGTTGATCAAAGTCAACTGTGGTTCGAATCATACAGAAATTCAACTTGGAAACCAGTCATATGGGATTGGCAAGGTTGATTATGATTCTTCCCTCTTCATCTATAACAATACATTTGAAAAACTTAGGAAAAAAAGAAGTTGTGAGGTACTTATGGATAATTTCACTTCTCCAAACCTCTTTTGTATTCCATTTTAATAGCCCCATTCATCACTCTTTTCAAATGCACAAACAGTCACAGTTATTCTCATAAATTGGATGCTTATTTTGACAAACATAAGAACTATAGCAGATACAGATGTGATGATCACAGTTTCTATTATAAGTATTTGATTAATACTATAACAATTCCAAGGAATCTGCCAGATACATGTCAAGTAATACAGCTGCCACTATTATGGAATCACTCACAAGATTCTAATGTAACTGACATATTTTCTCTTCTCAATTCTTTCTTCAGTATTTCATTTATGTTGTCACCTTCTTGTGATGCGTGTAACAAACAAGGCGGCAAGTGTCATACTGTAAAAGGACAATTTCAATGTTCAGACGCTAAAAACGGTATTTACAGCTTTTTTTCTTCCTTTTCTCCTTGATCTTGGTACACCAGAGCTGATATTCTAAAACAAATACCCAGATTTATCTTCGTGTCCTTTACTATATAACTTATCTTTTGCTGTTTTGTTGCTGCAGGAAAATCAATAATACTGATCCTAGGTGATACACCTATTCGATCCCACACACTACACACACACACACACGCAATGATTGTATATATTACATAGCCTGATGGTACAGCATTTTTTTTCTTTCTTTGTGCTTTAGTTCTCACTGGATCAGCCTTCATCCTCATGCTGTCTTCTGTCATCTTCATAATCTGGCGTCGCTATAAGAACAATCCTTTTTCTTATTTTTCCTCAAAGGATAAAAAAGCCCCTAGCTTTGAAGATGGAAGTCTCGTCTGTGGTGTGTCGATTTTCTCCTACACGGAGCTCGAATACGCCACCCAAAACTTCAACCCTTCTCACGAGCTAGGTGATGGTGGTTTTGGAGCTGTTTATTACGGTGAGAACTTGGCATCTTTTAGAAAAGCAGATATACACACCTATGTACACATGTCTCAACCGAGACTCTTGAATCCACAACTTCTTGGTTGATTAGGGTCACACACGCCATTCAGTTACTCACACCTGATTTATCTTTCTGAACAGGTAAACTTAAAGATGGGCGAGAAGTTGCAGTGAAGAGACTTTACGAGCACAACTACAAGCGAGTCCAACAATTTCTGAACGAGGTTCACATCCTCACAAAATTAAGGCACCCAAACCTTGTTGTACTCTACGGTTGCACCTCTCGAATAAGCCGTGAACTTCTCCTTGTTTATGAGTACATTCCCAATGGCACCGTTTACGATCACATACACGGTGAAAAAGAAAAAGAAAAAGCAAACTTGCTATCATGGACAACACGAATGAACATCGCCATAGAAACTGCCAGTGCGCTAGTCTACCTTCATGCCTCTGAAATCATACACCGAGACATAAAGACTAATAACATTCTCCTTGATCATAATTTCTGTGTGAAGGTAGCAGATTTTGGTTTATCAAGGCTCATGCCGAATGATGTGAATCATGTGTCAACAGCTCCACAGGGAACCCCAGGATACGTGGACCCTCAATATCACCAACGTTATCAGTTAACAGATAAGAGTGATGGTTACAGCTTTGGAGTGGTCTTGGTAGAACTGATATCATCCATGGTGGCTGTCGATTTAAATAGGTCTCAAGATGAGATAAGTTTGGCTAACCTTGCGTTAAACAGAATCCAAAAATGTGAACTTGATCAACTGATTGACCAGGCTTTAGTATCTGATTCGAAAGGTGAAATCATGGCGATGATCACATCAGTAGCAGAGTTGGCTTTTAGATGTTTACAGTATCATTCAGAAATGAGGCCTACGATGAACGAAGTGTTAGATGTGTTAATGGATATTCAAGGGGAAGGAAAAATAGATGATCATGACAGTATCATAGATTTGGAAAGCGTAAAAGCACCACCGCCGTCTAAAGCCAGTGATACGGTGGTTTTGTTGAAAGACTTCCTACCCTCGCCAGTCTCAGTCACGAGTGAATGGCACAGTGCATCAACTACAATGAGCAGCAATGGAGATAGACTGTCAATGAAAAATCCAAACAGTAAATAGAAACATTATGCAGATTTAATTTTAATGCGGTTGTATGTTCACATTTTTTGTCAAATCTTGTGCAATATATCTGAAAGTTTCTTGATGGGGTAAAAGTTGATGTAATTAACATAAAGATTCATTATCGGTGTCAACTGCTAATGAGCAGCTTTTAGTGTTGCATTAATTTACACTTCACAGTAAATAGCAAATTTATTAGCTTAAATTTCGTTTCATGGGGATGAATCAAGATCTCCTGGTGACATCGAAAAATAATGTGTGGTAGAGCACATACATCGCTATATCCAATTTTGACTTCGACTGAGAACAGAACCAGTCTAAAATATAAACAACTTTGATAAAAGGCTTTGATGAGTTACTCCATTACAGATGGGTTAGTTCAATATACTTTTTTCTTGACCATGCTTATCATAATAAAATTTAACCGGTGCTTAATTACTCATGCACAAAAAAAGCGAACAAATTAAAATAAGGGAACTATGATAGAAAGGAAGGGCCACTTGCATTGTCAATGACTTCAAGTCTTGACCATTTGTCATAATAAATAAAGCAAAATTTGTTCCAAATTTATGCGCTTGGCATATCACAGTTAACTTGCTTTTAGAAATACTTTTTGTACAAAAAGTTTACGCTAAAACATCTGAAAATCAGATTGTAATACTGTGAGAAAACACAAATCATTTGAAGCTTATTTTTACCTTGATAGAAGTCCTTGTATGCAGCATTAATCCTTTTAATCTATTCCCATATCACCAACTATAACCTCGCGGTCGCTCATAATAACCAATCTTAGTGGTTGGTTCATGGCTTGTCCCTAAGGTCAATTTCGTGATACAATATCTTTGTCAATTACACAAATTAAAGCTTAGTTTTCAGTTAGCGTATTATTTATAAAAAAGAAATAAGCTTGGTCCTCATAAGCGTACGCGCCAAACATGCCCATAATACATATCGATATATCAATATGTGATCTAATGAGCCTTGAGCCTTTTCTGTTGGAATAATATACTTGGTGATCCAAATTTGTAATTGTCGTAGTTATATTTGAAAAGGAAAAAACGGCATTGGGTTTCCAAAGTATATACTTCCATTAATGAAAACTAGCAATTATTTTTAGGGTTAATATTAAAAAATATCAAACTCATTACTTTTCTTATTGTGATGATAAAACTTTATTTTTCCTATTAAAAGCAAAAAACTTGTGGTATTATTATCAGAAAAATCGCGTGGCAAAGTAAATTATCACTTAACCTAAAAACGCATTTATACGCGTTTCAAATGTCTGAGGGACCATTTCTGCCAAGTTACCAAACATGGGGACTAATATTAATCATAAAACGCCCTTGGCTAGCTCTTGGCTAAACCAAGCTCAACACCAACCGGACCCTTTGGTCTCGGCTCACCCTCAACGACAACAATAATATCAAGAATCCATCCAAATCCTAATCAAACTCAAAACCACAACAACAATAATAATAATAACGACAATAACAACTAACTCGACACACACGACACACAAATAAAAACACTTATATTCATGTTTTTATTAGTAAAACTTAGTTTCCACTTGTTTTAAACCCTAACCCGAACCAAGAAATATATATACGTGACTCGGTGAGTCACCGGTCGACTCACACAGAGTCACAAACGAGTCAAAACTCGTTTCTCACCTTCTTTTTGTCTAATCAATGGGTACACAACAAAAATAATGGAAGAGGGTGGCGCGTGGTGATGGTTTAGGCGGTGGTGATGGAGGTTTGTGGCGCGTGTGGTGTCTAGAAATGATAAGTGAGATGTTGTGAGTGTTTTGGTGGTGGTGGTGTAAGGTGACGCATGGTGGTGGTGGTGGTGGTGGTTCTTGGTTTGCCAGCGGCGGCTCAAAAGAGAGGAAGAGGAAGTGTGTTTTGATTAAGTGAGATGTTGTGACTTTTTTTTTATATTCGTATTTTTTGATAAGTTGGCAGGTTTTAGTCCCCATGTTTGGTAAGTTGGCAGAAATGGTCCCCCACAATTATGAAACGCGTATAAATGCGTTTTTTGGGTTAAGTGATAATTAACTTTCACACGTGGCGATTTTCTGATAATAATCATTAAGTTTTTTGCTTTAATAGGAAAAAAAAGTTTATTGTCACAATAAAAAGTGGCAATGCTTCAGATATTTTGAACCATTAACCCTTATTTTTAAAACCGTCAAAACTTTTGCGTACTTTATCTTAACATACATATCCTTTATTTGACTTTAACCATGAGAACCATTGGTTGTAGTTCTTATAAATTTGGATACAACTTAAAGAACAAGTTGCATTTTATTCCTTTCACATAGAGCCATAGAGGTAAGCTAAAAGGGAATGATAGCTGATAAATTATACAAGGCCATGAAGAGTCAATGAGTCAAGTCTTGAAAGTTTGTCTTGATCTTAAAAGTACAAATTAATATAAGCTCATATGTATGGCATACAAGACTTACTTTAAGATCACGGTGTAAAAGTCTATACATGTCCTATTCGTATTTTTGGATTATGCTACTGTAATTAAGTTTTAGACGTGCTATATGAGGGAGATAGAATGGGAACCACATGAAAGTTTCCAAGAGTCTCCTTATGACGTTTGAAATGGGCAAAGGAAGATTGGAGGAGAATAATTGGGTGAGCCAAAAGTCTTGATGGTCTTAGTCAATGTGGAAAAAAGTGACAAGAATTTGTATGTTTATTTTGTGAATGTGATAACCTGTTAAATGCTAGTCACATAAGAATTCAGGTCCCATTAGCCCAACCGTACCAAACAATTCATATCAAAAACAGGTTGAGGTAGAAGAATATGCTACTCACCTATATAATGGAGTCATAAGAACGCAAGAAATAAATGGCTAGTTTTCTAACCTGTTGTGTTGGATAATATTGAAATGATTGTTGTCTTTGTTTTCGTGTCTATTTTTCTCTCTTGTCTACCTGTCCTTCACTCTGCTACAGAAAGAAACACAACTGGGCCTACGTGTCCAGAAAGTTTTAGCTGTCCAAGTTTGGCCACGTTCCAGTATCCATTTTACAATGTCACTGACTCAAGATGTGGGTTGATCAAGGTCCTCTGTAATTCTACCAGTGGGGAAATTCAAATCGGGAAAAAGAAATATGAAATTGCTGCCAAGTTTTCTAGCAGTTCTTACGTTGTGATCCATAACACAACATTTGAAGAACTTGTGAATGCTACTAGTTGTGAGGCACTTATGAATAATTTCATTTCTCCAAACCCTCTTTTGTATTCCATTTCAATAATTCCCTTCCTCACTCTCTTTAAATGCACAAAAAATACCAGTTATGCTGAAGGAATGAATGCCTATTTTAACCAACCTAATTATAAAAGCCACAACACATGCAAAGATCACAATTTCTACTATGATTATTCAGTCAGCAATGCAACAGCTCCGAGTGATCTCCCGCATACGTGTGAAGTAATACAGTTGCCAACATCAGGGGGGTGGGAAAATAATGAACATAATACAACCACCATATTTTCCCTTCTATCTAGTGTGTTCTCTATATCATTTCATTTGACACGTTCCTGTGAACGCTGTCACAAGAAGGGCGGCCGCTGTCATGATGACAAAGGACAGTTTCACTGTTTAGATGCCAAAATGGGTAATGAGGCTTCTTTTTTCCTTTTCATTCTCTTCTTATTCTGGATACACCAGAACTGGTATGTCTGACTCATTCCTAATACCTTTCTGTTGTCTTGCTGCTTCAGATAATCCAGACATGAAACTTATACTAGGTATTATACGTCTTCAATTCTAGGCATTATACACAAACACAAGTACTGTTTGAATCTTTACCTGAATTTGCTGCATTTTTTGGCTCTAGGTCTCACTGGATCTGCCTTCATCCTCGTGCTGTGTACAGTCATCATCTTAATCTGGCGTTTGCGTAAAAATAGGCCCTTTTGGTATTTCTCAACAAAGGATGGATCTCAATGTCTTGAAGACGGAAGTATCTTCTTTAGCGTCTCAGTTTTCTCCTATGCTGAGCTTGAAGATGCCACCAAAACTTTTGACCCTTCTCAGGAACTAGGGGGTGGAGGTTTTGGAACTGTTTACTATGGTGAGAATTTAACATGCTTGATGCAACACGAGACTGTTAAAGTCAGAAGTAAATATAAATAAATAAGCATGTAATTGCAGTTCTCTATTTTATTGATAACTTCTAAGATAGTTACCATTTACATAGTTCAACCTTATTCCAAATTTAAGCGTCTTTCTCTAACAACTTGCTGAGTTACTGATATCTGATCTTCCTGAAAAAGGTAAACTCCAAGACGGGCGAGAAGTTGCAGTTAAGAGACTTTATGAGCACAACGACAATAGAGTCCAACAGTTTATAAATGAGGTTGAAATCATCACCAAATTAAGGCACCCAAACCTTGTTGTGCTCTATGGTTGTACCTCTCGGACAAGCTGTGAACTTCTCCTTGTTTACGAGTACATTCCCAATGGCACTGTTTATGATCACCTCCATGGGAAAAGAGCAAACGAAAGCTTGCTAACATGGCCAGTACGGATGAACATTGCCATAGAGACCGCCAGTGCACTAGTGTACCTACATGCCAATGAAATCATACACAGAGACGTAAAGACAAATAACATTCTTCTTGATCACAATTTCTGTGTGAAGGTAGCAGATTTTGGTCTATCAAGGCTCATTCCGAATAATGTGAATCATGTGTCAACAGCTCCACAGGGAACCCCAGGATACGTGGACCCTCAATATCACCAACGTTTTCAGTTAACAGATAAGAGTGATGTTTACAGCTTTGGAGTGGTCTTGGTAGAACTGATATCATCTATGGTGGCTGTTGATTTAAACAGGTCTCAAGATGAGATAAGTTTGGCTAATCTTGCTTTGAACAGAATCCAAAGATGTGAACTTGATCAACTGATTGACCGAGCTTTAATATCTGATTCGAAAGGTGAAATGATGGCAATGATCACATCAGTAGCAGAGTTGGCTTTTAGGTGTTTGCAATATCATTCAGAAATGAGGCCTACGATGAACGAAGTGTTAGATGTGTTAATGGATATTCAAGGAGAAGGAAAAATAGATGATCATGACAGTATCATAGATTTGGAAAGCGTAAAAGCGCCACCGCCGTCTACAGCCAGTGATACGGTGGTTTTGTTGAAAGACTTCTTACCCTCGCCAGTCTCAGTCACGAGTGAATGGCACAGTGCATCAACTACAATGAGCAGCAATGGAGATAGATTGTCAATGAAAAATCCAAATAGTAAATAGAAACATTGATTTAGTTTTAACGCGGGTGAATGTTCACAATTTTTGTCGAATCTTGTGCACTATATCTGAAAGTTTCTTGATGGGGTAAAAGTTGATGTAATTAACATAAAGATTCATTATCGGTGTCAACTGCTAATGAGCAGCTTTTAGTGTTGCATTAATTTACACTTCACAGTAAATAGCAAATTTATTAGCTTAAATTTCATTTCATGGGGATGAATCAAGATCTCCTGGTGACATCAAAGATATTAGGTTTAGGTAAATTCCCCTTAATCGTTTCATTCATCTCATATCCGAATATATGCTGATTACAAAACGTATGCCCCAAGATAACAATGGGTTGGGCTAGATAATACATGGGATAAACAAGCAATACAAATACTAACTACTATATTCGGTTTCTAATACACCCCCGCAGATTGAGCGGGAAGCCTTCGAACGTTCAAACTGGATCTGAAATCAAGAAACGAAGCAGCAGGCAAGCCTTTAGTAAATATGTCGGCATACTGAAACCGAGAAGGGACATGAAGCACACGAACTTGTCCCGTAGCCACATAATCACGAACGAAATGGATATCAATCTCAATGTGTTTCGTACGTTGATGCTGAACCGGATTGGTAGACAAATATACGGCACTGACATTGTCGCAGACAATAGTAGCTGTAGACAAAGGGTGATGAAGCTCACGCAGCAGATTACGAATCCAAGCTGTCTCAGCTACCACATTAGCAACACCACGATACTCGGCCTCAGCACTGGACCGAGATAACGTCACCTATCGTTTAGCAGACCACGACAACAAGATATCACCAAGAAACACACAATATCATGAAGTAGACAGGCGAGTGACCGGACAACCGGCCCAATCCGCATCCGTGTAAGCAAGAAGCTGAGCAGTAGAAGAAACATGCAGCTGAAGACCATGATCAAGAGTACCACGAAGATAGCGTAATATACGCTTCAAAGCATGAAAATGTGTATCACAAGGGTCATGCATATACAAACAGACCTGCTGAACCGCATAGGAAATATCCGTGCGAGTAAAGGTAAGATACTGAAGTGCACCAGCTAAGCTCCGATATAAAGTGGGATCATCAAAGGGTGTACCATCAGGTCCAAGCTTGGACTCTGTATCAACAGGAGTGCGGCACAGATTACACTTTTGCATATGAGCTCTCTCAAGAATTTCCTCAGCAAACTTAGACTGCGATAAAAACATACTAGCTGTGGTGCGCGTAGCAGATATACCAAGAAAATAATTAAGAGATCCAAGATCCGTCATTGCAAACTCACCATGAAGAGCAGTGATGACACGCTGTAAAAATGTAGTAGAAGAAGCAGTCAAGAGAATATCATCCACATACAGTAACAAGTAGGCCGTTTCAGATCCACGATGGAACACAAATAGTGACGCATCAGTTTTGCTATGCTGAAAACCAATGCGTGTAATAAATCCTGCAAACCGCTGAAACCAAGCTCTAGGGGCTTGCTTAAGCCCATACAATGATCGCTGCAAATGACAAACATAATTTGGGTGAGCAGGATCAACAAACCCAGGCGGCTGATGCAAATAAACAGTCTCAGATAAAAGTCTGTGAAGAAAGGCATTCTTCACATCTAGTTGATGAATAGGCCAATCACGAGAGACGACAAGACTCAAAACAGTGCGAATAGTAGCTGGTTTAACCACATGGCTAAAAGTCTCATCACAATCAATCCCCTGTTGCTGATTGCGACCATTTGCAACAAGTCGCGCTTTGTACCTGCTTAATGAGCCATCTGCATGAAACTTGTGCTTGAAAAGCCACATAGAACGAACAATATTCACATTAACTGGACGAGGCACAAGGACCCACGTACCGTTAGTAATTAATGCATTATATTCATCCAACATAGCTTGTTTCTAATGGGGATCACGAAGAGCATGAACATGAGACCTGGGAACTGGAGAAATGGTAGTGACATGACAATTCATACGTTGAAGGGGTTTAGAAATACCAGCTTTAGCACGTGTGACCATGGGATGAGTACTGGCGGTGTCTGCGGGTATAGCATCAGGAGTGGCCTCGGGTGTAGGAGGCTGGTTTGGTGTAATGGTATGCTTGTGGTGTTGATTATGAGGTGGTGGAGTGACCGGATCCGAAGAGTGTATGCTATAGAGAATTGGGCTCATGAAAGTGGGTAGTGGGCTCAGGTGGGTTATGGCCTGGTGAAATAGGAGGTGAGGGGTTAGGTAGTAATGGATTGGGAAGTGTGGGGACGACGGTTGGAGTGGGTAAAATTGGTAGTGGTAGAGTGTTCAAAAATCATAAGTAGGTGATATGTATGTTAGAATGGAGGCGAAGGGGAAAACGTCCTCGTCAAATCTTACATGCCTTGAGAGGATAATGCGGTTTGAGGATAAATAAGGAACACACAAAGAGTAGAGCGGGGTTGCAGTTTATGGTCAACATGTAAATAGGGATAACATAAGCTCCCAAATACACGTAAGTTGTCGTAAGCAGGTGATTTGTTATAAAGTTTGGTAAATGGAACTTCATTGTTAATGGCAGTGGAGGGAAGGATGTTTAGAAGGTAAGCAGCCATGTTAAGTGCTTCCACCCAATAAGAGGGAGGAATGTGTGCTTGGAAAAGCAAGGTTCGGATGAGGTTGTTAAGGGTACGTAGCATGCGTTCAGATTTGCCATTTTGTTGGGATGTGTGTGGGCAAGAAAAACAAAATTGAATTCCATTTTTGCGGAAAAGGTCGTGAAAGCGTGCATTGTCATATTCACCCCCATGATCACATTGTAAAGCCTTAATATCTAAACCAAATTGTTTATTAACATAAGCGCGAAAAATAACGAAATGGTCATATAAATCCGATTTTTTATGCAACGGATAAACCCAAACAAAATGTGAGTTAATGATAAAAAAAATAGCATAATACTTAATACCACTTTCACTTGGAACAGGAGAAGTCCAAATATCCGAATGAATAATGTCAAAAAGAGAAGCAACATTAGAATCTGAACTAATAAACGGTAGTTTTATTTGTTTGCCTAATTGATACGCATGACACAAAGTAGATGACCTAGACTTATTACAAGAAATGAAATTACTAGACTCCAAACGACGAAGCACTTCTTCACCGGGATGCCCGAGGCGTCTGTGCCACGTAGTGTAACTAAACGAAAGTAAAGCAAATGGAGGACTCGAGGATGACTGTTGTGTAACCGGGTAAAGATCGCCCGTGCTATCACAACGGAGTAGTAGTCTGCCCGTCTGGTAATCCTTCACAGAGAAACCATATGCGTCAAATTCAACAGATACGTCATTGTCACGAGTAAATTTACGAACAGAAATTAGATTTTTAATGATGTGTGGGGTGACAAGGATATGATTAAGATGCAATGGTTTATCGTTAGTGTACAACAAGCTATGTCCAGTATGTGTAACGGGTATAGATGCGCCATTTCCAACAAACACAGATGGATATATACATGAATTACTAACATAGGTGAGAATACATGTGTTGTCCGCCAAGTGATTTGATGTACCGGTATCCATGTTCCAAGAGGGATCCGGAAGTGTCACCGTCTGAAAGGCTTGAGGGAGCATGGTAGCCTGCGACGGAGCTGTATAAGCAAAATGGCCTGGAAAACAAAAAGTATTAGTAGGGGGAACAATCTGATGGCCATAAGGATGTTGGATCGGAAACTGAGATGGAGCTAAGTGTTCTTTGGGCTTGGTGGGCGAACCCATGTTTGGAGCGACATGTGACGCAAGCCGCATAGGGGCCGGTAGTAGAATGCTTGATCGACCCAACCTGCTGACGCCATGTGGGCTTGAGGCAAAGCAGCTTGGGCAGTACCATGGGGCTGTAAAAGTGGGACTGGTGGACAAAAAAGATACGCATTATAACTTTGTATTCCAACAATCCTAAAAAATGAATAGGCACTGGAGAGGTAGCCGACTGGTGAGCAATTGAGGGTTGTTGAGGTGAACCACGAGGCAGTGATTGTAAAGACACACGTGATGAGGTGGACCCGGTCTGTTTAGAACTCGTAACAGAGGTGGGGGAACGATGTCGAGTCTCATTATTGCCATGAAAAAATTTACAACGAGACCCGTATGTGCATGAGCCTCGTTGAAAGTTACGACATAATTCTAGTTGGGAGTTTTGCATGGGACTTGTCTTAGAATTAACATTATTGGTAGTTACCAACACAGTGGGCGAGTCTGAAGCAATGTGAGTTGAAGATAAAGCATTAGTGATTTGCTTCATATCACTCTCTTCCAAAAGTACCATCGATCATACCTTATCAAACATGGGAAGTTCATCCCTATGACGAATGATGCGTGCAATATCCAGGAATTTAGCCCGAAGACCGTTGATAGCATACGTGACTAGTCTCGAATCACTTACCGGGGAGCCAAGATTAGCAAGACGATATGCTTTTGACTTCATCTCTTGAAAGTAGTCATTAACGGTGAGAGACCCAATAACCATATTACGAATCTCATTATCCAATTGAATGACACGAGATGACTTGTTGTCATGAAAAAGAGCTTGTAATTTTTCCCACACCTCATGAGCTTTGGTGGTGTCATCATTGACCATGTCAGCCAACTCTGGGGAGATTGTGGAATACATCCACATGACCACGAGGGAGTCGTTGGTCTCATAAAACGGATTTGTTTGAGAAGAGGTAGTCGCCGCCGGTTTGTCAAGATGATGAATGACATCATAGGTTCTACAAAAGCGTTTGAAAAGTTTGGACCAAGAATTGTAGTTTAGTTTATCTAGATCAAGGGAGGAGGGGATACACGCCTTGATGCAAGCAATTGAATAGGATTTATCAATAGGTTGTTTTGGTGGTAAAGCGTTTCCCGCCATGATGCTATGACAAGAGGAAAACAAAGCAAAGCTAAGCTGAAAGAAAAAAAAAATAGTAATCTGCAGTAGAAGGATAGCAACAGTAGGCGGAAAAAAATATATCTAGGGTTTAGATGGAGGATCTTGAGGCTGTAATACCATATTAGGTTTAGGTAAATTCCCCTTAATCGTTTCATTCATCTCATATCCGAATATATGCTGATTACAAAACGTATGCCCTAAGATAACAATGGGTTGGGCTAGATAATACATGGGCTAAACAAGCAATACAAATACTAACTACTATATTCGGTTTCTAATAGTAGAGCACATACATCTCTATTTCCAATTCTGACTAGCGGCGAAGCTTGTTGCAATCCAAAAAGGGCTAGCGGCGTAGCTTGTTGCTCGTTTGCTTTCTACCACTATGTAAATCCTATTTTAATATCAGTTCATATGAAGGGTCCTAATTTTGACTTCGACTGAGAACAGAACCCGTCTAAAATATAAACAACTTTGATAAAAGGCTTTGATGAGTTACTCTAATATGTTTAGACTATTAGTATTAGGATTAGTATTTGGCCCATTGTATATTAGGCCCGTTATGTATCTTATATAATTTTGATGTACCAAGCATTATTATTGATTCAATATACAAGATTCATACAAACTTACATGATCACAACGGAGGAGTACCCATCGAGTTATGAAGTCCTTCACAGAAAAACCAAAAGGATCAAATTCAACAATGCAATAATTATCACGAACAAATTGACGCACAGAAATAAGATTTTTAACGCTCAAACTGAGAGGGAGTGTTCGACTATTAGTATTAGGATTAGTATTTGGCCCATTGTATATTAGGCCGTTATGTATCCTATATAATCTTGATGTACCAAACATTATTATTGATTCAATATACAAGATTCATACAAACTTGCACAATATAGACACATACTTTGTTATTGAGCATGCTTAATTATCATAATAAATTTTAACCGGAATTGCTCATGCACAAACAAAGCGTACAAATCAAAAAAAGGGAACTATGATAGAAAGGAAGGGCCACTGGCATCGTCAATGAGTTCAAGACTTGCAGTTTGTCTTAATAAATAAAGCAAAAGTTGTTCGAAATTTATGTGCTTGGCATATCATAGTTAACTTGTTTTTAGAAATTCATTTTGTACAAAAAGTTTGCGCTAAAACATCTAAAAATTAGATTGTAATACCGTGAAAAAACACAAATCATTTGAAACTTATGTTTACCTTGATAGAAGTCCTTGTATGCAGCATTTCCTTTAAATCTAGGGAAAATTGCATGAAAATTCATCATCTTTCTGACTTATCAGAATTGTGAATGACCTATTTTTTCTTATGTGGTAATAAACTTTTAGATCGTCTTATGTGCACAGACGCCGACTTGTTTAACTTGTTGTAGCCGGTCATGTTATGATCGTTAACTTTTTATTGCACCGTTAGTTTATTTTAAATGCATTTTTAACGATCGTTATTATATTATTGCATTAGTCATTTTTAATTTTTTACGATTTCGTCCGTTTTTGCACTTTTCGTCGCTTTCCGTCCGTTTTACGTTTTCGCCCGTTTCACACGCCGTTATGTTTTACGTTTTAAATGCGACGCCGCGTTTTACGCCGTCCGTTTTACACTTTTTACGTTTCTTAGTTTTAGTCCGTTTTACGTTTTCTTCCGTTTTACGATTCGTCCGTTTACACGTTTTCTTGATTTTCTTCGTTTTAACGTTTTACGTTTTCATCCGTTTTACGTTTTCCGCGTTTTACGATTTTACGTTTCTTCCTTTTAACGAGTTTCTTGATTTTAAATCCGCACGCCGTCCATTTTACGTCTTCGTCCGTTTTACGTTTTCCGCCGTTTTACGTTTTCGATTTCGTCCGTTTTACGCCGTCCGTTTTACACTTTCGTTGCGTCCGCACACGTTTTCATTCGTTTTACATGTTTTCTTCGTTTTCGTCCGTTTTACACGCGTTTTCGTTTTCTCCGTTTTACGTTTTTTTTTACACGGTAAAACGGACGAAAACGAGTAAAACGGACGAAATCGTAAAAGCGGACGAAAACGTAAAACGGACGAAATCAAGAAACCGTAAAACGGACGAAATCGTAAAACTAAGAAAACGTAAAACCGACGAAATGTGAAACGGATGAAAACGTAAAACGGACGAAAACGTAAAACGAATAAAACGCGAAAACGGACGAAAACGTGGAAACGGACGAAACGTAAAACGACGAAAACGTAAAACGCATTTAAACGAGCGAAACGTGTGGAAACGGACGAAACGTGTTAAACGGACGAAAACGTAAAACGACGAAACGTGTAAACGAAGAAACGTAAAACGGACGAAAACGTGAAAACGTAAGAAACGTAAAACGGACGAAACATGAAATAACGGACGAAAACGTAAAACGCACGAAACGCGTGAAAACAGATTTAAAACGTAAAACGGCGAAAACGCAAAACGCATTAAAACGAGCGAAACGACGAAAACGTGTGAAACGGACGAAAACGTAAAATCTAAGAAACCGTGTAAAACGGACGAAACATGTAAAACGGACGAAGTGTAAAAGTGTAAAATGGACGAAACGTAAAACGGACAAAACGTAAAAAAGCTAAAACGCACGAAACGAGTAAAACGGACGAAACGTGTGAAACGGACGAAACGTAAAACGAACGAAACCGTGCAAAACGGACGGAAAAGTGCAAAACGATTTAAATCGTAAAAATGGGCGCAAATGACTAATCGATTGCAATAATATAATAACGGTCGTTAAAAGCAGACTAAAAGGACTAACGGTGCAATAAAAAGTTAACGGTCGTTAACATGACCGCTACAACAAGTTAAACAAGTCACCGATACACACAACAAGACGATCTAAAAAGTTTATTACCACAATAAGAAAAAAAAATCGGCCACACACAACGATAATAACGCTAAGACGACGACTTTTCGCTTAATTTTCCTTAAATCTATTCCCATATCACCAACCATAACCTCGTGGGCTCGTGGCCACTAATAATTACCAATCTTAGTTGTTGGTTCATGGCTTAGCTAGTCCCTAAGGTCAATTTCATTAAAAAGAATCATCATGTTGTTGCAAAAATATATAGTATTCTGCATATGCTTTGGTATCAATAGTTTATTCTTGGGCTAATGGCCTCTAAATATATCATAGTTGTCATAATTTCCTTCTATATGTTTGTGTACTTTATGACCATTTTGCACCTCGCGAGATAATACCAATGTTTTAAAACCCGGGTTGACCCGGCCGGTTCAACCGGTTGAACCGGAAATCGGCTCGGAGACCGGACCGGATAGGACCGGGTTTTTGTATGGTTGAGAACCGGATTGAACCGCCGGTTTTTCGTTGACCCGGTTCGATAAACCGGCACGGTCATGACTTTTATCAATTTTTTTTTTTTTTTTTTTTTTTTTAATCAAAAATTAACAAAATGATATTTTTCCCATTAACTTTTCTAAGTTTAATTGAAAAGTTAAAATGATGATAACTAATGTTTGTTAAAATTTTGTAAAATAGTAATTTATAGTTATATATTATCTTAGAATCACCAATTAATATAGTTTACTATAAATCATTTTATAATTTAGAATCACTCGAAAATTTTGGTATATTTTTATAGATGTAGACTTAAAAAGAAACTTTTGGTATAAGATCAATCTTATTCATGGGTTTAATCGAACGATAAATAAAAACGGATAAATTATTAGATTATACAATACTACTTATTAAATATAAGAAAAAGTATATATATGTATAGAACCGGTTCGACCCGGTGGTTCAACCGGTTGAACCGGTGACCCGGTGAACCGGCGACTTAACCGGGTTGATAAAAAAACCGGTTTTTAAAACATTGGATAATACAATGAGGGGTAAAATGGTTATAAAGTACACAAAAATGCCCAAAAAATCAAGTTTAGTATATAAAATGGCAAAAAAAATTGTTCGATACATATAAAATGAATAAGTGACAACTATGATACATTTTGGTGTCATTAGCCCTTTATTCTCGTGTGATGTGCAATTGAAACCTAAGAAAATGGTGTCTAAAGTCTAATGATGTCTTATCTTTTTTACTTGTGCTAAGTTAAGACGTGTGACAACGGGAGTTATTTATATGATCCACATGAAAGTTTCCAAGTGTGACATTTTGGTGTTAGAAAGGGCTAATTAATCATAAAGGGAGGAGATGAGTGGGTTGGTCAAAAGTCTTGATGGTATATTGGTCAATGTGGAAAAAAATTACAGAACTGATGGAATTTTCTATGTTTTTTGGCATATAAGATGGGTCAAGGTGATATGTGAATGTAAAAGCGTGTTATTCGTTAGTCATGTACGAGTAATAATTAAGTCTGGGTCCGTCTTTAGCCAACGATTCCAAAGACTTCTCGTTAAAAACACGCAGGGGTAGAAGATATAAAGTGCATGCACATTCATGTATATATATGCTGTGATAATAGTCTCAATGACAAAGATGATATATTAGATATATTATATATGATAGATTGTCTAACCTTTTCTATTGCATATCTGAGATGATCATCGTCTTCTTTTTAGCGTCATTTATTCTCTCTTCTCTACCTCTCCTTCACTCGGCTACAGACAGCAACAATTCTTTGCCTATCTGCCCAAAAAGTTTCACTTGTCCAAATATGGTCCCATTCAAGTACCCATTTTACAATGTCAGTGACACACGATGTGGGTTGATCAAGGTCAACTGTACTTCAGGAGGTGCAGAAATCCAATTTGGTGAGCACTCGTATGCGAGTTTTGGCAAGTTCGATTCTCAATCTTCGGTTGTGATTGTTAACAAAACATTTGAAGAACTTGTAAAAAATGAAAGCTGTGAGGCGCTTATGAACAATTTCACATCTCCAAGCCCTCTTTTGTTTTCACTTTCAGTAGATCCCTTCATCACTCTTTTCAAATGTGCAAACAAACGCAATTATGCTGAACAAATGGATGCTTATTTTGGTCAGCCTAATTACTACAACCATAGCCAATGCAATGATTACAATTTCTACTACAAGTATTCAGTCAGCAATGCTACAGTTCCAAGCAATCTTCCACATACATGTCAAGTAATACAACTTCCTTTGTTACTGAGACGGCCACCTGACCATGAAGAACTTGATGAAACCAAAATATTCACTATTCTTTCTTCTATCGTCTTTATTTCACTTCAGTTGTCACCTTCGTGTACTAGGTGTATCAAAAAAGGTGGCCAGTGTCATACTAACATAGGACTTTTTCAGTGTTTAAACGCCAAGAATGGTACTTACAGCTTATCATTTGCTTCCTTTTTCCTTACTCCCCAAATTATTTTACTGACCTGTTTACAATTAATCTTTTGTTGTTGGGTTGCTTCAGGAAAACCAGGCAGAAATCTGATACTGATCCTAGGTGATAAACCTCTTTCTATCCTATTAATTATTTAGATATATAAATGCATATGGACATATACATGTATCTATCATTTACCTGAAGTATCTTCAATCTCTTGTAGTTCTGGCTGGGTCTGCCTTCATCCTCGTGCTCTGTCCAGTCATCTTTATAATCCGACGACGTGTGTATAAGAATAGCTCCTTTTTGTATTTCTCATCAAATGACAAATCTCCAGGCCTTGAAGACGGAAGTATCTTCTTTAGCGTCTCCGTTTTCTCATATGCGGAACTTGAAGATGCCACCAGAAACTTTGATCCTTCTCAGGAACTAGGAGGTGGAGGTTTTGGAACTGTTTACTATGGTGAGAATTCCACATGTTTTTTTTTTAATGGCATTTTTTTCACACCTTATACCACCTATCTCACAATATATCTCAGCGAGGCTTGAACCCGCAACCTCTAGGTTGGTGGGCAACTCACATACCACTAGACTAAAAGGCCTTGGGTATCTGTTGAGGTCACACATCAATATAACAAATTCACCATTTAATCGCAGTTCTCTATTTTATTAAAAGTGTCTAATACAATTATCATATACTACGTATATCGTTCAACACTTCAACCTTCCTCCAAAATTATGCGTCTTTCTCTTACAGCTTGCTAAAATATTGATATCTGGTCTTTCTAAAAAAGGTAAACTCCAAGACGGGCGAGAAGTTGCAGTCAAGAGACTTTATGAGCACAACTACAACAGAGTCCAACAATTCATAAATGAGGTTGAAATCCTCACCAAATTAAGGCACCCAAACCTTGTTGTGCTCTATGGTTGTACCTCTCGGACAAGCCGTGAACTTCTCCTTGTTTACGAGTACATTCCCAACGGCACTGTCTATGATCACCTCCATGGGGAAAGGGCACACCAAAGCTTGCTAACATGGCCAATACGGATGAACATTGCCATAGAAACCGCCAGTGCACTAGTGTATCTTCATGCCAGTGACATCATACATAGAGACGTAAAGACTAATAACATTCTTCTTGATCACAATTTCTGTGTCAAGGTAGCAGATTTTGGTCTATCAAGGCTCATGCCAGATAATGCTAATCACGTGTCAACAGCTCCACAGGGAACCCCTGGCTACGTGGACCCTCAATATCACCAACGTTATCAGTTAACAGATAAGAGTGACGTTTACAGCTTTGGAGTGGTCTTGGTAGAATTGATATCATCCATGGTGGCTGTCGATCTAAATAGGCCTCAAGATGAGATAAGTTTGGCTAACCTTGCTTTAAACAGAATCCAAAGATGTGAGCTTGATCAACTGATTGACCCTACTTTAGTAACCGATTCTAAAGGTGAAATGATGGCGATGATCACATTAGTAGCAGAGTTGGCTTTTAGATGTTTACAGTATCATTCAGAAATGAGGCCTACGATGAACGAAGTGCTAGATGTGTTAATGGAAATTCAAGGGGAAGGAAGAAGGATAGATGATCATGACAGTATCGTACATCTGGAAACCGATAAAGCACTACCCCAGTCTGAAACCAGTGATACGGTGGTTTTGTTGAAAGACTTTTTACGTTCGCCAGTCTCAGTCACGAATGAATGGCAAAGTGAAACCAGTGCATCAACTACAATAAGCAGCAATGGAGATGGACTGTCAATGACAAATTCGACCAGTAAATAGAAACACTATGCTGATTTAGGTATAATGCGGGTCTATGTTCATATATACTTTTTGTCGTTTCTTGTCCACTAAATCTAAAAATTTCTTGATAGGAAAAAAAGGTTATGTAATACCAATGTCTACTGATAATGAGCAGCTTTTTAGTGTTGCATACATATTACAGTAGTATATTACACTTCACACTAAGGTAACTTATCACGAAATTCCGTGATATATTTATCATTTTCCTTTTTTCTATTATACAAACAAAACTTGCTAATTTTCCTATTCCCAAACAGCCTCAATTAAAACATATTACCAAGCACCCTCGTCTATCTCACAAAAACACAATAATCACACCACACCATTTACAATACCACCACCAGCACTCGTAACTGAATGATGTCTAGTTTGTAATAATATTTCGTAACAGAAGAATTATGTCCAATTCGTAATATTTGTTAGGGATATGTTATTCCCGCCCTATTTTGTCCTCCACCCTCTGCCTCTCTGTTTACTGTACAACACAATCTTTTTATCATGTTTAGTATTTTTTGTCAGTTTAATATTTTTGACTTATTAAACTTTATATTTATATTCCGCTTTTAAGTTTATAGTTTTTTAAAATAAACAAAATTATAAAAATAATAAAAAAATAAAAAATAAAAAATAAATAAAAAATGTTAGAGAGGGTGCCACTTGTAATTTAGGAGAGGTGGAGATAACCTCTTCATACTTTGTTACTTACATGTTGAAAAACCCACCTTATAATTGCCTAAAACACACAACAATGCCAGCAGTTAAAAATCTTGAAATCTATAATCAAACGAATCTAAATATTCAACGGGATTTTTATGAAGGAGATGAGTGGTTGTGTGTTTTGCAACATAATACGTTTTTTTGAAAGGTGAATTTACATAAAGTCTTCGTGTCATGGTTCGACAATGGAGGTCTCAGACTACGTTGTTTAAACCGGGTCATGCAGAGACTCCTCGAGCGAAACGCTTATTTCAAATACCGATGGAAAACCCTACTAATCCGCCTGAAGGCACGACAATTAATAGGGGTAAACCCGCTTTTCCAAGATTCAACACAGGGTTACTGCGCCCAAACCCTTCATTAAAGGACTAACTTGAAGGAAAATCTCTCATTCAACCCCTGCAGGATTTGAACTCAAGACCTCCCTCCCCAAAGTTTCAAAGCGACTAGTGTACTAACCCGAAGGTAAGGGTTGGTTAACATATACGTTTTGATTGAGGGTATTTGGGAATTGGTTTAGGATGACTTGGAATCTACTTGACAAGCCAACTAAACGATAATATATTATTGGTACAGGATCTTTAAAAGTATATCAAATTGCAAAGTCTAAAAAGTAATCTCTTATATCTGGTTAACTTATTTTTTTTTTTTAAATTATTTTTGGTCAAAGGGGTATTATAGTAAATTGACCCATTTTTTTTACACCCTCAAACTTCAAACGTACATAACTCACAAAGGCAAAAGTTATCTCAAATTTACCATAGATCAAATGAAACAATAATAGCAATTCATTCTTTTTAAAAAATAAACTTTCACCCTTTTTTTAAAAATTAAATATCTTGCAAACAGTTAATTGTTACGCGATAAAAATCATACCATCATGACGAAATTAAATTATCTTTCTATAGATATGCACTACTATATATTTTTAACAATTTTTTTCAAAATTTCGGCCTAGAAAAATCATAAATGATTTGTGAAAATCATATATGATTCGATTTTTACAAATTATATATGATTTTTGAAAATCATATATGATTTGTAAAAATCATATATGATTTGTGAAAATTATATATGATTCGATTTTTAAAATCATATATGATTTTTGAAAATCATGATTGGGTCGACCAGGCCAGATCATGAGTGAAATATCATGATCGGGTCGACTAGGCCAGATCATGAGTGAATAGAAAATTGAAAATGATTTTACAAATCATATATGATATTTTTAGTGAATTTCAAAAAATTTGTCGAAAATAGAAAAGTGCATATTAATAGAAAGATAATTTAATTCTCGTCATGATATATTTTTATAGTTTGAAGATTCTGGTTTGCAAGATATGTTGTTTAAAAAAGCGATTGGAAAATGGTTTTTTATTAATTTTGATTAAAAATGTATGGCTAAGATTGATTTATTGGATCTATGGTAAATATGAGATCTATATTGATCTCAACTCAACTCACAAATGACAAACTTTTAGAAAAAACCGATTTCGCCATAATTTATAAAATTTAATCCTCTTTAATTTGGTATAAATTTTGTTAGAAATTATAAAACCTTTTTTTTACATATCAACTGGGTGTTTATTTTCTTGATTTTTTGAGCATTTTCGCCCCTATTTTTCACTCTCGAAAATGCCAAATCGTGAAAAACTTAAAACATGAAATTTATATATTTCCGTTCACTCTTTAGAAAGGTCTTTGAATCACTCAAATCCGATATGAAATGAGTGAGATATCGCACTTTAAAGATGGCGTTTTAGTCGTATTTGTTGCACACAAGTTGTTTGATGAAATGTCAAGCTTAGACTTTTTGTGTTAAAAATGCATTAAATGCTCTAACTTTTGTACCACAACGCATCATTAATCATTTTATTAATGTAAGATTCAAAGAGTGATTTTTAATTGTTATTTAAAAAAATATACGCTTTGTTCATCGCTATTATTGTTCATCGCTTAGTATTGTTCATCGGTTTGTCATCGATGAACAATATTAATTGATGAACAACACTAACTTGTTCATCGCTAATCTTGTTCATGAAATGTTCATCGCTTATAATCACATTGTTCATCGATTGATCAGCGATGAACAAAACTAATCGATAAACAATATTAACGATGAATGATTGTTCATCGATTATAATCACATTGTTCATCGCTGATCGCGATTAACAAAGAATCGATGAACAATATTAATCGCGAAAAGTATTGTTCATCGATTATAATCACATTGTTCATCGATTGATCATCGATGAACAACACTCGATGAACAATATTAACTGATGAATGATTGTTCATCAGTTAGTGTTGTTCATCAGTTAATCTTGTTCATCGAATTGTTCATCAGTTGGTTTTTTCATCAGTTAAAAAAAGCTAAAACTAACAAAAGATGTATTGTGGTACACCAATTAGTACATTTAAATGTACTTTTATAAGAAAAATCTATTTTAAGCATTTTATCAAACACTTTGTGTGCATTAAATATGACTAACACGTCATCTTTAACATGCGATATCTCACTCATATAATATCGGATTTGAGTGATTCAAAATTCTGGGTAAAGCATGGCCAAAAAGCTACAACTTTCATGTTTTAAGTTTTGCATAATTCGGCCTTTAAACTAGATAAAGTTAGAGCCGAAAATGCAAAAATTTCAAGAAAATCATTACTCACTTAAAAAGTTGAAAAAAAATGCGATTCGTATATCAAAATGCATACCAAATTAAAGAGAATTAAATTTTAAAAATTATGGTGAAATCGGTTTTTTGTAAAAGTTTTTCGTTTAAAAATTATTTACGTTTGAAGTTTAGGGTGAAAATAAAAAAATTGATCAAATGACCAAAACACCCTCCAACCGAAAATACTAAAAAAAAAAGAGGGAATGGGTGGGGGACACATGACACTAGATAAGTGCCTTTGCAAACATTTTAATTTTTTCCACGATGCAACTCACATGTTATTAGTTATTGGTTAGTGACACATCATCGTCATTTTCGTAATTATAAGCAAGTTTCATTTTCAAAGAATTTTGTGATAAATTGGGTATACTTTCAACTAATTATTTTGATGACGTATAGTCTATATTCGGGTCACGAACCCGACCAAAGCCCGATACTAATAAGCCCAACACGAACGGGCTACGCCGATAAGTGTTTGGGCCGAAGGCCCAAGCCCAATGTTAATTATGGAATACGATATCGAATATCTCCTAATTATGGAGATAATCATTCCCAACCGACTTAGGCGGGATCGCGAAGGTTGGGAATACTGAACCAACAAGGATTCCGTGTATATAAAGGGAATCTTATCCTCGTTAAAGGTACGATCTACAACCCTAAACCGATTACTTACTCACGCCGGAGGATAATCGTGGGAGACAATCCCACGATAAGCCTAACGGTGTTTTCATTATTTAGCGCGCGGTCTCAAGAATCAAGACTCAATTGCACGACAAAGAAGCCTCAAACAAGGAACGCCCAACTTTTGTATCAACAAGTGGCGCCATCCGTGGGACCATTCACTAAGAACTAAAGAACTAGAATGACGAAGCATGGAAATCACGATCGAGAGCAGACGCTACGGGAAAGAAGTCGCACATCGGATCGCCTTCTAAGCAAACTCTGGGACAACCCGGCGTTGCTAAAAAGCAGGATCGGGCCAAAACTTGGTCTTCCTCCGTGGAACTGTGCTCGGGACAACCCAGCCACCGCAACCACCACCGTAGCAGGAGATCCACCGCGCACCGCTCTTACCACTCCCCTTCAATCGCTAGAGATCGACCGACAAAGGCACGAGACACACGGGCCGGAACAAGGGCATAGTGGTAGAAACAAACACCCTCGCCTAGAAGGGTCACGCGGAACTAGCACCGGGATTTCGTATCCCAAAATTACGAAGCCTTGGCTACTCATGCAAGAGGAAGAAAAGAGGTCGAGTCGAAGCCTACAAGCCCGACTCGATTTCGACTCGAATCACGAATCTTCCCGCGCCGCCGAAAGAGAAGCGCGGGAGGACATCGCCGACCCCGGTGTTGCGAGAATCGGAGGAGAGTCGAGGATGATTAGACATCTCACCACAAGATCCGGAAGAAAGTGAGGAAGATGAGCAGCGCACCAATGTCCACGCCCGGACTAGGTAGCCGCAGAGTTCGTGATGACTTGGGCGACGATACTCCCAGTGAAAGCCCTTGGCGCAAATTCGAGGCGGTCGGTGCAAGCGCCAAGGAGAGAAAATTCGTCCTCCGCAATTCCTCGGACAACGAGGATAGCGAACCGACACCGAAGTCCGGGAGGAAATACCGTGACTGTGAGGAGGAAGACATGTCTCTTCCGTGGCGCCGCCAAAAGGTGGATGCGTTTAGTCGACGACGTTAATTTCTCGAAGATAAGAGAAGGCGATGCCCGCTAACGCCAAAACCTATGACGGAACAGCGATCCCGACGATCAACTAAAAATTTTGAATCACCGCTACTATCGAAAACTAGCCACAACCGTGTGGTGCCACATGTTCAATTCCACACTAGTGGGAAACGCGTGAAACTGGTTCAGCAAGCTTCCACGTAGAAGCATTGATGGCTTTGAAGAGCTAAGAAAGGGGTTTCGCCTAAATTTCACTCAACGGAAGAAGTGCGCTAAAAATCCTATCGAACTCGCCAGGGTGAAACAGCGCCAGGGGGAATATACAAGCGCATTTATGGAGCGCTTCAAAGATGAGTGCATGCAGGTTAAGGCGTGTCCCGAAGTGCTAAAAATTTCAGGGTTCATGAACGGGATCAATAACCCAGAACTCATCAAAAGGCTGAACGATAAGATCCCTGATTGGTGCAAAACCGTCAAATTATCTCACGCAAGCTAGCCACTCATGAATGACCAACCGTAAGAAACTCAAAACACTCACACACCAAATGCAATTTAGATCGAGGAATATAGTGGATTCACGGGTCGTTAAGTCCCACGGAGGATGAATTGGTGTTTAACACGACAGATGTCGAATAATCACCAAGGATAGTGATCAATAAGGATTTTGATGAATAATTATACCTAAAGAAAAGATTAATAAATTACATGACTTAAATGCAAATTAAGAAAATTAAAAGTTAAAATATATTAAATAAACGCTATCACTATTTTTAAAATGATGAACGTTAAAACCTAAAACGACGTTTAAATAAAGTTACGAACGCACAAAATAAAACGTGAGTTTTAAGAAATAAAAGGCATACAAATATAAAATGACATTTTATAATCCTAATAATAAAAGAAAATTATTAGAAAAAGAAAATTATTTTTAAAACTATTTATTTAATTATTATTAATTAAAAACTATTTATTAAGTATTTAAAATGCACTAAAATATAAGAAAATACAAAATTAACCTAGAAAATAAAATTAAAACTTAGAAAAATCTAAAATATGATAAAACTTATTTTAAAACTGAAAATATATTTTTTAGACTTTTTATGTATTTATTATGAATTTAATACTATTTAAAACTAATTAAAATGCTAGAAAATACTATTTAAGCTAAGAAAATTATGGAAAAATATTTTTTATGACTTTTATATTTATCTTAATCTATGAAAATTGAAAACATAATTTTTTCTGATTTATTTGTATTAAAAGCTATTTAAAAAGACTTAAAAACTATTTAAAATAAAGAAAAATAGCAAACAGTGGCAGAAAAATATGAAAAATTCAGGAAAATACTAAAATATTATTCTTAATCTATGAAAATATAAAACATATGCTTATGTGGAGGAAAATGCAATCAGAGTAACCGCTTATTAATAAGAATCCAAAATAAGCCAAAGTCCCAGATAAACACCAAACTATCACGTAACTCGTAATAAGCTATAAATACTCAAAAGCAACTAAAACAACTATTCTAAACCTTTTAAGTACTGATTACACGATATGATGATTTGATCTCAAGTACAAAAACAGTTTCAGCCTACTAGGTTTAAGACCAAGAATAAGCTACTCAATAAGTCGAGCTTTAAAACCAAAAGTTGGATCCTATACTAGACCCGTTGGCTACCTATAAACCAAAGATGAGACCCAAATAAGCTAAAATGAGCTTGTGAGAAGTCATGAAAAGTTAGAAAAACACCGAGTATGCCTCGGTGTATGATGATGATGTCGACAAACTAATAAGCACTTGCAGGCTTAGCAAATAAGTCGCAAATTGAAATTTTAAGCTTGAAACTTAAAGATGACCAGTTAGCTTTCAAAGAACTAAAAATCACAAGCTTTGACCAACTAACAAGATTTTTACAAGCTTGTTAAAAGGTTATAAACACATGCATTGCAGGCACATATTCGACTTTTTATTAAACCGAAAGTTTGACTAAACTGAACTTTGATTCAAGTCTAAACACTGATTATGTTAAGTTAAGGTTAAATAAGAGTGATTTGATCAATGGTAACAACTTATGAGCATGAAAACAAGATCTTGAAACATAAAAATCCAACAGACAAGAAATAATAGGAGATCAAAAAGAATTTTGACTTTTTACCACATGACCACTGATTTTTCTTTTTTCTTTGAGATATTAGATACTAAAGTGACACAGAACAAGTACAAACAACAACTCAAACAAATTATAGCACAGTTTAACTAGCAGATCCAAACACTCCTTTCTAAAACTGTTTTTATGATTTTCAAAGCTTTTCACAAATTGCACCATGCAAATAGGTATGCACCTTATATTATCATTAATTAAGACTAAAGAAACATTTAATAACAACAACAAAGATAAGACCAAGAGATTAAACTTAAGCTAATTTTACTGTCAAACTAAACTTTTGAACAATTATAAATTAAGAAGAACAAGCAAATAATTAGACTTAACTATAACTAATAAACACAAAAACACAAAGACTTGAGCTTATAACTGTCTTACACAGTAAAATGCCAAATTGAATCAAAAAGCTTACAAGTGATTCAAGCACAAGACTGAGAACTGAGGGCTTGTAAACACTTCCTAAAGCTTACCAATAAGCTCTATACCAAGGCCATCCAGAATCTACCTTGCTCCAGCTTTCTTGCATGTTTCACCATTGATTTTTTATTTTTATCTAATTTATTTGTATTTTTGGTGATTTTTCTGTTTTTGATACTAGACTGTTTTTTAAGGTATCTAAAAGCTTGAATAAGCTTTCTAGGAGCTTATGGGCTTATGAGTCCAAAATAACAACCGCTAATAACATTCAACCATATTGAGATTTTGATCAAGAGTAAATTTTGCATAAATGTAAATAGAACTTGATACTGAAATTGATGATTACAAAAGTTTTTATTGTACAAAGAAAACTTGAAATACAAAGCTTTAAGGCTAAACATCCACTGAAATTTGAAAAGTAAGCTAAAACGACATTAAAATTAAAGATTACTCTAGATATTTCTTCACATAGCTTCCCACTTGTATTTATTGACCTCATTTGACCTTGTCGACATCTCTGAACAAATCCCACCTCAATCCAGCCATTGATTTAATCCAGATCATCACAATTGCCAAATGGCGATTTTGGCGCCAAATTTCTCATGAGGTGTTTATTCAATTAAAGGTTTTGGACAATAGTGGAGGTGTTAGGAGTTGTTAAACAGCTGTAGAAATGAGGTGTAAAGGAAAAAAGGAGAAACCATGGTGGTTTGTTGCGTATCTGGTTTTGGGCGCGAAGGTGTGAGAGAGACAAACAGTGTCTCTGGGTTTGACTTGTGCTGACCGGTATTATAAAGAAGAGGTAGTAGGAATAGCGGGTCCATTGTATGAAACACCACTTCTGGTTGTGATCGCCTTAGCATCGCCCCTCGGGTTAGCGATCGTGTTGCTCGGAAGTTTTCCCGAGCCCGAGGGTTGATCATTTAAAGACTTCTTGAGATCGACAACTGACCGACCAACAACCTGCTCATTTCATCTTGGGACTTCATGAATTGTTTCAATAGCTCATCGATGATGGTCCATTGGAACAATTATGGAGGTGGATTAGGAAAATTCGCCTCTATTGTTAGGAATAGGCCTTGGTTTTGAAATTTTCCTTGATTAGATTCATATTCCCATGAAATTGATTCCCTCGATTGAAATTGTTTTGATTAAGATTCCTTGATTTGGTGCGGGATAGAAATTACCTTGGTTTTGATAACCTTGGTTCATTCTAGGTTGGTTTTGATTCGGTTTTGCATGTTATGATTCGGTTAAACGGGTGGTGCACGATTAGTGTTAGCACGGTAGTGTGGTTCATTTTGAGGACGGTATTGATTACCTCCTTGTCGTGAACTACCGGCTAGAGCATTTGCTTCAAATGGACTACCATCGGTGGCGTGACAATTGTAGTATGCATGAGGACCACCACAAGTAACACAACTCGACTTTCTTCACTTCACCATGTGTTGGTGTCATGTGAAGGTCACTTTCTTTGGGTAGCAAGAACCAAAGCTCGAATAATATCTCGTGAGTTTGTCAATCTTAGCATCGGTGCTAGATGTACTCACGGAGATGAAGAAGAAGAAGGTCCAGCATGAGGCGCTATGTCTTTGCTCGGAAAGGGCGGACCGAGATTTGTTCTCAATGATTTGCAAGGCTTCTTTGGTAGTCTTGTCAGAAATTACCTCAGCGGAGGCATTCAAAGAGTCTTGATTAGTCCGATTCGGACCATTGTAGAAAGTATCCATTTGCATTAATTCGGTAAAACCATGATGCGGACACTTCATGGCAACTCTTTGTAACGATCCCATGCCTCCCGAATGATTCATCAAATCTCGAGAAAATTTCATTATCTCATTCTTAAGACTTGTGGTTCGGGATGGAGGATAGAATTAGTTAACTAACTTGGTGACTAGATCTTCCCATGTCTCAATGGAACGAGGGGTTGTTTCAAGCCAATTCCGGCTTGTCCTCTAGAGAAAATGGGAAGAAGAAGCTTGATAGCTTCATGTGGGACATTCTTGTACTTGATGGTAGATGCAATCTTGTTAAACCATCGAATGCGTGCATGAGGATCATCCCGCCAAAACCATAGAATTGGCTTTGGGTTGCAGATTAACAACCCGGTTTTGAGCTCAAGGTGTCACCACGATGGTGGGA
Organism: Chrysanthemum lavandulifolium; assembly: GCA_022545495.1. Lineage (NCBI taxonomy): Eukaryota > Viridiplantae > Streptophyta > Magnoliopsida > Asterales > Asteraceae > Chrysanthemum > Chrysanthemum lavandulifolium. The sequence goes on along the minus strand of CM040246.1, from coordinate 113,045,388 downwards.
CAACAATGGCATCTCCGTAACCTCGATGGGTGTGATGAGTGCTTATTCACTCATCATTTTAGGTCAACTGAATCGCAAAACATTTAAAAACACCAAATGCATCAAAATATCGAAAATATCTCAAAATTGTGTTTTATATGTTTGGATGCAAAATTATCAAAAACAATTGAAAACGAACAAAGTTTGCATAATTGGCGTTTCGGTCCCCGACTTTCAAAAATTGATGAAATAGTCCCCGAGCACGTATTTTAAAAAGAAAAGTCACCAAAGGTCCTTTTGAAATCATAAGTTGTCATAATTAGTCCTTTGGTGAAAAATTTCAAAAGTTTGAGAAATTACGCTTTGATCCTCGGATTTTTAAAATTGTCAAGTTTAGTCCTTGGAATTTCACAATTTGCAAAAATGGTCCTCAACTTATTTGAGATTCACAAGTATGGACCTTGGATTACATTTTCAGAATTTCATGAATGGTCCCTGGACTTTCAGTTTTGGCAGATTTGGTCCCTATGTTTACCATTGGATTCAAAGCTAATCCTAATCCAAATTTAAGCTACAAACCAGCCCAATACCAGCCCAATCCAAACCTGGTCAAACCCAACATCCAGACCCGGTCAATGGATAACACAACCCAACCCCCTCTGTCTTCCCCATTCTCTTCCCGCCCAAACCAAAACCCTAGATTCCTCTCCTTTCTCTCGCTTCCTGTATCCCACCATCCCGGACACTCAACCTCCTTCTCCTTTTACCCACTACACCACAACCCAAACCACCCTTAATCCTCTTTACCCAGTTAAACCCAAATCCCTAACCCACTCACTGTTTTCCTTCTTTCCATAACCATCCAAGCTGGCAATCCAAGCTACAAAGGACTTCAATGGACAACTGTGATGTAATCTCAAGTATACCTAACTTATTGGATGGCCAAGATTAATTCAAGAAAGCACATGAGTTTGGTTCTGGCTTGACTGCTCTCACACAAGAAGCACAAGAGTGAAGAAGTTGAAGACTTAGTAGTTTAGTATAAATAGGAACATGTTGTAAGCCAGTGAAGGCACCCCTAGTTTTTCTTTAAAAAAATTTTAGTTTACTTGTATCTCGGTTTTATTGTAATGTCTTTTTAATTAATGAAAGTTCTTTTCTTCAGTTTCATGTTTTATTAAGTGTTTATTTTAGCCTACTGTGAGATAGTCAAAAGATTTTTAGATCAATTTTAGAAATGGTAGCTTGAGTTCTTTGCATAAAGGGGTGTTTGTTTATGTGATTAAACTGGTCAAAAATCCATTTTGACCCAGTTTGACCACCTGAGTCAAACTCATGCGTAGCCTAACAAATCAGTTTTACAAGTGTTAATTTTGTTTTAAGAAACCTTTGTGAGAATCTAGTGAAAAGAAAAACAAAAAAATCTTTCCTTTTTTTTATGAGTATAACAGCAGCAACCACTGCTGTTCAAAACCATTTTTCTCAGCTTAATTATAGCTTAGTAGTGTCAATAAAAGTGCTTCTTGAATCCTCAAATACCCAAGTCAATATGCTGTTGGTTTGTTTTCAGATTGGGTCACTTCAGCTTAATTGAAATTGCTCACAAAATCTGTCCATTGCATTGTCTCAAAGAAATGTGTCCCAAAGCATCGTATGACTTATTTATAAGTCGACAATGTAAAATTTGGCCTCCCAATTTGTTTTTTGTGAATCTCCACCACCCTAACTTTGTTTTGCAGCTTGTACCTTTCTTGGAAGCTCACCCTTGCAGCTTAAAAATAAGCTTGAACAGGCCCTCCTCAGGCTGTTTTGAGCCTGCAACTGCAGTCCAAGCACAGGTCACCAATTGTTTGTTTCCATTTTAGCTTTTCAAGTCTTTTTCACTGCTTATTAGGCATACTGTGGTGAAGTTAGTTAGCTTAGCTCAGCTTGGTCCATCTCAGTTACTTAGAACTCCCTTAGTGCTGATTGTACCATCTAGATTAGCTTATTTCCATTTTCCGAAGTTTAGGACTCTCTTAGTATAAGTCTTATACCAACTGCTTTTCCCTTCATTCAGCTTAGCTTTTTGCTTGTTTTAGCTTATTTCATCTAGTGAACTTAATATTTCTGCCATGGTGTGCTTATTTGATCCAATGATTGCTTAATTTGTGCTCAAAAGGTTAAAGGAGTGTTTGGTTAATTGCTTTTAAAGGGTGTGTGGTTGTATTTTTGCTAACTGTTGGAATAAGCTGATTCTAACAGCTTATTTATAAGTTTTTAGAAAGTCAAGTTTTTACAAAAATTGTTGATTGTTACTGTGTCTTTAATCTCCAAAAAGAAAAGTTGAAAAAAAAAATGTTTTGCAAAAACTGGCATGGCGGGACTCGAACCCAAGCCACCTAGCTCACACACACGCATACTTACCATCTGCCCTTGGGACTTGTCTCATGCAATGTTTGCAACATTTAATACATAACTACATGTAGCAGTTTGGTACTTTAAGCTAATAGAGCTTATTTACTGCTTATATTACCAAGTGACCACCATTTTTTTATTTTACTTAGAGTCAGTAATCTTTAAAGTAGTTTTTGTGAAATTTTGATTTTTCTTAATTAGTTTAGTATTTTTAATAATTTAATTAGAGTAAAATAGTTTTAATTCAGAGAAAATAATTTAAAAGTCAAAAAATATTCCGCTTTTTCCTAAAATTATTTTTAGTCAAATAGAACGAGGAAAATTGATTTCACACTCGTAGTCTTAAATTGCAAAACTTTTACGCTTATGGCTCGGGTTGTTTTACTGCTTTTACGCTTTTTATGCTTTAGCACCCTAGACTTAGTGTAGCTTCGCTTTTATCATTCCTTAGGTTTAGTGATAGTTTATTTTAGTTATTTAGGTTCCTTGCCTTAATTACCTTCCGTTAATTAAATTGTAGAATTCGTAATCAAATCCAAATCATTAAAATCCAATTCAAGTTCAAATCACGAAACTCAACGAATCCTTCCATTCACACCTCGTTGGGACACGACCCGGGAAATCACTTTTCCGGTATCACTTTTATCACACCCGTAAGGTTTGGCACGTTGACCTTTTTCCTAAAGGGTTAATTTGTCGAATTTTATGGTTATTTTGATATACGTTGATATTGTGTTTTCACCACTCACTTCACAACGAATCAAATTTTAGGCGCCGCCGGGAGGTGTGTTGCGACAATATCGTGAAGTTTTGCGATTAGTGACTTGAAGAACCTTCCTCGTGAAGTTATTGTTTTTATAAAATTCAAAAATACAAAAATATTTTTCTTTTCTTTGTATATATATGTAAAGATTAAAAATACAAAAGATTTTCCTTGTTGTTTTAAATAAATAGAAGACACAATCAATATAGCATTCTCAACTCGAGGTGTTATCATTATAAGTTCCCGAACAAAAGATTTAAAACTTGCCTTTGTGTCGCTCGTGTTTTGGTTTACTTTTATCGGTTTAACAAACTGTGTGAGGGTATAAGGCGGCCGACATTAAATTGCGGTGAAAAGAGACGGGTTTTAATAAGCTTCATACGACCTACAAAGTCTCTCCGCTCCTTTGTGCGCTTTACTTATAGAAGTGATCATTTCACGGGATTATTGGTTTAAGTTCATCGTTGTTTTGCCTCGGTCTTGTTTTAATTGAAAGTGTTGTTTTGGAAGTGCAAGACTCGTCAGAAGCTCGTGAGACGTAATCAGTAACCAAGCAAACGCATTCGAGATACGCATCATCGAAAAAATCACAATGACACATAACCTAGGGAACGGACCTCAAGTCCAACAACACGGGCCACAAAATCAAGCTCCCGATCTCCGAACGATGGAGAGCTTTGCCAACCCACGATGGATGGACGGGCGGTCCTATTGCCCGGCCAACATCGAGGCCACCGATTTTGGACTTAAGCATCACATGATTCAACAAGTCCAAAGTTTTTGCCAATTTCACGGATCACCGGGTGACGATGCCAACAAGCATCTCGACAAATTCTCACCGTCACCCAAAGTATGAAGCAAAATGGGGTCACCGATGACGCCTTCGCTTATACCTCTTTCCATATTCTTTGACGCTTCATGCCACCGCATGGTTTGATCGCCTTCCAAGAACTCAATCCATAGTTTCGATGAAATGATCTCCAAATTTTGGCGAATACTTTCCACCGTCGATGGTGACGAAACTACGGAATGAAATCGATAATTTTCTAAAGATCCCGATGAGTCCTTATTTGAGGCATGGAACGCTATAAGCTTTCTATTGATCGATGTCCGAACCACAACATGTTGCTTGTCACCCAAATAGATACATTCTATAACGGGTTAACATTGAGACATCGTGACACGATAAATGTTGCACGGTGGTACCTTTATGAAAAGGCGAATTCAAGAGTGCTACGATCTCATTGAAAACATGACCGCCCACCACAATTATTGGGATTCCTCACCGAGAGGAGTGAGTCAAGGAGATCTACCACCCTTCCATCTTCGGAATTCACGACTCTAACCAAAAGATTGAAGAAATATCCACCGCCGTGTTTAAATTGAGTCACAATAATAACAATCAACAAGTGAATGTCGAACAAGAGTTGTGAAACTTGTGGTGGTCCACACCTTACTTTGAGTGTCCAGCCCGGTGGCTTCACTCAAGAGAGCGTTTATGCCGCTCGGTTCCTACAATACGGAGGTAATTCCTACCAACCGCAAGGGACCGAACCTTCTCACTATCGCTCTAACAATTTCCTTGGACCACCGGGTTTAATCAAAATCGAACAATCAAAATGTGCAAAATAGAAATAATCGGCTCAATCAAAATCAGTCGAATCGAATTTTCAAAATCAAAATCAAGGTTTTCAAAATCAAGGAAATTTCAATCAAACCGATTCCAAGCTCCTCAACAAAATGTGCATGCTCGACCCTCCTCAAGCTTCCATTGACATTGCGAATTACATCAAAAGCAATGAAGCTAAGATGGTGTCCATGCAAAATCAAATTACCACTTTGAAGAATGATTTCACCGAGCTTAGAACTACTAGTAACAAGATTGATCAATCTCATAGCAAGATTGAAAGCATGATTGCTAGTCTCATGAGTCAAAAGAATCAACCTTCAACTTCGGGTGCCCTTCCAAGTAATACCATTCCCAACCCAAAAGGTGAATTGAATGCTATTGCTACCAAGTGGTAAATCTTATGATGGACCTTCGACTCCAATGCCTCCTCCACCGTGAGCAATGAGTCGAGAAACCGAGGTATCAAAGGACGAGGTGCATAACTCAAGCCCATCGGCACCGCGACAAGTCCAACCTCCGGTGGTCTTACCTCCAACCCGAACCCGTTGTTCGATGACCATTCCTAAGCCTTCACTTCCTTATCCTTCAAGGCTTAATGATCAAAAGCTCCGTGATAAAACTAGTCAACAAATGGAGAAGCTTATTCAAATCTTTCAAGATTTGCACTTCGAGATTAGTTTCATGGACGCCTTCTTCTAATGCCAAAGTTCGGTCCAACAATCAAAAATTTGTTGAATAACAAAGAAAAGATTTCGAAATGGCTAAAACTTCTTTGAACGAGAATTGTTCATGGTTATCCTTAAAAACTTCCGAAAAGTTAGGAGACCCGGAAAATTTCTCATCCCATGTCATTTTGAGGACGGTATTGATTACCTCCTTGCTGTGAACTACCGGCTAGAGCATTTGCTTCAAATGGACTACCATCGGTGGCAGTACAATTGTAGTATGCATGAGGACCACCACAAGTAACACAACTCTCGACTTTCTTCACTTCACCATGTGTTGGTGTCGTGTGAAGGTCACTTTCTTTGGGTAGCAAGAACCAAAGCTCGAACAATATCTGTGAGTTTGTCAATCTTAGCATCGGTGCTAGATGTACTCACGGAGATGAAGAAGAAGAAGGTCCAAGATGAGACCGATATGTCTTTGCTCGGAAAAGGCGGACCGAGATTTGTTCTCAATGATTTGCAAGGCTTCTTTGGTAGTCTTGCTCAGAAATTACCTCATGAGGCATTCAAAGAGTCTTGATTAGTCCGATTCGCACCATTGTAGAAAGTATCCATTTGCATTAATTCGGTAAAACCATGATGCGGACACTTGCAAGCAACTCTTTGTAACGATCCCATGCCTCCTCGAATGATTCATCAAATCTCCGAGAAAATTTCATTATCTCATTCTTAAGACTTGTGGTTCGGGATGGAGGATAGAATTAGTTAACGAACTTGGTGACTAGATCTTCCCATGTCTCAATGGAACGAGGGGTTGTTTCTCAAGCCAATTCGGGCTTGTCCCTCAGAGAAAATGGGAGCGAGAAGAAGCTTGATAGCTTCATGGGACATTCTTGTACTTGATGGTAGATGCAATCTTGTTAAACCATCGAATGTGTGCATGAGGATCATCCGCTCAAAACCATAGAATTGGCTTTGGGTTGCACCGACACAACCCGGTTTGAGCTCGAAGGTGTCACCACGATGGTGGGACAACAATGGAATCTCCGTAACCCTCGATGGGTGCTTGAGAAGCTCATTCATGGGCTTATCTTCCGCCATTACGACGGTGGTGGTGGTGGTAGACGTTCCTCGATCACGGTGAAGGAGTAGAACGTCCTCACGCTCACGAGGAATCTTTCCAAGTTCGAAAGTGGACTTGTAGAGCTGGAAGAACGAGCGCATGCACTATGTATAAAATCAATTTTCAAAACAAATGCGAGGCAAAGCGACAAGTGAACTTAACCAATAATCACAAATGAAATGGCTTCTTTGAAAAGGTACACCAAATCACAAGGACACAAAGGCAAGTTTTAAATCATTGTTCGGGAACTTATTATGGTCACACCCCAGTTAGTAGGTGTCGCCTTGATTTGCGGTGGTTGATTTTTATGTATATATTAAGTACCACCGAAAAGACGAGGTATAGATTTGTCTTGATGGGTTTAAAACTTTTGGACAATATTTTTGGTATCGTCTCGTTTAGCCAAATCGTATCTCTTCAAGAATCACCTTAAAGAAAATACAAAATAGAAAATGTTCCGATTGTTTTGTTGTTTTATATTTTTTTGGTGTTTTTAACACTTTAGGAAAAGTGTTAATGAACTTTTGATATTTGATAACTTTACAAAAACTGTTTACAAACGATGGTATATGTGCAAGTACGGTCCGAAAATGCTTAGAACACGCTACGACCTCCCGGCGTGGCGCCAAAATTTGATTGGTGCAAACCGTCAAATTATCTCACGCAAGCTAGCCACATGAATGACCAACCGAAGAAACTCAAAGCACTCACACACCAAATGCAATTTAGATCGGAGGAATATAGTGGATTCTGGTCGTTAAGTCCCCGGAGGATGAATTGGTGTTTAACACAGACAGATGTCGAATAATCACTAAGGATAGTGATCAATAAGGATTTTGATGAATAATTATACCTAAAGAAAAGATTAATAAATTACAGCGACTTAAATGCAAATTAAGAAAATTAAAAAGTTAAAATATATTAAATAAACGCTATCACTATTTTTAAAATGATGAACGTTTAAAACCTAAAACGTACGTTTAAATAAAGTTACGTAAACGTACAAAATAAAACGTGAGTTTTAAGAAATAAAAGGCCTACAAATATAAAAATGACATTTTTATAATCCTAATAATAAAAGAAAATTATTAGAAAAAGAAAATTATTTTTAAAACTATTTATTTAATTATTATTAATTAAAAACTATTTATTAAGTATTTAAAATGCACTAAAATATAAGAAAATACAAAATTAACCTAGAAAAATAAAATTAAAACTTAGAAAAATCTAAAATATGATAAAACTTATTTTAAAACTGAAAATATATTTTTTAGACTTTTTATGTATTTATTATGAATTTAATACTATTTAAAACTAATTAAAATACTAGAAAATACTATTTAAGCTAAGAAAATTATGGAAAAATATTTTTTATGACTTTTATATTTATCTTAATCTATGAGAATTGAAAACATAATTTTTTCTGATTTATTTGTATTAAAAGCTATTTAAAAAGACTTAAAAACTATTTAAAATAAAGAAAAATAGCAAACAGTGGCAGAAAAATATGAAAAATTCAGGAAAATACTAAAATATTATTCTTAATCTATGAAAAATATAAAAACATATGCTTATGTGGAGGAAAATGCAACTGCAGTGTAACTGCTTATTAATAAGCAATCCAAAATAAGCCAAAGTCCTACAGATAAACACCAAACTATCACAGAACCTGTAATAAGCTATAAATACTCAAAAGCAACTAAAAACAACTATTCTAAACCTTTTAAGTACTGATTACACAGATATGATGATTTGATCTCAAGTACAAAAACAGTTTCCAGCTACTAGGTTTAAGACCAAGAATAAGCTACTCAATAAGCTGAGCTTTAAAACCAAAAGTTGGATCCTATACTAGACCTGGTTGGCTACCTATAAACCAAAGATGAGACCCAAATAAGCTAAAATGAGCTTGTGAGAAGCTGTTGAAAAAGCTAGAAAAAACACTGAGTATGCCTCAGTGTATGATGATTGATGTTGAACAAACTAATAAGCACTTGCAGGCTTAGCAAATAAGCTGCAAATTGAAATTTTAAGCTTGAAACTTAAAGATGACCAGGTTAGCTTTCCAAAGAACTAAAAATCACAAGCTTTGACCAACTAACAAGATTTTTACAAGCTTGTTAAAAGGTTATAAACACATGCGGCATTGTGGCACATATTTGACTTTTATTAAAGCGAAAGTTTGACTAAACCGAACTTTGATTCAAGTCTAAACACCGATTATGTTAAGTTAAGGTTAAATAAGAGTGATTTGATCAATGGTAACAACTTATGAGCATGAAAACAAGATCTTGAAACATAAAAATCCAACAGACAAGAAATAAGAGGAGATCAAAAAGAATTTTGACTTTTTACCACATGACCACTGATTTTTCTTGTTTCTTTGAGATATTAGATACTAAAGTGACACAGAACAAGTACAAACAACAACTCAAACAAATTATAGCACAGTTTAACTAGCAGATCCAAACACTCCTTTCTAAAACTGTTTTTATGATTTTCAAAGCTTTTCACAAATTCAGACCATGCAAATAGGTACAGACCTTATATTATCATTAATTAAGACTAAAGAAACATTTAATAACAACAATAACAGCATAAGACCAAGAGATTAAACTTAAGCTAATTTTACTGTCAAACTAAACTTTTGAACAATTATAAATTAAGAAGAACAAGCAAATAATTAGACTTAACTATAACTAATAAACACAAAACACAAAGACTTGAGCTTATAACATCTTTACACAAGAAATGCCAAATTGAATCAAAAAGCTTACAAGTGATTCAAGCACAAGATCGAGAACCGAGGGCTTGTAAACACTTCCTAAAGCTTACCAATAAGCTCTATACCAAGGCCATCCAGAATCTACCTTGCTCCAGCTTTCTTGCATGTTTCACCATTGATTTTTTATTTTTATCTAATTTATTTGTATTTTTGGTGATTTTTCTGTTTTTGATACTAGACTGTTTTTTAAGGTATCTAAAAGCTTGAATAAGCTTTCTAGGGAGCTTATGTGGGCTTATGAGTCCAAAATAACAACTGCTAATAACATTCAACCATATTGAGATTTTTGATCAAGAGTAAATTTTTGCATCAACAGAAATAGAACTTGATACTGAAATTGATGATTACAAAAGTTTTTATTGTACAAAGAAAACTTGAAATACAAAGCTTTAAGGCTAAACATACACTGAAATTTGAAAAGTAAGCTAAAACGACATTAAAATTAAAGATTACTCTAGATATTACTTCACATAGCTTCCCACTTGTATTTATTGACCTCATTTGACCTTGTCGACATCTCTGAACAAATCCCACCTCAATCCAGCCATTGATTTAATCCAGATCATCACAATTGCCAAATGGCGATTTTGGCGCCAAATTTCTCATGAGCAGGTTTATTCAATTAAAGGTTTTTGGACAATAGTGGAGGTGTTAGGAGTTGTTAAACAGCTGTAGAAATGAGGTGTAAAGGAAAAAAGGAGAAACCATGGTGGTTTGTTGCGTATCTGGTTTTGGGCGCGAAGGTGTGAGAGAGACAAACAGTGTCTCTGGGTTTGACTTGTGCTGACCGGTATTATAAAGGGGGGGTCCAAAAAATGGGGGGTCACAGGCATTGGCTGGGGGTTCTTTTTGGGTTGGCAGGGTTCTTTTTGTTTTGGCAGGGGTTCTAAATACAAAAAGGGTCTAAATGGCTTATTTTAATACAAGGACTAAACTTGTAAATCTGCCAAAGTTGAAGGACCAATCTTGCCAATCTTCCAAAGTTATCACAAGGGCCAAAACTGCCAATCTTGAATAGTACAAGGACCAAGGTTGATTATTTTCCATTTTTGAATTTCCAAGGACCATTTTTGACACTTTTTCAAACTTAAAGGACTTAAGTTGTAATTTTGCAATTTTTGATTTCAAGGGCTTGATTTGACAACTTATGAATCCCAAGGACTTAAAATGATATTTTTCTTTATTTTGATATACCGTGGACTGCTTTTTGATAACTTTTGAAACTTGGGGACTAAAGCGCCAATTATGCAAACTTGATACGTTTTCACCGATTTTGGCATTTTGCATTTAAAACACATAAAACACTTGTTTGTGATATTTTCATCATTTTGATGCATTTTTGAGTGTTTCGGATGTTTTGGCATTCTAAGCAATATATAAAATGATGAGTATTTAGACACTCATCAATCCCCCAAACCTTCGATGAACTGATGAAACGGACAAGGTCCTTCGTCCAAGGAGAAGCCGCTGCAACGGATAGCAAGAGAAGCTACTCAAGCTACTGGTCACAGGAACAACCTGGGAGACAATCCAACGACCGGAGCAGTAACCGCAATAAGAGCTACCGCGGTCAGGGGAGCGGACGGGATAACGACAAGTATATCCCGCTAACCAAGACTCCAAAGGAAATACTCGCAACAGAAGGCGCGAACTTTCCAAGACCGCCACAAATTCGCACTCAGGAGGATCGGGCGTGGGGAGTGGATCTTTGTGACTATCACGCACGTAAAGGCCACACCACAAATGAATGTGTCCAATCGCGCCCATTTCAATGATAAAATGGTTAAAGAGGCGATTGGACCATTTGGTCAAGCACATCAAGGAAGGAAAGGATAGCAGTAAGAATGGGAACAAGAAAGAGGCACCCAAGGACAAGGTGACACCATCTACATGATACAATCATGGCAATGGGTTACTAGGCGTAAGGTCGGCCGGAAGTTTTCACGTGGAAGTGAAATCTCTTTCCCCACCTTAACCGCGGATAACGGTGGTAGAACCGCTCACCATCGAAATTAGTGCGGGGTCACGACATCCACCGCATGTACGTTGATGGAGGAGCATCTCGCAGATATCATGTATGAGCACCGCTCAAGCGATCGTGACTGAAATACGCGATCGGTTAAGCCCTGTGAAGGACAAACACGATCGGTTTTACGGAGAAAGATATGGCCTACGGGCAAATACGCTACTAGTCGCGTGGGGAATAAAGAACACTCGCGGCCTAGATGGCGTTCATGGTGATTAAATCCCGCCATACAATGGCATTATCGGAAGACCATGGATATCGACCATGCGTGCGAAGACTGCTCACGACATGGGATGCTTAAATTTCAGTGGAAGGTGGTATTGTCACTCTACAACGCCATTGTACCACATAGAGAATGTAACACGATTACATGCGAAACGACACCCATCCCGAGCAGTACAAGCATCCAAGGTTCCAAACACGAAGGTTGCAATTCATCCCGATTACCCGAGCAGAAATATCAATTGGAGGATTTTGCCGGATAACTGAAAAGCGTTGTGTGCGCACTCTTGCAAAAGAACTTGGACATTTTGCATGGGAGCCAAAGCACATGACCGGGTACCACGCTCAATCACAGAACATAAGTCGAGAACCGACAAGGATACTCACCAACACGCCTGAAGAAGCGCGCCAGTTTCAGAAGCGCGCGCAAGCAATCTGGCAGAGGTACACAAACTAGTAGATGCAGGAATCATGCGAGAAGTCTACTACCATGACCGGCTTTCTAACCCAAGAATGGTCATGAAGAGCGACGGTGGTGGCGAATGTGCGTGGACTTCACTGCACCTCAATAAGGCATGTCCACAAGATCGCTACCCACCACCGGAGATAGACGGAAGGTAGAATCTTTGTGTGGATACCCACTAAAATTCTTTCTCGATGCATACAAAGGATATCATCAAATCCAGATGGCTAAGGAGGACGAGGAAAAAACGACCTTTCATACGAGCCAAGGCGTCTACTGCTACACCAAAATGCCCTTTGGCTTAAAGAATGCAGGCGCCACCTATCAACGGTTAGTAGATAATGAGTTCGATAAACAGGTTGGCCGCAACCTAAAGGTTTACGTCGATGACCTGGTCATAAAAAGCCATACTGAAGAGGAGTTGGTGCGCGACATTGAGGAAACATTCAGGACACTCAAAGAGATCAACATGAAGCTAAATACTAAAAAATGCACCTTGATGCTCTGAAGGCATGTTCCTTGGATACCGATAGAACCCGATGGTATAAAGCCGTGTCCGAGAAAATACTTGTCAGAATCGAACTTCCTTCACCAAGACATTGAAGGAAGTCCAATCTCTCAATGGAAAGTCGGCGGTCTAAATAGATTCCTATCCAAGTCACAGACAATCACTACCCTTTTCAAAACACTCAAGAAGTGTATAAAAAGGAGATTTTCGTGGAATACGGAGGCGAAGAAGCCTTTGCACAACGTAAACAACACCTGGCAACGCTCCTCACACTTGTAGCACCCCGACAAGATACTTCTAATAACAAGATACTTCTAACAAACCTTTGGTTATCACACCAGTTTCTGAAGTTAGTCCCCAACACAATGGTGCACAAATTAATGGTCCCTTACCTTCACTTAGTGAAGTTAAAACAAAAGCCGAAAGTTGTCGCGTTATAAAATACTTTGACACTTTCTTATCTGACCTCAAAATTTTGGAACGTGAGATTGAATTTCATTCTAAAATAAAAGTTGAACATTTTCAATCGCCCCTGGCACGAGAACAAAGAGATATTCTTCAGAAAAGAATTTTACCCCATGTCAAAAATTTGAAAACTTGTGCACTATATTGGGAAAGGGATTTTCACAAGGAACTTGGTCTCATGAAAACGGTTTTCGAGAAAACCGAAACATCGATTTCAAATACTAAACGTAAAAAGAAATTGTTAAGAAAAGATGTTGATCGACTCTTGAAAGATGTTATCATCTTGATATCAATAATCTTGTGTTATTACAACATGCTGTATATGCATCCGATCATATCTCTGCCGATTCTGTTGATTTCATTGATATTGTTGAGAATATCGATAATGTGCATCGATCGAGTCTTTAAAAGTTGAAAATGAACGATCGTTAAACGAGCTTTCAAATTCAAAACGCCGCCTTCAATGGTGTCAAAAGATTGTCAAAATCGTGAACTTGCTTTGCAAAACAAAATCAACCAGTTGCAATCCAAAACGCTTAATCCAAAATTTGAGCAACTCGGATGATCAAAACGCGTTTTGAAGTGTCAAATCTCAAAATATGAACAAGAACTTGCAAAAGTTAAAAGGAATATGGTGTCATATTTGATTTACTCAAGCAGACTCGTGATGAAGCATCAAACGAACTTGATCATTTTCTTGCACACACTAAAGAAGTCATGAACTTTTCGAAATCTTCGCTCGAAAATCAAGAGCTCGGTGCACACTATCTTTACGTTAAGAAAAATGTTAGGAAAGTATGAATAAGTTCACCTAGCATCATTAAGAGAATTGCACTGTAACACTTAGCAAACGTGAACCCGAATGCCTCTTGACAAACCACAAGATACTAATGTGCTTCCCTCATGAAAGCAGGACTAGTTGCTTCTTTTCCAAATGTCCGCACTTCACAGACCTAGGAGCAATACAAGGAAGAATCGGAAGTTGTGACCTAAGAAAAGAACAATAAAGAATGTTTGAAGTAGAAGAACACCCTAGGACTTTGAATAAGACTCAAGTTGCACCCACTTTAGATATTGCGTCGACAAATGTAATGGAAAAGTGTTGTAACGAATGCTAAACTTTAAGTACTTTTGATATTGATCCGATGCTTCTTGTGTTATTTGTCGAACGTATGCTTTTCGATTGTCATGACAAATGTGTTGCTAGAGCTATCTTGTCTCGCTTAAGGAATCCTAAGAATCGGAATACCTCTAGGCCTACTAATGCTTCTAAGTCTCGTGCTTGGTAAACCACCTCTTTAGATTCTAAGAAACGATTGATGTCCCTCGTAGCTCAAAGATCACCACCAAGGAATGTAGTACCACTTAGTGCATTCACTAAGACTAAAGCTAAGACTAGTTGGAGATGGCGTAAATGGATACATAATATACTAGGATTTAAATGGATGCCTAAAATAATTGATGAGTGTATTTCTACTATAAGCGCTTGAAACCTCTAACTCATCGGGTTCCACATCTACTTCTATTCCATACGTGTCGTCTATGTGTAATGCTGGTGATACGGATCATCCTTTGGATTGTTGATAGCGGGTGTTCCCACACACGACAGTAACCTTAAAGCGTTATCAAACTTTGTTGCAAAGTTCATTGGTATCTGTCATATTCGGAATGATCACTTTGCGACTATCATGGGCTACGAGATTATATCAATGGCAATATCGAAATTAGCGAGGTTTATTATGTGGAAGGCCTCCGTCACAATCTCTTTTCAATCGGTCAATTTCGTGATGGAGATTTGGAAGTTGCTTTTCGGGAGAAAACTTGTTTCATTCGTGATCTACAAGGAAACGATCTTATGTCTGGCTCTCGCAATTCTAGTCTGTACACAATCTCAATGCAAGACATGGTTGCTTCATCTCCCATCTGTCTACTTTCAAAGGCAACATCAACAAAATCTTGGAAATGGCACCGTCGTCTTTCACATCTAAACTTTCAAACCATCACCAACCTTGCTCGACACAAACTTGTTGAAGGTCTCCCAAGATTCCGGTATTCTAAAGATCACCTATGCTCGACTTGTGAACAAGGAAAAACACTCGTGCTCATTTTCATTCAAAGGTGGAACACACCACAAGATGTGCTCCATCTTCTTCACATGGATTTGGCGCGTCCCGCGCGCTGCAAACGATTAATGGCAAACGCTACATCTTGGTAATTGTCGATGACTACTCACTGGACTTGGGTCTACTTTCTTCAAGCAAAGATCAAGCTCCACGATGATCATCACCTTTCTCACGAAAATTCAAGTTCAGCCTCCCAAGACACCGTCCGACAAATCGTAATGTATAAAGGCACCGAATTTGTGAATCAAACTCTTCGGAATGTTATGAGAAAGTAGGAATTGAGCATCAAACATCTATTTCCGCAGACACCGTAACAAAACGGAGTTGTTGAAAGACGAAACCGACGTTAGTGGAAGCCGCCGAACGATGTTAATCAATGCTAAACTTCAGATTTGTGGGTCAAGTCGCTCTCAATCGCATGCTACACTCGTAATCGCCAATGATTACAAAACGCCACAACAAAACACCATTTGAGCTTATCCACAATCAAGAACCGAATCTCAAATCGTAACACCCTCAAAATCGAGTTTTAGCGGGCA
This sequence comes from Chrysanthemum lavandulifolium, assembly GCA_022545495.1. NCBI lineage: Eukaryota > Viridiplantae > Streptophyta > Magnoliopsida > Asterales > Asteraceae > Chrysanthemum > Chrysanthemum lavandulifolium. Next base: position 113,029,697 of record CM040246.1, on the reverse strand, counting down.
TACAAGTTTCGAGTGCCATTAATCGGTATCACAACACAAGCATAGAGTAAAAGGTTTTCTTAAGAAAATTCATTTATTTAATAAAATCATTGTTTACAATAAAATTTAATGCGGAAATAGGCCCATAATAAATAAGCGGTCCCCAAATAAATATCGAGTCGCCTACACCATGCCATGCCATTGCCCAAGCGCCTCAAAAGTAAACAATCGCCTCAATACCGAGAATACACGCTAAAAGTGTCAACACGAGGTTGGTGAGTTCATAGGTTTTCATAAAAGTATTGCGAGTTCAAAAGATCCTTTCGATCATTGTGGCGCCCACAATGTCGCTAAAACAAGGTTTACCTTTAAGCAAAAGAATAAAAGGTGGACCACAACATTTTCAAAGGCAAATCATTTCTCATAAACAAGTCAAATTTAATCAAGGCATACCCCGCCTAATTCATAGTATCAAAACATTTATCCGCAAAATAGTTCATAAACAACCACTGGACCATATAAAATCAAACACTACAACGAATATAGTGTCACCGAAGCTTAAATATTACGCAGGCTAAGTCATGAAACCATCACTAGATAGCACGAGCCGTGACTATCTCTAAATACACTAACAACGACATGTTATACGTCCCCCACATGAGCCATGTTGGTCGGACGGGGTGGCCATTCCCAATAAATCTATCCATAACATTCGCACCATCCTGAGCCAGGATGTAACAATCATAACAACGCTTGGGTTTCTAACCTTAACGTAGCACGTAATAGCTTACAAAACATTTCCAGGTCCAATCAAAATAGTTTTCAAGCACTTGTGTCCACATAAAAAAAACATATTTAAATCGAATCACGATTTCATCAAACCAAGTAACAATCATTTATTCAAATAAATCGAGCATTTGAATTTAATAAAACGAGCATGTATTCTCCCCAAAAGCAGGTTTAAAAGCAAGTAAAAGTAGGGGCCATGAACTCACCTCGATCTGAAGCAACGCAAGAATCACAACTATCAAGGCTGGCATCAAAGAGCAAGCAGAACCAAATCATGAAGGAAGGCACGTCGATATCTAAAGAGTACAAGTACAAAGGTACTACATCGTCACGGCCTAATAGTATACGTATTATCTCAAAATACGTCTCAAAAGTAAAATAATATAATATCCGAAAGACAGCGTGTCTTAGTTTTCGTGGAATACTTGTATCAAAGATTTCAAAAATCCATTTTCAATATCTCAAAAGTTTAGTTTTAACGTTTCGTGTGGTGGTAAGAAAGCAAGACTCGACATACAACTCACGCCACAAGTATACCAAAATGTAACTCACACCAAAGATTGTAACTCGCACCAAGACATAATATATATCCCAAGATATTATGAGGAATAGTCAATAAAATTGACCGAGACTCAAATTCAGAAGACAATGACCAAAAAGATGCCAAGACAATAACGACGCATAATTAATTCCCTAAATAAGTCAATTGGTAAGTTCCGGTATTTACCCATAATCCCAAATAGTTTGTACCACATGCTTTATAATCAATGATAAGTTTGGATTTGCAATTCAAACTATAAAAGTTTTACTACGTAAAAGAACACTTGTTTAGATTCTTGTCGGGTTTTTAACAATAAAAGAGATTTGAATTTAAAACAAAATATAAGTTTAGAATGTTTTTCTTTTATAAATTTCGGCATGATGCGTTCATTTATAAAATATTCCTAAGTCGTCGTGACTTTAGTAAACTAAATTTCTCGAAGTAAAAATTTCCCGACAATTTAATAGAAAACCAATAACGTATATTCATTGATTATTAGACAATTTTTCTTTATTGTTTGTTGCGAATCAAGTATATTAAATTCATAGTGAGTCTAATATACTATATTCGTCTCAAGTCCAATAAATCCAATTTATCCAATGTTCAATAAATATCCAATGTTCAATAACTATCGATCCAATGATTTTTATCCAATAATATTTATTCCGCATATGTCCAATGTCAATTCGAAATCTGATAGTCAATATTTCAATAAACATCCAATTTCCAATAAGTGATCATTTCCGTATCAATGCATAATTCAAATCCAAATCGCATTTCCATTAACGAGTACCAAGTATCACCACTTATCCGAAACTTACCAAGGATTTCCAATGACGAATTATGTCCAACACATAAGTTATAAGTCACATGTTTCGTTATTCATAAAAATTAATACATTTCACGCTTTAAATACATTTTACTCGACTCACCCCTTGTGCCCCGTTTATATCCAAACCACTATAACCACCAGACACCCTTGTGTCGTTTCTCTAGTTAAATACTATCACGACTTAAGCAACGCAACTCGCAAACGAAACACGTCTTAGTTGACTGATAATAAACACACCCACCCTAGTATCTTTTTGTTGTTAACTGACAACCAAACAAAATAAACAATCATTTACCCATGAATTGAAACAACGCAAGATCGACACACCCTTTTGGGGTGGTGACTGCCGAGAGTAATACACGAATACTTCATGAGACTTGATATCCCAACCGAGAACAAGACCAGATAGTTACACCAATCCAACAATCCAAATTAAGCTATTAACAGTTTATTGACACACCCAATGACTTACGAGCATGTGAAAACGAGCCCAAACTGGTTTCAAATAAGCTATATCAAGCCCATACTAAGAACAAGTTTACACGAAAAGGAGATTAAGATGGCTAAGCAATTACTAGAGTGCTAAAGGTGACTCTCGACTCCAACACATTCATAGCCGTAACATTAAACAAAATATTTTTGACCCTCAAAACCACCCAATATTTCTTAACAAGAAGCTTTTAAATTCGTCCTTACCAACAAGTCACCACACGAAGCTAATAAGAACTGTAAAAACGTTTTCAACCCATCTTTACCACACAAGATCATTTTCGAAACGTTTTTAAATCAGGTTTTCAATTATTACATGGTTAACTCAACTCAACCGAGTTGACCCAGCCGAGTCAACTCAACTCGCCCGAGTTGAGTTAACTCGGTCCATATTAACGAACGTACACCCTTCTATCAGATTATTATTATTCCACGACAACTAGACACAGTAAAAAAAAAGAAATCGATGGAGAACGTGGCGTTTAGACTTACCGAGGAGAAATAAAAAGAAAACTAGAAGATAGATACGGTGGTGGTGACAAACACGAATCAATAACAACCCTAACTTGAACATTCACGCAAACCCGTCACAACGAAGCAACCCTTGGTCTTTTGATGACGGCGGCGAGATATTTACAGCAAGAAATGATGGTGGTGGCGTCGCATAGCAGCAGTGGTGGCGACAGGTGGAGTAGATGATGGTGACTGATAAGAGTGTTATTGGTGGTGGCGTTTGCCGGCTGGAGGTGGTGGCGGCCAGGGGTGGCGGCGGCTGAGATTAGAGAGGAGGAGGGAGGCAGAAAAAATATAAAACCCTAATAATGAGTTATCATTTTCTTTTATAGGTTACAAGGACCGAATGTGTAATTGTCCAAAAGTCAAGGATCAGTGATGTAATTTTAACTGCAGGGGCCAATTTGTAAGTTTTGCAAACTTTACGATTTAACGGTTCGGGGCTTATTCGGACGAGTACACGCGCGATAAAAATTACGAAAGTCACGCCATCGCGTTCGGAATAATTTTTCCAATAATAATGAGTATTTACATGACTATTTTCTCATATACAAAAATCCAAATTAAATCAAACCGTCGGGTGTGCCAGTACGCGTTGAGTGCAAATTACGCTTAATGAGACACTTTCTCGTTTTCTTGTCAAACGGGCTCAGGAAAGTTCGTAAATGAAAAACAGACTTAATTCCTCGAAAAATAAATATCTGGAAAATCGCAGGATGTTATACAAACACTTTCATGTATTTGGATCCCTTTGCTATCCGAATAATGATCGGGATGACTTTGGTAAGCTCAAAGCCAAAGCTGACATTGGAGTCTTTATTGGATATTGTGAGAATTCTAAAGGTTACCGGATCTGGAATCGTCGAACAAAGTAGGTTATGGAAACGATTCATGCAAATTTCGATGAGCTTATCGAAATGGCTTCGAGCATAACAAAGATGGAACCGGTCACACCCGCTTAAACTTCCTCAAACCCCATCATCACCGATACAAGCCCCGACTTACTCACAACAAATGGAAAAGCTATTTTCCATTGCTTAGCGATGACATCGATGAACGTGCTCCGTGTGTATCCGATGTTTCCGCCACACAACCCGATCATATTCCAATACCGATACACTGCTACAACAACTACGGTTGAAGAAGCACCACCGATTGACTCTACAACAACAGTTGAACAAACCGCATCCAACGATCGAACCACCGATGATGTTCTTAATGAAGTACCCCACCGCAGATTTTGATCCAAATACGTTCTTTAACCTGTTTGCTAATGAAACCGCCGCACTGATGTTGCGGAATGATCAACAAGCCATTTGAATCCTCAAAATATACACAATGTATACCAACATCAACCCTCTACACATCGTTGGACAAAAGACCATCCTCTTGAAAACATAATTGGCAACCCGAATCAACCAACAGAATAAGACAACGCCTTCACACAGACGGTGAACATTGCATTTATGCACTCACCGCCCCGCTAACTGAGCCTAAAACATTAAAGACATAATGACAAAAGACAACTGGGTTGAATCCATGCAAGAAGAACTTAACCAATTCAAACGTCTTGAAGTCCGGGGCGGTTGAAAGACCAACAGGGTCTACGTCATTTGTCTCAAATGGATTTGGAAGAACAAATTGATGTCAAGGAACGAATCGTAAACAAGTCACGCCCGGTGGCTAAGGGTTATAGACACAAGAGAGGTATTGAATTTGAAGAATCATTCGCCCGGTTGCTCGCCTTGAGACTGCTCGATCTTTCTCGCGTCATGCTCATATGAATATAACGGTCTTCGGATGGACGCCAAAACGCTTTTCAATGGTCAACCGAAGAAACGGTTTATGTCACCACCTGTATGATTCGTTGATCCCGCATTCGAACCATGTCTACAAACCGAACAAAGCTCAGTACGGACTCAAACAAGCTCCTCGGACATGGTATGATAAGTTATCATCTTTCCTCATTGCCAATAATTTTTCCAAAGGTTCGGTCTACCCAACTCTTTTCATACAATATCACGGGACACATATCTTAGTTGTTCAAATTTACGTGGATGACATCATTTTTGGGTCAACACATAAAAAGTACTCAATCACTTTTGCAAAACTAATGAAGAAACATTTTGAAATGTCCATGATGGGTTAACTTACGTTCTTTCTACGATCGCAAGTTCATTAATCACCCGTGGTATTTTCTTGAGTCACCAAATATGCCCTTGAAATTCTTAACAAATTTGGAATGCAAACACGTGACACCTATGCCACACCAATGACTCATACCAAGAAGCTAGACGCCGATTTACATGGGAAATGGTGGACCCTACCAAATACCGTAGTATCATTGGGTCTCTCATGTATCTAATATTAGCAGACGGATATTGTTTTTGCCAGATATCTCTGCTCCCGCTATCGACCGAGACCAATCGAACCCACCTCTCGAGGCTAAAAGAATCCTCCGATACATCATGGGAACCATTAATTGGGATTCGTATTGATATGTGCAAAACACATATTATTTCTTTATCAAATAAAACCCAAAATAACCAAGAAAGAGCCGTTTATTGCTAATATTTGTGGTTTTCGAGTTTGTGCTTGTGCAGTACGGATATGTAAAAACACAAAAAAGAAGCCAAATCGCACGTAAACCGAGCACGAGAGATTAAGAGAGTTTGAAATGGTTTCAAGGTCGAGATTGTGCATTTATGAAGATTTTATTCTCTCGAGGATGATTTTAGAAGATATGATCATATTTGAAGAATTTTCGAATTAGTCCACGAACTTTGAGCATTTGGCAAAGTGATCCTCAAGTTTCGTAGTGCAAAATCGGTCCTGGATTATTTTAGATTTACAAGATTAGCCCTTGGATTACTTTTCGTAAATTACAACTTTGGTCCCTTGAAAATCGAAGTTACATAATTGGCCCTTATGTTTACTCTTGGATCCACTCTTAGTCCAAAATCCATTTACACTAAACCTTGGCCCAAACCAACTCACTACCAACTTAAACCCAATCCACTCCCTATACCCGGTTTACTATCCAACCCGGCATACCCTTTTACCCGAGTCAACCACTTATACCCGGTCAAACACTTGAAATAATATAAACAATCCAAACCCGCCAAGAACACCCCAAATCCTCAAAGAACTAAGAACCCTAATATACCCTTTGCTTCAATTCACAAAAATAAACCAATTGAGGTATAATTGTCCTTTCCTTCGACACATCGACACACGGATGCCAGTTGGCAATCCGTGTGTCATCTCACCAAATCCTCACTCGATTGGCTATTGCAAAGTGGTTAGATTAATCCAAAGGTGCAAAATGAATGGATGATGTGGACTGATCCAAGGACATAAACGCCGTAGAAAGCACATTTTTATCCTTCCGCATCCTTCAAGACCTCAAGAGCTCAAGCGGTGGCTATATATACCCTTTCATTTCTTCTTTGTAATCTCAAGTAGTGTAGTAGAGTAGGAGTAGTATAGAATTAGTTTTCAAGATTTTTCTATTATTTTCAACAAATTAGTTTAAAATCCAATATTGTAATCTTCTTTGTACTAAGATTTTGTTGATGCAAGTTTTAATTTTCATCAAAATTACCGTTTCATTGTTTAATCTCATCTTATTAATGTTTAAATTGGTTGTTTGAATCTTTATTAATTCGCTTTTTAGTTTGTTTACTCAAAATTTAATATCATTTACACTTGGTTTAAGAAAGTCGATGCGTAATCATTGTGATCAAATGTTGTCATCCCCACGATTTAGTAATGGATTTGCGTTGATTCTCAGTTGGAATTGGGTTGATCTTAGTGTTAGGATAGTGGTTATTAAATTTCAACGGCATGTCATTGTGACATGACAGATGTTAGTTTTTCTCCTCTCTTATTAAATCTGTTTTTATTCACAAAGTAATGTAGTAATTTTACTTTAATGTTAGTTAATCTGAGTAGATCTTAGCTTACTTATAGTAATTCGCTTATAGTTTGTATTTGCTTCATTGTCGCTTTAATCGTGCCATTGATTATCTCTCGCATCATTTCTATAAGTCTCGCATAACTGTTTTTTTAGAATAGTGATCATTTGTTAGTTATTTTTAGTTAACATTGAATCATTTAGAGTTAGTTTTAGTAATTAAATCTGTTTAGTAGCAGTTATAGCTTAGGATTGAATCTTAGTTGCATAACAGTTCTTAAACTGCTGTTTGGATCAGGGATTATCTCTGAGTTAAAGGACTAGTTAGTTCTCAGGTTTAGTTGCTTTAGCTTCCATTAGGTGTGGTATTATCAGTTTAGTTTATTTAGTTGCACTTTTAAACACTCAAAGTCAAAATTTTCATTCATCTGATCTTGATACAGATTCTGATTGAAACAGTTGATTCCATTTTGCATATAGGTTAGGATATAAGTACTATAGCTTAATGTAGCTTCATTTCTTCATAAAACATCGTTTCAATCCAATTCAAGAGCTTAGAATCTCGATTAGTCAAAGTTCGCTCAGTGTTCAAAAGTCAATGTGAAAATCGGCCATCGATTTTCTAGGCCTTGTATTAGCTTCATTTGAGCTTGTCTTTGCCTGAAATTTGGTACAAATGTTCTCTAGTTGGTGGTCTTTAGTTTCCCATTCATGGATTTTGTTCCAGCTCTCCTGTTAAGTCTGTGCAACAGCTTAAAGTAGGGGGTCAGGAAGCTATTTTGCTTAAAGAGCAGTTAGCATCATTCATAGGTAGACTGCTTATTAGGTTTTAGGAGTAGCTGTAATTAGTTAATTAAGAGTAGTTATAATATAATCTAGCTTCTGTTTTAGATTGGTACATCATAGTGCTTATTTGCTTGTTTTAAAGTGCTTATTTCCACAACTGTTACACTACAGCTCTTAAATTTCCCACATAAGCATCATGTTTTATATTTTTCATAGAATTAGAATGATATTTTAGAATTTTCCTGAGTTTTTCATAATTTTTAGCTACTGTTTACTATTTTTCTGAATTAAAAACAGTTTTTAATCATTTTTAAATAGCTTTAATTGCAATTAATTCAGAAAAAGTTCCAAAAAATAATTTTTCAATTTTCCCAGTTTAAGAAAAATATAAAAGCATAAAAATATTTTTCCTATTTTTCCCTTTTATTTGGTATTTTCACAATTTAAATTAGATTTAAATAGTTTTAAATTTGTAGAAATTAGAAAATAATCGAGAAAAATACAAAAATAGTTTTGAAAAGTCCTTTGAGTTATTTTAGATTTTGAAAAGTAATTCCATAATTTTCCTCTCTTTTCATAATTTTAGATAATTAGTTTTATTTTTAAAGTTAATAATTAGTTTTAATTCTAATAAAATCCAAAAATCTTAAAAATAGTTTTAATTCATTAATAGTTTTCAAATATCATTTTAGAGTAAAAGTAATTTTTTTTATTTTTAGGATTTAGAATAGACATAGTTGCATTTTATTCGCTTTCGCTTTAATCCGTATTTGCATTTTAGAGTAGAATTGCGAGTTTGCCATAATTTTAGGTTTTCCCATAGATTTTATTTCCATTTGCTTTCCTTATCTCGTAGTTTAGAAAACATCATTTTATCCCCTTCTTATTCAAATCACAAAAATCGGACGCGAGTTGAAAATTCCATTCAACCTCGTCGAACGATCTCTTGCTCAAACCTAATACGCTTGAGTTACCCAAATACTACAAACTTCTATTATTGGTTTTTATTGAAATCAATTTTGGCGCCACGCCGGGAGGGCTTGTAGCGAGTTTTCAGATTCCGCCTCGAATCGCGTGCATTTGAAGATCCTTCACCGAGTGAAGTTACTGTCGTTTTGTAAATATATCTTTTGAAAACCCAAAACATATAAAAATACCAAAACATTCTTCCTAGAGTGTTTACAAAACCATAAAAATTAAAAACCAACAAAAGAAACCTAAACGTCAATTGTTACGTTACCACCTGAAGGTACAACCTATACACGGGTATAAGGAAAGTCTTGACATTAAATTGCAGATCAAGAACGATCCACTCTTCGTTCCGCCATTCACACAGATTTTGAGAGCTACCGAGCAACCGTTGACGTGAAGGTTACAAAAATATTGTGTTTTCTTAAATATAAAAACCCAAAAGATTTTCCTTTTCAAAGTTTATTTTCCTTTTATGATTTCTATCTTTAAAACCCAAAAATAATCTTCGATTTTCTATATGTTTAATTCTTATCTCCTTACCCTCTAATTTGTTTAATTCTCCACAATGCTCGATTTAGACTTTGATCCCCATGATCCTCGGACCATGGAGGATTTCTATCGTCCATCGCTTATCGGTGAGAGGACCGATCGCCCGGAACGAAGTTTAGATTGAAAAATCGCATGGTTCGTCTTCTTCGACAGCATTGTCAATTTCATGGATATAACGACGAAGATGCTAGTGAGCAATTGAACAAGTTTATATCTATCACTCAATCCATGAAACAACGTGGCGTTTCTCAAGATGATATCCGATTGAATCTCTTCCTCTTCTCTTTAACCCACGAAGCTGAAACTTGGTTTTATACCCTTGAAAAACATTCAATTCATACTTGGGAAGAGATGTTTCGCAAGTTTCTTTCAAAATACTTTCCATATTCAAAACGATGCACCGAGAAAAGAAATTTTAATTTTCAAGAATTACCCAAGGAACCGTGATTAAGCTTGGGAAAGATTCAAATCGTTATTACGTAAATGTCCCGATCATCGAATTTTGCTTCTTGATCAAATCCTAACCTTTATCATGGTATCACTACGATTGATCGAGACAAAATCATGTTGGTCTTGGTGGAAATCTCATGCGAAGACCTCGAAGCTTATGATTTGATCGAGAATATGACACAACATCATTATCAGTGGGATGCTGACGTTCCTTATGATTCTACCACTATGTTGAGTGATCATTATTCCGAGAAAATTTCCGTTATGAGTGCACAAATTGACGTCTTTGGCAACCAAGAAAGCTATATCAGTCAACAAAGACCGAGTCATCCACCCACCTTTTACTATTCCGACTCTGACGATAGTGATGATGATGAACCGTTTGAAGAAGAGAACGTAAAGATCGATCCGCTCATTAACGAACATTCGGATACCTTGTAAATGGGGGACAAGGAAGTTGAATGCACTCCTATTGAGAATATTGATGACCTTGTTCCAATCCCAAGGGTATCTGAGACACCTCTTGATTCGATTTTAGAAACTTTCAAAATGACCTTCACAAATCCTTTGTTTGAATTTGATTCAGAATATACTCTCAATTTTGACAATCAAATCTTTGACGAGGAAATTTATGAGTCCGACACGGATACCATAATGGAAAAGGTGCCAGTTCATAGCCCACAAAGTACCGCACGAATCCCACCTCCGTTTGTCTCGATTGATGAAATTAAAGAAGTAGAGCCGTCTAATGAAAATCCTATGGAGCCCGAGCTCAAGGATTCGTCTCTTGATTTACTTCTCGAGGGGTTCGCCGATGAACTCGCTCACATCGATCATCTTCCACCAGGAAGTGAGGACGATGACTTTGATTTTGAAGCCGATTTAAGAGAGATTGAAAGTTTGTTGAATGAAGATCCATTAAATGAGCCGCCACGAAGATTAATAATAATTATCTCGAGGAGTTCTCCGGTGAACTCTCTCATTTCATATCTCCTCCAGAACATGATCGCGTCTATTTTGATCTTGAGGAAGATTTTAGTTTGGGGAAGAGAGAGCCTCTCAAAAGAGTTTCGTTATTGATGACATCACCCCGCCTCTTCATCCCGAAATTTTGTTGGAAATCACTCTACGAGCTTAAATGATCAAATTCAAATTAAAGATTATATGGAATTTTCTTTTGAAGATGAAGAATGGATCTTAATCGTTATCAAAATCTTTATTCCATTTCTTCATTATAATGTGATCTCTCCTCTTCTTCACTCATGAGAGCGAGGATACCATCTTTGACCCCGGTATCACCGCTTTTCCTTTTAAGAACCGTGGGTATCTCGTCGGAGTGGAACTTTCTTATGCTTCAATGTTTATCCAAACCTCTTGAACGAAAGTCCGATGGAGATTATCTTTTCCACTTGCTTCCCAAGGACAATGAATTCGGACGAGTCGCTAGCGACTCGGTGACCAAAAACAGTAGCGCTTCGTGGGAGGCACCTCATGCTTATCCTTCTCTTTTCTTTCTATTTTCTAATAAGTGACGCCAAGGGGTTAGCCTCTTCGATTTCTCGTGTTTGGTTGTTTGTGATGTTGTGTTTAGATTTTCCCGATATGAAGACTCTCGTGCTCAAGTTTGTCTTTTCTCCACCGAGTTTCATGATCGATGCCGATGGAAACCGATATCCTAATCTTATCGACTAATGTTTATCTTTGAGCATACTTAATAAACGGCTTTTAGATTTTCGTTGATACCTTGCTTTAAACATTGAGGACAATGTTTCGCTCTAGTCCGGGTAGGGTAATCTTCAATTTGATTTGACCGCACTTGCTTGTTTTTGTCGATACTGCAACCCCGCTTTTCCTTAGAAATGAAAAATTGTGCCAAAATTGAGAAAATTTAAAAATTTTGTAAGCTTTTGTTAAGTCTTTTGATTGAAAAGTTTTGCTAGTCTCTTAGACAAGAAGCTATAAATGCTAATTCTAGCTCACAAGGCCAAGATTTTGCAAGTTTCTGAGTGACTTTAAATATGCATAACTTTATTTCATTAGACGAAGCATTTGCTAAGTTAATATATGTTTTGACACCTTGTTAACTTTCATTTGGTGAGAGTAGGAATAGAATTTCGACTTGACCGGGCGTGTTGAGCCCTAGCTTGTTCCTTAACCATAGATAATCTAAAATTATCTCGCTAAGCATCCGCGGATCTCATTATTTGGGATTTTAAATTTATGGAGATCGAGAAATGATAGAGTTACTTATGAGTTTAGATGCTAAGCGTGGAGTAGTTGGTTCTCTTTAGAGCCCATCAAGGTACTTATGGCTTTTGTTCCACAAAATTGTTTCACCCCATATCTGCTCTAAATAATTAGAGATGTTGAGTTTTTGGCGATAGTTAGTTCTTTATCTTCTTAAAAGAATTTTTGTTTTAAAATTGGGTACACATCAAGGATCTATAATAAATAAATGAATAAGCAATAAGTGATAAGTGAAAAAAGTAATAAGTAAAGTTATGAGTTATGTGTCGAGATCGCACCTTGGATCTTTAGCCGGATTGAGTGAGGTCTTAGTCTAGCCAACCGATCCTCATTTCATGAAGCCTATAGTCTTGGAATTACCCGTGAAGCTCCGTAGTTCATAGCTCATATAAGTAAAAGTATAAATGTTAAAAAAAAAAAAAAAAAAAATTATGAAAAATGATGAAAAAAAAAAAGTCAAAAGTATAAGTGAATAAAAATTCCTTGATGTGGACCTCATTTTTGGGACAATGGTTCTTGAGAGAAGGTGGACAACTAATTATCGACTTAGCTTCATATCTTTATCGGATTAATTCTTATTGAAACGAGAAACTTGAAGAAATTCATTTCTCACAAAAAATAAAAAATCTAGAGGAAAATAGGAAAATGGGAACAAACGGTAATTACACAAGTAACTTCCATGGGTAGTGTTAGCATCTAGAATCATATTTAACAATGATTTCGATTTTACGCTTAGTTTGGGAACTTGTGAAAATCGTGACTATGTATTCTATCCGTATGGTCACTTCACCGTGTTGTGTTTTCTACTCCGTGATCCTAACGTGTCGCTTGAAAATGTTGGAGTTATTAATCGACATGAAAGTTCAACAAACCGTCATTCATAATCGGAATGTGCTTAATCGTAATATCTATATATGTGATTTAAAAGGTAAACGGGCGTTTTAGAATTAGGATCTCTTAATCTCTTTGAGGAATCTTTGCTACTTCTTCATAGGTTTAGTAGAAAGAGATTGAAACTTGGTTTTAGAAGCGTGAGTTGATTGCATTGCGTGAGGACACGACAATGGTCTCGTCTGGTATTTTGATATGTGCAAAACACATATTATTTCTTTATCAAATAAAACCCAAAATAACCAAGAAAGAGCCGCTTATTGCTAATATTTGTGGTTTTCTTGAGTTTGTGCTTGTGCAGTACGGATATGTAAACACACAAAAGAAGCCAAATCGACGTAAACCGAGCACGAGAGATTAAGAGAGTTTGAGTTGAGCCTAAGGTCGAGATTGTGCATTTATGAAGATTTTATTCTCTGAGGATGATTTTTAGAAGATATGATCATATTTGAAGGATTGTCAGAATTAGTCCCTGAACTTTGAGCATTTGGCAAAAGTGATCCCTCAAGTTTCAGAAAGTGCAAAATCAGTCCTTGGATTATTTTAGATTTACAAGATTAGCCCTTGGATTACTTTTCAGAAATTACAACCTTGGTCCCTTGAAAATCAGAAGTTACATAATTGGCCCTTATGTTTACTTTTGGATCCACTCTTAGTCCAAAATCCATTTACACTAAACCTTGGCCCAAACCAACTCACGGCCCAACTTAAACCCAATCCACTCCCTATACCCGGTTTACTATCCAACCCGGCATACCCTTTTACCCGAGTCAACCACTTATACCCGGTCAAACACTTGAAATAATATAAACAATCCAAACCCGCCAAGAACACCCCCAAATCCCCAGCAACTAAGAACCCTAATATACCCTTTGCTTCAATTCACAAAAATAAACCAATTAGAGGGTATAATTGTCCTTTCCTCTGACACCCACTGACACACGGATGCCAGGTTGGCAATCCGTGTGTCATCTCACCAAATCCTCACCTCTGATTGGCTATTGCAACGTGGTTAGATTAATCCAAAGGTGCAAAATGAATGGATGATGTGGATCGATCCAAGGGATGTAAACGCCGAGAAAGCACATTTTATCCTTCGGATCCTTCTGAAGACCTCAAGAGCTCAAGCAGCTGGCTATATATACCCTTTCATTTCTTCTTTGTAATCTCAAGTAGTGTAGTAGAGTAGGAGTAGTATAGAATTAGTTTTCTCAGTATTTTTCTATTATTTTCAACAAATTAGTTTAAAATCCAGTCATTGTAATCTTCTTTGTACTAAGATTTTGTTGATGCAAGTTTTTAATTTTCATCAAAATTACTGTTTCATTGTTTAATCTCATCTTATTAATGTTTAAATTGGTTGTTTGAATCTTTATTAATTCTGTTTTAGTTTGTTTACTCAAAATTTAATATCATTTACACTTGGTTTAAGAAAGTCAGATGCAGAATCATTGTGATCAAATGTTGCTGTCCTGCTGATTTGGTAATGGATTTGGGTTGATTCTCAGTTGGAATTGGGTTGATCTTAGTGTTAGGATAGTGGTTATTAAATTTCAACGGCATGTCATTGTGACAGGACAAATGTTAGTTTTTCTCTCTCTTATTAAACTGCTTTTATTCACAAAGTAATGTAGTAATTTTACTTTAATGTTAGTTAATCCGAGTAGATCTTAGCTTACTTATAGTAATTCGCTTATAGTTTGTATTTGCATCTGTTGCTGTTTTAACTGTGCCATTGATTATCTCTGCATCATTTCTCTATAAGTCTGCATAATCTGTCTTTTTTAGAATAGTGATCATTTGTTAGTTATTTTTAGTTAACATTGAATCATTTAGAGTTAGTTTTAGTAATTGAATCTGTTTAGTAGCAGTTATAGCTTAGGATTGAATCTTAGTTGCATAATGTTCTTAAACTCATTGCTTGGACTGTGGATTATCTCTGAGTTAAAGGACTAGTTAGTTCTCGTGTTTAGTTGCTTTAGCTTCCATTAGGTGTGGTATTATCGCTTAGTTTATTTAGTTGCACTTTTAAACACTCAAAGTCAAAATTTTCATTCATCCGATCTTGATATGATTCGATTGAAACATTGATTCCATTTTGCATATAGGTTAGGATATAAGTACTATAGCTTAATGTAGCTTCATTTCTTCATAAAACATCAGTTTCAATCCAATTCAGTAGCTTAGAATCTCAGATTAGTCAAAGTTCAGTTCTGTGTTCAAAAGTCAAATGTGTGAAAATCAGTTTTCATCAGATTTTCTAGGCCTTGTATTAGCTTCATTTGAGCTTGTCTTTGCCTGAAATTTGGTACAAATGTTCTCTAGTTGGTGGTCTTTAGTTTCCCATTCATGGATTTTGTTCCAGCTCTCCTGTTAAGTCTCAGGCAATGACTTAAAGTAGGGGTCGAAGTTATTTTCGCTAAAGAGCAGTTAGCATCATTCATAGGTAGACTGCTTATTAGGTGTTAGGAGTAGCTGTAATTAGTTAATTTAGAGTAGTTATAATATAATCTAGCTTCGCTTTAGATTGGTACATCATAGTGCTTATTTGCTTGTTTTAAAGTGCTTATTTCACAACTGTTACACTCTGACTCTTAAATTTCCCACATAAGCATCATGTTTTATATTTTCATAGAATTAGAATGATATTTTAGAATTTTCCTGAGTTTTCATAATTTTTAGCTCTGCTTACTATTTTTCCGAATTAAAAGCAGCTTTTAATCATTTTAAATAGCTTTAATTGCAATTAATTCGTAAAAGTTCCAAAAATAATTTTTCAATTTTCCCAGTTTAAGAAAAATATAAAAAGCATAAAAAATATTTTTCCCTATTTTTCCCCTTTTATTTGGTATTTTTCACAATTTAAATTAGATTTAAATAGTTTTAAATTTGTAGAAATTAGAAAAATAATCAGAAAAATACAAAAATAGTTTTGAAAAGTCCTTTGAGTTATTTTAGATTTTTGAAAAGTAATTCCATAATTTTCCCTCTCTTTTTCATAATTTTTAGATAATTAGTTTTATTTTTAAAGTTAATAATTAGTTTTTAATTCTAATAAAATCCAGAAAAATCTTAAAAAATAGTTTTAATTCATTAATAGTTTTCAAATATCATTTTTAGAGTAAAAGTAATTTTGTTTATTTTAGGATTTAGAATAGACATAGTTGCATTTTATTCGCTTCGCTTTAATCCCAGATTTGCATTTTAGAGTAGAATTGCGTAGTTTGCCATAATTTTAGGTTTTACCCATAGATTTTATTTCCATTTGCTTTCCTTATCTCGTAGTTTAGAAAACATCATTTTATCCTCTCTTATTCAAATCACAAAATCGGACGCGAGTTGAAAATTCCATTCAACCTCGTTCGGAACGATCTCGGTGCTCAAACCTAATACGCTTGAGTTACCCAAATACTACAAACTCTCTATTATTGGTTTTTATTGAAATCAATTTTTACGCCATTGCCGGGAGGGCTTGTAGCGAGTTTTCAGATCCGCCTCGAATCGCGTGCATTTGAAGATCCTTCACCGAGTGAAGTTACCGTCGTTTTGTAAATATATCTTTTGAAAACCCAAAACATATAAAATACCAAAACATTCTTCCTAGAGTGTTTACAAAACCATAAAAATTAAAAACCAACAAAAGAAACCGAACGTCAATTGTTACGCCGGTTCACCTGAAGGTACAACCTATACACGGGTATAAGGAAAGTCTTGACATTAAATTGCGATCAAGAACGATCCACTCTTCGTTTCGCCACTGCAGCAGACTTTTGAGAGCCACCGAGCACCGTTGACGCTGAAGGTTACAAAAATATTGTGTTTTCTTAAATATAAAACCCAAAAGATTTTCCTTTTCAAAGTTTATTTTCCTTTTATGATTTCTATCTTTAAAACCCAAAATAATCTTCGATTTCCTATATGTTTAATTCTTATCTCCTTACCCTCTAATTTGTTTAATTCTCCACAATGCTCGACAAGACCTTTGATCCCCATGATCCTCGGACCATGGAGGATTTCTATCGTCCATCGCTTATCGGTAGGAGGACCGATCGTTCGGGAACGAAGTTTAGATTGAAAATCGCATGGTTCGCCTTCTTCGACAAAGATTGTCAATTTCATGGATATAACGACGAAGATGCTAATGAGCACTTGAACAAGTTTATATCTATCACTCAATCCATGAAACAACGCATGCTTCTCAAGATGATATCCGATTGAATCTCTTCTCTTCTCTTTAACCCACGGTTGAAACTTGGTTTTATACCCTTGAAAACATTCAATTCATACTTGGGAAGAGATGTTTCGCAAGTTTCTTTCAAAATACTTTCCATATTTAAAAACGATGCACCGAGAAAAGAAATTTTAATTTTCAAAGAATTACCCAAGGAATCCGTATTTGAAGCTTGGGAAAGATTCAAATCGTTATTACGTAAATGTCCCGATCATCGAATTTTGCTTCTTGATCAAATCCTAACCTTTATCATGGTATCACCACGATTGATCGAGACAAAATCATGTTGGCTGCCGGTGGAAATCTCATGGAAGACCTCAAGAAGCTTATGATTTGATCGAGAATATGACACAACATCATTATCGCTGGGATGTCGACGTTCCTTATGATTCTACCACTATGTTGAGTGATCATTATTCGAGAAAATTTCCGCATGAGTGCACAAATTGACGCCTTTGGCAAGCAAGAAAGCTATATCACCAACAAAGACCGAGTCATCCACCCACCTTTACTATTCCGACTGACGATAGTGATGATGATGAACCGTTTGAAGAAGAGAACGAAGATCGATCCGCTCATTAACGAACATTCGGATACCTTGTCAATGGGGGACAAGGAAGTTGAATGCACTCCTATTGAGAATATTGATGACCTTGTTCCAATCCCAAGGGTATCTGAGACACCTCTTGATTCGATTTTAGAAACTTTCAAAATGACCTTCACAAATCCTTTGTTTGAATTTGATTCAGAATATACTCTCAATTTTGACAATCAAATCTTTGACGAGGAAATTTATGAGTCCGACACGGAGACCATAATGGAAAAGGTGCCAGTTCATAGCCCACAAAGTACCGCATGAATCCCACCTCCGTTTGTCTCGATTGATGAAATTAAAGAAGTAGAGCCGTCTAATGAAAATCCTATGGAGCCCGAGCTCAAGGATTCGTCTCTTGATTTACTTCTCGAGGGGTTCGCCGATGAACTCGCTCACATCGATCATCTTCCACCAGGAAGTGAGGACGATGACTTTGATTTTGAAGCCGATTTAAGAGAGATTGAAAGTTTGTTGAATGAAGATCCATTAAATGAGCCGCCACGAAGATTAATAATAATTATCTCGAGGAGTTCTCCGGTGAACTCTCTCATTTCATATCTCCTCCAGAATATGATCGCGTCTATTTTGATCTTGAGGAAGATTTTAGTTTGGGGGAAGAGCAGCTCTCTCAAAAGAGTTTCGTTATTGATGACATCACCCCGCCTCTTCATCCCGAAATTTTTGT
Source organism: Chrysanthemum lavandulifolium (assembly GCA_022545495.1). Classification (NCBI taxonomy): domain Eukaryota; kingdom Viridiplantae; phylum Streptophyta; class Magnoliopsida; order Asterales; family Asteraceae; genus Chrysanthemum; species Chrysanthemum lavandulifolium. The sequence continues at coordinate 113,011,232 of CM040246.1, read as the reverse complement.
TGGAAATCACTCTACGAGCTTAAATGATCAAATTCAAATTAAAGATTATATGGAATTTTCTTTTGAAGATGAAGAATGGATCTTAATCGTTATCAAAATCTTTATTCCATTTCTTCATTATAATGTGATCTCTCCTCTTCTTCACTCTTGCGAGAGTGAGGATACCATCTTTGACCCCGGTATCACCGCTTTTCCTTTTTAAGAACCGTGGGTATCTCGTCGGAGTGGAACTTTCTTATGCTTCAATGTTTATCCAAACCTCTTGAACGAAAGTCCGATGGAGATTATCTTTTCCACTTGCTTCCCCAAGGACAAATGAATTCGGGACGAGTCAGGCTAGCGACTCGGTGACCAAAAACAGTAGCGCTTCGTGGGAGGCACCTCATGCTTATCCTTCTCTTTTCTTTCTATTTTCTAATAAGTGACGCGAAGGGGTTAGCCTCTTCGATTTCTCGTGTTTGGTTGTTTGTGATGTTGTGTTTAGGATTTTCCCGATATGAAGACTCTCGTGCTCAAGTTTGTCTTTTCTCCACTCGAGTTTCATGATCGATGCCGATGGAAACCGATATCCTAATCTTATCGACTAATGTTTATCTTTGAGCATACTTAATAAACGGCTTTTAGATTTTCGTTGATACCTTGCTTTAAACATTGAGGACAATGTTTCGCTCTAGTCTGGGGTAGGGTAATCTTCGATTTGATTTGACCGCACTTGCTTGTTTTTGTCGATACTGCAACCCCGCTTTTCCTTAGAAAATGAAAAATTGTGCCAAAATTGAGAAAATTTAAAATTTTTGTAAGCTTTTGTTAAGTCTTTTGATTGAAAAGTTTTGCTAGTCTCTTAGACAAGAAGCTATAAAATGCTAATTCTAGCTCACAAGGCCAAGATTTTGCAAGTTTCCGAGTGACTTTAAATATGCATAACTTTATTTCATTAGACTAAGCATTTGCTAAGTTAATATATGTTTTGACACCTTGTTAACTTTTCCACGGTGAGAGTAGGAATAGAATTCGACTTGACCAGGCGTGTTGAGCCCTAGCTTGTTCCCTTAACCATAGATAATCTAAAATTATCGGCTCAAGATCCGCGGATCTCATTATTTGGGATTTTAAATTTGGAGATCGAAATGATAGAGTTACTTATGAGTTTAGATGCTAAGCGTGGAGTAGTTGGTTCTCTTTAGAGCCCATCGAAGGTACTTATGGCTTTTTGTTCCCACAAAATTGTTTCACCCCATATCTGTCTAAATAATTAGAGATGTTGAGTTTTTGACGATAGTTAGTTCTTTATCTTCTTAAAAGAATCTTTGTTTTAAAAATTGGGTACACATCAAGGATCTATAATAAATAAATGAATAAGCAATAATTGATAAGTGAAAAAAAGTAATAAGTAAAGTTATGAGTCATGTGTCGAGATCGGACCCTTGGATCTTTAGCCGGATTGAGTGAGGTCTTAGTCTAGCCAACCGGGATCCTCATTTCATGAAGCCTATAGTCTTGGAATTACCCGTGAAGCTCCGTAGTTCATAGCTCATATAAGTAAAAGTATAAGTTAAAAAAAAAAAAAAAAAAATTATGAAAAATGATGAAAAAAAAAGTCAAAAGTATAAGTGAATAAAATTCCTTGATGTGGACCTCATTTTGGGACAATGGTTCTTGAGAGAAGGTGGACAACTAATTATCGACTTAGCTTCATATCTTTATCGGATTAATTCTTATTGAAACGAGAAACTTGAAGAAATTCATTTCACAAAAATAAAAATCTAGAGGAAAATAGGAAAATGGGAACAAACGGTAATTACACAAGTAACTTCCATGGGTAGTGTTAGCATCTAGAATCATATTTAACAATGATTTCGATTTTACGCTTAGTTTGGGAACTTGTGAAAATCGTGACGATGTATTCTATCCGTATGGTCACTTCACACTGTGTTGTGTTTTCTACTCCGTGATCCTAACGTGTCGTTTGAAAAATGTTGGAGTTATTAATCGACATGAAAGTTCAACAAACCGTCATTCATAATCGGAATGTGCTTAATCGTAATATCTATATATGTGATTTAAAAGGTAAACGGGGCGTTTTTAGAATTAGGGATCTCTTAATCTCTTTTGAGGAATCTTTGCTACTTCTTCATAGGTTTAGTAGAAAGAGATTGAGATCCTTGGTTTTAGAAGCGTGAGTTGATTGCATTGCGTGAGGACACGACAATGGTCTCGTCTGGTATTTTGATATGTGCAAAACACATATTATTTCTTTATCAAATAAAACCCAAAATAACCAAGAAAGAGCCGTTTATTGCTAATATTTGTGGTTTTCTTGAGTTTGTGCTTGTGCAGTACGGATATGTAAAACACACAAAAGAAGCCAAATCGACGTAAACCGAGCACGAGAGATTAAGAGAGTTTGGTTGTTTTAAGGTCGAGATTGTGCATTTATGAAGATTTTATTCTCTGAGGATGATTTTTAGAAGATATGATCATATTTGAAGAATTGTCAGAATTAGTCCCTGAACTTTGAGCATTTGGCAAAAGTGATCCCTCAAGTTTCAGAAAGTGCAAAATCAGTCCTTGGATTATTTTAGATTTACAAGATTAGCCCTTGGATTACTTTTCAGAAATTACAACCTTGGTCCCTTGAAAATCAGAAGTTACATAATTGGCCCTTATGTTTACTCTTGGATCCACTCTTAGTCCAAAATCCATTTACACTAAACCTTGGCCCAAACCAACTCACGGCCCAACTTAAACCCAATCCACTCCCTATACCCGGTTTACTATCCAACCCAGATACCCTTTTACCCGAGTCAACCACTTATACCCGGTCAAACACTTGAAATAATATAAACAATCCAAACCCGCCAAGAACACCCCAAATCCTCAAAGAACTAAGAACCCTAATATACCCTTTGCTTCAATTCACAAAAATAAACCAATTAGAGGGTATAATTGTCCTTTCCTCTGACACCCACTGACACACGGATGCCAGGTTGGCAATCCGTGTGTCATCTCACCAAATCCTCACCTCTGATTGGCTATTGCAACGTGGTTAGATTAATCCAAAGGTGCAAAATGAATGGATGATGTGTGGGACTGATCCAAGGGACAGAAACGCTAAGAGAAAGCACATTTTTATCCTTCCAGATCCTTCTGAAGACCTCAAGAGCTCAAGCAGCTGGCTATATATATCCTTTCATTTCTTCTTTGTAATCTCAAGTAGTGTAGTAGAGTAGGAGTAGTATAGAATTAGTTTTCTCAGTATTTTTCTATTATTTTCAACAAATTAGTTTAAAATCCAGTCATTGTAATCTTCTTTGTACTAAGATTTTGTTGATGCAAGTTTTAATTTTCATCAAAATTATCGTTTCATTGTTTAATCTCATCTTATTAATGTTTAAATTGGTTGTTTGAATCTTTATTAATTCGCTTTTAGTTTGTTTACTCAAAATTTAATATCATTTACACTTGGTTTAAGAAAGTCGATGCGTAATCATTGTGATCAAATGTTGTCATCTCTACCGATTTGGTAATGGATTGGGTTGATTCTCAGTTGGAATTGGGTTGATCTTAGTGTTAGGATAGTGGTTATTAAATTTCAACGGCATGTCATTGTGACAGGACAGATGTTAGTTTTTCTCCTCTCTTATTAAATCTGTTTTTATTCACAAAGTAATGTAGTAATTTTACTTTAATGTTAGTTAATCTGAGTAGATCTTAGCTTACTTATAGTAATTCAGTTATAGTTTGTATTTGCTTCTGTTGCTGTTTTAACTGTGCCATTGATTATCTCTGCATCATTTCTCTATAAGTCTGCATAATCTGTTTTTTTTAGAATAGTGATCATTTGTTAGTTATTTTTAGTTAACATTGAATCATTTAGAGTTAGTTTTAGTAATTGAATCTGTTTAGTAGCAGTTATAGCTTAGGATTGAATCTTAGTTGCATAACAGTTCTTAAACTGCTGTTTGGATCAGGGATTATCTCTGAGTTAAAGGACTAGTTAGTTCTCAGGTTTAGTTGCTTTAGCTTCCATTAGGTGTGGTATTATCAGTTTAGTTTATTTAGTTGCACTTTTAAACACTCAAAGTCAAAATTTTCATTCATCCGATCTTGATACTGATTTCGATTGAAACAGTTGATTCCATTTTGCATATAGGTTAGATATAAGTACTATAGCTTAATGTAGCTTCATTTCTTCATAAAACATCGTTTCAATCCAATTCAAGTAGCTTAGAATCTCGATTAGTCAAAGTTCGCTCGTGTTCAAAAGTCAAATGTGAAAATCGCCATCGATTTTCTAGGCATTGTATTAGCTTCATTTGAGCTTGTCTTTGCCTCGAAATTTGGTACAAATGTTCTCTAGTTGGTGGTCTTTAGTTTCCCATTCATGGATCCATTCATGGATTTTGTTGTAATTAGTTAATTTAGAGTAGTTATCCTAGCTTCGCTTTTAACATCATAGTGCTTATTTGCTTGCAATAAAGTAAAGTTAGGGGTCGTAGTTATTTTGCTTAAAGAGCAGTTAGCATCATTCATAGGTAGACTGCTTATTAGGTGTTAGGAGTAGCTGTAATTAGTTAATTTAGAGTAGTTATAATATAATCTAGCTTCTGTTTTAGATTGGTACATCATAGTGCTTATTTGCTTGTTTTAAAGTGCTTATTTCCACAACTGTTACACTACAGCTCTTAAATTTCCCACATAAGCATCATGTTTTACATTTTTCATAGAATTAGAATGATATTTTAGAATTTTCCCGAGTTTTCATAATTTTTAGCTCTTGCTTACTATTTTCCGAATTAAAAGCAGCTTTTAATCATTTTAAATAGCTTTAATTGCAATTAATTCGTAAAAGTTCCAAAAATAATTTTTCAATTTTCCCAGTTTAAGAAAAATATAAAAAGCATAAAAATATTTTTCCTATTTTTCCCCTTTTATTTGGTATTTTCACAATTTAAATTAGATTTAAATAGTTTTAAATTTGTAGAAATTAGAAAAATAATCGTAAAAATACAAAATAGTTTTGAAAAGTCTTTTGAGTTATTTTAGATTTTTGAAAAGTAATTCCATAATTTTCCCTCTCTTTTTCATAATTTTTAGATAATTAGTTTTATTTTTAAAGTTAATAATTAGTTTTTAATTCTAATAAAATCCAGAAAAATCTTAAAAAATAGTTTTAATTCATTAATAGTTTTCAAATATCATTTTTAGAGTAAAAGTAATTTTTGTTTATTTTTAGGATTTAGAATAGACATAGTTGCATTTTATTCGCGTTTCGCTTTAATCCCGTATTTGCATTTTAGAGTAGAATTGCGTAGTTTGCCATAATTCTTAGGTTTTCCCCATAGATTTTATTTCCATTTGCTTTCCTTATCCCGTAGTTTAGAAAACATCATTTTATCCCCTTCTCTTATTCAAATCACAAAAATCGGGACGTGAGTTGAAAATTCCATTCAACCTCGTTCGGAACGATCTTGGTGCTCAAACCTAATACGTTTGAGTTACCCAAATACTACAAACTTCTATTATTGGTTTTTATTGAAATCGTATCCGAAGGATTCGGTTTTGAACTAATAGCTTTTTCAGATGTCGACCACGCATGATGCTTAGATTCACCGAAAAGTACTTCGTGAGCATTACAATTTCTTGGTGATAAACCGTGTCATGGCAATCAAGAAGCAGGATTTTACATCACTGTCCTCAATGTAAGGTAATATGTAGCCATGTCGGCATGTTGTGCTCAAGTCATTTGGATGAGAACACAACTCAAAGACTATGGTTACGTGATTTGACAAAATCCCGATGTATCGCGACAATCGGAGTGCTATTGCGATCTCGCTCAACCCGCTCAACATTCAAATCAAAGCACATCGATCTTCAATATCATTTCATCAAGGACCACGTGAAATGTGGTACCGTTGAATTATACTTTATGGTACAGAATACCAATTGGTAGATCTCCTCACTAAAGCCTTAGCTCCCGCTAGGTTTAACGAGTTGGTCCACCGGATTGGTATGTGGTGTTTGACTCAAGAGGAACCTGGATGAACTCTTAAAACATTCTTAAAACCAAGAAACACCAAAACCTCTTTTGTAAATATTTTCAAAACAAAATACAAAATATAAAACTGATAAAACAACAAAAATATTATTCTATCTATATTTCTTTTAACATGGCAAGTATTCTTCCACAACACTCAAATCTTTCAAAATTCAATATTTTTCGATCAAGTGTTGAGGAGGAGAATGCTAATATTTTCGGTTTCATAAAACCTTGTACTTGCATGTTACCTTATCACGGTTGTTTCTTTAATTATGGTGGTCACATTTCTGGTTTACTAACACTCCTCGGACTAAAATTTTTAAAATTTCATTATTTCTTAAGTCGAGGGGGAGTGTCGTCAAAATTCTTTTCCAAATATCTTTCGATTAGCAACCAAAATGGAAGTTATGGGCGTTGTATGTAAATGGTTTAGGTGGAGGGACTGAAAGTGTCAAAAGCTCAAAGTATTTTTTAATAAAACACTCCACCTAAACCACATTAACTCTTCACATTTAATTCTCACAACTACCATATCCTACGCGTAAAAATCAACCCTCTAATCCGTGTTTTTGATCATCAAACTGTAAATGTTTTTATGTTCCTTACATGATTATAAACAAAGGTTTTGGATATCATAAATATCCAACGGTTAAATCTCGTGTTTTAGTAAGATTTGTGTTCTACGCGTAACATATGAACACAAATTCTTCATTTGAGTGTTAGTGGTTAGAATGGTTGTGTCAAAACGTTTATATAATCACATTGAAACCATTCCTATCTTTAAAACTCACCCAGAAACACGAATTGAATGTTCTTGATAATTAGGGTTTATGCGTGAATTGGGTATTTTCAATATTGAGTGTTTTTGGTTAAAAAGATAGTTATATGATGTTGTTTTCATGTTTAATTGATCATATCTAGGCTCAGAAATTACCCAGAAACCAATTGCCTTAAAATTGAAAACTAGGGTTTATGTTCATAAGTATCTGGGTGTTTTTTATTCGCCTTGATTCTGATGTTAAAACATGGATAGAACAACTCAATATGCTTCTTATACATCCCAGAAAAACTTTGGTGCAATTCCCATGGTTAAATTGCTTACCGTAATTTTAAGCTTTAGGGTTTAGGTTTACGCAGAACATATGTTCTACGACAACTGCTTGATTGAGTATTCATGTTTGAAGTCGATAAAGATTGAATGTATCTCGTTAAGATTGGTGTTATGATGAACTTGTTTCGTGTTTTCTACACGTGAATGTTCGTAATCAAGGTTACTTGCCATCTACGCATAAGGACCACCTTACGCCGTAGCATGTTACGCGCGAAGAGAAATCTTACGCCGAAGGTTCTACATTAGGGACCACACGTATCCCGTGAAGGATATGCGAACAAGAACCCCACGCATAAGGTTGACTCTCACGAGTAAGCCTTACGCATAAGGTTCCATATACACCACGCCGTAAGCTCCACGATAAGGTCCTCTTTCCCACGCTGTAATATTTCTTACGCGTAAGTCAAGAACCCACGATAAGCTTATGCTTACGCCGTATACCACTCTGCCACGCATAAGCTTGCCATTTCACGCCTAAGCCTAGTTTTAACCTTAATTATGAATTGTTACGCGTGCAAACTTGTAAATAAATAAATCATAACGCCACGAAACCAATAATGTCACTAATAAGCTTAATCGCTTAATAAGTTGTGAAAAATAATGAAAATATGAACTTTAAAACTTAAAGTTAATCAACTCACGAAACTTATCACGACGCCTTTGGACTATTGGACAAACAAGTGACATTGGACTCAGAATAATCATCGACATATCACATTCAATAATTAGACAATAAAACCATCTGTTGACTAACGTAATGTCTTTCGATATGTTGGTTCTTTTGGCTAAATATCTTTCAGATCATGATCAAATGCAGAATGTGGATGCACCAAATGTTCTCACTATTGCTGATATCTTCCCGAATGGTTATCCAATGAAGATAGGAAAGAATAACCTCAGAGTTGACTTTGAGAACTTCTTCTGTTCAGAATCTTCATGTGAGATTGCAGTGGATATTCTGAGGACTCACCCTTATCGTAACATGCTCACCAATTCCGCTCGTACTGCAGGTCTACATACACCAATTCGCATACAATGCGAAGATCAAAGGTCAAACGATGTGACGGTGACGCTCAATGACAAACAAGTTACCATCACACCAGCAGATTTGAGGGTTATTCTTCTCATTCCGGTCATCGAACCTACTGAATACAATGCCACTCCAACTGAAGAGGTAGTTCTCTAGTTCATGATCGACATTGGCTATGACGAAGCTTCAGGAGTAATTACAAAGCATTCATATGTCGATCTCAAGAACATTCCCCAGCCATGGAGAACCTCTACATTATGATCACCAAACCGCTTCGACGTGATAGTGGTTATGAGCATCCCAAGCTCATGGAACTACAAATATTTTGGGCATTGGTCAACAAGAAAGACATAGAAGTTAAAGCTCGATATGGGACGATATGATGACTTTCCTTAAAAGCTTGGCACCAAAATCCGTATATCGATATACCAAATCGTTGATCCAACGAGCTCTGTGGTATAACTCGATATTCCTCGAGACTCGATGACCCCAAACAACACTCCATGTTGTATGAGCCCACACTCGGCCGATTTAAGGACTCTAAAACAAAGAAACAAGGTGCGGTCTTGCCAGATCACCTTATAACCGATGATATCGACAACCAGATTCGTATAAACGATATCCGTAGCAGTTGAAGAAGGCAAAGTAGGCTTTCTCGATGAAAAGTCCATTGGTACACCTACAAGGAAAACCGTAAGAGGCAAGGCAGAAGTATTACAAGCACCGAGAGTCAAAGAAAGTTCCCAAGAGGAAACCTCCACTCAAAAGGACGGTTCCTCTAAGGAAGTTGTTCCTATTCCCATTCCCAAGTCGAACCGCAAATAAAGCTAGTGGATGAAAACTCGAGAAAGTTCCCAAGAGGAAACCTCCACTCAAAAGGACAGCCTCTAAGGAAGTTGTTCCTATTCCCATTCCCAAGTCTCGAACCGCAAATAAAGCTAGTGGATGAAAACTCGAGGAAACCGAATCGATAAAGAGGTCACCTACTCAAACCGCAACCGATGTCACTCCAACAAGAGCTAAACCTCCCACCCAAAAGTCGACCAAGGCAAAGGGAAAACTCCAAGATTGAGCATGAAGAAGAAAGCTCATATGAAGAGCCACCGGATATCGACTACGTGAAGAAGTTCAAAATCATTAGACTCCAACACGCGCAAAAGAGTTCGAACAAGAACAAATGCATGGCCGGGAGGGTCAAGTGGTGGTGTCCAATCTACACCAACCTCGATGCGGTTAATCAACCCGATAAGGAACCGTGCCACCACTCTTGAGCAACAACAAAAGCGCCGGAGGATTCTATTGATTATGACTTTGAGGAACCCGAAAAGGAAAAGTCCGAGAAAAAAAAGTCGATGAAGAGGTCGCACCAAGCTAAAGGTATGAAGAGGCCCGAACTCAGTCAAGAAAAGGCTAAATCTGGATAAGATGACGAAGTGAATTATGATGATTTTCTTCTCAACAGTCCAATTCGTTCCAAGGAGGAAACTTCTGAACCTCCTAAGGACCCTGAATCTCCTCATGTCTCTTCATCATCAGATTCGTCTTCTCACTCTTCACCTCCACCATCCAGAGGAACAACCAAATCCACATCCAAATCAGTGAAGAAACCAACAGACTCTTGGTTATCCCGGGCTAAAACAAGGATTTCTAAAGCTGTCAAGCAAGTTAGGAAGAAAGACGTGCTCAACAAAAAGCTAAATCAACTCGCTGACAACATCAATTTTCTTCATGCCGAGATAGACAAGATGTCTAGTGAAAGGGAGTACGTCCAGAAGTTCATGCAACGTGATCTTCAAGGGGAAATGAATGAGATGATCAAGGGATACACTCACAAATTCCTTCTCGACACCGTTCCTGGAGTGACAAGAGAAATGTTCAACATACAACTCTATCCGAATCTGATGCATTTGGCCAAGCAAACTATAAGATCAACACCCATGACCGTAACAATCAACCCAATCGATCCTATAGTGTTCTCGATGTCAATTGGTTTCTAGCTGGTAACTCAAATGTCTAAATGATTCGCAACATTTACTTCTTACGAAGGTAAATTGTTTGATGCATTGTCGAATACCAACTCAAATCAAGATGCGAGAAGAAGCTCAAAGGCCTAAACGCCCAAGAGACGATGAAGATAAGGATAAGGATAAAGATAACGAGCCTAAACGTCCAAAGAAGTCCGAGAACCTCCTCCGTGCCACCACCACCCCTAAGGACTCCAACAACAAGACGATCTCCTCGACGCTCTTCATCGACAAACCTCGGGACTCGAGTTACCACCCAGCACAGAGAAAACCGTGATCACTTCGAGTATACTGGTGGTGACGATGAGGAAGTCCCGAGCCCCAACAACAACCCACCTCTCCCGCTTCAACAAAGAAACCATCATCCTCATCAAGGCCAAAGAAAAAGAAGAAGACGCCCAAGGTCGATGTCGCCTCATGGCTAGACGAAGACGACACCGAGTATGATTGGTTCTCCATACTTGTTGATGCTACTCCCGCCTAACCGATGATCCGGATATGGTAGAAGGTCGACGTTGGAGCATGCTAAGTTACCGCAAGAAAAGTTCCGAGTGAAGAAGATGATTTAAATCGAGTTGAAACGAATCAAGAATGAAGCCTTTCAACTACTCAAAGACAACCGAAAAGTGCTATTGAAGTTGAATATCACCTTGAAAACATAGCACGAGCCATGTCTAACAACATTGATTGGCTCAACCTCAAGCAAACATCAACTTCACCGTAAGAGACAAGTCTCCATACTACATCGATTGGTCTAAACCTCTACCAACGACACAACCGATCAACCTAAGATTCCATTCCGATACTTCTTCAACAATGATTTGGAATTTCTTCTACACGGTAGCGATGGTCAAGAAATACGCTACATCACTTACACTTCCGCTCCCTACCGCCATATACTCCAACCGCATAGCCATCGAAGAAAAGGCTACCCACATGTTTTCCAACAACAGTGGAACGGTATGACATTGATGCAATGTACGGATTCACCATTGGCCGTAACGCCACTAATCTACTACAAAAGTCGCCAGTTCGAAAGTCTCAACATGAAGTGTACAAATGATAAAGGGATCGTTGTTGTTAAGTATGTCACTCTTCGTCTAAATGGGATTACACCTTCCTCAAGACTATCGTGGTCATAAGACAAGATGAAAGGGACTATGAATTATGTGAAGCGGACTTTCAGAACTTGTCTCTCAATAACATTGAAGATATGTATCTTGCCAAGGTACGTGGAAGAATGAGACAATTCTCGACTAAAATTCAACGTGAATACATCAAGTCCTTGCTCATCTTCATCAAGCATAGTGATCCAGAACGTAGAAGATTTACAACTTGTCGTTGAATCATATCGACTCGCTTCAACCTCACCGCACCTCAACTAGAACTTCCGACATCAACCAACTTCCACAATACACTCTTCAAAGAAACCATTCGAGTAGTTTACCGTAGTGAACTACAACGCAACCGCTTGATGGCGTGTAGAGATCTTCATAAGTTTGGGGATCACATACCAAGAAGGTCAAGGACGGCTTGGCTTATAGGTTGAAGGTGATACATGAAGGCATTGGGTCTCCAAAGCGATGGAATTCTCGTGAAAGACGGATGTTAACAGGATCATCACTCGGATCGATGAAAGGTTGTGCTGAAGGACCGCCTGTAACTCGGAGAGCTTTGTAGGTGGTCATCCCAGATTACTCTCACAAAGCTATCAACGCCTGCTCGCATTCCCGAAAGATTGATGGACTACCGGTACCCTTAAACTGCTTCATTTTATATTTGGATGTGTGATTAATTAATGACTATGGTTTGTGCACTCATAACAGTGTACAACCCATACTTGTAATGAAAGGACCCTGTGGTACGCTTCAGTGCCACAATCCTTATAAAAGGAGCGAAAGCTTCTTACTTTTGAGTAAAACTTATCAAATCTTTCATTTTTCAAAGGTTTTGCTCAAAAGAACAAGTACTTCCCCTTATGATTCTCAAAACCTCAAAAGTTTATATCACTTGTTGAGGGGGAGTATTTGATTAAAAACTTTGTTCACAAATTGTTCTTTGTGGTAATCTTCCCGCAAAACTCGAAATGGACATATTCGATATCAAAATTTCGTCAAAAATAACATTTATATGCCATTTTTGAGGGGGAGAAAAATTATGTGATAAGAAATATGTTGTGAAATTGCAAATGAATCTTTGTGCTATAGACTTAACCAATGAATTGACGAAACCCTAAATGTTAGTAACTCGAAAAGACTTGTCCGGGACGGGTAATAATTTCAAGCTAGTTCGCTAGTGATGTAAACGTGTCTCGCAAAGGACTTGTCCGAGTATAATGTACCATTCGAGAAACTATTGGTAGACAAGAACTTTGACGGGTTTGACAACCTTTCGAGGCTTGTCCACACCTTCAAGATAGTTATTAGAGCTAGTTGTCACCTAAAACTTGACAATGTAACTTTTTAACTATGCAACGTAACCGTGTCTCGCGAGGGATTGTCTATCTTGAGTTGATCAATTCAAAAGTGCGCGCTCTTCTCTCACCATGCAAACTTCTGTCAAAACACTTAAGCATGTGTGGGGGGGGGAGTATTTCTGCAAAATCTTATACTCTCACAGTGGTTCAAAATGGTTTTACTCATAACCACCTTGAGAGATTTTTCGTGAAAATGGTTTTATGGCAATGGAGTTATAAGGTGATTAAGGTTAGGAATAACCGTCCTATGATCCGCCTGAGCTGGAGGGATCTACCCAAGGACATTACCAATAGTTAGAATTAGAAGTCCTTAGGTATGATTATAAAAAGGAGAAAATGAGAAGCGGAGAAAGAAGGAGTTGAAGAATTAAAAAGAAAAGCAAAGAAAAGGGTGAAAAGAAATAACCCTCCATATTATTCAACTTAGGGCGCACACCGGGTTCAATTCATATGCTACCTTGGTTGTCACTAGATGACACCGTATTGAAGATTAAAAGTCGTCATGGACCCAAATGACGCATGCACTAAACCTTCTTAGCCACTCAAGTTTCTCCCAAAGAAGCTTGTTTCATTCTCACAGTGGAACCCCACGTAAACTATCGGCCTCTCTTAGAGATTGTTGGTATTGAAGAAGGAGACCTCTCCCTAGTCTCCGCTCAGAAAACCAAAGCGCACTATTGAGTCTAGAGCCGAGATTCATCAAAAGATCTTTTAGGTACACTTGACATTTTATCGCTTGTCGCTCAACAATAAGAACGCAAGTGATTCTTTATCGTGTCCTTCACGATCTTAGCAACTGTCGAGAACATTTATGAGAGGTTCACAATTGTGATCCTCGGTGATTGAATGGAAACTCCTTCCGTGGTCAACATCAAACAGCCCTAACAAAGCAGTCACTTCGGTAACTCCCCGTGGATTACGCTTAGTGTGTCTCAAACGGTCTGATCGTGAGGTGATGCTTCGTGTACCTCAATGACTCATCCGAATCGTAGGTGTACTTCGGCACATCGCATCTCACTTGTGGGACTCCAGCTCAGAACGGCCTTTGTGAGAATTAGAGTTGTGTTTTCACACTATGTCATAACACTCTCGAAGTTCAAACTTGTAAGTGCGCGGAACCGCTTACTACTAACCTTTCTTATGTTTTCTTCTTATGGAAGCTCGAGCGGATCGATCGTGCGATTCTTCACATGCTTATACCAACAACATCACTAATGGAAGTTCTCTCAAAAGGCAACACAAAGTCGAATGATTCTTCGTCAAGTCAAAGAATCTACAAAGTTTAAAGACTAAGAGAACTTTATCAAGATCGAAATCCAACGTCAAAGAGCATGTGAGCATGTTGAAGAAATACGTGGAGACACCGGAGCAACGGTCGCACCGATGCGCATAACAACAACATACTATCACTACCATCACAAAGAACAAAGATCAAAGAACAAAGGAAACAATTTCTCTACACTGGGGAGATTGTTTGAATCAAGACACTTCTTCTCACAAGAAAGAAGAATGTCAGAAGACGTCAAAGCTACTATTACATCTGCACCTACATCGTTTATCACTCTTTCATTCATCACCAACACTTAGGGGGAGATTGTTGGAATCACTCCTAAACATTAATTCAAGTGTTAGTGATTCATATGTAATAGTTAGCTTAATATGGCCTTTATGTTTGTTATTAAGCTAAGGCTTATGTAGAAGGCCCATAAGCCTTGGCCCAAGCCCATAAGAAGGGAAAGAGTCTAGAAGTGTTGCCCTAGCTCCTTGCCCTATAAATACCTCTTGTAAACCTTCTATTGAAGGTTGGTTGTTCACTTTTACATTTATCCTAACCATAAACCTTTCTTTACATCTTACGCATAAGTGTATATCGTGTTCATCCGATCCATTCTTTCTCTTGTTTCTTATATTGATGCTTGTGTTATAAATATGGGAACCTAACAGGTTCGGCTACAAGGACACCTTCCTTGCCCTACTCCACTCCCCGAGTCACCTACTCGAGAGTTCGTAAGCACTACACCAACTCCTTTTGGCGGAGAAGCCTTCACAACGTCGCTTAACCTTTTTCCGGTACAAAGCTAAATACCGAGTTCCTTCACACCAAGGCGAACCACACCTAACACAACGTCGCCTACCCTTTATACGGTGCTAGGCTAACCACCGAGTTCTTTCACACCAAAGAGAACTAATCCTATCACAACGTCGCCTACCCTTTATTAGGTACTAGGCTAAGCACCTAGTTCCATTACTATGGAGGAACTACTACCCTTCACAACACAACACCTAATATCAAGGAGATCCACTCCTTGTTAAAACACCATCAATGATATCACCATCCTTGGAAATAAACAAATACTTATATGTATAACGATGCACCTCATCAATTATACGACCTATGCATTCTTCCCAAATGTGACTTGATTTGATTCTTCGGCATCCTTCACTAATGCCTTTGACACAACGCTTGGCACCCTTCATTAATGCCTTCGTCTTGACACCTTTAGCATTTTCACTAATGCTTTGACACGGATGATGAGCACCTTTTACTAATGCTTTCATCTTGACACTTTCAGCATTCTTCACTAATGCCTTCAACCCAACATCTATGGAGAAAGAAAGAACTATCAACAAGAGAACTTTAGTTGTCTTGATGATGACGAAGCATGGCAACTCATGGACTTGAGCTTGCACGTCTTCAAGAAGTGGTGATCTCGCCTTTAAGAGGAACCTAGAAGATCACACAAAAACAAAAGACAAACTACATAGATCACTTGGATCTGAGGTTAGAGGGTTATAATACTTGGGGAAGTATGTGTGTAAAGTAGTGAGTAGAAAGGAAGAAATGGCTCTCTATTTATAGAGAAAATTCTCTATTGTTCCCCGGATCCCACGGATCCCTACCACAAGGGATCCGGCTAGCACAAACCCAGGCATCCGTGGAATGCTCCTCTTTGCCGATGGGTATTTTTGGTTATGGATCATGGGTCATGGGTTGATCCATGGTTTCTTCCTAGATACAATGTATCTTAAGGATACAATGAACTTGGTTATGTGGTGTATATAAAACCATGGGTTATGGGTCAATACCATTTGCTAGTTTTTACCCATTTAGTATATACTTGTTTTTACCCATTTTAGTATACTTAGTTTAAGTATATGCTAACCCAATATGTAAACACTAGTTGTTGTACATATGTATCTAAATCATAAAATCACTTATACTTGTTTTATGTGAAAATGTAAGTGTGTTAGGAAACTATTAACTTAAACTATTTACGTATTCTATTTGTTTCGTTAAAATGATTTTACGTTTGTTATCGACAAAACATTAGAAGATCGTAAAATATAAATAAACGTTTTTACAGCTTATTTGTATTAACATAATATATGATCATAACCCTGATGTGGTAGTTTTACCTGATAGTGTTGCAAGAAGGAAGAGGGCTTTTAAGTTTGCAAATGGTTCGAATAAGTGACGAAAACGTGCTCCTCCTTAAAGATTGCAAAGTTGCAATGGGGTGTCATGAAGTGTAGTCCAAAATCGGATTAAGTTGCAAATGTTTTGCAATTTCGTTTGACACAAGCTCCCCCTAGCTTTATGGTGTCAAAATCTTCATGTGTTATTTTGAAAATCTACAAAGTAAAGGTTAGAAAACAAGAGTATAGTGCATAATTTCCTGCAAATAAAACTCAAGTTAGGAGAAATTTGTGCTTCGCACCACGGATCCCACGGTTCCTTTCTTGGAGGATCCGTCTAGGCATTTTGAGGATCCTATTGTCTGCATGACGGTTTCTTCAAGAATGAGAGTGTTTCAATCAATGCTAACGAATATGTGAAGTAGTATATGATATATCAAGCACAACACATAAAGCACATAATAACTATGGCATATAGATATTCATTCAATAAAAACAAGAGATGATCAACCAAATCTCTAAAACTAAGAGAATGAACTAGCCATATAAGTGCTACTAATGCTAATGAGTTATCCATACTCTAGATTCAACTAAAAACTTAATGATGATCAAGGATGATGTTAGTGCAAATATTACGATATTTAATCTATACAGTCTCGTTTGTTTTGATTGATGACAAACATGTAACTTGTAATACATAACGTAAAATGTACAAGTTACTTGTAATCACACTTTATCTCATCATCCCTTCAACACACTTTCTCTCTACCCTTCTTGAATCTTTTAGATATGTAGATAACTGTCACAATTCTCAATTTCCGGTCATTTCTCATACTCCATATTCATCATTTCACAACGGTTCGTGCATGGTTTTGCATTTTTCAATTAAACGTTTATTTTCTTATTAAATACACGCTATCGCGTAATTAATTATTTTGAACAATTGATTCAATACTTCCAAACATTATCCCGATATATTTTTATACTTACATTAAGTTTATAAAAATAATATTATGAGTTTACCCAGTGTTTTAAATTTATTTTTTTTTGTATATAAATTGTTAAATTTATATTATTATGACGGTTTTCTTAAAAACTACACGATAATTATTATTTCACTCAAATTTTGCAAGAAATGTATTTTTATAATCTTTATGACCTCAATATATTTTACTTTGACTCGTTAAAATTTATTTTTATCTAACGCTACCTTAAATATTCAAATGTGTATACAACTTACTAATATTACTTAACAATGCTACAAGTTACTACTTCCATTCAAGTAACTTTCATTACTTTACTTACACATTTATATACATAATAATAAATAATAAATAAAATAAATAATATGTAATATTAAATATATGATACACCAAGATTTTACAAGATTTTCTTACTTATCTAGTCTTACACTCCAAGACTTTTACACATACAACTCAATAATGCAAAGTGAAAGATCAAAGTTTCTCTTCCTCTTTCTTCTCCACAAACCGCCAACCACAAGCATATAGGAGGAGATCATCAAAAATTTCAAGTCAAGTTTTATACACTCTAGTATCACTCTTGATTAAGGTTGTGAAATAAAAACCTTGGGTGATTAGGAAAAATCCTTTGTTCTTATAACCTCATCAAGTAACTTGTAAGCATAAAACTTCATCTTTTACCTTTTCATATATATTTTTCATGCATTTTTATGAAGTCCATATGATCATATTTGCATAAGTTGTAGTTTTTATTCATGTTTATCAAATGTTATCACCCATATGTGTCCTATTAATTTTTATAACAAGTATGTACTAGTTAGAAGTTTATAAAATATGAGGAATGAAAATGAACCAACAAAGTGAGTTTTCATCTTTTGACATTAAAGGTTTTATGTAGTTTATGTTAATTAGTAAGTTGAAAACACTAGTTTTAAACCCCAAAATAGTCTTTTATCATATATGGTTCGACTAGTATTTTATTTTTAGTAGGATTGGCGAAGTGTAGTTCAAGGATTTTTGTGGTGTAGTTGTGGTTAAACAAGTAGATAAAATGGTAAAGTTTAAAATAAGCGGAAGCGTCAAATTTATAATCTTTCCAAAAGTTAGTCATTTTATAAGTTTTATTAAAGTTTTAGAAAATAGATTTTTATCCATGAACGTGGCCTTTTGAACGGACTAAACGGAGTTATAACGAAAAGATACGTGGTTTTTAAGTTACGATTTAAAAACTACCATTTTCCGGAAGATGTACATGCAGTCCCGATTTTCATCTGACCAAGCAGTGGCCTTAAACTTTCTGTGAAATCTTCAAAGTTTAAAAATATATTAGTACACTTAATTACCTTCGCGTGGATATAAAGAACTTGAAAAACGGACTTAAAACGAGTGAGTTATGGTTAACCAAACTTTGGGTCAAAAACGTGCTGAAAACACTATTCACAACGTTAGTATGCTGTCAGGACTTTTAATCAAGGTTTTGAGGGTCTAAACGGACGTTTCGGGGGAAACGGACCTTAAAAACAAGTTAGTTTTCCTATGTATATATTACATCAAGTCCGATGTAAACCGATTTTTCAATTACTAAAACCGTTACATAGTTTTAACTACATTTTCACCATTAGCTCTAAAGTGATTATTTTTGACATGGAACCGTCACACATTCAAGTAACAATATTTTTATATAACTAGTTTTCAAGTAGCATATTGGGTGATACGTTTCGGATCATGCATTCAGACAACATATCATAACTCAAGTCATGACATTCATTTTAGGTCATGGATAGTTTCCGAGCCTCATTTTCGTGCACTTCATTTTGTTAGCATATCAATCATACAGTGAGTTCATACCCGCTTTTACTCGTTTAAATTCTTATAAACTATTTGGGGCGAGATACATGCTTATTTATCAAAACATTTAAACTCTTTACCAAACATCATTACTTATACCTTAGACTTGGTGCGTGTAGTGACTAGACTTAAACAAGCATCCCAATATTTATATGTTGGAAGGCCATTTATTTGGATACACCCAACGTGAGTCGTTGGAGGAACATCCCAATATTTATATGTTGGAAGGCCATTTTATGGATACATTTCAACGTGAGTCGTTGGAGGAACATCCCAACACGAGTTGTTGGAAGACCCTTGTGGTGATATTTATACTTTTAACTACCTTAACGCGCATATTCATGATTGTCATTCTATTTTAGGCAATGGGTTGTGAACACACAGGTTGCAAGTTTTGTATGGGCGGAACTTGGAACTGGGTGGATTTACAATGCCTTTGCTGTGTGAACATTTCTCAAAGTATTTCAGATCATTTTATTACAAACTTATGAACTCACCAACCTTTGTGTTGACACTTTTTTAGCATGTTTATCTTAGGTTGTTAGGTGATAGCATTTCATGGAGCTTTTGGGTCACATGGCATACATCGGAGTCTTGTGCTTTTAACAATTACCATTCGACATGTTTTGTAAACCTTTATGTATTATCAAACTTTGGGATCTCATGTTGTGTAAACTTTAACATTACTTAATCGAATGGTAAACTTTTCAAAACGTCTCATTATAGAGGTCGTTTTCTGTATCCATACTTTGTGCTATGACGTCATACTCCAATGACACTATCGTTCCGCTGCGATATTTTGGGGGTGTGACAATAACAATGTAGAAACATACATTAATCACCCTCACCATCACATGATCATAATGCTTCTAACATTCATCTTTGTTGTAAGCATACTCTACATCTTGATCAACCAAAGAAAGCTTGGAGATCTAGCCATCTCCACTCATCACAAGATGAAGATCTATCACAACAAGTTTAGGGAACTTGTGATCTTCATCATGAAGGCTTCCTATCAATGGAAGTTCATTTAGAAGTAGTCATTCATATCCATTAGACATTTGTGTCATGGATCATTAGTGTAAACATCATTGCATCATAACAACACTTTCACCAAACTAGATTAGATGGTTTATGTGTTTGTGCCATAAAACACAAGGTTTGTTATGTTGGGCCATAAAACATATTGGGAGTGGTTGTACCCTTGTAAAAGAACTCGACATCTAGCTTAGTGTCGGAAATATTGTATAGGCAACGTTAGGTTGGTTCTACCTCGAACTAGAACCCGGTATTTAGCTTTGTACCGGAAAAAGTGTAGCGACGATTGTAAGGTTTTCTCCACGAGAAGGAGCTTGTTGATTTAGTGAAGTAACTCTCGAGTTGGGTACTCGAGGAGTGGAGTAGGCGGAAAGGAGATCCGTGACCGAACCACTATAAATCCTCGTGTTCGGTTTGCACTTTCCTTTCTTTATCTCTTTACTTTTATACTTGCACTATACTATTGTTTGTGATGTGGTTTGATGTTCATGATTGTGTGACAACTTGGTTTACCATGCTTTATATTAGTCACAAACAATAATTGGTACTTTCATATTATAACAAGCTTCATAAGCGATTTGATACTAAAGATCTAAAGTTTTTAAACGGTAACGATTCACCCCCCCCCACGTTTCCACAATTGGTATCGAGCCACGTAGCTTGTATTTTCAAAACAAATGGTTTTTAAAATAGAGTACGATCCATGTATCAAATTACCCGTTGAAGCGAAAAATAATACGAAAAATGCTTTGCTTGTTATACTTAGAAATTTTGTTGTTAAATGTAACTTTGTATACAAGCTTGAAGGTTTTCTTGAAAAATAAAATAAAAGTTTGTTGAAAGAACTAGTAAATATTGTATTATGTGCTTATAGAAAATTTACGAAGAAATATGATTTTAAAGGAGTGTTTGGGATAACTATAAATCTAGTTGAAAATCACCTCCATAAATGTTTAAGATAAGTTACATAAGTAGATATGTTGTTAAATATGTGTATTATATGTTTACTATGAAATCTAGTAAGTCGCACACGCTTTCTCTATGTCAAATATTAGTTTTGGTGAATCATCTCGAGGACCACGGCACCAAATCTTATAAATGGCGGATCCCTTTATTTGGTTCCGTGGAATCCGTCTCAGACAAGATACGAGTTTTTGGGCAACTTCAAAAATCATAACTAATTAACCGTAAGTCCGTGCGAGTCGAGCCACATATCATTTTAAAGGGAATTGAGTCTACTTTCACTTAAAATACCTTCATGGCCTGAGTCTAATTTTAAATAAGTAAAATAGACCAAATACTACAGTATGTCTAAAATATTAAGTTTCGCTTTAACATAAAACTCAAATTTTGAATCAAACAATTTAAGTTGGTATTCTTAGAACTTTGATACAACTTCTTTTGAAACTAATTAATTTGGTAATATGTTTAAAGAAAATAAATCAAGCTTGGTATACATCGTCATATTTAAACGCTAAATGACGAAAAGTGTTTTCTTGTCATACTATGCTAAATGACCACTTGTTTATGTTGTTTGCATATATGTTGCTTGCTTATTTTAAAATTATTGTTTTCACTTGTTTTTTTGCATAATATAAGTGTCAATCTTGCCATGTTATTTATTCGCTTGCTTGACGATTTCTTGTTTATGCACACTAGGACATTTGCTAGATTTTGTGCACTAAGTTGGAAAATTGTTTTACCATCACTTATAGACTTAGATCACTTCTTTTGAATAGGTTATACTAACATCTCGCATAACTTATGAAATGTCATAACTCACTTAGCAATAAGTACTAAGTAAATTTGTCAAGTACTTTAAAAAATAGAGTTTTTAAGAGAGTGTTTGGTACAAGGACAAAAACAATGTTGTATGATGTCATTTATGTGTTCTTGCTTCGTAGGATGATAAAATAACTTAAAACATTGATGTATGCTAACCGGTTCATGAAGGGGGATAACACACGGGTGTTATCAAATTTTACCCATTTTCACTTATATGTGAAAATCGTTAGCCCTTGTTCAAAATCAATGCTCCATTATGTTTGTGTATGCGTCATTGACTGTTCCTAACTAGAAATAGTTAATGCCATATGTTTTGAGAAAAAATTCAGGTTTCAAAAAAGTCCCCGACACCTAAAAATGGGTCTCAGAAGATTTGGTCTCCATGACTGACGGCACCATTAATTTGGTTCCGTCGTTATGGATTTTGGTACCGCCATACCTGCAGTGCACTGTGCAAAGACCAATTTAAGGGTTCCTACTGTAAAGAAATGGTGCCGTGAATCCTACAGGTAAGTTATTGAATTTTACTAAATCCCGCAATCTAATTTACCAAACTTCATTTCTAGGATAGTTGTTAATGCATATCTTTCATACCTCACTCAACACATCCTCAATGGATTAACTTAGGATGTTTGACATGATTTTAGACACTTCCATCTCATTAGAAACTACCATCTTTGTATGGATTAACATCAAATCCATGAATCCTTAGTTCCATAAATCGACACATTCAAGATGATCATTTTCACACCTTCATCATTACTTTTCCTCAAGCTTAGCATTTCTTAAAGCAAAGTCAAAATGACTAAATCCTTAACCTCAAATAAGCCACTTAAGAAAACCACTAGGATTAGCATTCGATCTTGTTGCTTCATTAACTTGAGCCCTTCATCCTCGGACTCATTACCTCTCAACATCTCATCACCCATTCAAGATGTGAACTTTCTAAACTTGAGTACTCCAACTCCACCACCAAAATCACCCACCATCATCCAAAACAACTTCACCGCCAAAGTCTCTAAAGCTTGTACCTATCAAACTTTTGCAACACCACCAACATCTCCTCACCCGTCATGGATGACTTAGATGACTTACGAGACTAATAAACCTGGACTCATTATTTGCAAAGATATCATACACAAGTCTAACATATGACTATAGATATTGTTTTGTATCTACATGTATTGCCTCACCTGGTTAACATGAAAATAATGTGTCATCCTTCAAGACGATACGTATTTACATCGAGTCATAACTCACACATATGTTAAATACATATTATCAAGTCTTGTTATCCTTGAGTTCAATCTAAGCTTTATAATCTCAACAAATAAGGATTGACAACTTAAGTATTTCATCCGAAATATTCAAGTATATGCGACTTACGATTGTAGTCATTAAAAGTCATATCCGAAAAAATCAACACCCAAGTATTTTAACAACACATGTTGAAACACTTATCCAAAACAAACAACCCACGGTGCCACTTATCCCTCTTTGACACCTACTATCCCTCTTCCATCTTTTGGCACCATTAACCGTATTGCTCATGAACTTACAAGAGTATACTTTAAATCAAACGTGCCCTTTCAAGGTAAACCTATACCTCACCCCTAAGCTTCATAAACATAACCAAAACTTCAAGCACTTCACCCACTAGTTGTAGCAACCAATGAACCATAAGAATTAGTATCCGTATTTTTGTGTTCAACATCTATGGACAAATATTCAACCTAAGTACTCCCATAGCACAACAAACCCCTACATCACCACATCCTTATTTAGACACTAGAAGACCTACCACCTAGATCAACCAATCCACCATCCTTACCATCATTTGAATTCGTTGAGTGTATTGCTCAAAAGCCCTTGTGTCTAACACTTGTATCGAATCAAATGCACGTTTGAACAAACTCAAACATCCTTTCCAACATATAAGGACTTAGATAATTCATTATGGCTAGAACCTCAACTATCAAATAAGCATGGTGCTCTTGGTAATTGTTGTCAATTTCCACTAGGTATAAGTAGTACTACCTTCACAAATTATCAAAGTATTAGTAATACTTGTCGTTAAACTTCGCATAAATTTCGTTAAACCTCAAATCAACATTTTAACAACATATGTTAAAATCCAATCTCAAAGCCAACATCATACACCCCAAGCAACAATGACTTTTGAGGAGTATACATAAGAAACTCGAGTGAATTCCTCTTGTCATCATCTAGTGAATATAATCTTGGGACCAAGTTTATTTAGATGGGACTATCCGATTCAAACACTTTGGCTTCATATCTTCATTTAGGAAAACATGATGTTTTGAAGAACATTATGACTAAGATTCATGCGTTAAGATTTCATCCTGTTAAAGGATATTGTATATCCTATGCATCATTCTTGCGACATAAATAGTTGTGTTACAAGAGATTTCATTACACCTCATTGGCTAAATGATCTTGAAACAAACATCTACAAGTTCTATGAACTAGCATATCCAATTCATCTTGTCATACTTGTTTTCATAAGCATGATAACTTTATCCCATGGGATAATCTCATTTATTGAAAGATACTATTTGTATCTATTTCCTTTCAAGCGTACATCATAACCTAACCTTGCTCAAACCGAGTGCACATCCAAGGTTAAAACTACACATCTTTAGAGCATACACAAGATCTATTGAAGTTGGTAACCTCAGTTAGATTATTGTTAAATAAAATACCAAAGAGCTTTCTTGAGAACGTTCTTAGTTTAACATATTCTCTAGTCTTAGATGATCAATTCACATTTAAATTACACACTTCAACTCAACATAAAAGATGTCATCCATTAGATCATACAATTAGCTGTGTAATTTGAACAACTTTAGATTCTAAACACAAGATTAAAACACATTGTTTATCAAACACACCATTGTTAAAATTCATGTGTATAACATGACGTCTTCATCACCTTAGTTATATTGCATATTAGTTAAGTCACATTAAGCCAAGTATTGGTAAACTATCATCTTTTATGTATTTTAATATGCAAAAGTAGGAGTTCCCATCTTTCTAACATGAGAATGACTCTTGGAGAACCTATTGCACTAGAAACTCAATTCAACCTAACGGTTGAATTGCTTCTGAGAGAAGTTGGGTATGTGGAATCACCCGTAAAATGGTCGTGTTTAGCCTTAATTGAGCACCGCTAGTAATAGTCTCATATTCATTCTCCAACTTGAAAACTGCTTTTCCTATACTTGCCTAAAGTAAGTGTTAAAACATTGATAGTTTGCTTCGCCTTAGAATACTAATCAAACAGTAGTATATATGACTTTTCTTTTAAAACCACTTGCATTGCACTTACATGTGTTGATTACATGTTCTTGTTTGATACGATAAGTTGATTTAACATTATCTTAGTGTTTGATAACTAGTCAAATGTGTAAACCTTAGTACGGTTTTATCTTCATAATGCTTGTATTCTTGTTTCATGCTACTAAACGTTTAAACCTAAACTTTATTTGCATGTTACTTACCATTGAATTATTTTTAGCATGATTAACATGTTACTTATGAACTCATAATATGCCATTTTGATACGTGATAATTTTGATATGATATATTTGTGTTTGAAAGCTATTAGTTGGCATTCATTACATCTATGTGTAGTACGATCCAAATGATACATGCTCCAAATTGTTATGTCTTAAACATGGCTTGCATGAATATTTCATTTTGTTTCTTTTGCTTCTTGTCACACTATTTGTTTGCTACGTGTGCACATATAATCTGTCAAAGTGCTTTTGGTATGACAAACTTTTAGAAGCTTTTTATCTTACAAATTAATCACATAGATTATTGTATATCCAAGTATGCTTAAGTGGCTAAGTCTAACGACAAAACAATCTCATAATGAAATGTCTTGAATAAAGTCGTATCCTTGCATAATATGATTGTTTTGATGCTATCTTGTGTGGTGATTTCTTGTCTACTAAGTGCAATGTGTTATTTTTTCTTATATAATATGTTATCATTTGATTTCTATCATGTTAACATCTTTTGTCACTAACAATTTTGTTTTGTAGGTTGATAACAAATTATTTGTTATCTCACTTGGTTCTAACTTTTATATGCTCATCTTACATAATCCCCTTTATTGCTAGGTAGATTAGTACTATGCTTTATGGGACCCCTACACTTGCATATAATTTAAAAGCATATAGAATTAAGTTCTAAAGGGTTGGCTTTGCAATTTTGTCTTTTAACCGACCTCTTTCCAAATCTCATTTTTGCTTCCGCTTTCCAAAAATCACCTCCATCATTATTTAGTTATAACAATACTCTAATCCTCTTCACTTCCTATTAGGAAACCACATGCCTCATCATACGATCATCTCGTATTAATCGAGAAGAGGTACGTGACTTTAAGGATGAAGTTCATTGTATGCTAACCATCATCCAAAAAAACATCACTAAGCTCATCTCTTTCGTTAGCCCGAATAACCTCCTAAACACTTTGTTGTCATTCCTTATTTGATACATTACACATTATGTTGGATGTCCACCAATTATGGGGAGAGAAATTCATTCACATAATTGTCTTTTGTCAAATTTTATGTCTCTTAGACTCTACAATACCAACACATAGGTAAACACCACTTAGCTAAAACCGGTTCATGAAACCACAACTAGTTCAACCTTTTCGCACCAATACCTCATCAAGTGAAAACGCATCATGTGTTTTACAAAACATCTTCATCTCCACATATAGGATTTTCCTTAAACTAGCACCTTACAACTTCACTATCTAGAACACCATCATATGATCTTATCCTTTTCTCGCTATCATGCATGTCCTTGTCGAAGCAAACGATATATTAATCAAAACAACCATCTCCAACACGTTGGTCCATCCAACTCTCACTCATATGATGTCATTCTCATCCTCATATAGGTACTCATTATTAGTATTTTCCATATTGTCTTCACTTCTTTTCAAAGTGATAATCATCCATGTCGGTCTAAACCATGCTAATACTACCTTTCCCATTGTCACCTAGATCGGTCATTTATATAATTCGTGTCAATCAATGAACGAATTTATCTTCATCACTTTTATATCTTTTGGTATCTTCATTATAATATTCTTAGATAGAACGCATTATTGATTACTCTTGGGTTGAAGCATATGAGAACTTGCTCAAAACAATAGATTGTTAGCATCAATAAATCATTCAAATCATAACCCTTATGCATCATTGAAATGCAATGTCCATTCACATTTTTTTTTGTCTTTTCCTCTTAGCTTTGGTCACTTGACATGACGAAAGGATTGCATGAGTCAATATTTTTATATTTGCTATACATACGAGTTTCTAACTCCTTAATAGCTTCATACCTAATCACCACCACCTTCCATCACCACTTTCACTAATCATCACCACCATGGATTAGCGAAAACATGCTTTTGTAAATGTCAAGTCATCTACCATCACCACATGAATCCTACCAAGAACCGACACCAACACTAGCACCACTAGTGGCACACCAGTGGAAGACTTCATATCTTCTTTCTAGGAATTATTTTGTAGGCTTTTATCATATTATATTCTCACTTTTCTTATGATTGTAATTAGGAGACTACACTTCATGAGATCTTTGATTATATCATTTATCACATATATACATCTTATTTTTCTTTGTGAAAAAGATGAAATATATTGCACTAATGTTTTTCATTGTAGGTTCATCATCATATACACTCGATTGTATATAACTTACTCATCTAAGGATGAAGTTTGCATCAATTATTTTTCTTATTTTAAGTGCTTCTTGACACCCTAGAACAAGGAGGAATATCCTTTAAGCACTCATATTACATCGTCTATACACTTGGTTGTATATGACATATTTGTCTAAAGACAAAGCTTCTATTATACTAATATTTCTTTTGAAGGTTCATCTTGACGCCCTAGAGCAAGGGGAGCTTCCGTCAAGAATTTACTTAATGCATCTTATACACACTTTGTTGTATAACACTTACACGTCCAATGACGAATATAGTTTTGCACTAATATTTGTTTTGTAGGTTTTTAATCATACCCTAACGCCTCAAACAAGGGGGATCAACCGTCAAGGGGGAGCATGTACGCATTTAGCATCATTCTTACTTTTCAAACAAGCATTTGTGCTTCGATAAAAAGTGGAGAAAATAGGCTAACATTGCTATGCATTTTTCTTTTTTCATATATTTCTCATAATTTTCGTTGCATAAAACTAACCTTGATGTAGGTTAAGCCTCTTTATTTGATCCATGGATCCGCTACCAAACAAGGGACTGATTGAAGTGGGACGGTTTAACTTCACTAGGATGATGCAAGCTCGTCTTTTTGGGAGAAATAAAGTTAAACTCAAGGCACGCCTTTTTGTTTCGACAAAAGGGGAGAAGAGTGAAACGGAGAAGGTAATGTAAAGGTAGTAAGGATACAAGTAACCTTTTACATTTTACTTTCTATTACGTTTACATATCTTTGTCATCATCAAAAAGGGGGAGATTGTTAGTGCAAATATTACGATATTTAATCTATACAGTCTCGTTTGTTTTGATTGATGACAAACATGTAACTTGTAATACATAACGTAAAATGTACAAGTTACTTGTAATCACACTTTATCTCATCATCCCTTCAACACACTTTCTCTCTACCCTTCTTGCATCTTTTAGATATGTAGATAACAATGTAGAAACATACATTAATCACCCTCACCATCACATGATCATAATGCTTCTAACATTCATCTTTGTTGTAAGCATACTCTACATCTTGATCAACCAAAGAAAGCTTGGAGATCTAGCCATCTCCACTCATCACAAGCTGAAGATCTATCACAACAAGTTAAGGGAACTTGTAATCTTCATCATGAAGGCTTCCTATCAATGGAAGTTCATTTAGAAGTAGTCATTCATATCCATTAGACATTTGTGTCATGGATCATTAGTGTAAACATCATTGCATCATAACAACACTTTCACCAAACTAGATTAGATGGTTTATGTGTTTGTGCCATAAAACACAAGGTTTGTTATGTTGGGCCATAAAACATATTGGGAGTGGTTGTACCCTTGTAAAAGAACTCGACATCTAGCTTAGTGTCGGAAATATTGTATAGGAAACGTTAGGTTGGTTCTACCTCGAACTAGAACCCGGTATTTAGCTTTGTACCGAAAGCGAGTGTGGCGACGATTGTAAGGTTTTCTCCCACGAGAAGGAGCTTGTTGATTTAGTGAAGTAACTCTCGAGTTGGGTACTCGGGAGTGGAGTAGGGCGGAAAGGAGATCCGTGACCGAACCACTATAAATCCTCGTGTTCGGTTTGCACTTTCCTTTCTTTATCTCTTTACTTTTATACTTGCACTATACTATTGTTTGTGATGTGGTTTGATGTTCATGATTGTGTGACAACTTGGTTTACCATGCTTTATATTAGTCACAAACAATAATTGGTACTTTCATATTATAACAAGCTTCATAAGCGATTTGATACTAAAGATCTAAAGTTTTTAAACGGTAACGTATTCACCCCCCTCTACGTTTCCACAGATGAGATAAGTTTTCCTAAACATTCTAAGTTTGAGCTTGTAACTATGATGCTCATTGTAGTTTAGGCTTGTTGACCTCTTCGAAACGTTCGAGGAGGTGATAAAACATGAAACGTTGCTCTTCACGTAGTTCATGTATCAATCTTTCAACATGTTTACAATGATAGAAATCCTTGTCATGGTTTTGAATTTCTTGAAGTGGAGGTTCAAGTGAAGTGGGTTGAGGATCTTCAAATGAAGGAGGAATTGGTGGAGGCTCATTAAGTGATGGCTCTACAATGTTTGAGGGTGGAGGTAAAGAAGCATCAATTTCCATGTGGTCGGGTGGTTGACTTTGATGTCTTCTCATAATCCAAAATGAACTGTTGGGGGGAATGAGAGAGTTTGACATTGGATCAAGTGTTGATTCAATATTTTGATTTTGTTGCCTAACCTTTTCAAGTGAGTTTGTTGGTAGTGGTGGAAGGTGAGATGGCCAAGGAGGTAAGTCTTCTACATTGTGAGAATGTGGAGATGATTGTGAGGTGGCTCTAGGCACCAATGCTGTTGGTTGAGTTGTGGAGGGTATGTTTGGTTTGGTAGAGTTTGGTGATGAAGTCCTAGTGGGAACTGTTTTCTTGAGGATTAGTTTGATTGGTTTCCTTGGTGTAGGAGAAATCCTAGCATTAGTGGACTTAACCGGAGATGATTCGGTTGAGGAAACTTCGTGTATGATCCTAGCAAGTTTCTTGGGTGGTTCTTGAGTAGATGAGTTAGCACTAGGAGCTTTTCTCATGATGAAAAGACTAAAGCGTATGGTTGTAATTCTTGATAATTGTGTTTGTGTTTGATGACTAAAGTGTTCTTAGCAATATGGCTTATAAAGGAAGAGCTTGGCAAGTGCATTTAAGACTTAGACCACTAAGATTCTTTGAAATGTGATGATTAACATGCACAAGGTTGAAGTTCAGAGTTTCACTGATCTAGGAACTCATTTAAGATGAGATGGAGTGTTTGAGTTGGGAAGATGAGTTGAAATGATTGTTTTAAGCAATGTTTGACATAAACTGTCACCCGGATCCCACGGTTCCCTCTCTTGAGGGATCCGGCTAGGCTAATTCTAGGGATCCGACTCTCAGCAGTTATGACAGGTTTGAAATGAGGTTTCTAGGAGCTAAAGCCTATCTCATTTTGAGTGTTTCAGTTCTCCTAAGTGTTTAAGATGACAAGGTACTTGAATGATCAAGGTTAATAACTATTATAGCAAATGATTGCTTCTTATGGAAGGGAGATGAGACAAGATGACTACCAATGGATGTCCAAGGATAACACTAAAGGTTTTGGTGGTGTCAAGTCATAATAAGTGATCCTAGAGATCAGATTTTAGCTTGAGGTGAAATTTGAAAAATCCTTAAAAATTACAAGAATTGAAAAACTAATTTTTGACCCACTTTGAGATAAAGATGACTAGAAACAATTTCCTAAAAATTGTTCAATGTGTCCACTTAAATGTTTTGAAAGGTGAGAAACAATTTGTGAGTATTGAAGCGGAAATATGGTGAGTTTTGATGTGTTGATAAATCAAGAGGCAATTTGATTAAGATCTTAAGTAAGCTTTTAGCGAGTCTAATCCTTTCTCATCCTTGAAGTGGACTTTATTTGACTTCTAATATCATAAGTTTAGCAGATTGTGATGTTCTCTAGAAAGCTATCTTGATGTAAGGCAAGTCGTATTCTCGATCGATGTCACGGATCCCACGGTTCCCTTAAGGAGGGATCCGGTAGGCTAATCCTAGGGATCCGGCATCGCAGATCGAATCTTCACGAATTGATGTGCGATTTTACACACTAATAAATCTTTAAACAAAGCAATAAGAACACGCATGTTATCACAAAACACCACTTATAAAGTCATGATAAAGTAACAATATCCAAATTACCGTAAACCAAAGTGCTAAAACGTAAACATCCAAACATAAAAATAAAAGAAAATAAGCATATTCCTATTGTCTCTTTCGTCAATCCTTTCTTTTCCTTTTTGACGGCTTAGTGAGGTTGTAAGCAAGGTTTTGAATCATGCCCCTCAATTGTTTGAATTCCGCGGTCTCGTTTGGAATGGTTGGAAGTTGTTCGTAGTAATCAAAGGGTTCCAATTCAATGTTTGCAATGGGGTCGACGTCTTCTTCTTCTTCATCTTCTTCTTCTTCACCAGCCGAGGAGTCCGAGAGAGCTTCAGGTTTCTTTCAATTGACCATGAACCGTTTAGGAAAGGTAAGAGGTACCATGACGTGATCGGAAAGGTAATGATCATCATTGATAGGAGATGGTTGCAATGCACCAACATACTTACAAAGTTGTGTTAGGAGCATACCATACGGAAGTACCATGTTGGAAGCTTTGAATACCCCAGCCATTCTCCTTACCATGTAATAGGCAAGATTGAATGTCCTTTGGTGGGTAAGACAATAGATCATTTGCACAAGACATGCGTTTGGATGATCTTTGTTTCAACTAGGCTAATGACGCTTTCCTAAGGATTTCTTCCCATTTTCTAAACATGGGATGCATTTCAAAAGTTCCATTTGAAAGGGATCACGGAATGAGCTTTTGTTACGGTTGTAACGGGATTGGTCGGTCCTAACTTTGAAGATAGTATCTCGAATGGTTTCGGGATTGTTGAGAGGAGTGTTGTAGAGGCTTAGGATCAAGTGCAAGGTTTTGAGCGTTAATTGCCCAATCTTGAGTACATACAAATTCCTTCACAAGGAATGCAAAGAATTTGAGCAAAGGTGTTGAGAGGAAGAATAAAGTTTTGTTTGTTGATGATGAAGGCGATTGAGATGCTATTGTCGGTGTTTCTAATGATCCTAAAGCTTTTGTAAAATTCAAAAATGAAGACCGGACAAATTTGTTCATCTATGTCAAGGAGACAATCAAAGTTGATTGTCGAGAAAACTTGACGAATGTCGGTATCTTCAAGGAAACATTCCTTAACTACACGACCTTCGTAGATAAGTTGTTTTACAAGGCTTTTGAATATTTTACGGTCGGTTTTGGTTAATCCATTTTTACGATAGTAATGAGTTAGGTAATGAACGGTGTCATGATGATCTTGTTGAGTAGCTTTGGGCATGGTTGGTCCTAAAAATACAAATTTTCTAATTAGGTAAAATTAGTTGGGATGGGTTTATGGTTTTGATTTGTATTAACAATGTTGTAAACACAATGTGATTTTGTTAAAAGCCCCTTTTCATGATTAATTTGTAAAGCCCTAATTAAATTAATTGATTAGAAATTAAGAAACCATAAACCCTAGGATGAGGATGATGAAAATTAGAACAAGTTAATGTAATTACTTACAATGGTGTTCTAGGAATGAATACTTGAGAGTATTGAAGCCAATGAGGATGAATTCAGTAGCTTAGTCGTTTTTGTGTTATGTGAATAGAGGGAAAATAATCGGTGGTGATTTTTGAAAGCGTATAGTGAGTTCTGCTCCACTGTTCCCTCGGATCCCTTGTATTTGGGATCCGGCTAGTACAACTAGAGGATCCGCCACGTAGACGAAAAAGGGTTGTTTAGCGGTATTTTTGTAGTAGGCTTATAACTAGCTTACTAAAAATAGTTTGGAAGTATTAGATGAGGATTGTTTATGGATGACGGGTTTTGATGAATCACATATCGAGGGATCATATGTGACAACGGCGTTAGTTTGATTTAATCAAGAGGAATAATATTCCCGATGATGAAAAAGACGGAAAAGTGATGAAAGAGACTTATGATGCTAGTAATTTTAAACAAAGAAAACTGTGAAATAAATTAAACTCATGTAACCTATCTAATGAAAAGTAAAACATACCTCTATGCTTCTTGGTTTGGCGTAATACCAAAAATACTTCATGAGCTTTTAAAGTAATTGTACTTGGTGTACGTAAGTTGTGATTACTTTTTAGATCCTTCCTTGAATGTTGACTTCATTATTCTTTGAATAGAGATGAAGATTTTTGGAGAGATTCTAGCATGAAGATTTCTTGAAAGAAATTGTTAGAATGATCTATCAATGTCCAACAAAATGATTTAAAAGAAATATGACCTTTTAAAAAATCCTTCTTTGTAGTTTTCAAACATACACGGATCGTATCAAGTCTTTAAAGTACAACATACTTTAAGAAACTTGTAACTAAGCTCGATGCCAATTGTGGAAAACTAGAAGGGGGTTGAATAGTTTAACAATTTAAAACTTCCTTTTAAATATTTACATCGACTTATGTCAATCTATTTGGTTGTTTATTTTGGACGTTGATAGATAGATATATAAACGTAATGAAAGATAAAGAGTAAGAAGCACATCACCATAACATAAGTATTTATAGTGGTTCGCTACAAGGACACCTTCCTTGCCCTACTCCACCCCCGAGTCACCTACTCGAGAGTTCGTAAGCACTACACCAACTCCTTATGGCGGAGAAGCCTTCACAACATCGCTTAACCTTTTTCCGGTACAAAGCTAAATACCGAGTTCCTTCACACCAAGGCGAACCACACCTAACACAACGTCGCCTACCCTTTATACGGTGCTAGTCTAACCACCGAGTTCTTTCACACCAAGGAGAACTAATCCTATCACAACATCGCCTACCCTTTATTAGGTACTAGGCTAAGCACCTAGTTCCATTACTATGGAGGAAATACTACCCTTCACAACACAACACCTAAAATCAAGGAGATCCACTCCTTGTTACAACACCATCAAGGATATCAACATCCTTGGAAATAAACAAATACTTATATGTATAACGATGCACCTCATCGATTATACGACCTATGCATTCTTCCCAAATGCGACTTGATTTGATTCTTCGGCATCCTTCACTAATTCCTTTGACACAACGCTTGGCACCCTTCACTAATGCCTTCGCCTTGACACCTTAGCATTCTTCACTAATGCTTTGACACGGATGATGAGCACCTTTCACTAATGCTTTCATCTTGACACTTTCGGCATTCTTCACTAATGCCTTCAACCCAACATCTATGGAGAAAGAAAGAACTATCAACAAGAGAACCTTAGTTGTCTTGATGATGACAAGCATGGCAACTCATGGACTTGAGCTTGCACGTCTTCAAGAAGTGGTGATCTCGCCTTTAAGAGGAACCTAGAAGATCACACAAAACAAAAGACAAACTACATAGATCACTTGGATCCGAGGTTAGAGGTTATAATACTTGGGAAGTATGTGTGTAAAGTAGTGAGTAGAAAGGAAGAAATGGCTCTCATTTATAGAGAAAGTCTCTCATTCCTCGGATCCCACGGATCCCTACCAAGGGATCCGCTAGCACAAACCTGTGGATCCATGGAACGCCTCTTGCCGATGGGTATTTTTGTTATGGGTCATGGGTCATGGGTCATGGGTTGATCCATGGTTTCTTCCTAGATACAATATATCTTAAGGATACAATGAACTTGGTTAAGTGGTATATATAAAACCATGGGTTATGGGTCAATACCATTTGCTAGTTTTTACCCATTTAGTATATACTTGTTTTTACCCATTTTAGTATACTTAGTTTAAGTATATGCTAACCCAATATGTAAATACTAGTTGCTGTACATATGTATCTAAATCATAAAATCACTTCTACTTGTTTTATGTGAAAACTTAAGTGTGTTAGGAAACTATTAACTTAAACTATTTACGTATTCTATTTGTTTCGTTAAAATGATTTTACGCTTGTTATCGACAAAACATTGAAGATCGTAAAATATAAATAAACGCTTTTACGGCTTATTTGTATTAACATAATATAAGATCATAACCCCGCTGTGGTAGTTTTACCTGATAGTGTTGCAAGAAGGAAGAGGGCTTTTAAGTTTGCAAACTACATCACTGATAAAGAAGAGTTTATCCCCACTGTGCAACAAGAATGGAGCAAGCAGGTTTGTGGTTTTAGTATGTTTAAATTCACCAAGAAAATGAAGTATCTAAAGAAATCATTGAAGTAGCTCAACTGGAAAAATGGGAATCTATTTGAGAATGTGGAAAAGTTAAGGAACCAGTTAAAGGAAGTGCAATGTTTAATTGACAAGGATCCTCATGATAAAGGGCTAAGAGATACTTAGGTAAAGTTGATTCAAGAATACACAACTGTTGTGGATGATGAAGAAAAGCTCTTATTTTAAAAGCAAAATAAATTGGCTAAGCTTGGAGACATGAATAATGCTTTTTTTCAATAAGTCTTTAAAGGAAGGTATCAAAGGAATAGAATTGAAAGTGTTTAGGATGTTAATAGTAATATGTTTGAAGGAAAGATGTTGTTGATCGGTTTGTAGGCCATTTCAAAAATTTATTGCGTAATAGTACTAATTTGTTTGGCATTGGTGACAACAAAGCTCTGGTCCAGATGGGTTCACCGCTTTTATAAGAAAGCACGGAGCATAGTTGGGGATCATTTTTGCAATGCGCTTAAGGAATTCTTTCATCTTGGTAAACTTTTAACCGATCTTAATGCTACAAGTAATTTCCTTTATCCCTAAGATCCAATGTACTTTAAAATAATCTTGGGAGGATCAAGAAAGTTTTAGTCAAGTTGGTGGATCTAAATCAATAGTGCTTTTGTGGTGGTAGACAAATCCAAGACAATATTTTACTAACTCAAGAGCTTGAAGGTTATGATAGGAAAAAGGGTCCTAGAAGAGTTTCTTTCAAAATTGACATTCAAAAGCTTATGATACTCTCACCGGAATTTTTTAGAATTTATTATGGGGCAATTTGGTTTTCATGAGAAGATGGTCCAGTGGGTTATGAGATGTGTGAAGATTGCAAGTTTTTCTATCAATGTTGTTAATACAAATAAATCGTAAAAACGTTTGTTTATATTTAGCTATCTCGTTATGTTTTGTTGATAACAAATATAAAGTTATCATAAGTAAAATTATAAGAATACATGTTGTTTTTGCAAAGTATATACATTTGGTCATTTACATAAAATGTTGTAATAAATAAATTGTTGTAATATAATATGTAATAGGATCGGTAATATCCAAGACCCATGACCCATACTCATGGAGCTAATCCATAACCCATGACCTATTGCATGACATCATGCATGAAATCTTTTTGGGTATTATCCATGACCCATGACCCATTATTTAGATACATTGTATCTTGTTGGGTACCCATGACCCAAAGTCCATGAACCATGGCTCATAACCCATAACCTACAACCCAGTTTGTAACCCAAAATCCGATAGATTCGACTAAGATCGCCGGATCCTGAGTTTGATGGCCGTATCCCTTGGGTAAGGGATCCGCCAGAACCGTGGGACATAAGGCTTTTGTGCCTATAAATAGAGCCATTTCTTCATTTTTTCTCACCCTTCTTCTTATAACTTTCTCATATATTATTTCACTCTCCCAGCCTCTGATCATTTTAGTATTCTAGTAGTTCTTCTAACTTTTGTTGTGATTCTCATATAGGTCATTCACAAAGGCGAGATCACGCTATACTACAAGTCATCCAAGTAAATGGTCCTTGATTTATTTGTCCATCCACAATATTTCTGTAGCAAGATCTTGTAATTCATATTTCACATACTTGTTGTGTAATAGTTGTGTAAAGGTTTAGTTTTACCTCGTGGAAGAACTCGGTATTTAGCTTTGTACCGAAAAAGTGTAAGCGACATTGTTAGGCTTCTCTCCGCCAAGTTGAAAGAGCTTGTTGACATAGTGCTTGAACTCTCGAGTAGGGTACTCGAGGAGTAGAGTAGGCAATGAAGGTGTCCTTTTAGCCGAACCACTATAAATCATACTTTCTATCCTTTTACTTTACTTGCTTTCTTTACTTACTTTACTTCCTTTCTTTACTTACTTTACTTATTGTTTCATACTATCTATCCATCTATACGAATTCACATAAGATCGAATCTAAATCTTTGAAACTTAAATTAAAATCGGTAAAACTATTCAACCCTCCTTCTAGTTTTCCACAATTGGTATCGGAGCAAGGTTTACAAAAGTTTTAAAGTAAATTATATTTTAAAAAAATTTCGATCACAATGAGTTTTGAAAATTATAGAGAAGGGCAATCTATGCAACGACCTCCACTACTTGAAACTAATAGTTTTATTTATTGGAAAAATAGATTTGAAACTTATGTGAAATCAAAAGATATTGATCTTTGGTATATTATTGTTGAAGGTGATTTTCAAGCAACTGTAAAAGATGATAAAACTGGCAATAAAGAAAACATTTCTCATGATCGTCTCATCGACGACCAAAAGAAAAAGCTTTCCAAAATTAGTGAGGCAAAATGGTTTTATACAATGTCTTACCTAAAAGGAATTTGAAAGAATTTCTATGCATAAAACCGCTAAAGAAATTTGGAATTCTTTGGTCAGTAACACCAAGGAAATCAATAAGTTAAAAACAACAAAATTGATTTATTTGTTCAACAATATGAACAATTTTCAATATTGGATAAGGATAGTATTGATAATTCTTTTGCTAGCTTTAATACTATTATTACTTCATTACAAGCACTTGATGAGTCTTTTTCTAGTTGTAATCATGTCAGGAGTTTACTGAGGGCGCTTCTATCAAAGTGGATACCGAAGGTGACGGCCATCGAAGAATCTAAAGACTTGTCAATCCTCACTCTCGATGAACTCATAGGAAACCTAAAAGTCTATGAGCTCGTACTCGCTAAAGACTCCGAGGTCTCAAAGGAAAAGAAATAGAAACATAAATCTCTTGCTTTAAAGGCCAAGAAAGTCTCAAGTGATGAAGAAACCTCATCTTCAGAAAGTGAGGACGAAGAGTATGCAATGGCAGTACGTGACTTCAAGAAGTTCTTTCGGAGAAAAGGAAGATATGTCAAGAAACCTTATGACGACAAGAAAGTGAAGGACGAACACAAATGTTTCAAATGCGGGGATCCAAATCACTTCATTAGTGAGTGTCTTAAACATGACGAACAAAAGGCATTCATGAGTGGTTCGTGGGGAATGAGTGAGGAAGAGAAGGAATAAATTTGTCTCATGACAAAGGACTCCAACGAGGTATGTTCCGACTCTCTATATTATAGTAGTTCATCACTAGATGATGTATCCTTACATCTTGAATATGATAAGCTTTGCAAAATTAGACTCAATGTGATTAACAAAAACAAGATTCGAAAAATAAAATGAACTTTTAGAAAAGAAGTTCTTGAACTAAAAGATAAATTAAAGATATTAGAAAAGGAAAGAAGTAACTAGCGAATGCAAGCTTTGTGTAGAACTTCAAACGTTAATTGATCATCTTGATTCTAAGATTGCTAGACTAAGTACTAATTACCTTGATAAAATACTTAATAGTGTCAAACGGGTAATAATCAAAAGGGTCTAGGTATTCGAGAACACATTGTGTCAACTAGCGAGATTAAGGAAACACAATTCGTTAAAGCAATTAAAAATCAGCCATCGTAGTCCGGATCCGATGGGTCCCTTGAAAAAGGACCCGCTAGTGTTAATTTAGGATCCGTGGACCTACAATTGTAAATGAGAAATAACGTAACCACTTCTTCTAGAACCGATTTTGTTATTGTTAACAAAATAAACCAACCCATGTTACTCGAGAAATGTCAAACAACCACCTCCTCTAAAACAAGGTCAAAGTTTTATGAAAAAAGGTCTTTCATTTTCTAAACCGAACACAATTATAAGAAAGCCAAACAATATTTATCCTAGAAGTAACCATTATCAAATAGGGTGGAATCCTAATACACAAAATGGTTTTCCATTTCAAAACTATACACCTTGGAATGCTTTTTCACCATTTTCACATATGCCTCATATGAATGAAATATATAACACCAATGGACCCATGAACCAATGGGGACCAAACTTTTGAGTTAATTGTTTTCTTAGGTGTGCCTAAAGGTTGACTTGGATCCGGACGAATGGATCAAGGATAGCGGGTGCACAAGGCATATGACCGTAATAAAGCATTGTTTTCCACATACGAATCCTTCAATGGAAGAAATGCGTGTTCGGAAATAGAAAGAGCAAAATCATCGGTAAGGTAAATGTCTCACAAATCCTTGACAGATTAACGATGTATGTCACGTACAAAACCTAAACTTTAATCTACTAAGTATAGGTCAAATATGTGATAAAAGTTCAACGACTCTTTAGCTAAACCGGTAGTAAAATCTTGAAAATGGTATTACTATAGGAAGAGCATTAGAAAACATGGAGTCTATGTTATTAAAATTGAAATGAACCAAAGACAAGCTTTGTCTTACCTCTATGGATGATACGTCGATCTTATGGCATCAAGATTGGGTCACGCCAATATGCGACTTCTTCAATCGCTATCATCCAAAGAACTAGTAAGAAACCTACCTAAACTAAAATACGAACATCATTTTTGTGATGCTTGTAACATAGGAAAACAAGTCCATGCTAGTCATAAAGCTAAAAATATGGTTTCTAAAACTAAGTGTCTAGAATTACTGCATATGAATTTATTTGGTCCATCCGCTATCCAAAGTTACGGAGGCAACTTCTATACGTTGGTCATAGTGGATGATTACTCTAGGTATACATGGACTAAATTTTAAAAGAATAAAACTGAAACGTTCGATTACTATCTTAAATAAGAAAATCCAAAGACAACTAGGACGTCCTATTTTGTCAATTAGAACGGATCATGGTCGAATTTGATAACGGTGCAACCAAGCTTTTGTGATGCTAATGGTATTACCCACAATTTCTCGGCTCCTCGCACTCCACAATCAAATGGGGTAGTTGAAAGAAAAATAGAACCCTACAAGAAATGAGTCGCACCATGATTAATGAGCAATCTATTCCTCAAAAATTTTGGTGCAATGTCGCCGACACATCAACCTATATACTAAATCGAGCCTTAATTAGACCATTCTTAGGAAAAACTCCATACGAGTTGTTACGAGGCAAAAAGCCTTCGTCGAGAACACTTTCGAGTCTTTGGTAGTAAATGTTTCATACTTAATAATAAAGACTATTTTACTAAATTCGATCCAAAATCAACCGAAGGTATTGTAACACCCCAAAATGGCTCAATGAAGCATACAAGTATTTGGGTGCTACTAAATTGATATCACAACATAAGCATAGAACAACTAATTTTTATAAAGAAATTTTTATTATTCATTCTTGAAACAATGCTTACAATATTGACTAGTGCGAAAAATGGCCCATTATAAAAGGGTGGTCCCAATACATAAATCATGGTCGTCTATGACCATGCCATGCCTTTGCCTTGCGCCTCCAAAGATAAGCTATCACCTCAAAACACGAAGATACATGCTAAAGGGGTCACCTTTGGTGAGTTCATAGGTTTATTTAAAAGGCGCTCAAGATGCCATTTCACATTTGGTTTTGATGATCATTACGCCTTGCATAATGTCATAAAATTTATGATTACATTTCATAAAAGAATTTCATAAAAGAATTTCATAAAAGAGTTTCATTAGTGACCATAAAAGAGTATATGCACATTACAATGAATATAATGCCATATATTATAAATCTATTACGCTAGCACTAAGCTCATGCAACCGGAAGCTCGACAGTTTCGTATGAACAAAGAAGTCATACAAATAAGGAGCCCATGGCGAGTGTTTATCCCAATACACTCGGTCCCGACATGCTATATGTTTCGCCTTGACCCAAGCGGGTCAACCAAACAGGAGTCACCCCAATAGATCTATTTATAACATTCGCGCTTCCAGCAGGAATTGACGGTTCATGAAAAGGGCAATATGGGATCTAAGGACTTAGGCTAAGTTGCGTAATATTCTAGGTCAAGCACTTTGGTATGGTCCATAAAACATTTATGTATGATGTATCTTAAAACATATCAATCAAAAGGCATAGTATGCATGGAAATGCACCATTAAAATCATTTAAGTAAAATGAGCATGTATATTCCCCAAAAAGTATAAAACAGTTAAAAGTGGGTGCTATGAAACTCATCTTGGCAATTAGAAGTCTAAAGGGAATTAAATCAAGGGTGATAGTACACGGCTCCGACACACAACCTAATTAATACGGCAATTTAGTCTTTATATTTAAGACTCGATAAAGTTTAACTAAATTTATAAATTTTAAAATGTTTGTGTTGTTGTTTTGCTTCTTATGTGGCATTATTTACCTTAGAACAATTTACAAAGGTTTGGGTGGATTTCGCCATGAAGGATGACATGGAAGGAATCTCAAGGAAGGAATTTCGACTTTGGTGTAATGATGACCAATTGATAATACTTGGGAGGGTACATGCGAAGAGATATCAATAATGAACAAGACTTGGTTTGTTGATATCCGGATGACGATGTACTAAAAGTATGTACATATGTTAAGAGACATTGATGGTGTGGCGAAAGAAATATATATATATTCATGACCTCTTGCCTTCAAAATAAATGTATTTATTTTATAGAAAATTTAAGTTTCAACTAAATCTCTATACAAAAACATAACATGGTTACAAAATAATATGTTCCAACAAGTTTTAAATATAATTTACTAGAAGGATTCCCATTACTAGTTTTCAAGAAATGGGTTTTGTTTGAATTAGTAAAATAGCTTAGGTGCTTATGCCGGATCCGGCATAAGCCGAGGGTATATTCTATCCGATCTAGTTGACTAATGTCAAGAGTAAATGTTTATCACACCTCGCATAAGTGTGCTAAGTCTTAACTTAATATATGTGTAAATTGTATTGGTCAAATAGGATTTAATGGGTACATTTCACTAAATATGTTTTTGAAAAGTTTTATATATATATATATATATATCAAACCTGGGTTATATATATTATAATTTTTGAGAAGTATATTACGTTTGTGAATTGTAAAATGGTTTATATTATTATAAAAGAAGTTTGTATCACTCGTGTGTAATTTTCTATTTAATTGGTTTGGCTGAATGTCGAAAGTCTTATATTAGTATCCGGTTCTAATAACTAAACTTGTATTTTTAGGTCTCGTATAGTTTATAAGTTGATATAAATGTAGTACTTGTTTTATTAATTCCATTTTCAACTGTTAACTTGTGTTAGTATGTCAATTTGCTTATGAAAATGGCCGCGTTGCAACAGAATTGGAATCGAGTCATGATAAGCTTTGGACGAGGCGGGGATGATTTATGTCTTACTTGCGTAGATGCCAAAGTTTGTGAATGTGGGAATGAACAGACGTACCCTTTGGATATGATTGGGCTTTGCAGCCCATTTCAGCAATGATCAATAACACCCATTTCTTTTTCTTTTGATTATGGGCTTGAGTCCAAATAGAAAATATGACATAAGACCGATTAGAAGTCACGATTTGGGAGTGTAGTTTTTGGCGCGTAGGTGAAAACACGAGACCAAAACCGAACACCCGTGTAAGGACTGGATTCGCACGTCCACTTTGTGGCCTTGCGCTAGTCCCGACAGGAGCACCTTCGGGTGTCTTTCCTTGACTTGAAGTAAAACAAACACCCATCGACTTACTAGTATGCCGGAATTGAATCGACACACATTAACAATCTACTTAGCTTGTGATCGAAGTTGTCGGTACTACCCACTTAGGCACTCGACTCCACACCCTCGAGGATACGGGTGGTACTAGTCGAACTTCAAGCCAACACTTCAAGTGTTTTAATCCCAACCGAGGGAATAACAAGCAAGCCATTATATTTCGAGTGAGGTTTTTATTTTAGTCTAGATATGCAAAGGAAAAGAAGCTGAGAACTAAGTTGAATAAAACTGCTTATTAAGCCAACAAAAATAAACCGAAAAGGGCTCGAATAAGCCGAACAGATAACCAGTTTAACAAACCGGAAATAGTATAGGAACTCGACGGAGGGCTGTTTAGGTAGGACAATGGCACGGAAACAAACACCCTTACGAGTGGGGTTTTCATCCTAGTCGAGACAACCAAACAAACTAACCAACCACGAATAAGCGAAACTACTTATGCCAAGTTAAGGATAGTTAGAGTCGCTTTATTGTTGCCTTTACCACACAATAACAACGACACTTATTAATAACAAATTTTTATTTCCATTTTCTCGATAAAATTTATTTTAGCAATTTTAACAAGAATATGACCAAAGGATAACATATCATCAAAAGTTTACAAGATTTCTTCTGGGGAGATACTAGTGGCTCGATCCGAATAAGAACACAAGTGCACACGAGCAAATCTTGAACCGTAAATCGATATATTGAACAAATTACACTTGAATTGAATAATTCAATACTCAATTTACAAAACCCTCTATCAATTTGAGAAGGCCCTAATTCATATGAACCCTAATTTTGAGCTTGTGTGCGAAAAAGAATGAGGAAACACCAGAACAAAATCAACTCTATTAATAGATATAATAAGGAAAGTTTTGAGCCCTCTTCTCGCCTTGGCCATGTTATATCATTCTTCTTAGCTC
The DNA here is from genome assembly GCA_022545495.1 of Chrysanthemum lavandulifolium. Lineage (NCBI taxonomy): Eukaryota > Viridiplantae > Streptophyta > Magnoliopsida > Asterales > Asteraceae > Chrysanthemum > Chrysanthemum lavandulifolium. The sequence continues at coordinate 112,967,465 of CM040246.1, read as the reverse complement.
GTGTTTTGTTCCCACCGACCCCTTTAACTCAAGAAAGTGATGGCCTCGGTGAATAGGTACCTATTTGGAGAAGGGAGATGTAGAATTCTCAGGTTTTATTCCCCAAAGAGGATTGTTTATGTGTTTGAGTCTATACGCTGGAGGGAGATAAGCGAGGACAAGGACACATCAATATCTTCTTGTCTCTTTCTTGTTGACTAGCTTGATGATGTGTTGGCGTGGGGTGGCTTTTTCACTAAAAAGGAGGCGTGAGTTTTCTAGGGTTAGGAGAGTAGAGATACCGTGTTTGTTTTGGGAGGAACGAAACAAATGAAAAATATAGTGAGATAAAGTGGGCGGCTAAAACAAGGTAGGGATAAGGGTAGACTAAATTTTGTTTTATTAACATTAAACACAAGATAGATCGTACCCGTGTTTTGTTGAATCTCGAGCAAACGTACCTTCACGGTACTTGTAAAATATAACGATTGCTTTTTGGAAACATTTTAACGAGCATAATAATATGGTTTTATTATTACGTAGGATTTTAGACTATAATTGTTCGCCGTAACTAATTTGGTGTCGTATGGGTGCGGTGCGTGACTTTCTAAATTCACGAGATAACCTCTCGCTTTCTTCCGTAAATTATCCTTGAATGATAAAATGTGTATATTTCACTTATCTCATTATTTATTTATTTTTTGTCTTGTATGCTCTTTACATGCAAGATGCGTAATAATGGATTAAGCTTATGTATGCTTAAACAATGGATTAAGCTTATGTATGCTTAAATTTTGACTTGGACAATAATAAATTTCACATTTATTATACAGATACTTAGTGTACAAGTATCGTATGCATGCGGTGTCTTATTTTTAAAAAAAATGAGATGACCTCTCGTTTTCAAATCTAAATATTGACATCTGTCAGAAAATAACCGATTTGAATTTTCTGACGTGAGTAAAGCATGCGTAATACTAAATAAAGAAACCATGAAAGTTAAAGAATCCTTAAATGTAAAATTTGACGAGAGTCCACCTAAAACTACCTTACCTTTTGTTGATGATGAGTTAATCGAAAGTGAAGTTTTAAAATCAAAGAAAATATAAACAAGGAAGATGAACCATTAAACAATGAAATCATCAATGTTAAAAGTCTGAAGATCATCCCGTAGAAAAGGTTATAAGAAAATTAAATGAAAGAACTCTAAGGTCTCAAGTCCAAAACCAAAGTAGTATATTTTGTTTTGTATCAACCATAAAACCTAAAAATACTCAAGAAGCCATAAAAGAGGAAAGTTGAGTTATGACTATGCAAGAGGAATTAAATCAATTTATTTCTAACAACGTTTGGGCACTTGTCTCTCCACCTAAAAACTAAACCATAATCAGAACAAAATGAGTATATAAAAACAAGTTAGATGCAAACGGTGTCGTGTCTAGAAATAAAGCTAGAATTGTTGCTCAAGGATATAACCAAAAAGAAGGCATAGACTATGATGAGACCTATGCTCCCGTAGCTAGATTAGAGTCTATAAGAATCCTTATTGCTTATGCTTGTGCTCATGATCTTAAGCTTTTTCAAATGGATGTTAAAAGTGCTTTTCTAAATGGTTTTATAAATGAAGAAGTTTATGTAGCTCAACCTCCGGGCTTTGTCGATTTTGAAAACCTAATCACGTGCACAAACTAGAGAAAGCTCTGCTCTTAAACAAGCCCCAAAATCTCGGTATGATAGACTCAAGTCATTTTAATCAAAACAACTATACCATGGGGTTAGTTGACAATACACTTTTACAAAGAAAAGGAATCACAAATAATTATTGTTCAAATATCGTGGACAATATTATATTCGGATCAACTTGTCAAGACATGTGTGATGATTTCTCAAGAATCATTCATCATGAGTTTGAAATGAGTATGATGGGAGAATTAAGTTTCTTTCTTGGTCTACAAATCAAACAACTAGAAGATGGTATCTTCTTTAATCAATCCAAATACATAAAAGAAATGCTAAAGAAATTCGGATTAGAAGAGTCAAAACCAATAAGAACACCTATGTCATCCGATACCAAAATCACCAAAGATGAAGACGGTGAATCCGTTGATAACACCAAATACCGTGGCATGATTGGTAGTCTTCTTTACCTCATGGCTAGTCGGCCGGATGTTTAGTGTATGTCTTTGTGCTAGGTTTCAAGAAGACCTTAAAACTTCACATCTAGAAGCCGTCAAAAGAATATTTAGATATATTAAGGTTACAACTCAATTGGGATTAGGGTATCCCAAAGGGACGGGGGTAGAAACTATTGTATATGCAGATTCTGACCATGCAGGTGATTATGTTGACTGAAAAAGTACAAGTGGTGTTTGCACTTTCATGGGGTGTTCCTTAACATCTTGGTTCTTAAAGAAGCAAACGGCAATAGCCATCTCAACAACCAAAGCCGAATATGTCTCCGCCAGCAAAGCATGCCAGCAAGCACTATGGATGAAACAAGAGTTAGTTGACTATGACATCCATCTAAGTGACATTGCCATTTTATGCAACAAAAGGTGCTATAGATCTTAGCAAAATCCAGTGTTGCATTCTCGTATTAAGCATATATAGATTCGTCAACACTTAAGAGACAATGTTCAAAAAGGAACATTTCGATTGAGAAAGTGTCATCCGAAGACAACATAGCTAACGTCCTCACCAAACCGTTGAAGCGGGAGCAATTCAACTTGCTTCGCCTAGGTTTTGGTCTTATGGAACAATCGTCTTGAAATACTTTCACTCTACAAGGTACGTAAACTGTTGTCTTATCTTCTCCTCTAAGTCTAGGATCTCTATTTCACACAACTCACTAACAATATGGGGATTTATTTTCAAAACTAAAGATATTTTCTATACAAAATTCTTGAAATATTTTCTAAAAGATATTTCTCCGTATCATTTTCCTTTAAATCACTCTCACGTCTAGGACATTTTTCTTCTTCATTATTAATGCAAATTAAAACCTTTTCATTGCATCTCATGTATTTTGAATGCTAAAGGGAATACATAACTAATATGTGTTTTCTGGCGCATTCAATCAAGCAAAAGTGAATTAAAGAGTCTTCGGGTTATCTCACGTACATATATACATACGTATTTTCCCACTTCTATGTTTACTTCTTTTTCTTTCAAGAGTCGAGATAACCACAACTCCATATAGTTTCCATATAGGTACACACTAGGCACTATTGTTTTCAAAAACAAATTTTTCACGCTCGAGAACACCGGTTCCACGGATCGGCAAGATTTATCTTGGATGAATCATGAAGGATCGGATCCGTGGGAACCGTGTCACAAGAGCCATTTTATCTCATATTTTTCTTATTTTGGCCGAAACTTTCAACATTTTATCTTTATCACTAATGAATATATTACTTAATACTTGTGCTCTCATGATCACTTGTCTTAAATTCATACCTAATCATTAGATTATAGTCCATCTTTTGGGTTTAGCATTCATTGCAATGCATTATTTGTTCTATAAATAAGGTTCCAAAATGCTTGCATATCCATCAATTTCAACCTCACAAACAATCATCATCATGTCACCTAAAAGATCCTCAAACAATGATGAACTATCTAGTAAAACAACCCTTTTCAAGAAATCCAAACTTCATCCTACCACCTCCGTAATACCACCACCACCCAAAACTAGGAAAACCGCACGGATTAGCATCCGCCTTGTTGATTAGCTAAACCCTTGTCAAATAGCCCATCACCAGATACTCATTCTCGACCCAATGACTAGAATGTAGCACTCTCATCATCTCCTAAAACTCACCTTCACATTCACCTACCGAGTCTCAACTTGACACTCAAATCACCCTGCGGAACTCCTTAAGACTCCAAAACCATTCCACTACCTTTATCTAGTCCACCACTCGCTACATCACAACCATCAAAATCTACCCAACTAGCCTCAAACATAAACCCAAAAGAGCTAGTCTTTTTAACACCTCCAACATCTCCAAATACATTCTTCAAAGATATTGAAACATATATCCACCTCTACCACCCATCACCTTACAAGAACATCTAGGCTCTTATCCACCACTAATCACGAACATCATGGACTTTGATCCATACTTACCAACATTTCCACCACCTATTCCGCACTCAAAAAATCAAACCTACCCGGAGACCATCCACCCACACCCTCACTATCTCTTTTGCGAACATTGCCAATCCACTAGGGATCTCGCAATGGAAATAAGGGACGAAATGCGGTTCATTCTCAACCATATCCTTGATCGCATGAACACTATCACTCACCAAAACTTCCATAATTAACTCCTATGCAAGCATGGAAGGAATGATAATAATATTTTCTCTATTTTCTTTTCTTTTGGGTCATTTTAAAAAACAAACCCTTGTTCTTAGTTTTATATTTGTATGTGGCATATATACCACTACATTTTGACATTTTATTACAAAGCTTTGTTTACGTACCTTGGCTTTCTATCTTGTTTCTCGTCTTATACAAGATTATATTACATGTTATTACTAACATTTCTTTTTTAGGTATTATATTTTCTCACTTGACGCCCCATTCTAGGGGGAGCTACCGTCAAGCGGGAGTTAGTGCTTTGTGGATCATTTTTTTCCACCATTTATTTATTTACTTGGCTCACTTTTTGTTTCGATAAAAATCGGGAGATGAAGTAAAACTCACATACACTTTCAAAAATGTACATCGAATCTTAAGTTTTACTCACCATAACTTTATGGTTTGTCATCAATAAAAAAGGGGGAGATTGTTAATACAAATAAACCGTAAAAACGTTTGTTTATATTTAGCGATCTCGTTATGTTTTGTTGATAACAAATATAAAGTTATCATAAGTAAAATTATAAGAATACACGTTGTTTTGCAAAGTATATACATTTGATCATTTACATAAAATGTTGTAATAAATATGTAATAGGATGGGTAATATCCAAGACCCATGACCCATACCCATGAAGCTAATCCATAACCGATCCATTGCATGACATCATGCATGAAATCATGTTGGGTATTATCCATGACCCAAGACTAATGACCCATTGTCTAGATATATTGAATCTTGTTGGGTAACCATGACCCAAAGTTCATGACCCATGGATCATAACCCATAACCCATAACCCGGTTTGCAACCCAAAATCTGGACTGCTCTGACCCAGATTGTCGGATCCCAGGTTTTGCACTGGCTGGATCCCTTGGGTAAGGGATCCACTGGAACTATGGGACAGAAGGCTTTTGTACCTATAAATAGTGAGCCATTTCTTCATTGTTTCTCACCCTCATATATTATTTCACTTTCCTAACCTCGGTCATTAGATCATTCTAGTAGTTCTTCTATCTTTTGTTATGATTCTCATATAGGTCCTCACAAAGGAAAGATCACGCTATACTACAAGTCATCCAAGAAAAAGGTCCTTGATTGATTTATCCATCCATAATATTTCTATAGCAAGATCTTGTAATTCATAATTCATATAGTTGTTGTGTAATAGTTTTGTAAAGGTTTAGTTCTACCTAGTGGAAGAACTCGGTATTTAGCTTTGTACCAGAAAAAGTGTAAGCGACGTTGTGAGACTTCTCCGCCAAGTTGTAGGAGCTTGTTGACATAGTGCTTGAACTCTCGAGTGGGGTACTCGGGGAGTGTAGTAGGGCAAGGAAGGTGTCCTTGTAGCTGAACCACTATAAATCACTTGTGTCGTACTTTCTATCCTTTTACTTTACTTGCTTTCTTTACTTACTTTACTTATTGTTTCATACTATCTATCCATCCATACAAATTCACATAAGATCGAATCTAAATCTATGAAACCTAAATTAAAATAGGTAAAACTATTCAACCCCCCCCCCCTTCTAGTTTTCCCCAAATATAAATAGGGAAAATTTTGATTTCTTTAATGTTGGAAGAGGCCAAAGACAAGGGGACCCAATGTCCCCATGTTTGTTCACACTGGTAATGGAATGTTTCGCTCTTATATTAGCTAGGAATGTGAGAAGGTGCCCTAATTTTCAGTATCATTTTGGTTGTAAAAATCTAAAAATAACCAATGTATGTTTTGTTGATGATTTGCTTGTTCTATGCCATGGAGATTTTCAATCTATGCAAGTGATTAGGAACACTCTTGATGAGTTTGGGGGGTGTTCTGAACTGTTGCCTAATTTCAGTAAAAGTACAGTCCTTTTTGGTGGAATCAATGAGAATATGCAGGCTAGAATTCTAACCATATTGCCATTTGAAAAAGGGAATTTTCCTAAGAAGTACTTGGGAGTTCCTTTGTTGACTAAGATATTGGGAATAAAAGATTGCAAATGCCTTGTGGACAAAGTTAGAAATAGAGTTTCAAATTGGAAAACAAGTGTCGTCTCTACGCAAGAAGACTTCAACTTACAAAGATCCATATTGGAATCTACTCAAGTATATTGGTGCACGCTTTTCTTATTGCCAATGTCAATTATTGAGGAAATTAATAGTATTTTGAAGGGTTTCTTATGGTGTCAAGGTGAACTCACCAAGGGTAAAGCTAAAGTTGCCTGGAAAAAGATTTGTCAACCTAAGTCTCAGGGGGGTTTGGGTCTTAAAGATTTAGAGATTTGGAATAAAGCTTTATTTGTTAAACATATTTGGAATATTGCATGTAAAAAGGATACTTTATGGGTTAAATGGATTACTACTGTGAAGCTGAAGGGTAGTAGTATTTGGGAGATTAATGCAGATGTGAATGACAGTTGGGGATGGAGAAATTTACTTGAAATAAGGAATTCTGTTAAAAGGAGTGTTTGGCACAACATTGGAAATAGGAGTAGTACATCTGTGTGGCATGATTTATAGTGCAAGATTGGTCCATTGTCCAATATTATCACTAATAGGTGTAGGTACGATGCTCGACTCTCAATAGATTTGGTAATTAAAGATATAGTGTACAATGGGGAATGGAATTGGCCTCATGAATGGAACAATACTTTTCCTTAGATTGTTAGCTTACCAGTTCCAAGACTTGATTCAAATAGGTTGACAAGATAGTATAGAGGAATAAGGATAATAAAGAATGTAGATTCAGTGTTAAGGAAGTGTATAAGGATTTGAGGGTTAAGTCTAATGAAGTCAAATGGGCCAAAGCTGTTTGGTTTTCACAACATATTCCAAAGCATGCTTTTATTCTATGGTTGGATGCTTAGTCAAAAATAATGGCTTATGATAGAATGGCTAAATGGGGAAGTTATGATATGAGTGTTTGTGCCCTTTGCATGAATAATGCAGAAACTCATGATCATCTATTCTTTGACTGTCAGATTTCTGCTATTGTCTGGAACAATTTGAAAAACATGATGATTGTGCATATGGTGTCTTATAGTTGGAATGAGATCATCAATAATATAGCAGATAAGCCATGTAACAATAGCATATGGAGTATAATTAGAAGGTTGAGCATGGCTGCTGTTGTGTATGGTATATGGAGAGAAAGAAATCATAGAATTTTTAGAGAAGAAAAATGCAATTGGGAAATTGTCCTTGGAAAATTTGTGATCAGTTAAGAAGTAGGTTGATTAGCCTGAAAGCTAAGTCAACCTCTGCAATTAGTCAAGTGGAGCAAGTTTGGAATGTCAAAATTGGGAGAATAAACACCTGAATTTTTTGCTGGTCTTAAAGGGGTGTTTGGATGAATAAGTTGTGAGAACCAGATGGCTAGTACCTTAATCCATTTTCAATACTCTGGCATGAGTGATTCTATTGCTTACTATGGATGTGGGTGATCATAGTTGAGCCATAGTTGATACAATATTGGTACCGTTTTGAAGATGGTTTATAATGTAGTTTCCTGCTATACCTTTATGGATCTTTCATGCAACTACTTCAGTTTGGAGGGTTCATTGGAGTCTACAGAATGTCCAAGGAAAATCTTTGTCTTTGTGAGAATCTACTTTCTCAGCAGATGAAGATTTTAAAGAGGTCTGCAAATCACTTGTATGGTTTTTTTAGCATTATTTAGGTTTCCTTAAAACTTAAAAGGATTATGAATTTTAAACTCATTACAGTTAATGGCCTTGTACCATTGATCTGTCTTACTTAGTTCCTGTTGTCACCAACCTACAATTTTATCTGGCCTTTGTTAGGTGTTAAGAAAGCTGTTGGTGATCATAGGCCTGAGTATTGATCTGGTCCAAAATGTAGGTTTCTAACTGTGAAGGGTAAATGAGTTTGGTGGGGTAGTGTATGAAGCATGGAATAGTGAGGAGTGAAAGATGAACCTACTTGGTCCATGCTATACATTTCTCATAGGAGGATTGGTTGGTCCTCATTTTAAGGTGTGTGTTCCCTGATGGTTGAAGCCATTTTTAAGAGATGAAAATGTAGGTCATCAGGTATAGCCCTTATCTTGGAGGAGAAATGGGTTCCTAATGATGCCTTCTACCTTTCCTACCTTGATCATTGTGGTAGCAGGTTGAATGGTCTTGGTGGGGAGGTGTGAGGGAAATGTAGTTAGATGGTATGGCGCTTTTATAAAAGGTGAATACTCAGTGACTGATGATGGTTGCTGGTTGATGAAGATGCTCTCCTGTTTGCCAGACTTCAATTTTGTTTGAGATAGTTTGAAGCTTCATCAGATATCGGACGGATGTATTTTCTTTGTTTTTGTATCTAATTTGGGTTATGTCCAATCAATTGTTGTTATTCTTATAAGCTGTACAAAAGTTTTGGGAAGTTAATATAACCCACCTTTTGCACACAAAAAAAATCACATATATGCTATTTTTGAGGGGAGAAAACGTGATTAAACTGTGATCAAAGTTCGACTCAAAGTGATCATTCTTAATAGACTTGAACTTAAACGGGTAACATCTTTAAGTTGATTTAGAAGGCTAGTTGTTACCTAAAAGCTGATAATGGAATCCTCTAATCAGCCGCATAAATGTGTCCCTCAAAGTCTTGTTTATTTAGGATATTTCACTATTTCAAATGTGCATACTCAGTCCATCATGTGCAAATATCTTTTGAATATTTGAAACTTCATAGGCACATGTGTAGGGGAGTAGATCTTCAAAACAAAAACTCTCAAGGTGTTATCAAAACAAGATTTCTCTTGTAACACTTTGATTAATTTTTAAATTGGTTTTATGGCTACAATACATCAAAAAACCAACCAACCCAACACTTATGTTCATGGAGAAATAAGCCGGTTAGGATTAAGGTTTTATCCCACGGTCCAACCAGAGTCGGAGGGACCTACCCAGGGACATTCCACTAGTTAGAGTAGAAGTTCGCAGGTCAAAAGTAGGTGAATGAGTAAAAGGAATAATGTTGTCAATGTAAGAGCTATTACTGGAACAGTCACAATAAGGTAATAGTCAGGACAACATGATATGCATTGAAAGGGTTTAAGAATGAAAAAGAAAAGTTAATGTAGAGGTGAAAACAATTGAACCCTCTATAAACTTAGGGTAGAAACTGGGTCAATACATATGCTATCAGTTATCACAAAGATGATACTGATATTGAAGACATACATCATGGACCCAATGATGCAATGCACAAACCATCCCTAGCCACTCAAGTCTCTCTCAAAAGATTCTTGTATCATTTCTCACGGAGATTAAACACGTAATCTATCGGCCTCTCATTCCGAGATGTGTTGACATTGAAAATGTGGCAGTCTGCTCCAATGACGAGGTGTAAAAACATGCATTTTTAGGGATCATTTAACCTATAAACTCGTACATATTTGATCATTTATTGCCCTGAATCATTTCTATATGAGTGGTAGGTACTTGGGAAGCAAGTGTTGTAAATTGAAGTGTTTTTGACTCATTTGGACAATAAAATGAAGAAAATGACCAAGTCAAGACAACGTCCCTAAAAGGAGGTGGGATGACGTCACAGATACAATATGACACCATCACTTGAAGAATCACGAAGATGATCCAGTTATAAATTTTACAAGTGACGCTTCAGAGGATGGTGACGGTCTAGAGCTGACGATGTCATGACCAGAAAAGTGAAGAGCGACGACGTCACATCCCTTATGCCGACGTCGTCACAACTAAGTCGGTGTAGTTTATGAAACCCTAATGACGGCGAGCTGACGGTGTCACACTTGTAAAGTGACGCCGTCACAATTGTAATACTATATATATTTTTCGTTGGATTTTCATTATGTGTGACACGTATTGGTAAGACTTTGGAGAGACCTTTTGGTGCACGATTTCCACAACTTTTGTAAGGGTTTTTAGCCCCCTAAAATCCTTTTTTTCATTGATGATAAGTTATTCATCTTTTAATCATTACAATATGTCTATGTGTTGTATGATTAATTGATTATCTTCTCTTCTCTTTAACATATTAGGTTAGATCTATTCGTGTTTGGTTAGTATTGAATGAAACCTAATTATTGATTATTGATTGTCATCTCTTCTTTAATTAGTTGTTATCACGTTAGGAGTTGAAAAACTGGCTAGATATTAGATTAGGTATATCACTAGATAGATCGTCCGACTAAACGCTCCACTATAGTGCAATAGTTGGTTTGTTCGTTGTATTTATTGAGTGAATTGTTGTCGCTGACATTAAGAGTCTTAACGAGTCCTATATATTCTCAATAGTTGGTAGAATTTCGGTCGCTGACTTTAAGGTTCTTAACGAGTCCTATATATTCATAGAGTTAGGGCATTTGGCACCTCCCTACGATTAATATTAAGGAATAAAACGCGCTAATTAAAACAAGGGTGAGACAATTTGAATAATCAATAGGATATAACTAGGGAGTAGTAAGATTCAAAGTAAACACATTTATTTATCATATGAGTTCACCAATTTACTTTTCCGCATATTTAGTTTAATTTAGTTAATTAGTTAATTAATAGTTATAAAACAAAACCTTTCAAACCCCAAGAATTTTACTTTGTTTTCTAAATAAAATATAAAAATACAAAAATAATCATGCTTCAATCTTTAGACTTAATTTGTTATACATTTTGAGCCTTCACAACACTATTCTCCTAGAGAACGATCAATCCCTCGTATCTTACCTGTTAATACAAATAAGCCGTAAAAACGTTTATTTATATTTTACGATCTTCTAATGTTTTGTCGATAACAAACGTAAAATCATTTTAACGAAACAAATAGAGTACGTAAATAGTTTGAGTTAATAGTTTCCTAACACACTTACGCTTTCACATAAAACACTATAACAAGTTTAAGTGTTTTTTTGATTTAGATATATATGTACAACAACTAATGTTTACATATTGGGTTAGCACATACTTATACTAAGTATACTAAAATGAGTAAAAGCATGTAAATACTAAAATGGGTAAAACATGTAAATACCAAAATGGGTAAAACTAGCAAATGGTATTGACCCATAATCCATGGTTTTATATATACCACTTAACCAAGTTCATTGTATCCTTAAGATACATTGTATGTAGAAAGAAAAACATGGATCAACCCATAACCCATGACCCATGACCCATAACCAAAAATACCCATGGGCAAAGAGGCGTTCCACGGATCCTAGCTTTGTGCTAGCCGGATCCCAGTGGAAGGGATCCGTGGGATCCGGGAACAGAGAGAATTTTCTCTATAAATAGAGAGCCATTTCTTCCTTTCTATTTATCACTTTACACATACTTCCCCAAGTATTCTAACCTCTAACCTCGGATCCAAGAGATCTATGTAGTTTGTCTTTTGTTTTGTGTGATCTTCTAGGTTCCTCTTAAAGGAAAGATCACCACTTATTGAAGACGTGCAAGCTCAAGTCCATGAGTTGCCATGCCGTCATCATCAAGACAACGAAGGTTCTCTTGTTGATAGTTCTTCCTTTCTCCATAGATGTTGGGTTGAAGGCATTAGTGAAGAATGCCGAAAGTGTCAAGATGCAAGCATTAGTGAAAGGTGCTCATCATCCGTGTCAAAGCATTAGTGAAGAATGCTAAAAGTGTCAAGATGAAGGCATTAGTGAAAGGTGCCAAGCGTTGTGTCAAAGGCATTAGTGAAGGATGCTGATGAATCAAATCAAGTTGCATTTGGGAAGAATGCCTAGGTCGTATAATCGATGAGGTGCATCGTTATACATATAAGTATTTGTTTATTTACAAGGATGGTGATATCATTGATGGTGTTGTAACAAGGAGTAGATCTCCTTGAGATTAGGTGTAGTGTCGTGAAGGGTAGTAGTTCCTCCATAGTAATGGAACTAGGTGCTTAGCCTAGTACCTAATAAAGGGTAGGCGACGTTGTGATAGGATTAGTTATCCTAAGGTGTGAAAGAACTCGGTGGTTAGCCTAGCACCGTATAAAGGGTAGGCGACGTTGTGTTAGGTGCGGTTCGCCTTGGTGTGAAGGAACTCGGTATTTAGCTTGTACAGGAAAAAGGTTCGCCGACGTTGTGAAGGCTTCTCCGCCATAAGGAGTTGGTGTAGTGCTTACGAACTCTCGAGTAGGTGACTCGGGAGTGGAGTAGGCAAGGAAGGTGTCCTTGTAGCCGAACCACTATAAATAACTTGTGTCGTGGTGATGTGCTTCTTACTCTTTATCCTTCATTATACTTTTATATATCTATCTAACAACGTCCAACATAAACAACCAAATAGATTGACATAAGTCGATCTAAATATTTAAAAGAAAGTTTTAAATTGGTAAAACTATTCAACCCCCTTCTAGTTTTCCACAATTGGCATCAGAGCTTCGTTACCAAGTTTCTTAGAGTATGTTGTACTTCAAAAACTTGATACGATCCATGTATGTTTGAAAAACTACAAAGAAGGATTATTTTTGTCACATTTTAGAAAATCATTATGTTGCTTATCGTTGGACAATGATAGAATGTTCTAACATTTTTTTTAAGGCATTATCCATACTTGGATCTGGAGTTACCAAGAAGATCATAAATAATTTTTCAAAACATGTCTTTTCGCTAAAAGAATGTTTAAATATTCTTACAACATAAAATCTGGAGATTTCAAGAAGATCACAAAAACATCTAAATACTTCTTTTATTAAAAAGAATATTTGGCAAAGGTATGATCTCTAATTACTTACATTTATTGTTATTATCAAAATGTTAGTTGCATGATTTATTAGAAATTGTTCTTGTAGTTTTTCATATTATAGTCCCTATCAAATTAGTTTTCTCCGACTTATTTAAACTACATTACCAACTCATAATAATGATATCTTAGTTATATGATAACATCAATCATTATTCATCACAAAGGATTTATTGACACTTCATCTATGTCAATAAATATCCATGTGAAACTTCTTATGTTATAATAAAATGGGATTTTATTATAATGTTTGAAAAGATTCCTAAGAATTATGACTAATTCTTAAAAAGGGAACCTCGTCTAATAGGAATAGCATTAAATCATCAAAACCTCAAACCACAAGTTTTAGAACATTAACACCAAAACACTAGGCGTCTTAGAACTCCCAAACCAAAGTTATCAAGGAATTTTTGAGCTGACTTTTGCTGTCATGCCGGATCCCTAAGTTTATACTAGCCGGATCCCAAATGAGAGGGATCCGCGGGATCCGTGCAACAGAAGATAGTACAAGCTAAAAAATGATCACTGTGGATGTTCCACCATCACACTCACTTCAAAGACTCACGAACAAAGACTCATGTACTGTTCATAGGAGCAAATTGATCATTCTTCTCAAGCCTAACAATCACTTGTGTAAGTATAATCTTCACTACATTGCTAATCTAATTCCTTGATTCTTAGAATTACAATTACTTCATCTTTAAGAGTTGGGTTCAAATGGGTTTATCATAATTTGTCACCACATTGTTTTCTAAGATAATCTAAATCAAAGAATTAACATTGTTAATACAAATTAAACACATTTCTTGAACTCAACAAAGATGATGAGAGCAAAATTGTGATGAAACCCTCTAGGTTACTATTCACTATTAACACCACATTGTGGTTGTATTGTTTAGGAACATCATGCCAAGCAACAAGCAACAAGATTACCAAGACACCACTCACTACATTCCCATGTACCATAGGAAAAATGGATTAAGTCCGGACGATAGGAAAGCCTTTAAGTTTCTTGAAAGGAGACTCTTTCATGAAGGTAGAGTTGTTGATCCATCATTTCTTGCAAATACCGACATGATGGAAGTATTTGGAACTATTGGGTTTGATTGTTTATTGGATATAAACGAGAAAATTTGCCCGGTCTTTGTGCTTGAGTTCTACAAGACTATGGGTATAATTAGAAATGATGATGGGTCCATCTCAATTGAATTTACCATAAATGGACGTGAGTACACTCTTTCACTTGAGGAGCTTGGAAGAATTCTAGGGGTTACATATGATGGCGTTTGTATGTACTCAAATGAATGGTCTTTGGAACAACTACACACAATGGTTGAGGGACACCGTGTTCATGCCAAGAGCATCACCATCAAGAGTCACAAGGAAGTCAAAAGTGATCTATAGGGATCCTTTTCAAATGGAGCTTTCGGAAATGTATGGGTTGTATAAGAAATGGGAAGTTGTGATAAGATAAAATGTGGTATGCCTAGTAGGAAACAAGGACCACCCCAACGCATGTCTAAGCTTCATGATATATTGCCTAGTGACCAATACTCGGTTTAACCTTTCCTACTACATGGTCAAGAGGATGGCAAGTGTGAGAAGCATGGACAAGATGGTACTTCCGTATTGTTGGAATCACTCCTAAACAGTATTTCAAGTATTTATATTTCATATGTAATAGGTAGCTTTATTATGGCCTTTATGTTTGTTTAAGGTCAAGCTTATGTAGAAGGCCCATAAGCTTGATCCAAGCCCAATAAGGAATAGGGAAGGAGAGGAGTGTTGCCTAGCTCCTTGCCTATATAAACTCTTGTAAACCCTCATTTGAGGGTTGGTTGTTCAAGTTTTCTTCTTTCACTCTCACTACGCCTAAACCGTATAATCATTGTGTGTGTTTGTGTTTGATACTTGTTCAATCGCCTTATCTCTTTCTCTTATAAGCTTGTGTTGTAAAACTAGTGACCTAACAGTGGTATCAATCGCCAAATAGTTGGGTGTACTTGTTTGTTTTTGAAGTTTTTGGTTTTGCATCTTACGCGTAGAGATAACGCATTCTTTGGTTATCTTAAAAACTCGTTTTTTACACTTTTTAATCCAAGATTCTTGTACTTTCAATGTTTTGAGGTGTTAAAACACTTGTTTTTGACAAAAGTTTCAAACTTTACGCTGGATTTACGTTTTAAGCTTGTTTTTGTTCGAGGGTGTCGTTCTACGCGTAACCCGCTTAGCGCTTTTGTACATCAAAATTCACACTTTTGTGTTCTTTTGGTACTATTGAAGCTATTCCATAACAAAAACCGGTTTAGAAACACATTTGGGCGAATCAAAGTTACGAGTAATCCTACGCCGTAACAAAACCCTAAAATTACGCTGTAAGATTGTTCCTAAAGTTACTTTTGTGTTTCTCTCAATGAAGCTTGTTTCATTCTCACAGGAACCCTACATAAACTATTGGCTTTCTTAGAGATCACCGGTATTGAAGAAGGAGACCTCTCCCTAGTCTCCGCTCGGGAAAACCAAAACGCATTGTTGAGTCTAGAGCCACAAGATTCATCAAAGATCTCTTAGGTACACTTGACATTTAATCACTTAATGATCAACAAATAAGATCATCGTGGTTCATATCGAGTCCTTCACGGATCTTAGCAACTGTCGAGAACATTTATGAGAGGTTCACATCGTGATCCTCGGTGATTGAATGGAAACTCCGCTGTGGTCAACATCAAACAGACCTCGACAAAGCGGGTCACTTCGGTAACTCCCGTGGATTACGCGGAGTGTGTCTCATACGGTCTACGATCGTGAGGTGATGCCTCGGTGTACCTCGACTCATCTGAATCAGATGTACCTCGGTACATCGCGTTATCTCACTGTGGGACTCCGGTTCAGAACGGCCTTTGTAAGAATTAGAGTTGTGTTTTCACACTATGTCATAACACTCGAAGTTCAAACTTGTAAGTGCTGGAAACCGCTTATTACTAACCGCTTGCAATGTTTTCTTCTTATGGAAGCTCCGAGCGGGATGATCGTCTTGATTCTTCTCATGCTCACGCCAACATCATCACTAATGGAAGTTCTATCCGAATGCAACACAACAATGAATGATTCTTCATCAATCAAAGAATCTACAAAGTCAAAGACTTACGTAACTTCATCAAGATTGATTTCCAACGTCAAAGAGCGTGTGAGCATGTTGAAGAATGACGTGGAGACACCTGAGCAATGGGCGCACTGAGGCGCATCGATGCGCATAACAACATACTATCACTTTCACCACAAAGAACAATGTTCAAAGAACAAAGATAAAGATGACGTCGAAGCTTAAACCGTTCAAGATAACTATCTCTACACCGGGAGATTGTTCGAATCAAGGCAATTCCTCTCACAAGAAAGAAGAATGCCGAAGGCGTCACATCTACTATTACATCAACGCCTTCACCGTTTACATTCATATATACTTGAGGGAGATTGTTGGAATCACTCCTAAACAAGATTTCAAGTATTTATATTTCATATGTAATAGGTAGCTTTATTATGGCCTTTATGTTTGTTTAAGGTCAAGCTTATGTAGAAGGCCCATAAGCTTGATCCAAGCCCAATAAGGAATAGGAAGGAGAGGAGTGTTGCCCTAGCTCCTTGCCTATATAAACTCTTGTAAACCCTCATTTGAGGTTGGTTGTTCAAGTTTTCTTCTTTCACTCTCACCACGCCTAAACCGTATAATCATTGTGTGTGTTTGTGTTTGATACTTGTTCAATCGCCTTATCTCTTTCTCTTATAAGCTTGTGTTGTAAAACTAGTGACCTAACATGTATGCAATGCTTCTAACCCGTCTTGCCAAATTCATCTTTGCATTAGACCCTTCTCCACAATCCCTTGATCATAACTTTTGCAATAAGGTCATGGTTCCATTAACCGAGGGTAGAACAACAAGGTTTATGGTGGAAGGCAAGAGGCCACATCCACCCACGGATTCCTCGGACGAAAGGGAGAGACAAGGAGAAGATGAAGGAGTAGTAGCAACCCACCGAGAATATTGATCTTGACCCTTGGACTACATTAACCAATTGCCAAACATCCCGATGAATCACCGAATGGCAACAAACCAAGGGAATCTTCAAATGCTTCGCTAATTTCTTGAGGAAGAAGAAGTGAAGATGGTTTGATAAAGAGTGGAGGACGGGTGAAGAAGTGAAGGAGGAAAAGAAAGGTAAAGTCTTAGGACTCAAGTGCATGATGAACAATTTCAAACAATGGTTTGTAAACAATTTAAACTATGCTTGTAGTATGTAGGTATTGCCATATCTTGGCACTAAACATCCTAACTTAGGTATTTGGAAAATGAGATTTTACGACCTCTTGGTGTGTCGTCGTCACTCATTCTAGGAATTTCGCTTTTCTTACTTTGATATAAATTATATTAGTTGTGTTCTTGCATTTAGTCCCATAGAAACAACTAGGAAAAGCATTTACTATAAAGTGCAAAGTTGCACATTTTAAAGCTCTCGATCCGCAGTTGGCGGATCCCGATTTTGAACTAGCGGATCCCTCCCATAGGGAACCGTGGGATCCAGATGCACTGATGTGCAAGCAGATTGGCTACATCATAATAGTCCACTAGATCACCTCAAACAAGTCAAACATAATACACTAGAGCCAACTAAGTCTTCCGCTAATAGTTGAAAACCTCACTCATCCATGGCTTATCTAGGATATATTTTGAAATATTTCTTTTATTTATCAACTAGTCAAAACTCACCATAATTCCGCTCCAAAACTCACACATTATCTATCACATTTGATAGCACTTAGTTTGATCTACCCTTCAATTTTATCAAATTGATCTCAATCATCTTTGACTCAAAATTAGGACCAAAAACTAGTTTTTCATTTCTTTTATTTTTAAAGATTTTAGTAAATTTATCCTAGGACATCATCGACTTTTAGGACTTGGTATCACCATTTCTCCATAACAAATTAAAGGAATCCTTGTCAAACATATGGTTAGACTACCCAAGGTCAATGTTCTTGGCCAAAACCATCATTAAGCACCATTACTTGTTATGGTTGAGGATTTGAGATATCCAACAGCTAAAGACTTCTAAATTAAGTCAAAACCTCGAAATCCATTAATGATAAACCTTACAAAAGCATAATGACTTCACTTGAATCCTATCTGATAGCCGGATCCCGGGTCTATAACCAGGCGGATCCCTGCTGAGAGGGAACCGCGGGATCCGTACATACAGAAAGAATAAATCAGCCTCCTTATTCAAATTCAAGTTACCTTTTGGTTCTCTAACCACTTTTAGCATTCATTAATTACCCTCCTAGAGCTGATCAAAACCTTAAGAGCATGCTTAATCCTCTAAGTGGCCAAGGATTTAATTTCGTAATTCAAATTATCCTTTATAAACCAAACAACCTTAGGACTAAGTCACCACTCTCAATCACATCTCAAAATCAAGAACTAAAGAAGCTCTTACAAGCACCATCATCACTATGACTAAGGCTCTTAGCAACAACTCTTCAACCATAGGATCATCCAAGAGAAAAGGTCAAATGATCCATGAAATCTCATCCATCAAACATCTCCCATTAGAGATAGTGAAGCTAGAATCTCACCTCATCAAACTCATCCAAAGGCTAAGAGAACCGCAAGGATTAGCATCAAACCTTTCGGACTAGAAAAGGGTCATCTAGTTCAAAACCAAACATGGCTAGTTCTAGCAAGCCATCAAAACCATCATTCATTAAGCATGGACTACAATCCTTGAACGAGCCTCTTCCTCACCCGAACATCTACTCGTTAGATCATTCACCACCAAGAACCTCCCATTCACCAACCTTTTCATTAAATAGGGAACCACCCACAACACCAACTAGCCCATCATGGGAGACAAGGAATAACCTTGATCATATGGAAGAAGTTCCATTACCACCCTCATTTTTAGAACCTCTTCCTACTTCTCAAAACGAAGACCCACAAGCACACATAGAGCCTCCTCAAAGTATCCATTTCCCTTCGGGTCCAAACTAAGACAATAATTGTCCAAATTGTCTAAACACTCAAGGACTTATTCAAGAAGTACGAAATGAGATACATTTCATGTTTAATCATCTTCTTGCAAAGTTGGATCAAATCAACAAGTCCACTCATCCCTAGACTCAAGCACATTGTAGAATTTAAGTCTAGTATCTAGTTAGTATTTAGTGGTACTTGTATGTCCTAGTTCATTCTCTTAGTTTTAGAGATTTGGTTGGTTATCTCTTGTTTTTATTGAATGAACACTTATATGCTATATTCTGTGTGTTGTGCTTTGTATTTCACATATATATTATCCTCATAGTAGCATTGTTTGACACATCTTTATTATCAAGAAACGTCAGCAGACCGGATCCTCCACTATGCCTAGACGGATCCCTTCAAGAAGGGAACCGTGGATCCGTGGGTGTACACAAAATTGTACTAACTTGAGTTTTCTTGCAGGAAATTATGCATTATACTCTTGATTTCTAACCTTTACTTTGTAGATTTTCAAAATAACACATGAAGATTTTGACACCATAAAACTAGGGGGAGCTTTGTGTCAAACGATATTGCAAAAACATTTGCAAACTTTAATCCGTGTTTGGATTATACTTCATGATACCCCATTGCATCTTTGAAATCTTCAAGGGGGAGCACGTTTTCGTCACTTAGAACGAACCATTTGCAAAAATATTTGCAAACACAATTAGTTTATCTTACGTTATGTCCTTGACGCCCTTTCAAAGGGATGGACTCGTCAAGGGGGAGTTAAGACGAGTACCATTCCGCCACTTGCTCTCTTTACATTTTACATAACTTTTCTTATAAAATTTGTGTTAGTTTCTTTTAACACTTTTGTTTCGACAAAAGGGAGAAGAAAGTAAAACTACAAATTCAAACTTTACAATTTTAGTTTTTCCTTAAAATAATTTTATGTTTTGTCATCAACAAAAGGAGGAGATTGTTAATACAAATAAGCCGTAAAACGTTTATTTATATTTTACGATCTTCTAATGTTTTGTCGATAACAAACGTAAAATCATTTTAACGAAACAAATAGAGTACGTAAATAGTTTGAGTTAATAGTTTCCTAACACACTTACGCTTTCACATAAAACACTATAACAAGTTTAAGTGTTTTTATTATTTAGATATATATGTACAACAACTAATGTTTACATATTGGTTAGCACATACTTATACTAAGTATACTAAAATGAGTAAAAGCATGTAAATACTAAAATGGGTAAAAACATGTAAATACCAAAATGGGTAAAAACTAGCAAATGGTATTGACCCATAATCCATGGTTTTATATATACCACTTAACCAAGTTCATTGTATCCTTAAGATACATTGTATGTAGAAAGAAAAACATGGATCAACCCATAACCCATGACCCATGACCCATAACCAAAAATACCCATGGGCAAAGAGGAGCGTTCCACGGATCCCTAGCTTTGTGCTAGCCGGATCCCAAGTGGAAGGGATCCGGATCCGGGAACATGAGAATTTTCTCTATAAATGAGAGCCATTTCTTCCTTTCTATTTATCACTTTACATACATACTTCCCCAAGTATTCTAACCTCTAACCTCGGATCCAAGAGATCTATGTAGTTTGTCTTTTGTTTTGTGTGATCTTCTAGGTTCCTCTTAAAGGAAAGATCACCACTTGAAGACGCAAGCTCAAGTCCATGAGTTGCCATGCTTCGTCATCATCAAGACAACGAAAGTTCTCTTGTTGATAGTTCTTCCTTTCTCCATAGATGTTGGGTTGAAGGCATTAGTGAAGAATGCCGAAAGTGTCAAGACGCAAGCATTACTGAAAGGTGCTCATCATCCGTGTCAAAGCATTAGTGAAGAATGCTAAAGGTGTCAAGACGAAGGCATTAGTGAAAGGTGCCAAGCGTTGTGTCAAAGGCATTAGTGAAGGATGCCGATGAAACAAATCAAGTTGCATTTGGGAAGAATGCCTAGGTCGTATAATCGATGAGGTGCATCGTTATACATATAAGTATTTGTTTATTTACAAGGATGGTGATATCCTTGATGGTGTTGTAACAAGGAGTAGATCTCCTTGAGATTAGGTATAGTGTCGTGAAGGGTAGTAGTTCCTCCATAGTAATGGAACTAGGTGCTTAGCCTAGTACCTAATAAAGGGTAGACGACGTTGTGATTGGATTAGTTCTCCTAAGGTGTGAAAGAACTCGGTGGTTAGCCTAGCACCAGATAAAGGGTAGGCGGCGTTGTGTTAGGTGTGGTTCGCCTTGGTGTGAAGGAACTCGGTATTTAGCTTTGTATCGAAAAAGGTTAGCGGCGTTGTGAAGGCTTCTCCGCCATAAGGAGTTGGTGTAGTGCTTACGAACTCTCGAGTAGGTGACTCGGGAGTGGAGTAGGCAAGGAAGGTGTCCTTGTAGCGAACCACTATAAATAACTTGTGTCGTGGTGATGTGATTCTTACTCTTTATCCTTCATTACACTTTTATATATCTATCTATCAACGTCCAACATAAACAACCAAATAGATTGACATAAGTCGATCTAAATATTTAAAAGGAAGTTTTAAATTAGTAAAACTATTCAACCCCCCTTCTAGTTTTCCACATTACCTATACTGCACTACAATGGTTAGGTACACTGCCTAGGAGGATTGTAAAACTTCTTGTGTTTACAATTATCCGCATCATCCAGCCTCCGCTCACTAAACCAAAATGCACTTTATTGAGTCTAGAGCCAAAAGAGGTTCATAAATAAAATCTCGTAGGATGCATGCCTATTTACACTTGTTGTTCACCAATAAGAACACAAGTAGTACTTAAGAATCCTTCTTAGATCCTAGTAATCATGCCAGAACATTCATAGTGGAATCACACTTGTGATCCTCGATGATTGAATGGAAAACCGCAGTGTCAACATCAAATATCACTGAATATGGGTCACTTTGTTAATTCTTTATGGATTAAAATTAGTGTTCATGGTGGTTACTTTGGTTCAAACGGTCTACAGTCGAGGAGTGATACTTCGGTGTACTTCAGCGACTCACCTGGATTGTTGTAAGGGTGCTTGTGGCATCCAATTCAGTAATGGCCAGTGTGAAGATATGAAAAGCGTTAGCACATTATGCTGCAAACGTTCTCGATATATAAACACATAAGAGCTAGAAAACCTACCAAGGAAATTCCTTTCATGCATTGATTCCTGATGACTTAGGTCTACACTTGGATTAGGAGGCTGGTTCACCGACCAAGGTGAATGGTATCAAGACATTCATCAGGAAAACAATCATAGTGGAACGATTCTTTAATAAAATATCCACGATGATCGATTGGTCTAACATGAATATTATCTACTTTAATTGTGTAGGTATTGATGATATAAGCCGCTCCAGATGCAACAACACCATGTTCATCAACATATCCAGCTCCACATACTCATAATTACACGTCTCATCCTCAACAAGCTCAAACAAAGAGTCAAATAAAAGTCAAGAGCTAGTCAAAATGTCAAGAAAAGGTTCAAATATAGCATTCATGATGCATGAGTATGTTGGGGAATACACAACCACAATCATAAGAAGATGTTGATCAAAGGCAAGAAAGAACAAGAAATCTCAAATGAAGATCAGAAAGCATGAAGGAACAAAGAATCAACACTATCCTAGTATATCACACAAGGTTCAAGATCAATTTAACAAGTGGTATCAAGACCAAGACACTAAGAGGCACCATTTAAGAATGACCACCCCTTAGGGAGAAATTTTAGGATCATAGAAGTGATGGTCGTTCTACCATTAGGAACCTTGACGTTGTGATAGATACTATAATAGTCTAGTATTGGGCTTAACGGACTTGGATAAGCTAATAGGTACTAAGTTAGTCAACCTAGTCTACTAAATATCCTAGCCCAAGTCCACATACCAAAACCCAATCCTATGAGGTCCAATATGGGGCGTCTGATGGATAAGACCACACAAATGCCCTTATTTGTATGGTGTGTGTGAGATTTGAAAAGTTTGTTGGTGTGTGTTTTGCAATATACTAGTTTCACCACCATCTCTCTCTAAAAATGCTAAACGTCTCTCATCTATCTCTATTTATCTTTCTACTAAATCCTATCCATGTTGAATAGTGAAATAAGTTAGTATATAGGTACCTACAAAACTAATGTGGAAAAGGGTAAGTAGTTTGGAATGTGTTTACTTGAGAACTAGCCAACCCTCTTGCTTTGCGAGTTGCTCCAGGTAACCTGGTGTGATGTGGCATGACCTGGATGTTTTACGGCTCCTTTCCTTGACACCCTCTAGCGCCCTATAAGGCTCCCTGAACTCTAAATACTTGATATGTTCGTGGTTTTAGAGATGGCCTGAGGACATGATGTTCCCCACAATACCATGTAGGTTCTTTTTGGGAATGTGTCGTCTGCAGGTTAACATGGTCTACTGCTGCATGTGCTTCCTTTAAATACTTTTTTGCATGGTCTCTAAATGACTGGCGAGTCTCTTTTTCTGTGTGAAGAGGTTCGTCAACTCGGATAGGTCCGAGGTGATGGTTAGGTATGTCTGAAGTTTGAGGGGGTTGTTCACCAAACATGTTTGGTTATTAAACTTGCGGTTATTTCAAATCATGTCCCCACGAATGGTGCCATACTTATGTATAATATGTAAATCAGTTTAAGAGATAGGATGAGAACAATTTTGTTGTTTTCTTTCCCATGTAGAATGGTAAGGACCCGATGAGAATGATAAGAATCAAGAAGCTCAGGAAAGACTTAAACAAAGACCATACTTTACTGCTGTGAGGCAATATTTGCCCAAGTGTGTGAAATTTTAAACTTGTATGTGTTTCCTTCTATTTATAGAGAGCCAAATAGGGTTTAGAGATAACCTTTGTGGGATGATCAACGGTTGCTAGGGAGCCATGTATTGGTTATCCAATGAGAAGATAAGGAGGGACAGGTGGACTATCCAGCTCGTAGAAAGTGGTGCTTGTCATGCGTCTCCGCTGTACAATGTCAGATGCTACATCTTAGCTGTTAGTGACAGTTGGAGAGCAGTAGTACTATGTGCCCAGTATGGCCAAATGAGTTATATCGGGCCTTACGTGGCCGGGGATTTAAGCTAAACCACTGTCAAGTGTATATTGATGGGCTTTGGTAATGGACTTGATTCGAGCGTGTATTTAGTGGCTTGAACCACTAATATTGATACCTATCAATAAGTGTATCAAAAGGTTTGAAATTTATGAAAAACAATTATTCATTTATTTTAACCGTAGATATTTTTGTTTTATGTACATTGGTGAAAAGGTTTATATTTTTGAAGCTCTTCATATTTTAATACATGCTTTATTGTTAATCATTATTTCATAATTTAATGCATGCGTTATTGTTAATCATTAGCTTTTCATATTGACTATACACTATACATACCCTCCCTATATTGTCACCTCAAGAGCTTTTAGTCAAAACGTACAACCCACAATGCACACCGTACAAGTTGATGATGTATCTAATGAGTGCATACCCTCCCTATAGGAGGGTATGGATAATTCATCCCATTGACAATAACAAAATGTTTATAAATTGATGATTAGACAAGCTTATAAACATATATAAAGAACCATTATTATTGATGCTCTCTGTAAATATAATTAAAAACCATATTTATTTGGGATACAAGCTATTTGTTATAATGATTTATGAATATTTCTAAATATATTTAAAGAGGTCCGTAAATATATGAATCATAATGAGCAACAACCATTTCAATTATAGATGAAATCCAAAAGGTATATGATTTTGAAGACTATTTGAGTATTTTTTAGTTTATTTTTTATTTTTTGTCTAGTAATAAGATTTTGTTTAATGACATTAATTTTTATGAAGCATATCTTTAAAAGCTTTATCTATAATAACAATAAGTTCAAAATATAAAGAAGCTTATAAACTAATAATATTATTTGAAATGACAATTTTGTAAACTTACTAAAAGGTCTACCGCAATGGACGTCGTAGAACTTACTTTTTAAGCCATCTCCAATGCAGTGAGTTGGCACCGTTAAGTTTAATAAAATTTTCTTTTTTGAGCTGGAAAGTGTCTAATGCATTGTAGAAGGTAGCCACATAAACAATCGTTTAAGGACGGGCCTTTTCAGCTTGAACTTTGAATATACTATAGTGGTGGGCCTAAATCTATAAAAGCATTAAAGATTTATTTAAAACACTCCAAACAATACTGAAGAACGCCAAATTAGACCCATTTAATTTGTTTATTTATTTTTTTAATGCTTATTATTTTTCTATTGACGTGGCCTGTGTTAAACTTAAAAAATTTGATGGGTTGTGGAGGTTTCGTATGCAATAGTTGAATGCTTATATGACAATGTATTAAACTATGAAAGGTTTAATCCACTGGAAGTGCCCTTAGATAATGGTAATATGGTATTAAAGTCCATAGATGTCCTGTTCATGATTTTGGATTATGCTAGTTAAGTTGCGACTTGCTCTATGGTCTATGGATGGGACAAATATGACGTATGAAATGGGTTAAGGATGATTGGAGGAGATGATTGAGCAAGTCAAAAGTCTTTGATGGTGGGTCAATGTGGAAAAATTACAATAGTGATGGGAATTTGTATGTTTATTTGTCACGGGCTCACAGTCACAGATGATGGGCCAAGTTTTTTGTTTTTTTTATTTATTTTTTAATGTGAAAGACTGAAAGCTTCTTAAGTGTTAATCACATAAGAATTCAGGTCCCTATCTTTTAGCCAAGCCATACCAAAGAGTTCCTGTCAAAAAAACATAGAGCGAGGAAGAACATTTGCATACTAATTTATATCAAGTGATTAAGAGTCTCAAGAACACATGTCGTAAAATGAACATCGAATTTGTTTTCACCTTTGTTATTCTTTCCTTTCTACCCCTCCTTCACTCAGCTATGTCAACATGCCCAAAAAGTTTCAGATGTCAAGATATGATTCCATTAAAGTACCCGTTTTACAATGCAACAAACAAAGGATGTGGGTTGATCAAGGTCAGCTGTATTTCGAATCATACGAACGAAATTCAACTTGGAAATCATTCATACGTGATTCTTCCCAAGGTTGATTATGCTTCTAATTCCGTCACCATTCATAACAAGACATTTGAAAAAGTTTTGAACTCTGCTAGCTGTGAGGCACTTATGGATAATTTCACTTCACCAAGCCCTCTTTTGTATTCCATTTCAATAGCTCCATTCATCACTCTCTTCAAATGCAGAAAGAAACTCAACCACACTGATGATACAGGTGCTTATTTTCACCAACCTAATTACTTGAGCTACAACAGTTGCAAAGATCACAATTTCTACTATAAGTTATCAGTCAGTAATAGAGCAGTTCCAAGCGATCTCCCACATGCATGTCAAGTAATACAGCTGCCAGTGATAGTGGCATGGAATCACTCTAAATTATTAAATGTAACCAACATCTTTTCTCTTCTCTCTCCTTTCTTCTCCATTTCGGTTCAGTTGTCAACTTCCTGTTCTGGGTGTCACAATAAAGGCGGCCAGTGTGATACTCACAATGGACATTTTCAGTGTCTTCACCCCAAAAAAGGTATTCATGGGTAATATATTCTCAAATTACATTTCTGCCCTATACATAACTTATGTTTTGTTGTTTGGTTGTGGCAGGAAAACTAGACGGATATCTGATAATGATCACAGGTGATATACCTCTTCGATCCTACCACATGATTACTAAATATATAAATGCATACATGTAGGAATCTTGTCCTGAGGTATTTTATATTTCTTTTTCTAGTTCTGGCTGGATTTGTCATCTTCCTTATGCTCTGTCCAATCATCTTCATAATCCGGCGTGTGAATAAGAATAACCCCTTTTGGTATTTGTCATCAAAGGACGAATCTCAATGCCTTGAAGACGGAAGTATCTTCTTTAGCGTCTCAGTTTTCTCTTATGCTGATCTTGAAGATGCCACCAAAACTTTTGACCCTTCTCAAGAACTTGGTGGTGGAGGTTTTGGAACTGTTTACTATGGTAAGAATTCCACATACTTATAACAATGTTATAGTGTTGAGGTCCCAAATAACTATCACACACCCACCATTTAATCGTCGTTCTATTTTATAAATAGCATCTTATCTTGTCATCCTACCATTCCACCTTCTCCCAGATTTAAGTGCATTTCTCTCACCACTTGCTAACAAATTCCCTTTTTTTCACTTAAATTATTGATACCTATTTTTTCTTATAAAGGTAAACTACAAGACGGGCGGGAAGTTGCAGTTAAAAGACTTTATGACCACAGCTACAATAGAGTTCAAAAGTTTATTAATGAGGTTGAAATCCTCACCAAATTAAGGCACCCAAACCTTGTTGTGCTCTATGGTTGTACTTCTCGGATAAGCCGTGAACTTCTCCTTGTTTATGAGTACATTCCTAATGGCACTGTTTATGATCACCTCCACGGGCAAAGAGCAAATGAAAGCTTATTAACATGGCCAATACGGATGAACATTGCCATAGAGACCGCCAGTGCACTAGTGTATCTTCATGCCAATGAAATCATACATAGAGACGTAAAGACTAGTAATATTCTTCTTGATCAAAATTTTTGTGTCAAGGTAGCAGATTTTGGTCTATCAAGGCTCATGCCAAATAACGCTAATCATGTGTCATCAGCTCCACAGGGAACCCCAGGTTACGTGGACCCTCAATATCACCAACGTTATCAGTTAACAGATAAGAGTGATGTTTACAGCTTCGGAGTGGTCCTGGTAGAACTGATATCATCCATGACAGCTGTCGATTTAAATAGGTGTCAAGATGAGATAAGTCTGGCTAACCTTGCTCTGAACAGAATCCAAAACTGTGAACTTGATCAATTGATTGATCAGGTTTTAGTATCTGTTTCGAAAGGTGAAATGATGGCAATGATGACATCAGTAGCAGAGTTGGCCTTTAGATGTTTACAGTATCATTCTGAAATGAGGCCTACGATGAGCGAAGTGTTAGATGTGTTGAGGAATATTCAAAGGGAAGGAAGAATAGATGATCATGACAGAATAGGAGATAAAGCACCATTTCTATCTGAAAACAATGATATGGTGCTTTTGTTGAAAGACTTTCCGCCTTCGCCGGTCTCCGTCAACAGCGAATGGCAAAATGATACTATTGTATCAACTACAATAAGCTGCAATGGAGATGGATTGCCAATGAATAATCCGACCAGTAAATAGAAACATTATGCAGATTTAGGTATAACGCGGGTCTATGTTCACATTTTTCATTGTTTTTTGTGCACTAAATCTGAAAGTTTCTTTATGAGGGAAAATGTGATGTAAATATAGATTCATTATCATTGTCTACTGCTAATGAGCAGCTTTGACTGTTACCTAAATTTACACTTCACTTTTTTGAAAGGCATCAGCAAATTCATTAGCTTAAATTCTCGTTTCATGCAGATGAAGAATGTTAGCCTGGTGACATCGAAACAATAATGTGTGGTTCAGTAGATACATCGCTATATCCATTATTAATTTTGACCGAGTTCAGAACCAGTCTAGTCTATGGTACCAAACAACTTCACATGATCTTTAACTATATATACTCATGTTGTTGCAAAATTTATAGTATCGTGCATATGCTGTAATATCCATACTTTATTCTAGTGTGATGTGTTATTGGAAAACTAAGAGATGTCTTTATTTTTACTTATGCTAAGTTAAGAAGTGCGGTGGGGGGATAGATATGAGCCACACAAAAGTTTACTAGTGTGTCGTTTTGGTGTTTGAAAGCGGTTTTTTAATGGATGAATGCAGGAGATGAGTGGGTTGGTCAAAAGTTTTAGCCCAACCATTCCAAAAGACTTATCGTCAAAAAACCATAGGGGTGGAAAATGTAAGTGTATGCAGATTCGTGTATTTTAATGTGATAATGGAGTCTCATTAACACAGGTGATATAGTAGATGCTCCTATTATATGAGTGTCTAACCTTTTCTATTAAATTTATACTATATATGTTGACCGTCTTCTTTTTTGCGTCCTTTATTCTCTGGTGTCTACAGCTCCTTCTCTCTGCTTCAGACAGCCACATTTCAATTCTTCTCTCTTGTCTACAACTCCTTCTCTCTGCTTCAGACAGCAACATTTCAATTCTATGCCTATCTGCCCGGAAAGTTTCCGTTGTCCAAATATGGTCCCATTCAAGTACCCATTTTACAGTGTCAGTGACACACGATGTGGGTTGATCAAGGTCAACTGCACCACTAAAGGTGGAGAAATTCAATTTGGAGCGCACACATATGAGACTTTTGGCAAGTTCGATTCTGATAAAGACCCACTGAAGGTGTATTCCAGAAAAAGAAACCGGGTCACAACTGCCAATATGGAGCAACTGAATTCTATTTTTGGGAATTGGCTGAATCCACTGGGTCAAAACAATTGATGGTCAACGGGCTGAATTTACTCAAATCAGTTGACTGTTAACCAAGAAATCAGGGAGCAATTACCACACTTGATTTTAGCAGTTACCCTACTTATCTCTAAGAATAGGATAGTATAAATAACAGGCCTCTTTATCATTATTATCATCACTTCAGTTTGTCATATTTGTCTTCTCTTGTAAAAGGAGACCTTGTCCCTCTCGAACCGGGCCACTATCAATAAAAACTATCCTATTTCCTATTCTTATTAAGTCAGTACCTATCAGATTCTCAATCTTTTGTTGTGATCCTTAACAGAACGTTTGAAAACCTTGTGAAATATGAAAGCTGTGAGGCACTTATGAACAATTGCACATCTCCAAGCCCTCTTTTGTTTTCATTTTCAGTAGATCCGTTCATCACTCTTTTCAAATGTGCAAACAATCTCACTTATGCGGAACAAATGGATGCTTATATTTTGGTCAGCGTAATTACTACAACCATAGCCGATGCAATGATTACAATTACTACAAGTATTCGGTCAGCAATACAACAGTGCCAAGCAATCTTCCACATACATGTCAAGTAATAAAACTTCCGCTGTTAGTGCGACAGCCACATGACCATAAAAAACTTGATGAAACCAAAATATTCACTATTCTTTCTTCTAATGTCTATATTTCACTTCAGTTGTCACCTTCGTGTACTTGGTGTATCAAAAAAGGTGGTCAGTGTCATACTAACACATGACTTTTTCAGTGTTTAAATGCCAACAATGGTACTTACAGCTTATTTTTTTGCTTCCTTTTTTCCTTAATCCCCAAATTGTTTTACTGACCTGTTTACAATTAAGCTTTTGTTGTTGGGAGTTGCTTCGGGAAAACCAGGCAGAAATCTGATAATGATCCTAGGTGATAAACCTCTTCAATCCTATTAATTATTTAAATATATAAATGCATACGAACGTATATATGTATGAATGTTTTACCTGGTGTGTTTTGCTTGCGATCATTTTTTAATGCAGAGTAAGAATAAAGAAAAATACACGTCATCATCTGTCAAGATATCTTGTTGCTAATCCGACGAGTCTTTGTTTCTTAGAGGGACATTTTCAACCGGCCAAAAAGGCTTTAGACTAGCAGTATTACTTTAACCTATACGTTGTAGGTTCAAGCCTCAGTTAAGACATGTGTTACTTGTATGTAATAAATAAATTATACTGTGGATGGGTGAGTTTTTGTCTTTCCAGAAAATAACTCACAACGGACAGGTGAGACCTGTCATGACACGATCCACAACTGGCAATAATTTGTGAGCTGATCTCATCCCTAATCATACATGTTTATAGCAGATCAGTTTTATTAACTAGTGTGGTGCTAACCATTTCTAGCAGTATTGGCCTTCATGTTAACTATCCTATCATTTCTAGCAGTATTGGCCTTCAAGAACCCTTAAACATATCTTCCTTTCGCAGAAGCAGATGTATTTGATTCAATGTGTCTTCTGAATGGTAGTTTTTTCATTCCAAAGGAAGGCTAGGAAAAAGGATGATAATAAATTAATTATGGGGAAGGACCAGGAGGACTCAACAACCAAGTTTTAATTACTCCAATAATGATAATTTGATATAAAAATAAAAAATACATAAAAAAGTTGTGTTTCGCATACAGGAGTTTCAGTCAACTTCTTTACAAGACTTTAATTGTTATGCATTAATTTTTTAAGTCAATGGCTAGAGGTTGGACTTTAAGGTGTATTGAATGGGGGGATAATAATGGGACACATGGAACTTTGAATCGGTGTCATTTTGGCGTTTAAAATAGGTTAAGGATGAATGGAGGAGAAGAGTGGACTTACTTAAAAGTCTTGATGGTGTTAGCCAATGTGGAAAAAAAACTATGCAAGTTGAGTTTATGAATGTGAATCCTGTTAAATGTTGGTCGCATATAATACTCCGTAATTCATAAGGTCCCATCTTTTAGCCCAACTGTACCAAAGACTTTCTGTCATCGGAGGTTAATATATGCACTCATTGATATAATGCTATAACGAAGTCTCAAGAACACATGCAATAAAGATAGGTTATTCTCTAACCTGTTCTGTTGGAATTTGAGATGATAATCATCTTCGTTTTCTCTTTCGTTGTTCTCTCTTGTCTACCTCTCATTCATTCATCCATACCCACCTGCCCAGAAAGTTTCAGCTGTCCAAATTTGGTTCCATTCAAGTACCCATATTACAATGGCACTGACACACGATGTGGGTTGATCAAAGTCAATTGTCATTCGAATAATTCGGAAATTCAACTTGGAAACCAGTCATATGCGATTGGCAAGGTTGATTATGAATCTTCCCTCAATATCTATAATAATACATTTGAAGAACTTGTGAAAAATGAAAGTTGTGGCGCGCTTATGGATAATTTCACTTCTCCAGAGCCTCTCCGATATTCCATTGCAATATCTCCATTCATCACTCTCTTCAAATGTGCAAAAAATGTCACCTATTTTGACCAACCTATATACAATAGCCACAACAGATGTGATGATTATAATTTCTACTACCAGTATATGTTTAACAATGCAACAATTCCAAGTGATATCCCACATTCTTGTCAGGTAATACAGCTGCCGGTGAAGCAGCAATGGCAAGACGATCAAGGACTTGATCAGACCAACATATTTACTCTTCTCTTTTCTTACTTCTCTATTTCATTTAAGTTCTGTCCTCGGTGTCAAAAAAAGGGCAGCCACTGTCACTCACAAGATGGAAATTATCAGTGTTTAGACGCCAAAAAGGGTATTTACTTCTTGACTATATTATAGTAGATTTTAGGGATTGTGTCATCAAATAGTAACTTATCATTTTGATTATGTGTTTTGATTACTATGATATTTTTCGGCTCATGTTTTCACCCCTTAGTCTAACTAAAAAAACTTCCTAATACGCTATTTATATTTTTCTATATATAGTTAAAGGAAAAAAAACATTTCTAACGTGGTATTTAAATAATTCCCATTTTGTAGAAGCAGCAAGAAATTTTCCATTGGTGAAACTTCTGTTAGGTAATTTATTTATGATCATCATCACTTTTTGTTGCCTTAAACCCACTATTTCACTTTATATAATGAACTACATCTGTTGAATGTTGCAGCTCTCGGTGTAGGTGTTGTGATAATATTAATCTCTATAATCTTATGCTTAAAATGGAAATTTGGATGGAGGAAAAAGGCAGAGTACAACGCCAATGTGGAAACTTTTCTAAAGAATCAAGCATTCATGGCACCAAAAAGGTACTCTTATTCACAAATCAAGAAGATGACCAACACCTTTAAAGTCAAACTAGGACAAGGTGGCTTTGGTGCTGTGTATAGAGGAGAGCTAAGCAATGGAAACCTTGTGGCAGTGAAGGTTCTAAGTCAACTTAAAGGTGATGGGAAAGATTTTGTAAATGAAGTTGCGAGTGTTGGCAGGACTTGCCATGTTAATATTGTGAGTCTTGTGGGATTTTGTTTGCAGGGACGTCAAAGAGCTTTGATCTATGAATTTATGCCCAATGGATCCCTTGAAAAGTTCATATATGGTCGGGAATCCTCAAGTAATAGCCAGCTTGGGTGGGAAAAGTTACACCAAATAGCTATTGGGATTGCTCGGGATTAGAATACTTGCATAGCGGTTGTAACACACGATCTTGCATTTTGATATAAAGCCTCACAATATTCTATTGGATCAAGATTTTTGTCCTAAGATATCGACTTTGGGTTGGCTAAGTTATTCCCCGAGAAAAGAAGCATGATATCCGTGTCTCATATGAGAGGAACTCCAGTGGTATATTGCTCTGAACTATTCTCTAGAAATTTTGGACAGTATCCAATAAATGATGTGTATAGTTATGGAATGATGATTCTCGAGATGTTTTCGTATGGAAAATATAGAGGTTGATCAAGTTGATCATTCAAGTGAAATATACTTTCCTAATTGGATATACAAAAAGATTGAATTAAATGAAGAACAACTTGGAGTGCAAGGGATTGTGAGCAATGAGGAATATAATATGGTAAGGAAGATTATTATTGTGGGGTTGTGGTGCATTCAGACTAATCCTTTAAACCGCCCGACAATCACAAGGGTTTTGGAAATGCTAGAAGGAGAAGTAGAGTTATTGGAAATCCCTCCCAAACCTTATACATTTTCTCCATCAAGGCCAGTCAGCTATGGCTCCTCAACATCAAGCTTCCCGACGACAGACTAATTGTGCGTCATAAATATTCATTATAGGTATTTTTAATTTATTTTGTTAAAGAGAGTTGTTTTGTAAATGACTTTTGGGTGCCTTTGGTGCATATAAATCGACCCTAACCTTAGTAATAAAAAAAATAGAGTTAACTACATAACACATTTTTGTGGTTTGTCAGGTATTTCATTTTCAATCCAATTTCAAAAAAGTTTTGTTTTGGTCCCAAAAGAGGAAAAAAACCGCTTTAGGTTTGGTCTAATTTTTGGTTGACCGTCATTTTGACCAGTTACTCAGTTAGCTAGTATGAAATGCCTATAATACCCTTGTATTGATATTGTGAGATAACTAAAATACTCTCCATTCATTTTTTCATTATTATTATTATTATTACGAGACATTCGGACCCGCGCGATGCAAGGATTATGTTGTTACATGCACTTTTACTAACTTGGTCGTGATTATTTGGTTTCATAAAGAATACACAACGACACATAATGCAAATCCACAAATTTGTCTAACGATATCATTATCAATAGTACCAATAACGTCGAAGCAAAGCATGATAAAGTAAGATATAGTAACTCATACCAATACTCGAATTTATAAACTGCATCAGAATTATATACAGTATATTTTATGAGCCTTACCTATAAAAAACCATATACAACACATTTGACAACTTTCAGTGCAAATGATAATACCCGATTCACTCCATTTGTGTAGGCCTGGTCCAAAAGAAATGAAATACACGTTATTAACGTGTATACCCTAAGAGCATTTCCATCAAGTAACGGTAGCAGGCGTTAAGTGCGGCAGGCGTTAAGGCGTTAGCCTTGACCTCCGGCGTTAAAGCGCGTTATTTGCCCGTTAAAGCCCCAGGGCGTTATCAACATAAAAAAAATAAAATAAAATAAATATAAAATAAAAAAATTTCAAAAATTTTACAAAACACCTTAAACTCCAACTTTCAAAATCTACAATTCTCACAACACTCACAACATTCACAAACTGAAACACATGATGTTCCTGAGACACCCACGTCTCCTCCAAAAACATCCAAAGGTCGTGTTAAACGAAAGTCAAAAAATCCAAAGACCCCGAGCCCGAACCAATCGATGATGATGAAGAATTCGCCATGTATGCTGGACTCCATCGAGGAAGAATTACTCGCGGGTGTTACATAGTCGTTACGGAGGATCCGAAAGTTGGGGACAACCCAAAGATACGCTTTGGTATCGGGTCTCAAATGAGTTGAATAGACTCAAGTTTCAACGCGCAACAAGGATATGATGTCAGCAAGTGGAAAACGTTGAACCACTGTTGCACAAAGTTCAACGGTTTTACAAACGCGAACGGAATGCAGAAGCGGGAAAGTGAGATGGATGTCATGAAACGGGCAAAGCAATGGTATCATGAGGAAACCAAAGCGAAGACGCTTTTCTCGATGAAGCTTGGGAGGTTTTCGTCATTCTAAGAAATGGGACGCTACGGAACCGGTTGATTTAACCCATGATGTCCCAAGCCAAACAAACGAGGCTTTTTTCGCCATGATGAACAACCACGCCCATAGGAAAGAAACGTGCTTCCAAGAAAGCAAGATCCGAGAGCACGACAAGTATTGGGGAGCGAGCACGGGAGGAACGAGCTCGTCAATTTATTTCACCGAAACTACGGAAAGCAGTATCGTATCAACGCGAACCGCCATAGCGCGATCGGCCCAACAAATCAAAGATGAAACAATATGAGTTGGAAGAGATAAAGTTTTGATGGTTGATATCAAGCAAAGATCAGGATGTCGTGGCTTGGATCAACGATTTAAAAAAGAACGAATCAAAATAAAATATAACTGCAATCTCGCCACTAGATCAGATTCTCGCCATTTCCTTTATGTCAGAACGCTTAATTTGCAGTGTGTTTTTTATTTGGTTGTAACTTTTTTTTTTTTTTTTTTTTTAATTTCGTATTGTAATATGTTTTCAAATTTAATGATATGTTTAGTTTAATAAATGAAGTGTTTGTTTTAGTTTAGGGTTGAAATCGAAATATCAAACGTTAAAGTTAAACTGGGATGTTATTGTTGAAAGTGTTTTTGAGGATGTTAAGGTGAAATGTTAAATCGATGTACAGCGATACTACTAGATGTTAAAGATAACTTGTGTTATTGATGGAAATGCTCTAATCTATCTCATATCAGTTTAACCCAAAACACACACATATGATAAGCGCCTACCACGTTTCTCTCTCATCTCACCTAACTCCATCTCATCTCATTTTCATCTTATCAAAAGAACTCATCTCTCAGCCTTGTTACCATCACCAATCGATCTAATCTACATCTAATCACAACTCAAAAAGTCATCTCGTCTCATTATCCATCATCATTAAACGCTAACTCACAACCATACTTGATGTCTGCGTTTTCTGCTCCAATGGCTTCAAAATCCAATGGTGGGTCTCGGGTAGGTGGTTATTAAGTTATTGTTTTTTGTTTGAATGTTTTGGAACGAAACATGAATAGATTATAACATGGTTGTTATAAATCCGTTCTTATGATTTTCAGACATTATTGAAGCATAAACTTCAAAAGAGGATCGATGATTATTGTTTTTCGTGTGTTAGACCTTCAATGGTGGGATATAAGTGAATAATCACGAAAAAATATGAGATTATTTATTTGTTTTTTTAGCTGAGTCTTGAGATCTTTTTTTTCCCTCCGAGTAGTGTAGTTGTGTTGTTGACTGAGATGGAGGATGGGAATAGGATATAGATTGAAGTCATTGACGTGATATGGGTTAGAGGAAGTTGTGGTTTCCTATTTGTGATTTTGACACATTATATAGTTGATAATATGTTTGTAACTCATAGGAAGGTAAAAAGACGTAACCACTAAAAAGATGCTTTGGTTTCTCATCTTTATATTAGTTGATGACATTCAATGCAAAATGATTTGCATTCGTGAAACTGCACGTCGTATAACCTTTTGTGGACATTCAATTGAGAGCTCGTGTGAAGCTTTAGCATGTTTTTACCGTACGTTTTTTTTTTTTTTTTTTTTTCACATTCACACTTGCACATTAAATTTAGGGCTAATTCTAACGCCCCAGTTGCCCAACCAATTTACCCCAAATGCCTCAAAAATTTCAACTTCTAAATACCCCATGGGCAACTCTCTCATTTCAACATTTGGGAAACCTCCCATATAGTTGACATGTGTCCCTATCTTTAGCCTACCTCAGACTTACATAGACAAGTGTCATAGTGATTTCTTGGGCAACTTTGACTTATATTCTTGGTCAACTCACATATTTTGTCTTTTAGTAAAAAGTATAGTCTTTTTATTATAAAAGACATATATCTTGAACTCTATTCCACACATACGATTTTAAGAACTGATTAGGTATAGAGTACAATTTTATATTTTGTAATGTATTATACTTTTAAATACAAAATACACATAAATACATAAATACAATATATACATTATATACATTTTACACAAAACATTTACACCATCACCATCACATATCTCAGTTACACCATCACAACACAACACCATCACCATCGATATAACACCTCCACCACCGATCTAACACCGACACCTCCACAACCTCTCTAACACCGACACCGATCTAACACAGTTCAAACCAAAAGTCATATCCAAACCCAAACTTGCAAAAAAGGCCATCTAATGAATCGATTTGCATAGTCGGTGAAATATGTGGGGATCACTTATTATACCTCTCTTTTAATATACTTTTTTTTGTGACTTGAAGCCAATTGGTTATAACAAGAATACGTTGGATTGATGTATTTTTTTTGTGACTTGAAGCCAGTTGGTTATATCGGGAATACGTTTGCTCCAACCAGTGTTATTATACCTTAACCGGTATGATTAGAATCTAATAGTGTTACTGTGTAGAATCTAATAGTGTTACTGTGTTAATTTAGAACTAAGAAATATATATATATATATATATATATATATATATATATATATATATATATTTTTTTTTTTTTTTTTTTTTTTTTTTGATTCTTCATACACAAATGTATGATGGTAAACAGGGCATTATTGTATATTTCCTCTTTATCAACCAAGGACAGTGATGTGAAGGCATCTATGGATATATTGATCAGCAGAACATTGATAGCTTACCAGTCACTATATGATCCAATGGCATACAAGAGTGATCACCCACAACTTATTCAAATATGCACTAGTCCCTTCAGGTAATTAAGGTTTATTACTATGCACAATTCTTTGATTTTATACATTTTATGCCATGCTGGATTTTTCTGCAATAGCTATGAAGTATATGTCTTTGGCCTTAATGATGGATTTGTGAAACAGAGATGCATCTAAGTATGAAGAAAGCTACTACTGAGGATCCTTCGGATAGCGTAGATGCTTGGTTAGGTCCCGGTTCTGGAAGGTATTTAATTCTTCCAAAGTTGCAATCGCAACCATCAAATCATGCTTCTGCTTAATTCTCTAACGTTTGTGCAAACTCTTTTGTCATCTAAAATTTGTAATTGTTGAATATTCCTATTGGCTAATAGTGATTCGTTTGAAGACGAACTTCAGGCATTCCAAGGTGGAAAAGATGGTGAGCAGTGGAAACAAATAAAGCTAGCAGTGGTAAAGTAGCAGTGGTCGAGTAGTTAACTAGCGATGGTAAAAGTTAACACTAGCAGTGGTAACTAGCGTGGTTTCGAGAAACGTAGAAGTGGTTACCAAAATATACTAGCAAAGGAAACGCCAACCTAGCGGTGGTAAGAAAACGCTAGCGAGTGGAAAAGAGATAACTAGCGATGGAAAGAACATGCTAGCAAAGTGGTATCAAGTCGTGATAGCAAAGTGGTCGAGTAAAGCAAGCGGTGGTAACCCGAATCGTAGCAATGAACGAGAATGACTAGCAGCGGAATGTCTAAGTGCAGTAGCAAGTTTTGACGAGAGCAGCAGTAATGAGTTCTTATAACCCAAACCTTGTGTAAGATTCCTTGGCAGTAATGACCCATTCATACTAGGTTGTATGCTTACCCTGTTGTGTAAGCTCTTTTTACTGTCCGCCCTGTTGTATGCTGTTTTCGCTGCCTCTATGCTCTTTTATGGTTGAAAATGTTGTTTTTACTGCTCTTTCAAATGCTGTTTTTACTGACTTTGCATGCATACTGTGTTTTTACAGAACATGTAGATAGATATTGAAGCTGATAAACAACCTAATGGAAGAACAAGTTCAACGTCAACCAAATGAAATCAAAATCCAACAAATTATGGATGAATAAAAAGATCGAATCAGTGATTTACATGATTCCTTACTAGTTGTTATCCTGTCTCGTTTAGACTCAACAAAAGAGGCTATTAGAACCGGTGTACTCTGCAAACGATGGCAACATCTTTGGCCTTCTGTTCCCAACCTCACCTTCTGTCATTATAAACCTAACCCTGATTTCTTTTTGTTTGTCAACCATACCCTTACTCAATGTCGCCAACTAAACCTCAACAAAATCACACTTGAAACCGTGCACGGTATCCAGTTTGAATCGCTAGTGAATGAATGGATTCGTTACGCTGTTAATCTTAATGTGAAAGAATTTGATTTAACATTTCACTCTAATGATTTTGCACCTTCCCATAACTTAGACCAGGTTTTTTTCATCAATTCAAACTTTACTTGTTTGTGTTTATGCGGATGTATATTGAAACCAACTGGTGGCATTAGTTGGACAAACCTTAAGGGTTTGTCTCTAGGTTGTGGGAAACTAGACGGAGATTTAATTCAGAATATATTATCCGGAAGTCCTGTGCTAGAAACATTGAACTTGCTCTTTGTTTCTAGTATTAGGCGGATTGATATTAGTTCAAAGAGTGTTAAGAACTTGCGGTTTGCTGGAGGATTCATGTTCCATGAACAATATTCAAATTCCACACATTTTGAAATCAATGCTCCTTATATTTCTTCCCTAAAAATTTGTTATGTGATTTTGTCGAAGGTTGTGTTGCTAAATGTATCTTCGTTAGTGAAGGCTGAGTTAGATTATGTGCTTGATGTGGATCCTTCTGAGATAACGGGTAAAGAACTAGAAGAAGAGATGCTGAAAGGGTTGATACTTAAACTTCACCATGTCAAGGAGCTTAAAGTTAGGAATCTTTGTTTAGGACCACTTTATTACACCAACCTTACGCGTATACCCACCTTATCACAAGATGAACACACGTAAACCAAACACTATGCGTAAATGAAGAGAGAAACAAAGATGAGAAAGATGGTGACTTGAATTCTATGTTATGCGTATGAAATAAGATGAAAGGAAACTTTATTACTTGAAAGAAAAACACACACAAAACACACTCAAGCACACACCTCAAATGACTCATTTGAGGTGTATTTATACTACAAGTACATATGCCCTAATGGGCTTTGGGATGGGCTTGGATTGGACTTGGATTGGATGACAACTTATACAAGGCTAGCTTAACATAACTTTTAGCCATTTAGCTTAGTCTAATCCACGGTTCGCTGATTATTCTATCACTATATCTAACACACGCTATAAAGTTCCTAAATGTGAACGACCATTACTTCTAATAAAATGTTACGGCTAACAATATCCCCTAAGGGTGGTCATTCAAAAGATGCTCCACTTGATTAGGTCTTTACTTTCCTCGAGCTTGAACTTTGCGTGTAGATATAGAATAGTCTTGATTTTGTTCCTTCATGCTTTGTGATCGATAATGTGGTATTCTCGTTGTCAACTTCATGGTTAGGTGTCTCCACGCCTTTCTCCACCATGCTCACACTTCTATTTGTCTTTGGTTACCAATGATGTAGTTCTCGAGTATTTAAACTTTGTTGATTCTTTGACATTGACGAAGAATCATCTTTAACTTTGTGTTGCCTTTGATTTTGATGAGAACTTTCATGTGTTGTTGGTATGAGCATGGAGAATCGCACGATCTCTTCCTCCCGCAAGCATCCATAAGAAGAAAACATAAAACACGGGTTAGAAGTAATCCAACATTACAAGTTTGAACTTCGAGTGTGTTAACAAAGATAGTGTGAAAACACATCTCTAATTCTCACAAAGACCGCTCTCGAACTATAGTCCCACAAGTGAGATAACGCGATGCATCAAGTACACCTATAGCTCAGTGAGTCGCCGAGGTACATCAAGCATCACCCCACGATCAGACCGCTTGAGACACACTCAAGAGTAATCCACGGAGTTACCGGTGACTGTGTCGTGGTTGCTTGATGTTGACCCCGGCAGAGTTTCCATTCAATCATTGAAGATCACAATTGTGAAACTTCTTATAAATGTTCTGGCAGATTGCTAAGATCTGCGTAGGACTCTAGAATGTATCACTTGTGTTCTTATTGATGAACAACAAGCGATGAAATGTCATGTGTTCCTATGAGATCTTTTGATGAATCTCGTGGCTCTAGACTCAATAGTGCATTTTGGTTTTCTTGAGCGGAGACTATGGAGAGGGTCTCCTTCTTCAATACCAACGATCTCTAAGAGAAAGCCGATAGTTTACGTAGGGTTCCCAGTGAGAATGAAACAAATCCTTTTAAGAGGAATTGAGTGGCTAGAAGGTTTAGTGCGTGCGTCCACCGGGTCCATGACGCCTTTGTCTTCAATACGGTGTCATCAAGTGACAACCAAGAGTGTATGAATTGAACCCGGTTCGCCTCTAAGGTTGATTATGGAGGGCTATTTCTTTTCACCATTTCTTTTACTTTTCTTTTAATTCTTCAACCCTTTTTTCTCCTTTCTCACATTACTCCTTTTTCAATTATTTCTAAGGACTTTAATACTAACTATTTGTGATGTCCTTGGTAGATCCCTCCGGCTCATGGATCATAGACTGATTTACCTATCCTTAGTCACCTTATAACCCATGATCGTCCTATTGTTGCCATAAAACATTTTCTTGAAAATCTCTCGAGTGTTTATGATTGAAAACATGTTTGAAACACTCCAAGAGTTTTATATTTTAAACACTCCCCTTCACATGTGCTTATAATTTTGATGTAACTGCAATGAGGGTAGAGTTCGACTTTTGAATTGATCGCTCATGATAAACAATTCCCACGAGACACGGTTATGTAGCTTAGTTAAAGAGTTACATTGTCAGATTTTAGGTGACAACTAGCTCTAATAACTAACTTGAAGTTGTAAACACTCCTTGAAAAGGAGGTTAGACCCATGTAAGTGCATGTCTATCACGAGTTTCTCGAGATGGTAAATTTACTGACTTTGATTGCTCGCCAATTCAATGGTTTCAACTGAGTCGAGCTCTTTTGAGATTTAAACCACGATCATTAAACTTTTTGAAAACCTTACGCGTATACCCACCTTATCACAAGATGAACACACGTAAACCAAACACTATGCGTAAATGAAGAGACAAACAAAGATGAGAAAGATGGTGACTTGAATTCTATGTTATGCGATGAAATAAGATGAAAGGAAACTTATTACTTGAAAGAAAACACACACAAAACACACTCACACACACCTCAAATGACTCATTTGAGGTGATTATACTAAGTACATATGCCCTAATGGGCTTTGGGATGGGCTCGATTGGATGACAACTTATACAAGGCTAGCTTAACATAACTTTTAGCCATTTAGCTTAGTCCAATCCACGAGCCCGTTGACTATTCTATCACTATATCTAACACACGTTACAAAGTTCCTAAATGTGAATGACCATCACTTCTAATAAAAATGTTACGGCTAGCACTTTGTTTAGAGGTGCAACTTCCTTTTCACTTTGGCATATATGTATCTTTTTGAAAATTATTGATCACGCTCTTTAGTAGTATTTTATAGACTGATCTTCAAAAAAAAATTTATGAGTATACATAATTGAAGTCAAAGATGTGTACTCATTGGATGTTATGTTTTTTGTAGGCTCTCTCTCGTTTGGAAGTTAAAGGTTTCACTCTACCATCAAACATCAAGAAAGATGAAACTTGAGACTGGGGCATACGATTGCTTATTCATGGTGCAGTTGGTTGATGAGTTTAATTTACGGTTGGCACTTTGACTAGAAACTGTTAGTGCGGGGTTCCTATTGCATTTCTCCCAACTAATTCAGTAATTATTGGCAGTATGTTAAAACAATTCTTGGTTCGTAAGTTTATTAAATATTGGTGCTAAATATAGTTGTTCAAATGTATCGAGTCTAAACTCGCAAGTATGTTTGATTGTGTTCATTTTGATTTTTTCTATGAGTCCGTTCATTATGCATGTCTTGTAGTTTTAGAACATCCAAATATGACATTTTGATGAGCAAATGGACTATGGGTTCTTAGTACGTATCATATGCTTTCATCTTGACCAAACACAGATCATGCATCAGTGGTTCTGCAGAGTGGATGACTAGTGAGATGAGTGGTTATACGTCCGACTTTGAACCCGGCCTTGATCCGATATGTTGCCCGAAATCATGCTTTAAACAATACCGCTCCAACATGTAAGTTGTTATTGCTCCGGGGTTCTAGATTATGATGATGTTGTATGGCTATCTCCAACGTGTTCATTGTGCCTTTTGACTTGCTTGTGTTGTAAGTTTGTGGATCAGAAGGTTGTAACATGGTAAGTGAACGAAGGAATACTGACAGCATTTCACTTTTAAAACAACCCAACGTGCTACGGAAAGCAACAATGTGGAACAAACACGTAATTCTGTGAACTAAGATTGATGTTTGTCAATATTGTTTACACAGTTCGGTCATAACAAATTATATCAATTTCATAGATACTTGGTAATAAGCCGACTTAAATAAAAATTACAGCATAATACAGTTCCTAGCAAAAATCTGCTACAAATTGACTACTAGAAGAACTGTATTTTAATTTTTGTGATGTATATCCTTAGAATTCACATTTTCACAAGCAGACCAGTTAGGATTTAAACAAGAAAGATTAAAATTGTGTAATTTGAACCACCGCCTTGTAGGTATGTCCCTTCATAATTTACCAAGACTTTGGTGGTTTTGAAATTGATTCCTAGAGGTAAAAAGATGCGCTAACTTGAGTAACGGGTCAAAGTGAGCATATGTTAACAGGTGTGTAGTTGAAACTCAACAAGTTTAACCAAAATTTGACCCGTTTCCTTTTTAGACAAGATTTTGATTCAACCCGTTAATAATTAAATATATGGGTCGAAATTGCCACTAGTTATTTGCAACCTTACAGAACTGAGATATATCCATCGGGTCCAAACCATTGCAGAAACACACACAAAGAAATAAGGTAAGACTAGGAATTGGACATAACAAGCACAATATACAAATTTGTACAGACCATCTAACTGATAACCATCACTCTCCTAACCTAGCCTACTTCAACTAGTAGTACAAGGCCATTCACGTGCCAATTGACTACACCTTTTGACCCGATCCTTGGC
The DNA here is from genome assembly GCA_022545495.1 of Chrysanthemum lavandulifolium. Taxonomy (NCBI): domain Eukaryota; kingdom Viridiplantae; phylum Streptophyta; class Magnoliopsida; order Asterales; family Asteraceae; genus Chrysanthemum; species Chrysanthemum lavandulifolium. Next base: position 112,923,268 of record CM040246.1, on the reverse strand, counting down.
CCTGATTCAACCTTTGTGGATCATACCAATCTTAGATCTTAAAGGACTTGTATCCGTCTTCCGGGTTTTTCATTCCCTCTTCCCAGTCACCCATCGACCGACCACCAAAAACTACCTGTTGTATACCCAAATACCTGCCAAATAAGAACACACAAAATTTTGTTTATGTAAATTATCTTATACAAACTAAAGAGTGCCTACTTTAGCAGAAGACGGTCACACGGGTTGGGTAATGGGTGATTAATGGATTATGATCAAACATGTCATTTATTTTAAGTATTGGCCAAATGGGACTGGATAGGTTAACCCGAAACCACATTTTGTTTTTATGCTTTTGATCCGGAAACAGTTGATGTGCTAACTAGTTATGAATAGAAGGCGATTCCACCGCTTGTTCACCTTTCGCCTATTTTGGTTTGACAAAACCCAAATCAACCAATTTATAAGTAATAGGTTTGAAATTGCAACCTAAAATGTTATGGATTGAAAAATACAGAAGAAAGATGCTTACTCTGAACTCAATACCGTGAGGCAGTTGAGCAGGACTTCAAGAGCAAAGTAATCAGAGGTACCAATGTCCACCCTGTTCGACATTCAAAGGTTGTGATGTTTATCTAAAAGAGGAATGTAATGAAATCCAAGAAGAATAAAATTAAGTTATGTCTAGTTTTATACCAAACCCGTCCCAGTTGTCTTGAAACTCAACATCACCGACATCATGGAATGACGACGGCATCACATTGAAGCCCTTATCCGCGTCATATAGAGGATTGTATTCCATCGATGTATTTGCCAACCGCAGATAAAAGACCACTATCAAGACCGGTACATCGAAAGTAAATATTATGTTTAACGTTCTAATGTTGGATATAAAAGGCCATGATTTTGCTTTTCTGATATAACACTGTATAATTCTTTATACATTTTGAATCGATGCCAACCAATGTAATTCTAGTAATCTATGACCTTGAATATTGATATAAGAGTATAAGACTGTAGTATTTATGTACAGTATCAAAGTGATGTTACCTGAAAATTAGATGAATTATATGCACCTAAACATCCCATGACATACCACGACTGGATAACCTGTCACATAGATAAGCCATATTTCTTTATTTATTATTCACACCCTTTATAAAGAACCAATGCCGACATACAATATATCAAGAGAAGAGTATAATATAACCATCTTGTCAATTTGGGGGAACAAAATTTAGAAAGAAAATAGGATGGGGAGAATCAACATACACTGCCAAAAAAAACACAACCCAAATCAACCCATTCAGAAGTCAGAAGTAAATGGGTCAGAATAATAAACACAAACACTTTGATCTGATTTAGAACATATATTAAAGCACGTTATGAATATCTTTCTGGGGTTTTACAATAATTATGAATATCTTTGCCAAGGAATCTTACACAAGGTTTGGGTTATAAGAACTCATTACTGCTGCTCTCGTCAAAACTTGTCACGACTTAGACATTCCGATGCTAGTCATTCTCGTTCACCGCTACGATTCGGGTTACCACCGCTGTTTTACTCGACCAACGCTATCACGACTTGATACCACCGCTAGTTATCTCTTTTCCACCGCTAGCGTTTTCTTACCATCGCTAGGTTGACGCTTCCACCGCTAGTATATTTTGGTAACCATCGCACGCTTTCGAAACCACCGCTAGTTCGCTAGTTACCACCGCTAGTGTTAACTTTACCACCGCTAGTTAACTACTCGACCACGCTACTTTACCATCGCTAGCTTTATTTGTTTCCACCGCCACCATCTTTTCCACCTTGGAATGCTCAAGTTCATCTTCAAACGAATCCCTATTAGCCAACAAGAATATTCAACAATTACAAATTTTAGATGACAAAAGAGTTTGCACAACGTTAGAGAATCAAGCGTAGCATGATTTGATGGTTGCGATTGCAACTTTGGAAGAATTAAATACCTTCCAGAACCTGTGGACCTAACCAAGCATCTCCGTAATCCGTAAGGATCCTCAAGTAGTAGCTTTCTTCATACTTAGATGCATCTCTGCTTCACAAATCCATCATTAAGGCCAAAGACATATACTTCATAGCTATTTCGGAAAAATCCAAAGATGGCATAAAATGTATAAAATCAAAGAATTGTGCATAGTAATAAACCTTAATTACCAAGGGACTAGTGCATATTTGAATAAGTTGTGGGTGATCACCTTGTATGCCATTGGATCATATAGCGATCGTAAGCTATCAATGTTCTCACGATCAATATATCCATAGATGCCTTCACATCACCGTCCTTGGTTGATAAAGAGGAAATATACAATAATGCCCTGCTTACCATCATACATTTGTGTATGAAGAATCAAAAAAAAAAAATAAATAAAATAAAATAAATAAAAATAAAATTCGAGTTCTAAATAAACACAAGAACACTATTAGATTCTAATCATACCGTTAAGGTATAATAGCACCGTTGGAGCAAACGATTCCGATATAACCAATTGGCTTCAAGTCACAAAAAATACATCAATCCAACGATTCCGATATAACCAATTGGCTTCAAGTCACAAAAACGATATTAAAAGAGAGGTATAATAAGTGATCCCCACATATTTCACCGACTATGCAAATCGATTCATTAGATGGCCTTTTTTGCATGTTTTGGTTTGGATATGACTTTTGGTTTGATCTGTGTTAGATCGGTGTCGGTGTTAGAGAGGTTGTGGAGGTGTCGGTGTTAGATCGGTGGTGGAGGTGTTATATCGATGGTGATGGTGTTGTGTTGTGATGGTGTAACTGAGATATGTGATGGTGATGGTGTAAATGTTTTGTGTAAAATGTATATAATGTATATATTGTATTTATGTATTTATGTGTATTTTGTATTTAAAAAGTATAATACATTACAAAAATATAAAATTGTACTCTATACCTAATCAGCCGCCTAAAAGATATATGTGTGCGCTAAGTTGCCCAAGATATATGTACTTTTTTATAATAAAAAATGACTATACTTTTTTACTAAAAGACAAAAATATGTCAGTTGCCCAAGAATATAGGTCAAAGTTGCCCAAGAAATCACCTATGACACTTGTACTATGTAAGTACAAGGTGGGCCCAAAGATAGGGACACATGTCAACTATATGGGAGAGTTTCCCAAATGTTGAAATGGGAGAGTTGCTCATGGGGTATTTAGAGAAGTTGAAATTTTTTTGGGCATTTGGGGTAAATTAGTTGGGCAACTGGGGCATTTAGAGAATTATCCCTTAAATTTAAGTAATGAATCTTTAAGTATATACGAATATTATTGTTAGAGCACTGGGTACCCTCATGCCATAAAGGTGGTGCCATAGGCAAAAATTACTGCCACGTCAGCAAAACCCTCTATGGCTTAAGAAATTCTTCGGCATCACATTTTGTGTCGTTACCCTTGGCACCAGAAAATGTGGCGTCGTTGAAAAGTATATATATATTTTTTTACTTTGGTTGTGGTCACTGTAATTTGTGTGGGTCGACTAAACACCCAATTACATACTCGTACTTGAACTAATATCTAAACAAGTCTTTACAAAAAAAAACATATTATAACATAAGGACTAAATTTGTAAAGACCAAATTATTAAAGACTAAACCGCAAAAATATAAAAAGATAATGTTGTTTCTTCTTACTTTCCTTTAGGACCTGCAGAAAGAAGACACAAACAAACCACAAACGCAAAAAAAATTAAAAAAAAAAAAAAAAACTACCTGTGGGTTGGTCACCATGACGCGAAAGTAACCATATGGCGCCACCCACGGTATGGTGCGCCGTCGTCTTTTTAATTTGGTGGGTTAACGCGAGGCTAAGAGCCAAGCGCACTCTTGCTCTTAGTATTGTTATTATTATTATTATTATTATTTATCATTGTTATTATAATAATAAAGCACTAAAATCCAAATAAATCTTCACATCATCGCACACGAACAAACAATCTCCACCCATTTCTTTAAACTAAATATGCATCAATAATTATCTTCCACCCATATATTTCTTCAAACGAGATCTTCACAAACACAAACTTGTTTTAACCTCACCTCTTTCAAAACCAAAACCACCACCAACCATTATCATGTTTGGAAAAAAGTAAAATCAAAAACACTTACAAATACCACCACAAAGTCTCTGGCTTCTACAGCCTATCACCATCACCATTTTCGCGAAAAACAAGCTTGTCGGAACCCGTGAACCTATTAAGTTAGCTTTTCGATTTGAGTTGAAATACTAGGGTTAGGGTTTTGATTTTGTAAAATTTAGGGTTTTTCGCTTTTGTTTGTTGAAGATATTTGTTGATGGGTTAAGTGTTTCGAGGGTGTTCACCGACGATTAAGTGGCAGAGGTAGGAGTTAGGAGGTGGTGGGGTTGGGTGGCGGTGGTGGTGGTAGAAGAGATAAGTTTTTGTGAAAGAGAATTTCTTTTTAGAAAGATGGGTGATTTTAGTTGGTGAAAAATACTTTATTTTTCAAGAAATTTTCGATTTAATTGAAAAATTAAAACTCGCTTAAACACACATTTTTAAGAAATTTTTCTAAAAGAACGAGAAACTCTTTTCCAAAATTTAACTAGAATTTAAAAGATAGCTTTTACTTTTCTATATATATATTTTTCAATTCTTTTACATCCTTTTGTATTTTTAGTTTTAAAAAATGTCATCTAAGCGTTCTCTAAATTTATAGCTCATTTCTAGAAATAAAACCCTTCCCTTTTTCTAAAGAAATTGAAATAGAAAATTAAAGAAATTTTTCTGGAAAACTAGAAGGGGGTTGAATAGTTTTGCCGATTTTAAGTTAGTTTCAAAAACTTTAGATTCAATATTATGTGAAATCGTATGGATGTATAGAAAGTATAGATCTAATGATAAAGCAAGTAAATAAAGTAAAGCAAAGGATAGAAATGACACAACCGATTATAGTGGTTCGGCTACAAGGACACCTTCCTTGCCCTACTCTGTTAGGATTTAGTAAACCAGTTATTAAAGAGTCCATCACCTCAAGTATATGTAATCGTTAGAAAGCTCGAGAGTCGTAGATTATTTAATGTTTAGTAGTATTTAGTTAAGTAACACCGTGGAGGACGGACGGGTCTTTACCCACCGTGATGCCCGATCCATGCCTGTAGGTGGCGATTTGTGTAAGGTTATAAATACTCTCTACCTCCCAAGGTAGAGAGTTGGAGCTCATAATAATACTTTCATTTTCTCTCACTAAGTTCCCAAACCTCTAACTCTTTCTCTCTAAAACCTCATCTTGTACGCCTACTTGTGTTTATGATATGATGTGTTTGTGAAATCCAATATGTTACAAATGGTATCAAGAGCCATGGTTTGATCATCTCTTACATATCCTTGATTTCTAGTGGTTTTAGATGGTTTTGAGTTTGAAAAGTTTAGTGGTTTTTGCATCATTTGGATCATTTCTAGTGTTAAAGTTTGAATTTTGGGTGTACTTTTGTGTTTAGAATCATTGTAAGTGCTTGGGTTTTGATTTGGTAAGCTTGAATCAACGTGGTTGAGCTTGTTTTGGATTGAAAAGTGTGTTTTGAAGTTTTTCTTGCTAGCGACTTGGTTCTCGTAGTGTTTTCATCGAGCGACTTGCTTCAAAGAAAAGGTAGCGAGTTGTAGTGATAATTGTTAGCGATTTGGTCCTAGCGACTTGTTCATTGAGACAAGTCGACAAACAAGACAACCTAGTGGATTCTCCACCACGGCTAGCGACTTGGTGAAGTTAGCGACTTGCTTTCAATTTTGTTAGCGACTTGTACTTAGTATTCTTAGCGACTTGGTGTTAGCGACTTGGACCTTAGCGAGTTGCTCTTTAGCGACTTGACCGTGTAGCGACTTGGTGCTTTAGCGATTGGTGTCCAAATGACTGGGTCTTAGCGACTTGGTCATAGCGACTTGGTTCACGTGAAATTGAGATCTTAGCGAGTTGGTGCTTAGCGACTTGGTTCAAGAATTCTTAGCGACTTGATTGATTTTGTTTGTAATACGGTTTTCTCTTGATTTAGTAAAATCTGTGAAAGAATCTATTTCGGTTTAATCATAGAGTTATAAAATCCCGTGTAATCTAACATGTCTACCAACGTACTCTACAATCATCTCCATCGTTGTCGAGGATGTTCAAGCAATGGTTTAGATACTCGCCCACCCATGCTTGATAGAACCGACTACGACTCTTGGGCTCAACGAATTAGGTTGTATTGTCTTGGAAAGGAAAATGGAGTCAACATTCTCAAGTCTATTGATGAAGGACCGATCGATTGAGACTAAAAGAGACATAATTGATATCACTGCAGATGGAACTATGATCTTTGGATTGGATGCACCAAAGACGTATGATGAGCTCGATGATAAGGAGAAAAAGATTCGATGCGATATCGTGGCTTCAAACATTATACTTCAAGGTCTTCCAAAAGACATCTACAAGCTTATCAATCACAACACGAAGCCAAGGTGTTTGGGATAATGTCAAGATGCTTCTCTCGGTTCGAATTAACTAAGGAAGACAGAGAATCACAACAGTATGATGAATTTGAGCACTTCAAGATGAAACCATATGAGAGTATCTATGAATATTATGTGAGATTCCACAAGCTTGTGAATGATATGAGAAATATCAAGATGACTATGCCAAATATTCAAGCTGAACTCAAAGTTTGTGAACAACATGAATCCCAATGGCACAAGTTAAGTCACTCTGTGAAGCTAACCAAAGGATTGAAGAATACAAACTATGAGCAACTCTATGCCTTCCTTCTTCGAATGAGACATGCCATGTTTGAAAAAAGGATTCTTGATCGGTTCAAAACCAACCAGGAGAAACAAGCTCATCAAATGATTCAATGACTTTTACACCAATGTTGGAATTACCACCAAAGCTTCTCAAGTCATACCCATGGGTAATGGTAATTACAAGTTCATCCTCGATCCAAAGATATAAGCCTCCCAACTCAAACACACTCATGGAAAACTTCATCAATCAACTTTCTCATGGTTAGTCAAAACATGAACTCTCTCCCACACACCAACAATAACCTCGTAATAGCATCCAATCCACACAATCAAGCTACGGTCGAGATGGGAAGGTTATGGTGCAACCGGTTCAAGAAAGGCGTATGAACAGGAAGAGGTGGAGTTGGTAGGGGTTATGTTGCAAATCGAGAATCGGGGAAGGATTGGAAATCAAGGTCAAGCAAAGCCAATTAAGTGCTACAAGCGTGGTGGTGAGGAACATATTGCTAGGAACGCGACATCTCCAAAACGTCCACGAATGCGTAATACTTGAGACAAGATGTTGCTTGTGCAAGCTCGGGATAATGGAGCCGCTTTGGATGAATAGGAGTTGTTGTTCCTTGTCGAGGAAATGCCGAACCTATGACGCCGATGTTGATGAACAACCAATTAGGAGATAGGTCATAATCATCGAATGCCTTTCAAGTAGTCGATCGTGATGCATACGACTACGATGTCGATGATAAACCCACCGCATGCATAATTTTCATGGCTAGAATTTCTCCAATGGTCTCTCCAAAGGTCTCATCAACACAAGAAGTTGGTCCATCTAAAGAATCAATCATCTCGTAGGTATTAAAACTATATGATGATGTTGATCGCAAAAGATGCATGTTAAAGTGCAATCACAGGAAACTTATGACTCGAGATATTGCTAATATGGGTAATAATATTGTCCCATATGATCAATATGTGATCCAAAGTGAGTGTGATTGAACCTAGTGATGCACCTTATGCGATCAATGATGATTATGTGTTTGATGAATACACCGCATGTGCCTCGATGATTCTCATACCTCTGAATCGAATGCCTATAAAGAACAAGTTGCTATCTATGAACAACGTGTTAAGTTTGAGTTAACCACCGTGAGCAGGAAATGGATGACCAAATGCGTACAATTATTAGAAAAAGTAATTTTAGAAGAAGTATTAAAACAAAAGTTAAACACCTTACATGAAAAGCTTTCTAAAACGGCTAAGCAAAACAAGAACTTCAAGAAAATGTTAAAATGCTTAAGCAAGAATTCAATGCTAAGGAATCAAAACTTTTGAATGATTTTTCTAATCTAAAACTTTGAAAAACAAACTTGAAAATAAGTTGTACATACAAGGAAATACCATCCAGACTGCTCACTTGATCACTAAGCATAGATTCTTAAGCGATAAGCATAGCATTCCCCTTGTTGAGGAACCTAATCTTGAGGTAGTTAAAAAGGCTAGAGCTGCTCATAAGGTACTATATGATGGTAATGAGATTCTTAAGCCTAGGCAAACACCATCATGTGTTGGAAGCACCAAGAGGATAGAAAATTAAATGATGCCTCTAGGGAGAAAATGAATAAGAAACTAGAAGATCCCGAGTGTAAAATGAATAATATAACAATCAAACCCCATGATTACACTAAGGAAAATTGGATATCCTTAAACAAGTTTAAGCCTCGAGACTCTATTAACCCATGAACAAGTGCTCGAAAAGGATATGGATATGCAAAAGTCGAAAATCTTGTTGCAAAAACTCTCCTTTAGGAAAATGCCTGCCACCGTGGTTAGGTCACTAGTTTTACAACACAAGCTTATAAGAGAAGAGATAAAGGCGATGATGAACAAGTATCAATGATTAAGCACACACACACACAATATAGGAAGAACTTGGTTAGGCGTAATGAGGTGAGTGAAAGAATAACTTGAACAACCAACCCTCGAATGAGGGTTTACAATAGAACTTTATATAGGCAAGGAGCTAGGGCAAGGAGCTCTCTCTCCTCCCTATTCCTTATTGGGCTTGGATCAAGCTTATGGGCCTTCTACATAAGCTTGACCTTAAACAAACATAAAGGCCATAATAAAGCTACCTATTACATATGAAATATAAATACTTGAAATCTTGTTTAGGAGTGATTCCAACAATCTCCCCTCAGTATATATGAATGTAAGCGGTGAAGGCGTTGATGTAATAGTAGTTGTGGCGTCTTCGACATTCTTCTTTCTTGTGAGAGGAATTGTCTTGATTGAACAATCTCCCGGTGTAGAGATCGTTATCTTTGAGCAGTTATGCTTGACGTCATCTTTAACTTTGTTCTTTGATCATTGTTCTTTGTGGTGAAAGTGATAGTATGTTGTTATGCGCATCGATGCGCCTCAGTGCCTTGTTGCTCCGGTGTCTCACGTCATTCTTCAACATGCTCACACGCTCTTTGGCGTTGGAAATCAATCTTGATGAAGTTCTTTAAGTCTTTGACTTTGTAGATTCTTTGATTGATGAAGAATCATTACATTGTTGTGTTGCATTTGAATAGAACTTCCATTAGTGATGATGTTGGCGTGAGCATGAGAAGAATCGACACGATCATCCCGCTCCGGAGCTTCCATAAGAAGAAAACATTGCAAGCGGTTAGTAATAAGCGGTTTCGGCACTTACAAGTTTGAACTTGAGAGTGTTAACGACATAGTGTGAAAACACAACTCTAATTCTTACAAAGGCCGTTCTGAGCTGGAGTCCCACAAGTGAGATAACGCGATGTGCGAAATACATCTGATTCGGATGAGTCATTGAGGTACACGAAGCATCACCTCCTGTTGTAGACCGTTTGAGACACACTCCGCGTAATCCACGGGAGTTACGAAGTGACTTTGTCGGGGTTGTTTGATGTTGACCTGGCGGGAGTTTCCATTCAATCGCGAGGATCACGGATGTGAACCTCTCATAAATGTTCTCGACAGTTGCTAAGATCATGAAGGACTCGATATGAACCTTTGAATCATGAAGATCTTATTTGTTGATCAACAAGTGATTAAATGTCAAGTGTTCCTAAGAGATCTTTTGATGAATCTCGTGGCTCTAGACTCAATAGTGCGTTTTGGTTTTCTGGCGGAGACTAGGGAGAGGTCTCCTTCTTCAATACCGGCGATCTCTAAGAAAGCCAATAGATTATGTAGGGTTCCTGTGAGAATGAAACAAGCTTACATTGAGAGAAACTTGAGTGGCTAAGAAGGTTTAGTGCATGCGTCCTTTGGGTCCATGGCGACTTTTAATCTTCAATACCGGTGTCACTAAGTGACAACGGTAGTATATGAATTGAACCCGATTATACGCCCTAAGTTGAATAATCGGAGGCTATTTCTTTTCACCCTTTACTTTACATTTCTTTTGATTCTTCAACTCCTTCTTTCTCCGATTCTCATTTTCTCCTTTTATAATCATTCCTAAGGACTTCTAACACTAACTAATGGTAGTGTCCTTGGGTAGATCCCTCCGACTCTGGCGGATCATAGGACAGTTATTCTAACCTTAGTCACCTTATAACTCCATGACTAACCTATGTTTGCCATTATAACCCTTTGTAAGTTAAAATATCTCTCAAAGGGTTTGTAAATGAAAAACATGTTTGAACCACGGTGAGAGATAAGTTTTGCATAAATACTCCCCTCCACATGTGCTTAATAGTTTTAATGGTTAAATGCACGGTGAGGAAAAAGCGCACTTTATGAATTGATCCACTAAAGATAGACAATCTCCGCGAGACACGGTTCGTTGAATAGTTAAAGAGATATATTGTCGACTTTTAGGTGACAACTAGCTCTAATAACTACCTTGAAGGTGTAGACAAACCTTGGAAGGTTGTCAAACCCGTCGAGTTCATGTCTATCAAAAGTTTCTCGAATGGTACTTTCTACTCGGACAAGTCCTTTGCGAGACACGTTTACATCACTAGCGAACTAGCTTGAAATTATTACCCGTCGGGACAAGTCTTTTCGAGTTACAAGCAGTTTAGTACCGTCAATTCGTTGGTTAAGTCGAGGTACAGATTCATTTGCATTTTGTACAACATATTTCTTATCACACAATTTTCTCCCCTCAAAATGGCATATAAAATGTTATTTTGAGCGGTTTGAAATAAATATGACCATTTTGAGTGTTGCGGGAAGAGTGACCACTTGTGAACAATTTGTGAACAAAGTTTTAATCAAATACTCCCCTCAATTAGTGATATAAGCGGTTGAGGTTTTGAAAAATCTTATGGGAAGTACTTGTCTTTTGAGCAAAACCTTGAAAAATGAAAGGTTTGATAGGTTTTACTCAAAAATAAAGCTTTCGCTCCTTTTATAAGGATTGTGGCGAGGCGTACCACGGGGTCCTTTCTTGACAATTACGGGTTGTACCTTTGTTATGTGTGCACAAGCCATTCACATATATAATCATACATCCAAAATCATATGAAGGAAACAATTCAAGGGTACCGGAAGTGCGATGATGTTCGAGGAGTGTGCAGGCGTTGAAAACCGGTGATGTTAATCTGGGTCGACCACCAACATAGCTCTCAGCGTCAGGCGATCCGCCGAACAACCGTTCATCAATCATGGTGATGATCGTCTCACATCCCTCCTTTCACGAGAATTCCGGTAGCTTAGGATTCCCAACCTTCAGCGTATATCCTTCAATCATCGCCAATCCATCCCTAACCATCTTCAAGGTATGATCCCGAATTTATGGAGCTCACTACGCCATTAAGCGGTTCTGCGAAGTTCACTGCGGTAAACAATGCCGAAAGGTTTCTTGATGGCGTAAGTTGTTTGAGTTGGTTGATGTCGGGAAGATCAAGGCGTGGTGGAGTGAAGTTTACGTTTCGATATGATTCAACGACCATCCGGATATCTTCGACCGTTCTTTGATCACAATCGTCTAATGAAGATGAGAAGCCGACTTGATAAATTCACGTTGAATTTCGATCGAGAATTGTCTCATCGACCTGTACTTTGGCAAGATACATGTCTTGATGTCGTTGGTGACAAGTTCTCAAAGTCGACCTCACGAGAATTCATAGTCTGTTCATCTTGTCGTTTGACTATGATATTCTTCAAGAATGTGTAGTCCCACTTAGACTTGAGATCAATGTGTTTGATGGCCACGATGTTCTTTGAGCAATACACTTCATGTTGAGACTTTGAACCGGCGACACGTAGTAGATTCTTGGCGTTCGGGCCAATGATGAATCCCATACAATGCATCTTGGTCGTATGCTTGCGTTGTCGAAAACAAGTGATTTGCACGTTCCTCGATAGCTATGCGGTTTGAGTAGGTAGCGGCTGGGAATGGAAGAGTTAATGATGTAGCGTATTTTCTTGAACCATCGCCACCATGGAGAAGAAAATCCAGTGCGTGTTGAAGAAATATCGAAGGAATCCTTGGTTCATCTGGTTGGCGATTGTTGGTAGAGGTTTGGTCGGTCGGTGTAATATGGAGGGTTGTTCCGTTTAGTGAAGTCGATGTTTGCTTCGGGTTGAGCCAATCCATGTTGTTAGACATGGCTCGAGCAATGTTTTCAAGGTGATATTCAACCTCGATTGCACTTTCCATTTGTTTTTCAAGAGAAGGAATCGTCATTCTTGATGCGCTTCAACTCGGTTCGTCATCTTCTTCACACGGAATCTTTCTTGCAAGATTTTGCATGCTCAAGGTACTACCGTCTACCAATTCTTGACCTTCTTGGGGTAGGGAGTGTCATTAACAAGAGTAGCAAACCAATCAAATTCGGCGGTTTATCGTCATCAAGCCATGATACGGCGTCATTGAGTCGTTTTCTTCTTCTTTTTGAAGGCCTTGATGATGATGTTGGTTTCTGCACTTGTTTTGGTGAGGTGGGTTGTTGTCGGGGCTCGAGGACCTCTTCATCGTCACCACCCGTATACTCAAAGTGATCACGGTTTTACGAGTCGGGGTGGTAACTCGGAATCGTCACGAGGTTTATCGATGAAGACCGAGGTGGAGGAGACTTATGTTGAGAAGAAGTCCGTGGTGGAGGAGGTGGCATAGAAGTAGATTTACGGTTGTTTACGGCGTTTAGGTGCGAGTCCTTATCCTTATCATCGTCATCTCTTGGTCGTTTGGGTTGATCGGTGACTCCTTGCATGATGATCGAGTTGATAGTCAAGTAGAATTTGAAAAATTTAGCTTCATCTGAGTAAGCGTTCGGATCTCTTTGACATTTGCATCACAAGTTTAGCGATTAACTTTCAGTTCGGAGAGATCGACTTCTTTTGCCATTGTATGTTTAACCAATGCAGCGATGTTAGGGGTGAGTTATGCGGAAAATACTTCTCTTGTCACACGGGGCGATGTCGAGAAGAAACTTGTGGGTATGATCTCTTCTTTGTCTTTTCGGTTCCTTTTGGACTTTTGGAGCGATATCACGAAGGTACTTGTTAGTGTAACCTTGATCATTTCGTTCGGTTCCTCTTTCGATGACTCTTCATGAACTTGAACAAATTCCTTTCTTTCTCCATCTTGTCTTTCTCATCATTTAAGTCTTGAATTTGGTCGACAAACCAATTCATTTTACGTAAGTTATGTCCTTCTTTTCGATTTGTTGGAATGACTTTTACAATCCTTTTATGAGGCCGAGAGATCCAAGACTTTGGTGGTTTCTTCAACGATTTGGATGATGATCTGGTTGACTTCGTTGATGGTGGTGGTGATGAGTGAGATGAAGAGTCGATGATGAGGAGACATGAGGAGTCTTCATGTCCTTAGGAGTTCGAGGTTTTCTCCTTTGAGTGTGTTGGGTGTCTAGAAGAAACTTTGTATAATCATCCTCGTCATCTCTAGACTTTTCTTTCTCGGTTTCTGTTTCTCAAAATCATACACAATAGTGTCCTCAACAGGCGGTTGTTGTTGCGGAAGAGTGGTGGCACGGATCCCTTATCGGGTTGATTAACGCATCGGGATCACGGTGAGAGTGGCGACACCACTTGATCCTCGGGGCCACCCATTTGATCTTTAGCAAATTCGGTGACCTTTTGAATGTGTCGGACGTTGTGAAACTTTTTCTGTATGATTTATCAATTGCTCTTCTTCTTCTTCTTGAGCTCTCATCATAAGGTACAATAGTTGAGTCTTCCCTTTTCTTGGGCAATTTGGAGGACTTGGAGGTTTTGTTCTTGAGGCGGTGTTTGGTTGCGGTTGCGAGTAATGAACCTCTTCATCATCTCGGTATCTTGAGCTCTCATCCCTAAGTTGTCTTTGAGGTTCAAGTGTGGGAATAGGTTCGGCTTCCTTACGGGAACAATCCTTTTAGAAGGAGCTTTCCTTTTAGGAACCTTCCTTTGACTCACGAGTACTTGTTGTGCTTTGCACTTCCTCTTACGGTTCTCTGACGGTGTTCGAAGATTTTCATCAAGATGACCAACTTTGCCTTGTTTAGCGCTTCGGATATCTCTTGTGCGTTTGAGCTTTCGACATCTTGATTAGAAGAAAATCGCATCTGACACCTTGTTTCTTTGTGGGCGTTTCCTTGATTCTTACGAGATAGAATAGGCTCCGTCAACATGTCGTGATTATGCGGGTCATTGAGCCTTTTGGGAATATCGGGATGAAGTCCAAGAGCTCTTTGTATCAACAGTTTAGTATATCGATGTAGGGAATCTTTGAGCCAAGTTTGTTGAGAAATGACATCATGTCGTCCCAAATCGAGCTTGATAGCGATGTGTTTCATGTTGACCAATGCCCAAAATATTTGCGGTTCTATGAGCTTAGGATGCTCATGGCCATTATCACGACCGAAGCAGACTTGGTGATGATCATGTAGAGTGTTCTCAAGGTTGAGGAATACTCTTAAGCTCTACGTGAGAGTGCTTGGTGATTACTCCTGTAGCCTCGTCATAACCGATATCGATTAAGAATTGGAGAGTTAGCTCTTTGGTGTGGCATAAAGTTTGGTTGGATTGACTTGAGGAATAAGGAGAGCGACCCTTAAGTCTGCGGTGTAATAGTGACTTGTTTGTGGTTGAGTCAACATCGCGTGATCCTTCCTTTGACCCTTTCCATAGTGTTCAGGCTGTTGGATGTAGATCTCGGGAATGGTTGCGAGTGAGTAAGCATGTTACGATACGGATGAGTCTTGAGAATATCGATAGCAATAAGACATGAAGATTCGAGCAAGTGAGGGTGTCAAAGTCAACACGGAGGTTATTCTTTCCAATCTTCATTGGATAGCCATGAGGATAGATATCGACAATGGAGAGAACTTGGTGCATCCACATTCATTTGTTCGACCATGTCGTGATGCGAAATAACATTAGCCAAAAGAACCAACATATCGAAAGACATAATGTTAGTCAACGGAAGGTCTTATTGTCTAGTTGTTGAATGTACGGTGATAATGATTATTCTGAGTCCTAAGTCACTTGTATGTTCAATCAATGATATCGTGAAATGTTTAGTGAGTTAGTTAACTTTAAGTTTTAAAGTTTATTTTATCACTTATTGTTCACAACATATCAAGCGATTTAAGTTTATTAGTGACATTTTGGATTCGTGATGATATGATTAGTTTATTTACAAGTTTGTACAAGTAACAATTCATCATGAAGGTCAATCCGAGGGTTAAGCGTAGTTTTGGCAAAGATACGCGTGAGCGGGAATGATATATGCTTGGCGTAAACTTACGCGTAGAATCTAACTACGCGTAAGAAATGTTACAGCGTGAAAAAGGAGACATTATCGTAGAGCTTATGCGTGAGCATATATTATCCTTACGCGTAAGGCTACTCGTGAAGTTGACCTTAAGCGTGGGGTCCTTGTTCACGCATATCCTTCACGGGATCGCGTAGTCCGTTGTAGAACCTTACGGCGTGGTTGTTATGCGTGGGATTTTCTTACGCGTAACATAACTACGCGTAGGGTAATCCTTATCGTAGATAATCAAATGACCTTGATTACGAATTCTAAGTGTAGCAATCACGAAATAAATTTATCAAATCATCAATATTAGCACACATATTCATTTCAATAACAACACATGGCATGAATTATGCATAAATCGATTCTGGCGTAGAATATCTTCGCGTAGACTAAACCCTAGTTCTCTGGCGTATCAAATCTAGCCATGGATTATGCACCAAAGTTTTTACGGCATATCATATAAGTTGTGAGAGCATGTAGACCAAGTTTTAACACTTATTATGCGGTGAATCAAAAATACCCAAAGTTTATGAACTTTAAACCCTAGTTTCGAATTGATGACCAATTCGTGTTTACGGGTGGCTATAGACTATGGAAATCATCAATTCAACAACATATAAGCATAACCCAATGATCTTTTAGACCAAAACACTTCACATTTGAAAACACCCAATTCGACTTATAAACCTAATTTTCAAAAATCATCAATTAGTGAATCGGGTGGATTTTGATGGTTAACAAAGTATCATTGATGTATTATGAGCGTTTTGACACAATCATTTCACCACAAACACCCACGTTTTGATTGTGTGTTCTTACGCATCTGGCGTAGATCACCAAATCACGCGTAGAACAAGTTTTAGCCGTAGGATTTACATGAGATTCAAAACCTTATCATAAAAACATGTTGTGATTACGAAAACACTTACAAGATGAGGATCAAAACACGGTTTTCTTGAGTGAATCTTAAGCGTGGGATGGTTTTAGGTATTTTGTAATAAATGAGAAGTGATAGTTAGGTGGAGGAGGTTTTATTTAAAATAACTTTAAGTTTTTGGCAGTTTGGTCCCTCCACCTTTTCCATTTTCATCAAAGCTTTTAACTTCCCTTTTGGTTACCAAATGAAGATTTTGGGAAAGAAACTTGACGACACTCCCCTCGACTTGAGAAAATAATGAAAGGTTGTTAATTAAAGTCAAGGAGTGTCTTTGAATCGAAATGTACCACCATTTGTAAAAGAATCAACGAGATGTGATAACATGCAAGTACAGATGTTTGAAAGCAGTTAAGAGTTATTTTCTCCCCTCGACACTTGATCGGAAAAATCTTGAATTTTGAAAGATTAAAGTGTTGACGGAAAAATGTACTTGCCATGTTGAAAGAAATATAGATTAGAAGAATATTTTTGTTGTTTTATCGGATTTTATATTTTTGTATTTTGTTTTGAAAATTTATTTACAAAAGATGTTTTGGTGTTTGACGGGTTTTTAAGGCTGTTTTAAGAGGTCATCCAATTCCTCTTGAGTCAAACACCTCATACCAATTCGGTGGACCAACTCATTAAACCTAGCGGGAGGCAAGGCTTTGGTGAGCGGATCGCCAATTGGTATTCGGTACCCAAAGTATAATTCAGCGGTACCACATTCCACGTGGTCCTTGATGAAATGATAGCGTGATCGATGTGCTTTGATTTGAGTCTTTGAGCGAGTTGCGAGATTGCAATGGCACTCCGATTGTCATGATACATCGGGATTACATCAAATCGTAACCATAGTCTTTGAGTTGTGTTCTCATCCAAATGACTTGAGCACAACATGCGGACATGGCTACATATTACGCTTCGATTGATGGCGATGTACAATCCTGCTTCTTTGATTGCCAAGACACGGTTTATCAGAAATTGTAGAGCTCTGAAGTACTTTTCCTTGAGTCTAAGCATCCTGCGTGATCGCGTCTGGCGATTAGTTCAAAACCGAGAATCCCGGATACGGATCCCCAATTAATGGTTCCCTTGATGTATCGGAGGATTCTTTTAGCCTCGAGAGGTGGGTTTCGGTTGGTCGCGGCGATAGCGGGAGCATAGATAAGCGGCAAAGACAATATCGGTCGCTGGTATTAGATACATGAGAGACCCAATAATACTTGGTATTTGGTGGGGTCAACTAATTTCCATGTAAATCGACATCTAGCTTCTTGGTATGAGTCATTGGTGTGGCATAAGTATCACAGGTTTTCATTCCAAATTTGTTTAACAATTCAAGGGCATATTTGGGTGACTCGAGAAAAATACCACGGGGTGATTGATGAACTTGCGGTCCTAGAAAGAGCGTAAGTTCACCCATCATGGACATTTCAAAATTTTTCTTCATTAGTTTTGCAAAAGCGATTGAAAACTTTTATGTGTTGACCCAAAATGATGTCATCCGTAAATTTGAACAATTAAGATGTGTGCCCGTGATATTGTATGAAAAGAGTTGGGTCAACCGAGCCTTTGGTGAAATTATTGGCAATGAGGAAAGATGATAGCTTATCGTACCATGCAGGGGCTTGTTTGAGACCATAAAGAGCTTTGTTCGGTTTGTAGACATGGTTCGGGAACTCGGGATCAACGAATCCATCGGTTGGTGACATAGACCGTTTCTTTAAGTTGCCCATTGAGAAGCGCCGTTTTGACATCCATCGATGAACCGTCATGTTCATATGAGCATGACGCGAGAAATATCGAACGACCTCAAGGCGAGCAGCGGAGCAAAAGATTCTTCAAAGTCTATTCCTTCTTCACGGCGATAACCCTTAGCAACTAGGCGTGACTTGTTTTGGATGGCGTTCCTTGACATCAATTTGTTTTCCAAATCCATTTTAGACCAATGGCGTAGACCCTGTTGGTCTTTCAACGATTCCATACTTCAAGGCGTTTGAATTGGTTGAGTTCTTCTGCATGGATTCAATCCGGTTGTCTTTTGTCATTGCGTCTTTAATGTTTTAGGCTCAGATTGGCGGACGGTGAGTGCATAAATGCAATGTTCACCGTCGAGTGAAGGCGTTGTCTCGTGTGTTGGTTGATTCGGGTTGCCAATAATGTTAGCGGAGGATGGTCTTTTGTCCATCTATGTGTAGAGGTTGATGTTGGTATACATTGTGCGATTACGAGGATTCAAATGGTTTGTTGAAGATTCCGCAACATCAGTGCGGCGATCTCATTGGCAAGCGGGTTGAAGAGCATTTGGATCAAAATCTGCGGTGGGGTACTTCATTGAGAATATCATCATTTGGTTCATCATTGTTGGAAGCGGTGTGTTCAAGCTGTTGTGTTGGAGTCAATTGGTGTAGGTGCATCTTCAACGATGGTTGTTGTAGCGGTGTATCGGTATAGGAATATTATCGGGTTGTGCGGTGAGCAGCGGATACACGAGAGCACGTTCATCAATATCGTCACGAGCGGAGGAGCAAATAACCTTTCCATTTGTTGTGAGTTAGGTGAGGGCTTTCTTGGTGATGATGGGGTTGAGGAAGTTTAAGCGGTTGTGACCGGGTTCTAAGTTGTTATACTCGAAGCCATTTCCGTGAGTTCATCGAAATGAGCATGAATCGTTTCCATTACCTCCTTGGTTCGGCGATTCAGTTCGGAAACCTTTAGAATTGTCACGGTATCAATAAAGACTCCAATATCGACTTTTGCTTTGAGCTTTCCAAAATCATCACGATCATTATTCGGATAGCAAAGGGATCCAAATACATGAAAGTGTTTGAGGTTCGGTTTATAGTTGTGGACAAGCTCAAAGGTGTTTTGTTGTGGCGTTTTGTGATCATGGAGCGGTTTGAGTATAGCATGCGATGAATCGACACGCCCATAAGTGTCTGGAAGTTTAGCATTGATTAACATTGTTCTTGCGACTTCCACTAACGTTCGGTTTCGTCTTTCAACAACTCCGTTTTGTTCGGTGTCCGTGCAATAGATGTTTGATCTTTGAATTCCACTTTCTCATAAAATTCACGAAGGGTTTTGTTAACAAATTCGGTTCCTTTATGCATTACGAATATTACGGCGGTGTTGCGGGGTGAACACATATCTTTGTGAGAAAGGTGATGATCATTTGTGGAGCTTGGTCTTTGCTACGAAGAAAGTAGACCCAAGTCCATCGTGAGTAGTCATCAACAATTACTAAGATGTAGCGTTTGCCATTGATCGTTTGCTGCGCATCGGGCCACACAAATCCATGTGAAGAAGATGAAGCACATCTTTGAGGCGTGTTCCACCTTTGAAGGAAAATGAGCACGAGTGCTTTTCCCTTGTTCACGGTGAGCAAAGGTGATCTTTTGAATCCGGAATCGTGGGAGTCCTTGACTAGTTTGTGTCGAGCAAGGTTGGTGATGGTTTGAAAGTTTAGATGTGAGAGGCAGCGGTGCCATAGCCGAGATTTTGTAGATGTTGCCTTTGAAAGTAAGCAAATGGGAGAGGAAGCAACCATGTCTTGCATAGAGATAGTGTAGAGACTAGAATTACGCGAGCGGACATAAGGTCGTTTCCTTGTAGATCACGAATGAAACAAGTTTTCTCCACGAAAGCAACCTCCAAATCTCCATCACAAAATTGACCTCTGAAAGCAGTTGTGACCGGGGCCTTCCACATAGTAAACCTGCGATTTCGATGTTCCCATTAACATAATCTCCGTAGCCCATGATGGTGCAGTGATCGTTCGAATCGGCGGTGCCAATGAACTTTGCAATAAAGTTTGATAACAGTTTAAGGTTGCTGTCATGTGTCGGGAACATCCGCTATCAACAATCAGAGAGAATGATCATATCACTGCATTACACAGGCGACACGGATGGAATAGAAGTAGATGTGGAACCCGAAATGTTAGAGGGTTCAAGCGCGATATATTAGACATACACACATTGATAATTTTAGGCATCCATTTAAATCCTAGTGTGTTATATATCCATTTACGCCATCTATAACTACTCTTTGCTTTAGTCTTAGTGAAAGCACTAGGTGGTACTACATTCTTAGGAGGTGAGCGGGAGCTCTTGTGATAGCAATGGTTGCCTTAGAATCTAAAGAAGGTGGTTTACCAAGCACGGACTTAGAATGATTAGTGGGCCTAGAGGTATTCCGATTCTTAGGATTCCGTAATCTAGAGATTATAGCTTTAGCAACACATTTGTCATGACAATCGAATTCATACTCTTTTGACAAATATCACAAGGTGCATCGGTGAATATCAAAGGTACTTAACGGTTTAGCATTCGTTACATCACTATTTCTATTACATTTGCGGACTTAACATCTATAGTGGAAGTAACATGAGTTTTATTGATTCCTAGGGTGTTCTTCTACTTTAGCATTCCTTATTGATCTTTTCTTAGGTGCAACTTCCTATTCTTCGTTTGAGTGCTCTAGGTGTGAAGTGCGGACGTTTGGAAAGATGCAACTATTCTGTTTGATGAGGAAACACATTAGCAACTTGTGATTTGGCGGTGGGAATTCTAGGTTCACGATTACTAAGTGTGTTGGTGCTAATCTCTTAATCACGATGGCGGGAGTTGTTCATACTTTCCTAACATTTCCGTAACTTAGAGATGGTGTGAATCGGATCTTGATTTTCGAGCGAATATTACCGACAAAATTCATGACTTCTCTAGTGTGAGCAAGATAGTGATCAAGTTCATTAGATGCTTCATCTCGAGTCTTTTGAGTAAATCAAATATGACACCATATTCTGTTTAACTTTTAAAAGTTCTTGTTCATATTTTGAGATTTGACTTTTCAAAGACACGTTTTGATCATCCAGTTGCTCAATTTTAGGATCGGAAGATTTTGCACTCAATTGAGCGATTTTCTTTTGAAAACTAAGTTGATGGTTGTGAATATCTTTTCACACCAATGAAAACGACGTTTTGCATTGTTAATTTCCGTGTGTGTCGTTTATTTTCGACTTTTAAAGACTCGATCTGAAGCACATTATCGGTGTTCTCAACATGATTACAACAGTTTCAACAATATCGTGAGAGATATGATCGGATGCATATGCAGCGAATAGAATAGCACAACATTATGGATATCGGCCACGAGATAACATCTTCCAAGAGTCGATCAACATCTTTTCTCAACGGTTTCTTTTGCGTTTTGTGTTAGTAATAGATGTTTACATTTTCTCGGCGTTTTCATTACCCAAGTTCCTTATGAAAATCCTTTTCGAGCAATTGCACAACTTTTCAAGTTTTTAACATTAGGTAAAGATTTTTACGAAAGATGTCTCTTTGTTCTCGCGCGAGGCGATTGAAAATGTTCAACTTTGATTTCGGATCGATATTCTATCTCATGTTGTAAAATTTTGAGGTCGACCATGAAAATGTCAAAATATCGAAGAATTTTTCGATTTTCGGGTTGTGAGTTTACTTCGCTAATGGAAGGTAAAGGACCATAAGTTTGTGCAAAAGGCTGTTTTGGGATTAACAATAGAAGACTCGGGTGTTTTGATGATAACCCTTGGTGTGTTAGAAGAATCCGTTGGTGTGTGAAAGTGACCGCGTTTTATAATTAAAGGTTTGTTGTAAACAACATTTTTAATTTTGATCGACTCTCGTCTTACGCATCTAATTCCTCTTGACGATGATATTCAACAACACTCATGTGATATTATCAATTTTGTATTACCTTTGGAAACTTGAGGAGTTGGTTTGAATGTTTTTAGTGAAAGCTTTGGTTTATGTCGGCTAGATTTTTCCATATCCATTTGGATTGGGTTTTAAGGTAAACTTTTCAATAGTCATTCTTGATTCACCATGTTTGTAAACAACAGTTTTAAACTCTTTAAGTTTGTTTTGCAAACCGAGAATTTCTGCAAGAAGGTCATCTACCGATTCGTTGAATGCTTTTTGTATCACGGAGGCTGTTTTGACAATTTAACAACTCGACCTTAGCATTTTGATTTTCCAAGGTGAGGCGTTAATTTGCTTTTTATGTTCATGTTTGAGTTGTTCTAATTCGGACAACAAAGCATTCTTCGAGCGGCTAGATCACGCATCTGTCTCTCTAAATATTTTTCGTTTTGATGAGATTTTGCAAAGCGGCTTCAAAACCTTTTCACTGAGTTTTCTTGAGTTTTGAAAAGTTGAGTTGCATTTGTAAACATTCAAAATCCTTGGTTAACGATGCATTTTACTTTTTAAGGATTGATTTAATGCATAACATTCCTCCATTTTGATTTTATGGTCTTGAATTAACCGAGCAAAATCCGGATGAGGCAGCAGATCATCTTGTTCAGCGTGAGTCTCAACATGATCATTCTTTAGATCCTCAAATGCGACCACGAGTCAATTTGATTATCAAAGGAAACCATAAGGTCATCTTGATCGTCAAATGTAACTACTGAGGTTAACTTGAAAATCATCGAAGAAGATGTAGAAGACTCATTTTGAGCGATCGATCCGTGCGGATTCGAGATATTGGCGGAGATATTAGTTCGAGATATGATGATGGTTTGTTCGGTACACGAGACAAGCCATCGATGTCATCTCTGGGCTGTATCACTCATGTGCGGCTCATGCATATTAGCCATCAACATAATTTGCATTAGCTGCAAGTCCTCCATATCATCATCGAGTGCGCATACGCCATAAAGCTCTGTTCTTTGGTTGTGAGAGATCCACCGACTTCATCCTTAAGAGCCAAAAGTAAGGCCTCTTTGAAATAAGCACGCCCCTAGTCCTTGGCTTTGGGCATGCATTAGCCAGTGTCCTTCTCATTGCGGTTGTAGCATCGAAGACCATTTAACCGATTTGAGCATTTCCTGTTCCACCACTTGAGCTCTGTTGTTATTCCTACCCGACATTAAACCCTTGACCACCGCCCATCGGCGACCATAATCACGATTACGAACTTCAACCGTCCATTGTTCATGACTTGAGTCCGTGTGTTAGATGAGGAGCGAATCGATTGTTGGATTTGTTGGTGTATGTGACCAAAAGCATTAGCAATCATCACAAATCCTTGTTGCAATGCTTGAGCGGATCTGTTTCCTCGGTAGCTTCAACGACATATGCTTGAGCATTGTTCTTTGTATGGAACCAATTGATTTTGTTGAGGTTGAGGTTATTCTTTGTGAAGGTGTGTTTGAAGCGATTGGTTGAGTTCTTTGGTTGAGAGGATAATTACATTGAGCATATAAGGCAAGTTGTTGATTGTCCGGTTGTATTTGTTTAGCAATTTGAGCACGGAGAATCCTTTCGATCAACTTCCTTTTCATGAGGCTTCAAGTAATCGTACAACAATCCATAAGTAGAATGATGCATATTCTTCGCAGCGGAGAAAAATGACATACTTCTCCCATTCGGACCAAGACTACTCGGGAACTTAGTATTCACTTGCAATTCTTGGCATGATGATGTTGTGTTTATCCAAATCATTGATGATATCGAAAATCGATGATGATAGGACTCTAGTGTCTCTCGGGTTCAATCATGAAGTGTTCATAAGCCAAGTAAATTTTGGATTCCAAATCCTCGATTGAGTCTGAGATCCTTCCATAAGAAGGCGAATATGATCCCGCATTTTTGTGCGGTCTTTTGAGCATCAACACTACGAAGAATTGGGTTTGGTAATCCTAAGAGGATGTATTCCATTGCAAGTTCATCGACTTCATAGTGTAGAAGTTACGTAGGATTTAAATCTGCTTGAGTAGCAATGTTGGTTTGTTCATCTCTTGGTGGAGCAATGGTTGGATCTCCGGGTACAATGACGGTAGGCATCTCAAATGGACCTTCAAGATAACCTTCTTTAAGAACTTTCCATGTGGCTTCTTTAGATCACAAAACCTAAAGAACCTTATCACCCATTGATCGTAGTTTCTGGAGTGAGCATTGGAGGTCTATCAGTGATCCGACTTCATGAATTGATTGTTGGTGCTTAAAGCTTCACACATCTTTGCAAACCAAGTGGGTTCCTTCATAGTGGTCCGTGATGGATGTTGATTGAAATCGGTTGTGTAGGGTTGAACTTGAAGGCTTGATTGTGGTTGAACCATTTGTGGTTGTGGAATTGCACCAAGTTGTGGAGTATGTTGCTGATTAAATTGTTGTTGATAAATGGCTTGTTGTTGATTCCATTGTTGATGTTGTGGAGTTAATTGTTGTTGTTGTTGATGATTATAAGTGTGAGGGAAATAGTTAGAGTATGGTGGTTGAGACATGATGATAAACTTGTGTGGTAAGAATGGATCTTTGTAGTCGAATGAACCTTTGTTGATGAAGTGTCCTTAGGCGTAGAAAAGACAAGAACCAAGTAGCACTTATGCGTAAAAACACCAAAAGTTCGGCGTAACAAAGAGGAGTTCTGCGTGGGTTTTAGCTTCTGCGTAAGTAGGATAAAAGCACTAAAGTTAGGCGTAGACAAAAGTTAGGCGTGAAAGTTAGGCGTGGGATTACCTTGTCGTGGACCTAAGTTTCTGGCGTAAAGTGAATCTTAGCGTAGAATTTCTCTGGCGTAAGCTTATATCTTAGCGTAATTTTAGGGTTTTATCCAAATGATCTTTACACTTCACGGTGCAAAAGATATCCAAAGTCGACGTATTTTCGGACTTATCCAAGTAAGAAAACACGGAATAAACCGAAAATTGAAGATCAAACCAAGGAAAATCTTACAGCGTAATTTTAGGGTTTTGATACGCGTGGGATTACTCGTAACTTTGATTACGCCCAAATGTGTTTCTAAACCGGTTTTTGTTATGGAATAGCTTCAATAGTACCAAAAGAACACAAAAGTGTGAATTTTGATGTACCAAAAGCGCTAAGCGGGTTCTGGCGTGAAGCGACACCCACGAACAAAAACAAGCTTAAAAGCGTAAATCCAGCGTAAAGTTTGAAACTTTTGCCAAAACAAGTATTTTAACACCTCAAAACATTGAAAGTACAAGAATCTTGGATTAAAAAGTGTAAAAACGAGTTTTAAGATAACCAAAGATAGCGTTATCTCTACGCGTAAGATTCAAAACCAAAACTTCAAAACAAACGAGTACACCCAACTATTTGGCGATTGATACCTTTGTTAGGTCACTAGTTTTACAACACAAGCTTATAAGAGAAGAGATAAGGCGATTGAACAAGTAAGGCCAAACACACCACACACACAATAGTATGTTTAGGCGGTTATGCGACAAGAGTGAGTGAAAGAATAACTTGAACAACCAACCCTCGAATGAGGGTTTACAATAGTTTATATAGGCAAGGAGCTAGGGCAACACTCCTCTCCTTCCCTATTCCTTATTGGGCTTGGATCAAGCTTATGGGCCTTCTACATAAGCTTGACCTTAAACAAACATAAAGGCCATAATAAAGCTACCTATTACATATGAAATATAAATACTTGAAATCTTGTTTAGGAGTGATTCCACTAATCGAAGAGTCCGGAAAAAGGAAAATGCCACTTTTTTAATGAGAATGTTGCATCAAAGTCATCCTCGGTTGCAAATATCTTTATTTGTTGAATGCATTCCTCCTCATCTTAGGAATAATGAACTTGTGTTTCATAACTATTGTGCTCACCTTAAGGATAGTCTAGAATGTCTCGTGAGATTGTGGAAGAGGATTTCATAAATAAGCCTCTTGATAAAGAAATTGGGCTTGCTTGCATTATAGGCCAAACGATCTCGGGAAATGCTAGAATGTTTAAAAGCAACATGTCCTAAATCCTTAGGTGTGAAAGGTAATCCTGTGATCGCCTTGTTCTATGCCTAGTGCCAAGCATACAAACCATTCTATGCCCGATGTTTTAAGAAGGTAAACACTAATGTGCCTTCAAGTAGTTCTAGTGTTAAGAAATGAACCTTAGTGTGCCCACTATCGGCACATCTAAGCAGGAGAATGCAAAAAGTAGATCAACCAACTAATGTTCCCATAATTCCTCTCTGGAGTGTCGGTGACATTAAAGCAAGCGGGTCAAAGCCTCAAGGCAATACCAAGCAAGATAGGACCTCGCAAGCTAAGAATGTGCATTGGAAGAGAGTAGAAGATCAACCTAGGAATATTAAGTTTGAGTTGAATAAAGCGAATCGTGTTGATTCTAGTATTAGCTATAAGCGTCTTGTAATTAATTGATTACGCTACTATTTGCAAACTATGTAATGATGTCTGCTTGATTTCTATTACTAATCATGAATGTGGTGTGAATGTTTTGTCTAATCTTTGTCAAATGCCGAGTTAAATTGTTAATGCAAAAAATCAAGCTAAGAAGGCTAAAAGGCAAAGGCGAAAGAAAGTTAGAAAGCAGTGGAAACCCGGGAAGAAATTTAGTAATATAGGTTATCAATGGATACCCTTTGGCGTAAGATTAATGAGTCAGTGCCTAAATTTGCTAAGTCAATGCCCACTAGAAAATGGATGCCTCTTGGTAGAACTATTCCCTTAATAAGTGAACATACTTTGAATAGGTCAAATACGGACACTAGTCTTGCATCTATTCATAATGATTCCATGATTCCGATATGAATGTTTCTACTTACGATGTGGGTGTTCCAATCATCATTACTAACCAAATGGAACCCATTCTTGCATGGGGATCCCAATTATCCGATTATCCATTCTTGTATGTGTTCAACTGCGGATCGTTCAAATCGTTACGTGGTACACGGACTCAATTTGTTCCAAGCATATATTTGGAGACCGGTCACGGCTCATGAACTTCGTGAGTAAATTCATCGGGACGATTAGATTCGGGAGCGACCATTTTGGTGCAATTATGGGTTATGGAGATTATGTTGTTGGTAAAAGTGTAATTTCGGGGTATATTATGTGGAAGGTCTTGGTCATAATTTGTTCTCTGTTGGTCAATTTCGTGATTCCGATCTAGAAGTGGCTTTTAGAAAACATACTTGTTTTGTTAGAGAACTTGATGGTGTGGAATTGTTAAGAGGAACTCGTGGTTCAAATCTATACACCATCTCTATCGAAGACATGATGAAGTCCTCTCAATATGCTTGTTGTCAAAGGCTTCTAAAACAAAGTCATGGTTATGGCATCGTCGTCTCAATCACTTGAACTTTGGCACCATTAATAACCTTTCGAGAAAGGATCTTGTCGAGGCTTACCCAGTTAAAATATGAAAAAGATCATCTTTGTTCGACTTGCCAATTGGGAAAAAGCACGAAATATGCCCACAAACCAAAACCCACAAACTTCGATAATGAAAGTTCTTCATACCCTTCATATGGATCATGCGGACCAATGAGAGTGCAAACGATAAATGGGAAGAAATACATTCTAGTAGTTGTTGATGACTACTCTCGATTTACTTGGGTAAAGTTTTTGAGGACAAAGGATGAAACTCCGGATGTCATCATCAAACTTATCAAACAACTTCGAGTTCGACTCAACAAAATCTTATTAGAATTGTTCGAGCAGACAATGGCACGAGTTTGTTAACAAAGACTTAATTCAATTTTATGAAAGTATTGGAATCATTCATCAAAGAAGTGTTCCACGAACTCCTCAGCGAGCGGTGTAGTTGAAAGGCGAAATCGAACTCTTGTAGAAGCCGCTAGAACAATGCTAATTTATTCAAAGGTTCCAATGTTTCTATGGGTGAAGCCATTGCCTTTGCATGCTACACCCAAAATCGTTCCCTTATACACACCTCTCATGACAAAACTCCATATGAACTTGTCCATAAGCGAAAACTGATCTCTCCTACCTTCGTGTGTTTGGTGCTTTGTGCTATCCAACGAATGACGGTTAAGATTTAGGTAAATTAAGAGCTAAAGCGGACATTGGAGTGTTTGTAGGTTATGCATCAAACAAGAAGGGTTACGAATCTACAACAAAAGAACTCGTGATATCATGGAAACTATTCACGTCACGTTCGATGGTGACCGAGCAAATGGCTCCGGGACAATCCGATTATGGACCCGACTCAACCTTCATTAAGTAGTCCTATCGGTTCTACTCTTGTTCTAAGTCCATCACCCGCAACTCCTTATGTACCTCCTTGAAGATGATTTGAAGAAATTATTTGATCCAATGTTTGATGAACACTATGAGCCAAGTGCTAATGATATGTCAATTCCATCAGAGAGGTTGCTTCTATCCCGTCAATGAAGTTAATCCTTGGTTTCAATGTCATTAAGTCAAGAAGCGCTGCTGCTGATTACTCTGTCTCATCAACAAATCATCAATCGTCGAGTGTACATCATGGAATTGTTTACGCATCAATGATGGAGATAATCCCTTTGCTACTCCACGAAGATGCCCCATTTGAAAATATATTTGCTCTGAATCATCATCGAACCATCTTCATGAGGAGACATCGACTCTTCTACTTCAGTTCCTCAACAACAACCACATGAACACCTTAGAAAATGGACACATGATCACCCATTGGACAACATCATTGGAAACCCTCTCGTCCGGTATCCATGCGGAAACAACTTGCAACCGATGCCTTATGGTGCTTCTTCAACTCCGTACTCTCTAAGGTCGAACCAAAAGATGTTAAAGCGCCATGAATGAAGGCGGTGGTTCAATGCCATGCAAGAAGAAATTCATGAGTTTGATCGACTAGATGTATGGGAATTAGTACCGCTCCAGTTGTGCTATGATCATTGCTCTAAAGTGGATCTTCAAAGTAAAACTTGATGAGCATGGTGATGTTTTAAAGAACAAGGCTCGATTGGTTGCAAAAGGATACCGTCAAGAGGAGGTATTGACTTTGAAGAATCATTTGCTCTGTTGCTCGTATCGAGGCAATCGAATCTTCTTGGCTAATGTTGCAAGTAAGAACATGGTAGTCTATCGGATGGATGTAAAGCGGCTTTTCTTAACGGAGATCTTAAAGAAGTCGTATCGTCGACCAACTGAAGGCTTTGTGAATCGAGCATCCTACTCACGTCTATCGTTTGAAGAAGGCTCTTTACGGTTTGAAACAAGCACCAAGGGCATGGTATGATCGCTATCAAAGTTTCTTCTATCTACGGATTGACAAAGGGGCGATTGATCCAACATTGTTCACCGAAAGTCGGCAAACATTTAATTCACGTTCAAATATATGTTGATGATATTATTTTTGCCTCGACCGACCCCAATGAATGTGACCGTTTTCAAATGAAATGGGTTCCAAATTTCAAATGTCAATGATGGGACAAATGTCATTTTCTTGGGATTACAAATTTCACAAAGTCCGGAGGCATTTTTATAAATCAATCTAAATATGCAAATGAGATTTTAAAGAAATTTGGATTTGATTCTAGTGACTCTGTTGACACTCCCATGATAGAGCGTACTAAAGCGGATGAGGACCACTCGGGGATCATGGTAGACCAAACGAAATATCGTAGTATGATCGGATCACGATGTACCTCACACCTATGAGACCGGACATCTTGTTCATTGTTTGCATGTGTGCTAGATATCGAGGCTAAGCCTACCAAAAAGCACCTTGAAGTGGTTAAGCGGGTCTTCGGTATCTCAAGGAACCATCAATATGGGACTTTGGTACCGAAGGACACCGGTATGTCACTAACGACCTATGTGAGATCTTGATCATGCGGGATGTCAAGATACTCGTCGAAATACGTACGGAGGTGCTCGGTTTTTGGGTGATAAGCTTGTGGTGGTCTTCAAAGAAGCAAATGAGTACTTCTATTTCTCTCTGAGGTGAATACATAGCCATTTCATCTTGTTGTGCTCAAATCCTATGGATGAGATCCCAATTATCGACTATGGCTTTGAATTCAACAAAATCCTCTGTCTTTGTGATAATAAAAGTGCTATTGCTCTCTCATGCAACAACGTACAACACTCAAGAGCAAAACACATCGACATTCGACATCATTTCATCGGGGAGCAAGTTGAAAGCGGTGTGGTGGAACTTTATTTTGTGAGGACCGAATACCGGTTAGCGACATCTTCACCAAAGCTCTTCCTAGAGAACGTTTTGAGTTTATCCTTCCACGACTTGGTCTAAAGAGTCTTCAACCGAAATACTCAAACGTCTTCAAGAGGAAGAAGAGAGTAAAGGTCTTTCTTCATCCATCTCTTGCAAATACTTATTCGAAAAACAAAATACAAAATTACAAAACCTTCAAAAAGAAAATAGAAAAATATAAAACTTTCAAAATCCATAAAATTTGAAAAATCTTGAAAATTTTCAAAAAAAAAAAAAAAAAAAAAAAAAAAAAAATATTGTCATTTTGTCATGTTTTTCTCAATTTGAAAATATCTACGGTCTTTGTGATGTCATTCAAAGATTGACACGGGACTTTAGATATTGTTCGAATATTAAAAAAAAAAAAAAATTGAGAGAAAGTGAAACAATAGTTTATTATCATTTCAGGCAGTAACCCGTTTTTCAAGGATAGAACAGAGCCATGCTTTATCTTGTTTTCAAATCTCATGCTCTGACTCTATAAATAATTACTTACTATCTAATGAAAACTAATTGCTTTGAAAAATAACTCGAACTCTATTTTTGAAAATCATCTGGTCTTAACGTTTGTCAAAATATCTATCTCTCAATCAACAACTTATGTCATTGATTGAGGGGGAGAATGATTTCAATTAAATCAAAAGGTTATTTGTCATACAATTGTTTTCAAAAGATAATCATGCATGTTTAATCAATGGAGTGTAAAGTCTCAAAATCCGATCCTTATCAGTTAAAATGTTTTCATAATCAAGTCAAAATTCTCCTTAAAAGCTTTCAAAATCAATTTAAATCTGAGAGATCACAAATCTCAAATGATTTGAAAATTGTGATCGTGGGAGAATTTGTGATTTAAATTGGATTTAAAGCGATAATTCGATAAATGGTTTCATAAGTGTTTACAAGCTTTCCTCCCACATGTGCCAAACGATTTCAAAATTTCCATGCACATGTTGAGGGAGCATCTATTTCAAACCACAAAGAATTGAAACGTGATTGATTTGTATCTATGTGCGGATTCCTCTAGTATGTGCAAAACTCTTCAAACCTCGAGGCACATATTGAGGGGAGCAACTTTGAAAACCTCATCCTTCCCAATATGCTTTATCTACTTGATTTAATCAGGGAAGTGATGATGATATCTTTTAGAAAGTGGTAATCAAAGAAGTTAATTCTTCCTCTTGCCTCCGTGTGCTAAAACGATTTCAAATACATGATGCACATGTTGAGGGGGAGCTCTTTTTCTAAAAATATCAAAAACAATTCAGGTACAAAATGCTTTGATGATATATCACATGTATCTGGATTGATTTTCAAATGGTTTTCAATTGGTTCCAATGGCAGATGAACAATACCAAATAGACCGACCAAATTTACATTATGTATGGTGATATAAGGATGATAAGGTTAGGTATTTTGTTCCCATGTATCCGCCAGAACCGGAGGGATCTACCCAGGGACAATTCACTAGATAGTGTAGAAGTCCTTAGGTATGATAAAAAAAGGAGAAAAGTGAGATATGGGAAGAGTGCGGATGAGATAGAGCTAGTCTTGGAATAAACCCAACAAGGTTCTAGTAATGAAGTCTCGGTAAGCTTGAAGGGTTGAAGAATGAAAAGAATTGAATGTGAAAAGGGTGAAAAGAAATAGCCCTCATTTATTCAACCTTAGGGCGTAAACCGGGTGCAATTCATATACTCTTGGTGGTTACCAAGGTAACATCGGTATTGAAGACAAGACGTCATGGACCCGGTGACAAAGCGCACTACAACTTCCCAAGCTACTCAAGTTCCTCTTAAAAGGGCTTGTTTCATTCTCACGGGAACCGACATTATCTATCGACTTTCTCTTAGAGTTTGTTGATATTGAAGAAGGAGACCTCTCCCTAGTCTCGACATAGGAACCAAATATGCACAATTGAGTCTAGAGCCACGAGATCACCATATAAATCTCATTAGGACACTTTCAATGAAGACTCTGTTTCACACAATGTGGAAAGAGATTATATCTTATGAGTCTTACGCATTATCCTTGTGGTATTGCGAACATCGAGTGATATGCTAACATATTCACAATGAAGATGGAAAGCCTTCGGAGCCAACTTCAAACAAGCTCACGGTGGGTGGCATGTGAGATCTATCCAATAGATCAACCATGTGACAACCGAGCAGAAACAATGGGCGATTCAATCTTTTGAATCAATCACAGTTCGAGTTATGGATTGACGGATACCTTTGAAAAACCGGTCGTTGTGCTTAAAACTCTTTTCTTTAGTACATCGATCGTGTACTAATATTTCAAAATAAAAGGTGTTTATGATTGATAATTGATTTTCATTAAAACCTTCGTTGTATTGCAAAAACAATTTCTATTGTGCGATATACGATTGTTTTCAAATCTTTTTCATCAATCGGTGAATCTCAATTATTTGGTTCACTCACTCCGTGTTGTCTTCTTTGAGGCGTTCGGTTTGAGAACGACTAGAGCATTGCGAAACCTGTCAAGGAAATTCTTGAATTATACGATCACGAGCGATGCTTGTCTCGATCAGCGAGGAAAGTGGGCGTGTACCTCAATTCAACGAAAGTGATCAAAGACACTTTCGTGTGCTTTATTGCTAACTGTTGTATGCAGTCGCCCGGCGTTTGCGGTGATCGAGAATGGAGCGGTCAATCCATAGCCGCATGCTCACACTACACATTCATCTCTAAAGAAATCATGATAAGTGCATCATCGACTGATATTTTCACTCCATGCTTCGCTTTCTGCTGCGCCAATATCATGAATCAACAAAAGCTCTACACGATGAGACCATATCATGATCCGAATGTGAGCATGTCGGTCCAAATGTCACAACATCATAATACCAACACCACAATGGAAGAGTCGAGATTTAAGCGATGATCTCAATGCCGGCTCAAAACTCATTATCACGTGGATCGCTTAAAGACCGCCATGGATTAACCAAACATGCAATAATGAAGAATCAATGGCTATGAGCTTGAGCTAAGAACATTAACAAGAATCCAAGAACAATCGATTGTAATATCTGTTTGTATTCAATGTATTTTGAGGTGACCTCCTTGGGGAGATTGTTAGGATTTAGTAAATCCGGTTATTAAAGAGTCGGTCACCTCAAGTATATGTAATCGTTAAGCTCGAGTCGTAGATTATTTAATGTTTAGTAGTATTTAGTTAAGTAACACCATGGAGGACGGACGGGTCTTTACCCACTGTATGCACGATCCAGGCCAGTAGGTGGCGATCAAAGACTATAAATACTCTCTACCTCCCAAGGTAGAGATGGAGCTCATAATAATACTTTCATTTTCACTCACTAAGCTGGACCTCTAACTCTTTCTCTCTAAAAACCTCATCTTGTCGCCTACTTGTGTTTATGATATGATGTGTTTGTGAAGAATCAATGGTTCGGCTACTATGTTCTACTCCACTCCCGAGTCACCTACTCGAGTTCAAGCACTATGTCAACAAACTCCTTCAACTTGGCGGAGAAGCCTTCATGCGTTGCTTACACCTTTTTCCGGTACAAAGCTAAATACCGAGTCCGTAACACGGTGGACCAAACCAACACGACTATTACACAACAAATATGTGAAATATCAAATACAAGATCTTTGCTACATAAATCTTGTGGAGGAACAAATCAATCAAGGACCCCTTGCTTGGATGACTTGTAGAATGCTCGTGATCTCGCCTTAGAGAAGGACCTATATGAGAATCACTAAAGAAAGAAAGAAGAAGAACTCTCTAGATCAAGTGATCTTTTGTTAGAAGAGAATGAGAGTATATGAGAGAATTAGTAAGAAGAGGGGTGAGTTAGAATGAAGAAATGGCTCTCTATTTATAGGCAAAACTTGCCACTTGTTCCCCGGATCCCACGGATCCCTCCCACGAGGATCCATCTAGTGTAAACCTAGGGATCCGTGGGACGCTCCTCTTTGCCCATGGGTTTTTGGTTATGGGTCATGGGTCATGGGTTATGGGTTGGTCCATGGGTTAATTTAGATACAATTTATTTATTGATACAATGTATCTATACCATGAGTTATGGATAGTCCAGTGGGTATTTCTATTGGATACAAATGTGAGTACAATATTAAATGAGTGGGTATGGGTTATGGATATGATCCATGGGTTGTGATTTTACCCATCCTAATAAACTATTACAACAAATGATTTATTACAACAATTTGTATTAAATGGCTATATGTAAATGCTTTACAAAAATAACATGTATCCTTATAATTGTACTTAAGATAACATTATATTTGTTATCAACAAAACACAAAGAGATCGCAAAATATTAATAAGCGTTTTACGGTTTATTTGTATTAACAATCTCCCCTTTTGTTGATGACAAAACATAATGTTATGATGAGTAAAACTTAAGAATAGATGTATGTTTTGAAAGACCCTAAGTTTTACTTCTTCTCCCCTTTTTGTCGAAACAAAAAGTTAACCCATCGAAGAAATAAAATGTGGAAAAATAGTCCACGTATCGCTTACTCCCCCTTGACGGTAGCTCCCCCTAGTTTGGGGCGTCAAGTGAAGAAAAATAAAAAAATCCTACAAAGAGAAAGGTTAGTAGTAACATGCATAAGTAATCTTGTGATTGGCGAGAATCAAGATTGGGAGCCAAGGTATGTAAACAAGGCCTTGTAATAAAACAACAAAATGTAGTGGTATTTATACCACATACAAGCATGTAAAAGTAAGAACAAGACTTGTTCTTGAAAATGACTCAAAAGAAAAATACTAAAAATAGAAAATAGTAATAATGATTCCTTCCATGCTTGCATAAGGTTATGGATGGAGGTTTTGATGAGTAATGGTATTGATGCGATCAAGAATGAGGTTGAGTATGAATCGCATTTCTTCCCTAACTTCTATTGCAATATCCTAGTGGATTGGCAATGTTCACAATGTAAGTGATGTGGGTAATGAGTGCGGAAGTTTTCCGGGTTGTTTTGATTTGTGAGTCACGGAAGATGTGGTGGAAAAATAGGAAAATACGGATCAAAGTCCGGAATGTTTGGAAGTGGTGGTGGAAAAGAACCTAGGTGTTCTTGTAGCTTAATGGGAGCTAAGGGTGGTGAGGTTTCAAGGTCATGAAAAATTGTGTTTGGAGAAGTGAGAGGTGTCAAAAGGCTAGTTCTTTTTGTTTTGGTTGTTGAGATCTTGTTGGAGTCTTAAGGAGTTCCAAAGAGTGACTTTAGGTGGTGAGTTGATGTATGATGAAGTTGGTGTACTTGTTGGTGATGAAGGAGGTGCTATAATGGAAGCATTTTGTGGTGAGTTAGTGGTTGGTGATGATCCATTCGATGATGGTTTTGCTAAGCAACAAGATCGGATGCTAATCCGTGTGGATATCCTAGATTTTGATTGTGGTATTTTGGAAGGTGGTAGGACAAAGGTTTGGATTTCTTGAAATGCATTGTTTGAATTAGGTGGTTTATCTAAGTTGGAAGGTCTTTTGGAAGATATGGTCGTGTTTGTTTTTGATGATGAGATGAATAGCAAACAATGTTGGGAATCCTACTTATAGAAAAAAAAATGCATTGCAATGAATGCTTGACCCAAAATATGGATTAAAATCTAATGATTAGATATGAATTTAAGTCATGTGATCATGAGAAAACAAGCATTAAATCACATACTCCAAAATGAAGTGAGAAAATAGAAGATAAAACTAGCTTACATCTCACGGATCCCACGGATCCTTCCATGAGGATCCGTCCGGCATTAAAATTTGGGATCCGTGGTCTTTGGTGATCTGAGCGACTCAAAATTTTCCTTTTGGAAACATTTTTGCCTAGTGTGTGCCTATATGCAAACTATTTGGAGTTGCGGTTATCTCGACTCCAAAAAGAAAAGGAAAAATAAACTAGAAGTGAAAAAGCATACTATTATGTGAGATAACCCGAGTGCTCCTAATTCATTGTTGCTTAAATGAATGTGCCGAAAACACATATTAGTTATGTGTCCTCTTTAGCATTCAAAAGACATGAGATGCAATGAAAGCGGGTTTTACTTTTGTATTAATAATGAAAAGCGATTTGTCCTAGGCGTGAGAAATTGCTTTTGTGAAATTGATACGGGAAGAAGTATCATTTTAGAAAACATTTTGAAAGAAGGTTTCTATGTTGTGAATAAAAGCGTTTTATTCTTTGAAAAGAAGATGTGTATGTAATTACGTGTTTGTAACTTGTACTTATTTTGAAGGAAAAATAATAAAAACTATGAATTATAAGTGAAAAACTTATCTTGGGTTTTGAAAATTCCCCGTATTGGTTGTGAGTTGTGCGTGAAATAGAGATCCTAGACTCAGAAAGAAGAAGGCTAGTGTTTACATACCTTGTAGAGTTAAAAATTAAATTACGACGTTTGTTCCATGAGACCAAGACCAAGGCAAGTAGGTTGAATTGTTCCGCTTCAACGGTTTGGTGAGGACGTCGGCTATGTTGTCTTCGGACGCTACCTTCTCAATAGAGATGTTCCCTTTTGAACATTGTCTCTTAAGAAGTGATGACGAATCTCTATATGCTTTGTGCGAGAATGTAATACGGATTCTTGCTTAAATCTATGGCACCTTTGTTGTCACATAGAATGGCTATGTCACTTAGATGAATGTCGTAGTCAACTAACGCTTGTTTCATCCATAGTGCTTGTTGGCATGCTTTCTTGCGTGGAGACGTATTCGGCCGGTTGTTGATATTGCTAATGCCGTTTGTTTCTTAGAAAACCAAGATGTTAAACAACATCCCATAAAAGTACATACCCACTTGTACTTTTTAGGTCAACATAATCACTGCATGGTCGAATCGCATATACAATTGTTTCTACTCCGTGCCCTTAGGATACCATAATCCTAATTGTGTTGTACCTTAATGTATCTAAATATTCTTTTACGGCTTCTAGGTGTGATGTTTTAGGGTCTTCTTGAAACCTAGCACATAGACAAACACTAAACATGATATCCGGCCTACTAGCCGTGAGGTAGAAGACTACCAATCATGCCACGATATTTAGTATTATCGACGGATTCGCCGTCTTCATCTTTTGTGAGTTTGGTGTCGGATGACATTGGTGTCCTAATTGGTTTCGATTCTTCTAGACCGAATTTCTTTAACATCTCTTTTATGTATTTAGATTGATTAAAGAAGATACCATCTTCTACTTGTTTGATTTGTAGACCAAGAAAGAAACTAAGTTCTCCCATCATACTCATCTCGAACTCGTCATGCATGATTTTAGAAATCATCACACATGTCTTGACAAGTGGATCCGAATATAATATCATCTACATATATTTGAACTATGATTATATGTGACTCTCTTTTCTTAGTAAAAGTGTGTTGTCAACTAACCCCATGGTATAGTTGTGTTTGATTAAGAATGACTTGAGTCTATCATACCAAGCTTTTGGAGCTTGTTTAAGACCGTAAAGGGCTTTCTTTAACTTATACACATGTTTAGGTTTTCAAAATCGATGAAGCCGGAGGTTGAGCTACATATACTTCTTCATTAATAAAACCATTTAGAAAAGCACTTTTGACATCCATTTGATAAAGCTTTAGATCATTAGCACAAGCATAAGCAAGAAGTATTCTTATAGACTCTAATCTAGCCACGGGGCATAGGTCTCATCAAAGTCTATTCCTTCTTGTTGGTTATACCCTTGGGCAACGAGTCTAGCCTTGTTTCTAGACACTACTCCGTTTGCATCTAACTTGTTTTATAAACCCATTTGGTTCCTATTATGGTTTGATTACTAGGTGGAGGGACAAGTGTCCAAACATCATTAGAAACAAATTGATTTAATTCTTCTTGCATAGCCATTACCCAACTTTCATCTTTTATGGCTTCTTGTGTATTCTTAGGTTCTATGGTTGAAACAAAACAAAATAAGCTACTTTGGTTTTGAACTTGAGACCTTAAGGTTCTTTCGTTTAACTTTCCTATGACCTTATCTACGGGGTGATCTTTGGACTCTTTAATATTTATGAGTTCATTATTTGAAGATTCTTCTTCTTCTTCATTTATCTTTTTCTTTATTACAATAGCTTCACTTTCTACAATATCGTCATCGACAAGAGGTGGAGAGGGTTTGGGTGGACTTTCATCAAATTTTACATTTAATGACTCTTCTACCTTCATTGTTTCTTTATTTAATATGACGTAAGCTTTGCTATTGGGGAGTAACCTAGAAAGATACCTTCGGTTGATTTAGGATCAAATTTTGTAAGGTAATCTTTAGTGTTAAGAAGAAAACATTTGCTACCAAAGACTCTAAAGTGATCTAACGTAGGCTTTTTGCCTTTGAGTAACTCGTATGGAGTTTTACCTAAAATTGGTCTAATTAAGACTCAATTAAGTATGTACGTTGAAGTATCAACGACATTGCACCAAAACTTTTGAGGCATGGATTGCTCATTTAGCATGGTGCGACTCATTTGTTGTAGGGTTCTATTCTTTCTTTCAACTACCCCATTCGATTGTGGAGTGCGCGGGCCGAGAAGTTGTGAGTAATACCATTAGCGTCACAAAGGCTCCAAATTGCACTTCATTATCGAATTCCTACCATGATCCGTTCTAATAGACACTATAGGACTTTCTAGTTGTCTTTGGATTTTCTTGCTTAATATTTCAAAATAATTAAACGTTTCCGTTTTGTTCTTTAAGAATTTTGTCCATGTGTACCTAGAGTAATCATCCACTATGACCAAAGTGTAGTAGTTGCCTCCATAACTTTGGATAGCGGATGGACCAAATAAATCCATGTGTAGTAATTCTAGACACTTAGTTGTAGACACCATGTTTTTAGCTTTGTGACTAGAATGAACTTGTTTTCCTACATTACAAGCATCACAAAAGTGATGTTCATATTTTAACTTAGGTAGATCTCTTACTAGATCTTTGGATGATAGCGATTGAAGAAGTCGCATATTGGCATGACCCAATCTTGATGCCATAAGGTCAAGTATCATCCATAGAGGTAAGACAAAGTTTGTCTTTAGGTTCATTACCGATTTTAATGACATAGACTCCATGTTTCCTAATTCCTCTTCCTATGGTTATGCCATTTTTAATATCTTACTACGGTTTTGGTAAAAGTACATTGCACTTTTTATCACATATTTGTCCTATACTTAAGAGGTTAAAGTTTAGGTTTTCTCGTGACACACATCGTTAATGGTTAGAGATTTGTTAGAAATCGTACCTTTACCGATGATTTTACTTTGCTATTTCCAAACACCACATTTCCTCCATTGAAGGATTCATATGTGGAGAATAGATCTTTATTTCCGGTCATGTGCCTCGTGCACCGCTATCCTTGACCCATTCATCCGGATCTAGGTCGACCTTTAAGCACACCTAAGAAAACAATTAACTCAAAAGTTTGGTCCCCATTTGTTCATGGGTCCATTAGTGTTAAACATTCCATTCATGTTAGACATGTATGGATAAGGTGAATATGCATTCCATGGTGCAAAGTTTTGAAAAGGAAAACCATTTTGCATATTTGGGTTCCATCCCATTTGATGGTTACTTCTTGGGTAAACATTATTAGGTCTCCTAGATGGATTAGGTTTTGAAAAAGATGGAGCTTTGTTTCTTGCAAAAATAGGATTATATTTTGGAGGTGGTTGTCTAGTGGTAAAATGAGTTGGTTTCTTCTTATTAACAATAACAAAATCAGTTCGAGATGAAGAAGCTATGTTATTACCACTGTTTGCTTCAGCAGACCCACGGATCCCTGGCTGTACACTAGCCGGTTCCCTTTTATGGGATCCGTGGGATCCGCCACAATGATGGCTTGTTTTCTAGTGCCTTAACAAATTGTGTTTCTTTGTTTTCACTAGTTGATGGATCAAGTTGTTGAATACCTAAACCTTTTGGTTGTTTCGGTTTAACACTATCTAATATCATATCTAAAGTATTCGTACTCATTCTAGCAATTTTAGAATCTAGTTGATCAACTAGTGTTTGAAGTTGAGCATAAAGTTCACATTCACCACTTGCTATTTTACCCTTTTCTAGGCGTTTCAATTTTGCTTTTAATTCTATGACTTCTTTATCTAAGCGTTGGTTTTGACTTTTTAAAAGCTTGTTTTTGTTAATTAGTTTTAAGCTAATATTGCAAAGTTTGTCATATTCATTATGCAATGAGTCATCATCTAGTGATGAGCTACTATAGTATTCGTGACATACCTCGTCATTTGCCATGAGACAAATTTCTTCGTCCTCCTCGTCGCTCATTCCCTACGTGCCGCTCACGAATGCCTTTTGATCATCCCGTTTGGGACACTTACTAATAAAGTGGTTTGGGTCCTCACATTTAAAGCAAGCACGATCATCCCTTGGCTTCTCGTCCTCTTTGCTTTTCCGGAATCCTTTCTTGTCGTCATACGGTTGTTTAAAGTCCCTTACCGCCATAGCATACTCCTCGTCGTCACTATCCGAAGAGGAGTTCTCTTCATCGCTCGAGGCCTTTTTGGCTTTAAGGGCAAGAGATTTGTGTTTCTCTTTCACCTTTGAGGCTTCGGAATCTTTAGCAAGGACAAGCTCGTAGACTTTTAAGTTGCCTATGAGTTCATCAAGGGTGAGGATTGTCAAATCTTTTGACTCTTCGATCGCCGTCACCTTGGATCTCCACTTGGATGGAAGTGCCCTTAGATATCTCCTAACATGGTTACGGCTAGAAAAAGATTCATCAAGTGCTTGTAAAGATGTAATAATAGTATTAAAATTTGCAAATGAATGATCTATAGTTTCCTCATCCGATATTGAAAATTGTTCATATTGTTGAACAAATAAATCAATTTTATTATTTTTAACTTGTTGATTACCTTGATGAGTTACAACTAAAGAATTCCAAATTTCTTTAGAGGTTTTAAGCATAGAAATTCTTTCGAATTCCTTTTTGGGTAAAGCATTATATAAAACCATTTTAGCTTCACTATTTTTAGAAAGCTTTTTCTTCATTTCATCGTTTAGTTTATCATGAGGTATGTTAACTAAATTTCCTTTATCATCTTTTGAGGTAGCCTCAAAATCACCTTCAACAATAATGTACCAAAGATCAATATCTTTAGACTTCACATACGTTTGAATCTATTTTCCAATATATAAAACCATTAGTTTCAAGTAGTGGTGGTCGTTGCATAGATTGCCCTTCCTTGTAATTTTCGAACCCATAGTGATCGAAAAGTTTTTAAAATACGGTTTACTTTAAAACTTTTATAAACTTAGCTCTTGATGCCAATTGTGGAAAACTAGAAGGGGGTTGAATAGTTTTGCCGATTTTAAGTTAGTTTCAAAACTTTAGATTCGATATTATGTGAAATCGTATGGATGTAGAAAGTATAGATCTAATGATAAAGCAAGTAAATAAAGTAAAGCAAGGGATAGAAATGACACAACCGATTTATAGTGGTTCGGCTACAAGGACACCTTCCTTGCCTACTCCACTCCCGAGTCACCTACTCGAGAGTTCAAGCACTATGTCAACAAACTCCTTCAACTTGGCGGAGAAGCCTTCACAGCGTTGCTTACACCTTTTCGGTACAAAGCTAAATACCGAGTCCGTAACACGGTGGACCAAACCAACACGACTATTACACAACAAATATGTGAAATATCAAATACAAGATCTTTGCTACTGAAATCTTGTGGAGGAACAAATCAATCAAGGACCCTTGCTTGGATGACTTGTAGAATGCTCGTGATCTCGCCTTAGAGAAGGACCTATATGAGAATCACTAAAGAAAGAAAGAAGAAGAACTCTCTAGATCAAGTGATCTTTTGTTAGAAGAGAATGAGAGTATATGAGAGAATTAGTAAGAAGAGGGTGAGTTAGAATGAAGAAATGGCTCTCTATTTATAGGCAAAACTTGCCATTGTTCCCGGATCCACGGATCCCTCCACGAGGATCCGTCTAGTGTAATCATAGGGATCCGTGGGACGCTCCTCTTTGCCCATGGGTTTTTTGGTTATGGGTCATGGGTTATGGGTTGGTCCATGGGTATTTCTTTAGATACAATGTATCTAATGAGTACAATGTATCTAGTCAAGTGGGTATGGGTCAATACCATGGGTTATGGATATGATCCATGGGTTGTGATTTTTACCCATCCTAATAAACTATTACAACAAATGATTTATTACAACAATTTGTATTAAATGGCTATATGTAAATGCTTTACAAAAATAACATGTATCCTTATAATTGTACTTAAGATAACATTATATTTGTTATCAACAAAACACAAAGAGATCGCAAAATATTAATAAAGCGTTTTTACGGTTTATTTGTATTAACAACTTTCGACCAAATCCAAAACATTTTACAAAATTAGACTAAGGGTGTGCTTGGTTAGGGGTTGGTGGGGGAATGGGTAAGGTATTCAAAAGGCCCACCTCACTCATAATATAGTGCTTGGTTAGGGAGGGGTAAGGGATTGATTACCCGTAATGGGTAATGAACCATTATAGAGTAAATTGAGGGTAGGTATTGATTACCCACTCACTCATTCCTTGCAGATTCCCTTTCCTTTCCTTTTCCCTTTCCCTACCCACTTTGAACCAAGCGGCCCTAAGAGTGAAGGAGGTGATACTCACCACATCTTTTGATGCATGCACCATAATTTGTGTATTACAATATTGTGCAGATAAACCGCAATGCACAAATTGTGCGTGCATGCATCAAAACATGTGTAGGTATCAATTCTAAAAGTGAAATACATCAGAAACCAAAAGACCAAAATGTAGTTAACTCAAAAACTATTGCTCAAGGTTATGTACATGTGAAGCATATGCATATATAAATGCATTTGTGTGTAGTATTATTACCAAATGTAATTGTACAGGTTTAACCAAATAACCAATGTTATACCTAGGGTTAACTTTTATAAACAAATTGTTCTCAATAATAAATAATAACGAGCTCAACTAATCAACTCACAACTTATTTCACTTACAAATTACTTTTTTTTTTTGAAATATTACCTGCAACAGTCAATTAAAGAAAAGAGACACTGTTTGTTTCTTCAAGTGGTGAAGTGACCATAAGAAATTTGCTCCTTGTACATTTTTTGTGCATAACTAATGGAGACGACTTCTGACTCCCCTTGTAATCTTTCAATTATGTCTTCTTCCTCTGCACACAAAAAATAATAATATAATCAAATTCGACATTCCAATTGAATTACGTAAATTTGGAATAGCTTATCTTGTGGGCTTATTGCTATCGAGCTTCTATCAAATGCTAATAAGCGGATTCTTCTCACCTTGTGACCTTGTCCATTTGAGCTTAAGTAAGCCATAGTATAAGATTGATAACCTTATAAGCTAAAAGTGGTCTTATTGGTTGCAAGCAAAGAGGTATTTGTACCAAATTTGAACTGATACTTGGAGTCTTTGCAAGTTCCTTGGTTGACTTTGCTCACAGAAATATTTGTATCTCGTCCACGAATACCTGCCATTTAGTACCATAATGAAGTATCCTGTTTCAACAAAGATCAAATCCAAAATGAAATGCAAAGGCAAACAATCATGAAGCCCACTTAAACAAAGAAACCTTTAAAACCTATCCATTCGACTGCTTGCAACCTTGAAGCCCCATCCGATAACCTGTTGCACATTGCCCAAACACATAAATTACATAATAGTCTTATACTCTTTATTCATAAATTTCGTTTCTTAAGTTCAACCCCATTTAACTACAAAATGCAGA
This sequence comes from Chrysanthemum lavandulifolium, assembly GCA_022545495.1. NCBI lineage: Eukaryota > Viridiplantae > Streptophyta > Magnoliopsida > Asterales > Asteraceae > Chrysanthemum > Chrysanthemum lavandulifolium. Next base: position 112,879,101 of record CM040246.1, on the reverse strand, counting down.
TTGGAAACTATCTGAGTTTTAGGTAACACATAATTGTTACTAAGTTAACATGCCAAATGCTCTTTATATTAATATTGGAGACTAAAGGCTACCACTAAACAAATTGCAGTTCATATTCATAGTTAAAAAGAGTTAGCATCAATTTGGTTTATAATTTTAAAGTTAGTATTCCAGTTAGCCACAAATAAAAAGGTTTGTAGTAATAGTTAGAAACTAAAACCCGATAAAACCAAAAAAGCATAATTTAGAGAAAGTAAATCTACGTAGTTGTGATAGCAGTCAATACCTCGTAAATAAGATCTTCAGCACAGATAATACCCAATTTGCCAGTCCCTGTAATCCCGAAAACCACTTTCTTATTAATAACCAAAAGGAACCCGCAAACCTGTTCGACAGTTGAATTGTCGGTTAGTGTACCTGTACCTTCACAATCACCAAGCTAACGGTTACTGTATCTGTACCTTCACAATCCATCCAAAATTGTCAGCTTCGAGATCAGATGCAACGGTACTTGTGTGGAAAGTTTTGGATAGTCGGCGTGTTTTTATCAAAAGGTGCGAGAGAAAGAGTTATCCGAGTTAACACCGACAAACCTTTGATGGATGGACTGGGCCATGCGAAAATTAATTTGGAAAATGGGGCCAGATCAAGACCCGAACGACGCCGTATTAAACGGCTTATAATATATATAGTAATCACCTTACTCTAGTATAATAATGTTCCTATGTTCATATTATATGATACTTTTCAATAAAAGAATATAAAAAAGATCAGAAACTCTATAAATCATATATAAGTTATTTCTGTACAACTTCACTATGAAAAAGGTTTACAAATTCTACATCTAGAAAATAAAGGAGACCATGAACAAACAAAATAGATTATGTTTGCTAAATGTGTGCTTTAATTGGAAGTTACAAAGATTGTCCAACATATTATGTCTTGTTACTTGTATACAATCTGATGAAAACAAATTACCTTTGTAAAACTGATGAGGTGGATGTGTAATTAGATTATAAAAGAAGGACAATAATTTCAACTTATCAAATTCTCCCGTATGGTTACTTTCTGCCCTAACATATAAGGGGCTTATATTATAAGCTGAAAGCTGAAGTTTATATTTTTACAAAGTTGTTTAACGAATTAGTTGAAACTAAAGCTTATTAATGTAAAATCGCATGAAAACATCAAATTAAATTAAAATATATTTTGTGCTTTTGCATGATAATCCATTATAGTAAATGGTATTTAAATAATATTTAACTAGCTATAAGCAACCATAAACCTTCATAAGCCCCTTTCAGTGGGCTTGAGCTATGGAGAACATGGTTTATATGTTCTCCATGTTCTATTTGATAAACAAGACTTATTTTATAATCCGACTTATTTTAAAAGTTTAAGCCCCCTAGAAGCCTCTCCCAAAGACAGCCATAAAATACAAGTACAAAATAATTCATTTTAGAGTAAATTACACGTTTAGTCCCAGTGATGTACCAAATTGCACTTTTAGGTAATTTTTTTATAAAACACTACACTCCTATTCCTCACTGTTTCCACTTTTGTGTTAGGAAATACTCATGTCATTAATTAATTACTAGACGAGTACCCATGCATAGCAACGGCATTTTATAGCGGCAAATAGTTTTAGTGATAAAATTTTTTTATGGGTTATAAACAAAAAATAATAAAAGTTTGAGGAATTGGGGATTAAACATAATATTCTGAAACCGGTTCGACCCAGGAGGTTCAACGGTTGAACTGTCCGTCAAAAACGGATCAATATAAACCGGTCAACCCGACGGATTGGGTCGAAAAACAGGTCAAATTAAACCGGTCAACCCGCGGGTTTAAGCGTTAGGTCAAACCGGTTTTCGATGTGTATTAATAGTTTCGCTTTTGAAACATATGTGTATTAATAGTTGAAATTGTTTATAATTAATTATTTCAACGTTTCCTTTTTAATATTTTCCACATTTCACTTTTATTGACTTTTCACTTTTCACTTTGACCATTTTTCCTTTTTAGATAGTATAGATAGGGTAACACACGTATACACAGAGGTATCATTATTTATAATGTATTTAATGTAATTATTGTAGTTACGTTGTGTGTATTAGTTAAGTATCTCATGATTGACTAACAGGCATTTAATTAGTTGGTTTGACTAATTACTTATTTAACGGGCTACTAATTGTTAAGTGATGGACTTAATAATTGGATTGGACCAAAACAAATGAGAAGCCCATTTGAGGTCCATGATGGTCAGCCACAAGGAGGAAAGAAAATGGAAGGACTACTCATGGTAGTTATGTGTAATTACCAATAGTTTATTTTGAAAATTATTTTTCTAATCACATTAATTATCACAAAAGAAAACAAAATATCCTCTCAGCTTCTCTCCCAACAATCGGTCGAACCTCACGCCTCTTTAGGTTTTCGGTTTTGATCATCTAGCTTGACAAGAAGGTAGTGTAAGGCAAGATCGTGATATACAAGAACTAGCATTCGGTGATACATGAGGATGTGTAGTATGGATATTCATAGAGACAACCTACTTTGGTTGTTCTAAGGGTTCCGTGTGGATTCAAAGGGGAATTCTTATTCATTGTTCAAAGGTACGATAATTGTTGTTGTTATAGATTAATTATACGCATCATATGAATCCATGCTGGGTGACATTTTTCCGCTGCAATATAAATGTTTTATATGATTACATGTTAAATCTCGAACATTTTGCACATTTGATAAAAAAAAAAAAAAAAAAAAAAAAACTAACGCATGTTAAAGTATTACATGTTAAATCTCGAACATTTTGCACATTTTGATAAAAAAAACTAACGCATGTTAAAGTGTATTAAATGCCATTCATATAAGTTCAAAAAAAATGCCATTCATATGCAATACATGTGAGGGTAAGTCTTTTACTCGTTAAGAGATGATATGAGGTTAGTGTGTTTGCTTTTTCATTTTTAGTAAGAGACGGTAAAATGTAGTGGGTCTTACTCATTAATAGGTGGAAGAAGTATCTTATTTCCTTTTAATGACTTATAATTGAAACACCCCTTTCAAGACTAGAATGTCTTTTTTTTAAAGGTCTCTACGCCGTAGAGCCAACATGGTTTCTACGCCGTATAAGCTACGAAATCTAAATTAACTTGAAAACCGTACAAACTCTACGCCGTAAAGATTTTCACCATTTAAGCCATATACATTTTCTTGCAAGTTCTGTGACAAAAACCAAAAAAACCATGCATTGGCTACGCCGTAGAGCACTACAGATGGCCAGGACCTGCATATTTTTACAACTTGACCGAAAACACATTTAAAATCAACAACCATTATAAACTTGAATCACTTGTTTGAAACACAAAACTGTAAACACCCATTATAAAATGAAGCATACAATATTCGACCGATTGACCCAAAATGGGTATAATAACCATTTACCAAACAATCTTTTAAGTGCACTAGGCACATTTCAACATCTTTAACATCATACATTTAAACCGACACAACATGGGGGTTCAACTCGTTTTCATAGCACGGTTACCTACCTTATCTACTTGCCTACTCAAAACGGAAAGAACTTCCATTCCTTATCCGCGTCTTAAAGCTCCTATTCGAGCCCTTCTTAAGATCATACAAACCTACAAAACGGTTAATCAACTAAACTATAAAGATTACGCTTAGTAAGTAACCGGCAATAACATCATATCATTTACAAATCATCACACTAGAACTATGAACTTCCGCATATAGTCAATCGAATATATCAACCAAGTTCGCATCATTAACACATTAACTACTATCATCAAAACATGAAAACCTCTGCCATTTCGTACCATGGATGTACCATCTTAATTCTTGCATTCTTAATCACGCAACCAACATATCAATAACTACATCATAACATGCACATACCTTAGTTAGTCCAAGACCATTAGACCAACACATACCTTATCAAAACATATCTAACTAGTCAAAACTTTAGCTTTAACTATGCTTTCTATGCCAAGGTTCCTATATCTTAACACAAATATTCACAAACACATATTATGATAAAATTTATATATCACATGTTATAACCTTGGTTAATTACCTTAGCTCCAAAGCAAAGTTATCAAAATTCCATACCAAAGCCATCATTTGCTTCTAAACAATCATCATCTATTATTACATAAATTCAATACAATTAAAATGGTTTACATAACCCATGAACATACCCATCATCATTTTTAATTATCATATAATCATATCTTATCATGTAATGTAAACCCCAAATTTATCAATTTAAACACAACCCATTATAGGGACTTCACCTAAAAACACTATAACATCTTTACTTTAACTTAAAACTATCTTTACCTAAAACCCTTAATTTTGCTTAAGAACCTTAATCTCAATTTATCAAGAAATAAGCATATACCTTGTGGGGATTGAAGCTAGGACTCACTCTTGCACTAGATTACTTAATCCATCACTAATTTGGCACCAAGAAACTCTTGTTTTCCCTCCTCTTTTCTTACCTCTCGTCACACACATAAAACCACAAGAAAGTAGAAGCTTATAGAAAGTTTGATAGGGAGATTGTTTATTAACCAAAAGTCTGGTATAAGTTTTCCCGTATGGCAGAAATGATCCCTCAAATCTTATTTCCTCATACTTGGGCCACATTGAACTTTTCATAAATACAATGTATCTAATGAAAGACAACGTATCTAGTCAAGTGGGTATGGGTCAATCTGTGGGTTATGGATATGATCCATGGGTTGTGATTTTACCCATCCTAATAAACTATTACAACAAATGATTTATTACTACAATTTGTATTTAAATGGCTATATGTAAATCTTTCAAAAAAATAACATGTATCCTTATAATTGTACTTAAGATAACATTATATTTGTTATCAATAAAACACAAAGAGATCGCAAAATATTAATAAACGTTTTTACGGTTTATTTGTATTAACACTTTCTATAACTAAACGCACTCTAAGGGTGTGGTTAGTTGGTGAAAATATCTGATTTTGTCAAAAAACAATCATAGGAAAATAGAAAAATTGAAAACCCGTTTATTCACATTTTTTTCAAACAATTTTCAAAAAAGAAAAATTCCCACTTTAAAATTTTAACTAGAAAAATGAAATATCTACTATTCTTCACATTTTTCTCTCTAACAAAAAAAACGTGATTTCTCAATCTACTATTCAGGTATATCATTCTAACCCTGGTCACTATTGGTAACATCTCTCCCTTCCATCCTCGTTGTAGCCGCCCACCATCGCAATCCGAGGTAATCTTTTTAAAAAGAAAAATATAACTCAATTTAAACGGGTTTTCAAAATTCTCAACTTTTCTTTAGAGTAGAAAAACCATTCTCTTCTCAAAAAATCTAGAAATAAAAAAACAATAAACTTTTTTACAACTAAATGTTGTCTAAACCTTTTGAGGTCGCAGTGGATTTGTATTTGAAGATGAGTTTGGTTGAGTATTTGTTTTGAGAAGTTGAGTTTCTTTATTAAAATGCATGAAAGGACAAACATACCCTCCAATTTAACAGTCAAACACTCAAACTTAGTCAAATTAGCGAAGTTAGTAAAGTGAACCAAACTCGAACGGTGTTTCACTTTCTGACCAAATCCAAAACATTTTACAAAATTAGACTAAGAGTGAAGGGAGGTGATACTCACACCACATCTTTTGATGCATGCACCATAATTTGTGTAGACATAATATCAGCGAAGACAAACCGATGCACAAATCATGCTGCAGTGATCAAAACACGCAGTGTGAGGATCAATTCCCAAAAGTGAAATACACTGTAAACCAAAAAGACCAAAAATGTAGTTAACTCAAAAAACTATTGCTCAAGGTTATGTACATGTGAAGCATATGCATATATAAATGCATTTGTGTGTAGTATTATTACCAAATGTAATTGTACAGGTTTAACCAAATAACCAATGTTATACCTAGGGTTAACTTTTATAAACAAATTGTTCTCAATAATAAATAATAATCACCTTACTCTAGTATAATAATGTTCCTATGTTCATATTATATGATACTTTTCAATAAAAGAATATAAAAAGATCGAAACTCTATAAATCATATATAAGTTATTTCTGTACAACTTCACTATGAAAAAGGTTTACAAATTCTACATCTAGAAAATAAAGGAGACCATGAACAAACAAAATAGATTATGTTTGCTAAATGTGTGCTTTAATTGGAAGTTACAAAGATTGTCCAACATATTATGTCTTGTTACTTGTATACAATCTGATGAAAACAAATTACCTTTGTAAAACTGATGAGGTGGATGTGTAATTAGATTATAAAAGAAGGACAATAATTTCAACTTATCAAATTCTCCCGTATGGTTACTTTCTGCCCTAACATATAAGGGGCTTATATTATAAGCTGAAAGCTGAAGTTTATATTTTTACAAAGTTGTTTAACGAATTAGTTGAAGCGTTTTATTAATGTAAAATCGCATGAAAACATCAAATTAAATTAAAATATATTTTGTGCTTTTGCATGATAATCCATTATAGTAAATGGTATTTAAATAATATTTAACTAGCTATAAGCAACCATAAACCTTCATAAGCCCCTTTCAGTGGGCTTGGGCTTATGGAGGCTTATGGTTTATATAAGCCTCCATAAGCCCATTTGATAAACAAGACTTATTTTATAATCCGACTTATTTTAAAAGTTTAAGCCCCCTAGAAGCCTCTCCCAAAGACAGCCATAAAATACAAGTACAAAATAATTCATTTTAGAGTAAATTACACGTTTAGTCCCAGTGATGTACCAAATTGCACTTTTAGGTAATTTTTTTATAAAACACTACACTCCTATTCCTCACTGCTTCCACTTTTGTGTTAGGAAATACTCATGTCATTAATTAATTCTTAGGCAGACCCATGACAAGAACGATTTTATAGCGGAAATAGTTTTAGTGATAAAATTTTTTATGGGTTATAAACAAAAATAATAAAGTTTGAGAATCGGGATTAAACATAATATTCAAACCGGTTCGACCTGGGAGGTTCAACTGGTTGAACTGCTCCGGCCAAAAACGGATCAATATAAACCGGTCAACCCGACGGATTGGGTCGAAAAACGGTCAAATTAAACCGGTCAACCCACGTTTGAAGCGTTCGGGTCAAACCGGTTTTCGATGTGTATTAATAGTTTCCTTTTGAAACATATGTATTAATAGTTGAAATTGTTTATAATTAATTATTTCAACGTTTCCTTTTAATATTTTCCACATTTCACTTTTATCGACTTTTCACTTTTCACTTCACCATTTTTCCTTTTTAGATAGTATAGATAGGGTAACACACGATATACGTGAGGTATCATTATTTATAATGTATTTAATGTAATTATTGTAGTTACGTTGTGTGTATTAGTTAAGTATCTCATGATTGACTAACAGGCATTTAATTAGTTGGTTTGACTAATTACTTATTTAACGGCTACTAATTGTTAAGTGATGGACTTAATAATTGGATTGGACCAAAACAAATGAGAAGCCCATTTGAGGTCCATGATGGTCAGCCACAAGGAGGAAAGAAAATGGAAGGACTACTCATGGTAGTTATGTGTAATTACCAATAGTTTATTTTGAAAATTATTTTCTAATCACATTAATTATCACAAAAGAAAACAAAATATCCTCTCAGCTTCTCTCCCAACAATCGGTCGAACCTCACGCCTCTTTAGGTTTTCGGTTTTGATCATCTAGCTTGACAAGAAGGTAGTGTAAGGCAAGATCGTGATATACAAGAACTAGCATTCGGTGATACATGAGGATGTGTAGTATGGATATTCATAGAGACAACCTACTTTGGTTGTTCTAAGGGTTCCGTGTGGATTCAAAGGGGAATTCTTATTCATTGTTCAAAGGTACGATAATTGTTGTTGTTATAGATTAATTATACGCATCATATGAATCCATGCTGGGTGACATTTTTCCGCTGCAATATAAATGTTTTATATGATTACATGTTAAATCTCGAACATTTTGCACATTTGATAAAAAAAAAAAAAAAAAAAAAAAAAAACTAACGCATGTTAAAGTATTACATGTTAAATCTCGAACATTTTGCACATTTTGATAAAAAAAAAAACTAACGCATGTTAAAGTGTATTAAATGCCATTCATATAAGTTCAAAAAAAATGCCATTCATATGCAATACATGTGAGGGTAAGTCTTTTACTCGTTAAGAGATGATATGAGGTTAGTGTGTTTGCTTTTTCATTTTTAGTAAGAGACGGTAAAATGTAGTGGGTCTTACTCATTAATAGGTGGAAGAAGTATCTTATTTCCTTTAATGACTTATAATTGAAACACCCTTTCAAGACTAGAATGTCTTTTTAAAGGTCTCACGCCGTAGAGCCAACATAGTTTCTACGCCAGATAAGCTACTTAAATCTAAATTAACTTGAAAACTGTACAAACTCTACGCCGTAAAGATTTTCACCATTTAAGCCATATACATTTTCTTGCAAGTTCTGTGACAAAAACCAAAAAAACCATGCATTGGCTACGCCGTAGAGCACTACAGATGGCCAGGACCTGCATATTTTTACAACTTGACCGAAAACACATTTAAAATCAACAACCATTATAAACTTGAATCACTTGTTTGAAACACAAAACTGTAAACACCCATTATAAAATGAAGCATACAATATTCGACCCGATTGACCCAAAATGGGTATAATAACCATTTTACCAAACAATCTTTTAAGTGCACTAGGCACATTTCAACATCTTTAACATCATACATTTAAACCGACACAACATGGGGGTTCAACTCGTTTTCATAGCACGGTTACCTACCTTATCTACTTGCCTACTCAAAACGGAAAGAACTTCCATTCCTTATCCGCGTCTTAAAGCTCCTATTCGAGCCCTTCTTAAGATCATACAAACCTACAAAACGGTTAATCAACTAAACTATAAAGATTACGCTTAGTAAGTAACCGCAATAACATCATATCATTTACAAATCATCACACTAGAACTATGAACTTCGTGATATAGTCAATCGAATATATCAACCAAGTTCGCATCATTAACACATTAACTACTATCATCAAAACATGAAAACTCTCGCCATTTCGCACCATGGATGTACCATCTTAATTCTTGCATTCTTAATCACGCAACCAACATATCAATAACTACATCATAACATGCACATACCTTAGTTAGTCCAAGACCATTAGACCAACACATACCTTATCAAAACATATCTAACTAGTCAAAACTTTAGCTTTAACTATGCTTTCTATGCCAAGGTTCCTATATCTTAACACAAATATTCACAAACACATATTATGATAAAATTTATATATCACATGTTATAACCTTGGTTAATTACCTTAGCTCCAAAGCAAAGTTATCAAAATTCCATACCAAAGCCATCATTTGCTTCTAAACAATCATCATCTATTATTACATAAATTCAATACAATTAAAATGGCTTACATAACCCATGAACATACCCATCATCATTTTTAATTATCATATAATCATATCTTATCATGTAATGTAAACCCCCAAATTTATCAATTTAAACACAACCCATTATAGGGACTTCACCTAAAAACACTATAACATCTTTACTTTAACTTAAAACTATCTTTACCCAAAACCCTTAATTTTTGCTTAAGAACCTTAATCTCAATTTATCAAGAAATAAGCATATACCTTGTGGGGATTGAAGCTAGGGACTCACTCTTGCACTAGATTACTTAATCCATCACTAATTTGGCACCAAGAAACTCTTGTTTTCCCTCCTCTTTTCTTACCTCTCGTCACACACATAAAACCACAAGAAAGTAGAAGCTTATAGAAAGTTTGATAGGGAGATTGTTTATTAACCAAAAGTCTGGTATAAGTTTTCCCGTATGGCAGAAATGATCCCTCAAATCTTATTTCCTCATACTTGGGCCACATTGAACTTTTCATAAATACAATGATCTAATGAAAGACAATGATCTGGTCAGTGGGTATGGGTCAATCTGTGGGTTATGGATATGATCCATGGGCCATGATTTTTACCCATCCTAATAAACTATTACAACAAATGATTTATTACTACATTTGTATTTAAATGGCTATATGTAAACGCTTTCAAAAATAATACGATCCTTATAATTGTCTTAAGATAACATTATATTTGTTATCAATAAAACACAAAGAGATCGCAAAATATTAATAAACGTTTTTACGGTTTATTTGTATTAACACTTTCTATTACTAAACGCACTCTAAGGGTGTGGTTAGTTGGTGAAAATATCTCGATTTTGTCAAAAACAATCATAGGAAAATAGAAAAATCAAAACCGTTTAATACATTTTTTTCAAACAATTTTCAAAAGAAAAATTCCACTTTAAAATTTTAACTAGAAAATGAAATATCTACTATTCTTCACATTTTCTCTCTAACAAAAAAAACGTGATTTCTCAATCTACTATTCAGGTATATCATTCTAACCCTGTCACTATTGGTAACATCTCTCCCTTCCATCCTCGTTGTAGCCGCCCACCATCGCAATCCGAGGTAATCTTTTTAAAAAGAAAAATATAACTCAATTTAAACGGGTTTTCAAAATTCTCAACTTTTCTTTAGAGTAGAAAAACCATTCTCTTCTCAAAAAATCTAGAAATAAAAAAACAATAAACTTTTTTACAACTAAATGTTGTCTAAACCTTTTGAGGTCGCAGTGGATTTGTATTTGAAGATGAGTTTGGTTGAGTATTTGTTTTGAGAAGTTGAGTTTCTTTATTAAAATGCATGAAAGGACAAACATACCCTCCAATTTAACAGTCAAACACTCAAACTTAGTCAAATTAGCGAAGTTAGTAAAAGTGAACCAAACCTGAAACGGGTGTTTCACTTTCTGACCAAATCCAAAACATTTTACAAAATTAGACTAAGAGTGAAGGAGGTGATTACACCACATCTTTCACGACGCACCATAATTTGTGTATTACAATATCAGATGCAGTACAAACCTGAATGCACAAATCAGTGCAGATGATCAAAACACGCAAGTGTAGTATCAATTCCAAAAGTGAAATACTGTAAACCAAAAGACCAAAAATGTAGTTAACTCAAAAACTATTGCTCAAGTTTATGTACATGTGAAGCATATGCATATATAAATGCATTTGTGTAGTATTATTACCAAATGTAATTGTACAGGTTTAACCAAATAACCAATGTTATACCTAGGGTTAACTTTTATAAACAAATTGTTCTCAATAATAAATAATAATCACCTTACTCTAGTATAATAATGTTCCTATGTTCATATTATATGATACTTTTCAATAAAAGAATATAAAAAAGATCAGAAACTCTATAAATCATATATAAGTTATTTCTGTACAACTTCACTATGAAAAAGGTTTACAAATTCTACATCTAGAAAATAAAGGAGACCATGAACAAACAAAATAGATTATGTTTGCTAAATGTGTGCTTTAATTGGAAGTTACAAAGATTGTCCAACATATTATGTCTTGTTACTTGTATACAATCTGATGAAAACAAATTACCTTTGTAAAACTGATGAGGTGGATGTGTAATTAGATTATAAAAGAAGGACAATAATTTCAACTTATCAAATTCTCCCGTATGGTTACTTTCTGCCCTAACATATAAGGGGCTTATATTATAAGCTGAAAGCTGAAGTTTATATTTTTACAAAGTTGTTTAACGAATTAGTTGAAACTGAAGCTTATTAATGTAAAATCGCATGAAAACATCAAATTAAATTAAAATATATTTTGTGCTTTTGCATGATAATCCATTATAGTAAATGGTATTTAAATAATATTTAACTAGCTATAAGCAACCATAAACCTTCATAAGCCCTTTCAGTGGGCTTTGGCTATGGAGCATGGTTTATATGTTCTCCATGTTCCATTTGATAAACAAGACTTATTTTATAATCCCACTTATTTTAAAAGTTTAAGCCCCTGTAAGCCTCTCCCAAAGACACCATAAAATACAAGTACAAAATAATTCATTTTAGAGTAAATTACACGTTTAGTCCAGTGATGTACCAAATTGCACTTTTAGGTAATTTTTATAAAACACTACACCCTATTCCTCACTGTTTCCACTTTTGTGTTAGGAAATACTCATGTCATTAATTAATTACTGAGCAGATCCATGACAAGAACGCGATTTTATAGCGGCAAATAGTTTTAGTGATAAAATTTTTTATGGGTTATAAACAAAAATAATAAAAGTTTGAGAATCGGGATTAAACATAATATTTCAAACCGGTTCGACCAGGAGGTTCAACCGGTTGAACCGCCCGGTCAAAAACGGATCAATATAAACCGGGTCAACCCGACGGATTGGGTCGAAAACGGGTCAAATTAAACCGGTCAACCACGGGTTTGAAGCGTTCTGGGTCAAACCGGTTTTCGATGTGTATTAATAGTTTCCTTTTGAAACATATGTGTATTAATAGTTGAAATTGTTTATAATTAATTATTTCAACGTTTCCTTTTTAATATTTTCCACATTTCACTTTTATTGACTTTTCACTTTTCACTTTGACCATTTTTCCTTTTTAGATAGTATAGATAGGGTAACACACGTATACACAGAGGTATCATTATTTATAATGTATTTAATGTAATTATTGTAGTTACGTTGTGTGTATTAGTTAAGTATCTCATGATTGACTAACAGGCATTTAATTAGTTGGTTTGACTAATTACTTATTTAACGGGCTACTAATTGTTAAGTGATGGACTTAATAATTGATTGGACCAAAACAAATGAGAAGCCCATTTGAGGTCCATGATGGTCAGCCACAAGGAGGAAAGAAAATGGAAGGACTACTCATGGTAGTTATGTGTAATTACCAATAGTTTATTTTGAAAATTATTTTTCTAATCACATTAATTATCACAAAAGAAAACAAAATATCCTCTCAGCTTCTCTCCCAACAATCGGTCGAACCTCACGCCTCTTTAGGTTTTCGGTTTTGATCATCTAGCTTGACAAGAAGGTAGTGTAAGGCAAGATCGTGATATACAAGAACTAGCATTCGGTGATACATGAGGATGTGTAGTATGGATATTCATAGAGACAACCTACTTTGGTTGTTCTAAGGGTTCCGTGTGGATTCAAAGGGGAATTCTTATTCATTGTTCAAAGGTACGATAATTGTTGTTGTTATAGATTAATTATACGCATCATATGAATCCATCTTTGGTGACATTTTCCGCTGCAATATAAATGTTTTATATGATTACATGTTAAATCTCGAACATTTTGCACATTTGATAAAAAAAAAAAAAAAAAAAAAAAAAAAACTAACGCATGTTAAAGTATTACATGTTAAATCTCGAACATTTTGCACATTTTGATAAAAAAAAACTAACGCATGTTAAAGTGTATTAAATGCCATTCATATAAGTTCAAAAAAATGCCATTCATATGCAATACATGTGAGGGTAAGTCTTTACTCGTTAAGAGATGATATGAGGTTAGTGTGTTTGCTTTTCATTTTAGTAAGAGACGGTAAATGTAGTGGGTCTTACTCATTAATAGGTGGAAGAAGTATCTTATTTCCTTTTAATGACTTATAATTGAAACACCCTTTCAAGACTAGAATGTCTTTTTTAAAGGTCTCTACGCCGTAGAGTAACATGGTTTTACTACCAGTATAAGCTACTTAAATCTAAATTAACTTGAAAACCGTACAAACTCTACCGTAAAGATTTTCACCATTTAAGCTATATACATTTTCTTGCAAGTTCTGTGACAAAACCAAAAAACTATGCATTGGCTACGCCAGAGCACTACAGATGGCCAGGACCTGCATATTTTTACAACTTGACCGAAAACACATTTAAAATCAACAACCATTATAAACTTGAATCACTTGTTTGAAACACAAAACTGTAAACACCCATTATAAAATGAAGCATACAATATTCAACCGATTGACCCAAAATGGGTATAATAATCATTTTACCAAACAATCTTTTAAGTGCACTAGGCACATTTCAACATCTTTAACATCATACATTTAAACCGACACAACATGGGGTTCAACTCGTTTTCATAGCACGGTTACCTACCTTATCTACTTGCCTACTCAAACGGAAAGAACTTCCATTCCTTATCCGGCCTTAAAGCTCCTATTCGAGCCCTTCTTAAGATCATACAAACCTACAAAACGGTTAATCAACTAAACTATAAAGATTACGCTTAGTAAGTAACCGGCAATAACATCATATCATTTACAAATCATCACACTAGAACTATGAACTTCCGCATATAGTCAATCGAATATATCAACCAAGTTCGCATCATTAACACATTAACTACTATCATCAAAACATGAAAACCTCTGCCATTTCGTACCATGGATGTACCATCTTAATTCTTGCATTCTTAATCACGCAACCAACATATCAATAACTACATCATAACATGCACATACCTTAGTTAGTCCAAGACCATTAGACCAACACATACCTTATCAAAACATATCTAACTAGTCAAAACTTTAGCTTTAACTATGCTTTCTATGCCAAGGTTCCTATATCTTAACACAAATATTCACAAACACATATTATGATAAAATTTATATATCACATGTTATAACCTTGGTTAATTACCTTAGCTCCAAAGCAAAGTTATCAAAATTCCATACCAAAGCCATCATTTGCTTCTAAACAATCATCATCTATTATTACATAAATTCAATACAATTAAAAATGGTTTACATAACCCATGAACATACCCATCATCATTTTTAATTATCATATAATCATATCTTATCATGTAATGTAAACCCCAAATTTATCAATTTAAACACAACCCATTATAGGACTTCACCTAAAAACACTATAACATCTTTACTTTAACTTAAAACTATCTTTACCCAAAACCCTTAATTTTGCTTAAGAACCTTAATCTCAATTTATCAAGAAATAAGCATATACCTTGTGGGATTGAAGCTAGGACTCACTCTTGCACTAGATTACTTAATCCATCACTAATTTGGCACCAAGAAACTCTTGTTTTCCTCCTCTTTTCTTACCTCTCGTCACACACATAAAACCACAAGAAAGTAGAAGCTTATAGAAAGTTTGATAGGGAGATTGTTTATTAACCAAAAGTCTGGTATAAGTTTTCCCGTATGGCAGAAATGATCCTCAAATCTTATTTCCTCATACTTGGGCCACATTGAACTTTTCATAAATATTTACATAGCATCTTGCCTTATGGTTGGATATACAAGTTTGACTTTCAACTTAAAAAAATTTGACTAGCCAATCCATTAAGTCTTTCAACACATAAAAGTCTTAATTAAATTTATCCGATGCCATGTTAGTAATAACGAGATGAGTGTGTGCACGTTCTTTTGAGGTAGCTTCATTTTAAAACTTATAAACGATACTCAAACAATGCTTGGATTGTACGTGCTTTAGGAAAACGATTTGTTGTTGCATATGAGTCAACAACGAGGCATAAATATTACGAACCAAACATCCTTGAACATATCGGCCGAATAGATCCATTGCTCAAAGAAAATCAACATAAAAGAACTACTTATCGCCCAAATTGGTCCAATTTTTTTAGTCATAGTAGAAATCTAAATTAACTTGAAAACCGTACAAACTCTACGCCAGAAAGATTTTCACCATTTAAGCCATATACATTTTCTTGCAAGTTCTGTGACAAAACCAAAAACTATGCATTGGCTACGCCAGAGCACTACAGATGGCCAGGACCTGCATATTTTTACAACTTGACCGAAAACACATTTAAAATCAACAACCATTATAAACTTGAATCACTTGTTTGAAACACAAAACTGTAAACACCCATTATAAAATGAAGCATACAATATTCGACCCGATTGACCCAAAATGGGTATAATAATCATTTTACCAAACAATCTTTTAAGTGCACTAGGCACATTTCAACATCTTTAACATCATACATTTAAACCGACACAACATGGGGGTTCAACTCGTTTTCATAGCACGGTTACCTACCTTATCTACTTGCCTACTCAAAACGGAAAGAACTTCCATTCCTTATCCGCGTCTTAAAGCTCCTATTCGAGCCCTTCTTAAGATCATACAAACCTACAAAACGGTTAATCAACTAAACTATAAAGATTACGCTTAGTAAGTAACCGCAATAACATCATATCATTTACAAATCATCACACTAGAACTATGAACTTCCGCATATAGTCAATCGAATATATCAACCAAGTTCGTGATCATTAACACATTAACTACTATCATCAAAACATGAAAACCTCTGCCATTTCGCACCATGGATGTACCATCTTAATTCTTGCATTCTTAATCACGCAACCAACATATCAATAACTACATCATAACATGCACATACCTTAGTTAGTCCAAGACCATTAGACCAACACATACCTTATCAAAACATATCTAACTAGTCAAAACTTTAGCTTTAACTATGCTTTCTATGCCAAGGTTCCTATATCTTAACACAAATATTCACAAACACATATTATGATAAAATTTATATATCACATGTTATAACCTTGGTTAATTACCTTAGCTCCAAAGCAAAGTTATCAAAATTCCATACCAAAGCCATCATTTGCTTCTAAACAATCATCATCTATTATTACATAAATTCAATACAATTAAAAATGGTTTACATAACCCATGAACATACCCATCATCATTTTTAATTATCATATAATCATATCTTATCATGTAATGTAAACCCCCAAATTTATCAATTTAAACACAACCCATTATAGGGACTTCACCTAAAAACACTATAACATCTTTACTTTAACTTAAAACTATCTTTACCCAAAACCCTTAATTTTTGCTTAAGAACCTTAATCTCAATTTATCAAGAAATAAGCATATACCTTGTGGGATTGAAGCTACGGACTCACTCTTGCACTAGATTACTTAATCCATCACTAATTTGGCACCAAGAAACTCTTGTTTTCCCTCCTCTTTTCTTACCTCTCGTCACACACATAAAACCACAAGAAAGTAGAAGCTTATAGAAAGTTTGATAGGGAGATTGTTTATTAACCAAAAGTCTGGTATAAGTTTTCCCGTATGGCAGAAATGATCCCTCAAATCTTATTTCCTCATACTTGGGCCACATTGAACTTTTCATAAATATTTACATAGCATCTTGCCTTATGGTTGGATATACAAGTTTGACTTTCAACTTAAAAAAATTTGACTAGCCAATCCATTAAGTCTTTCAACACATAAAAGTCTTAATTAAATTTATCCGATGCCATGTTAGTAATAACGAGCATGAGTGCCCGCGCGTTGCTGCGAGGTAGCTTCATTTTTAAAACTTATAAACGCATACTCAAACAATGCTTGGATTGTACGTGCTTTAGGAAAAACGATTTGTTGTTGCACACAGAGTCAACACTGAGGCATAAATATTACGAACCAAACATCCTTGAACATATCGGCCGAATAGATCTGTTGCTCAAAGAAAATCAACATAAAAGAACTACTTATCAGCCAAATTGGTCCAATTTTTTTTGTGTACACATGGTGTCAAGAAAAGTGGCATATATGCATAATATAATGAAAAGTGTCCAAAATATACTTTTTCCTAAGAGAATGAGTGGTTTTGTGCGTCTATGCAACATGCACTTTTTCTTATTCTGTTGTTACAAACAAAACCAAAAAATTACTCTTTAAAGTATAAATTAATATGTTTAGTTGTATGTTTAATTAAAACTTTCAAATACAGAAAAGATCCACAGCTGCAACGCTACAACACCAAACACTTATTTCTCATATCACATGTAATGCGATGCTTTTAACTATATTTGAATCTTATTAATATTTTTTTCATAGGAAGCTATAATACTGTAAATTTAAAGGATAAACCATGGCTCAAAAGCCTTGACCAACGACTTCCTCAATGTGGTTAAACTTTCCATTTTTGCTAAGAAATTCAGGTACAACCTGATCAAGAAATTAGATGAAAGGTGAGAGTGAGTTAATCAGTAGCAAGAAAGTAAGAAAGATACTGTAAATGTGTTTATCAAATGCTAACATCAAATGGAAGTAATCCGTTTCTTTCAAAAAAAATTAAAAAAAAAATTAAAAAAAAAAAGAAAAAAGAAAAGAAAAAGAGTTTGATTTTGACCAACATTTGGATATCGTTGTTCACATTAGCGAGATAATCAACGTAATAACGTGTGTTGCGAAGATGTTGTTTCGATGTGCTCTTGTTGTCGAAATCGTGGTCAACTCATCACTGAGTTTAAGTCGTATCGGAATTGTAGCTAACTCATGGATAAATTTGAAAATTTATAAATTCAATAGATAAAATGACTTTCAAGTTTTGAATAAAACCACACCCGAAGCTACATCTTTTGTTAAGCTCGATAGCGATATGTTTACCCGACTACTTGGATCGTAACAATCAAATAGTGGGGCCTAAAACACAAAACCAATCATTCGCTTAGTAAAAGTATATTACCGCTTAAAGTTCCCTAAGTTCCATGTTGTACACATTCTCATCCTTGGGTGGGTGAAATCTATTGAATCCTCTAACACGAGCAGAATGCGACATTCTCATGGATCAAGAGGTCCATCAAACCAAGTTTCAACGACTTTCCATAAGCCGTTTCATGCCAAACCTCGTAAGTTCCATGCACATCGTCTCCAACTGCATGCAAGTTTTATGTGGCCAATCATTACCTATTTTCATGCCAATCCTTCAACGTCTGTGCATGCACCATCTCACCAATCATTAAATTTGTTATAGCTTTCAGTAGCCGCCTTATCTCTCGTCTTCAACAACTGGTCTCCACTTTAGTTCATCAATATTTGCTTCATGGTTTGTGCTTTGAACAGCCGCAATAATTTCAAAGTCTCATGTTCAATATGTAACCTGAGAAAGGCATAAAAAATGGCACGATACAAAATATGTGTAAGCAATAAGTACAACTTGAAATAAATCATGATTTAAAAATAAAAATTATGTGATCTTTTTTCCAAATCAACCCATTTTTAAAGTAAATGGGTCAAGATTGGCTCTTTTAAAGAGCTTCTTTTGAAATAAGTTACCATTCTTCAAATTTTTCCTATTTCGCACTTGAGTTTATATTCCATAGTTTGAGAGTCGAATCAATGACAACCGATGCAGTAGAACCTAAACATTTATTCAGTTAACAAAACCAAGTCCTAAGAGAGAAGTCATCAGAATGCTGCCATAACAACTATGTATGAAAATTATCATAGCACAAATGGCATAAAGTAGCAACCTAATTGTATTCGAATTCAGTTTAGGCAATATACTTATTTTCTCGCCTAATACCAAGTAACTTCTAACTTATATGTTAGGCAATCAATTCAAAGTAGGTCATTTCTGTAAGTTCAACCCATTTTTTTTTTTTTTTTTTTTTTTTTTTTTTGTAAAGTTTAGCTTTTATAGAATTAGGATCAAACGTTTAAGCACTTTGAAGGTAAGACTAACAAACCTATGGTTCAAAGACTCAATATGAACCGGGTATATAAAGGTCAAGTTTCTTGGAGCTTTGAACAAGATGGTGCTCGTAATAGATGGAGGTGCTTCATCTAGTTTTCAAACCGTTATTGAATAGTTTGAGCAGTTAATAGAGATAGATATCTCAACTTTTACCGCGAGTATTCAAAAGTAAATTAAGTAGTTAATTTGATGATATACTTGAAGACGCTATATAACAGTTCAATCTTACTTACCAACATAGTTAATCAAATTAACTTAGCAATAGTCTAAGTTTCTAAAACACACTATAAAAATTCCAAACCTCAAGTTCTCACCTTTAGCGTTAGTAGCACCTTCTTCTTCCATGTCTTTCAATATCTAATTCGAGTTCTAAATTCATTAAAAAATCGAGACAAATTAGGATATAGAAAATTAAATAGATGATAATCAAAGGAAGTGTAATTACATCAACGGTGTGTGGGTCACCTCCATCTCTCTTTCATAGGAGGATTGAATACCCGGTTGCAAAAATTTGTACACAACCAAAAGCCGTAGCTTTTGATGATCCGGCCGTTTATTCCGACATAAGACTCCTTTTTTGTGCTAGATCAAAGATGATAATGGTGGATAAAAACATGGTTTAGGGTTTGGTATCTCTTTTTTTTTTTATAGATTTTGTTGTTTTTTTGGTTTATTTTTTGGGGGTTTCTCTTTGATCTAAGTGTAATGTGTAGGCAGGTTGAATTGATCTTGAAGGTTCTTGAAAAGGATTAGTGTTAAGGTAGTACACATTATCTGGACACTTGGCTCTTTGGTGTAGCGTACAATCAGGGATTAGTGTTAATGACGGATGAACAGTAGTTCCTCCCACACACATTGGCCAATCAGGGAATGCCACTTTAGTGGACTACCTTCAAATGGGCTTTGAAAACCGTTAATGACAAAGAACGGGCCAATGGGAGAGCCACATTTTCTATAAAACACCCTTTGATTACCCAACTTTGCCAAATCCAAAAAATGGCTATTAGTATATAGTATAATATAATATAATAATATAATATACTCGAAACCAAGTTCGGTGTGTGACAATACTTTTGTTTTATTTATGTTTATGTTTTTAATTTTGTGTTTTGGTTATTATTATTATTATTATTATTGTTATTATTATTATTATTATATCTTTTAAAGGGATTGAGTCGTAGAATAGCGCAACGTCTTTTCAAGTGTCCCATTCAGCACGTGTACTTTTTAAGTTGTAGAATAGCAATGTACTTTCCATAAGTGTCTGTTACAGTAAGTGTACTTTTTTAAGTTGTAGAATAGCAATGCACTTTTCATAAGTGTTCCATTTGAGTGCGTCCTACTTCCATAAGTGTTGGGTTTGGTGCGTCATCCCGCGTCTAAATTGAAACACATGAAAAGACATTCTATTCTACGACTTAAAAAGTAAACGATCTAGAGCGGGACACTATGGAAAGTACGTTGCTATTCTATAACTTAAAAAGTACACGCATCTGAAAATGGAACACTTGGAAAAGATCGTTCTATTCTCACTCTCAATCCCTTTCTAAATATATATACATAGACTTTTTCTTATTTTGTCTTTCTTGTTTTACATTAGTGTAACAATAAATGTGTTACAAATTTGCAACCTCAATACAAGTATATTTATAATAAACATTTACACGCATTTTACCAGATCAGATTTAAATTGCAACATTTGCGACCTTCATATTCAAATTGCAACATTTGACATCATTCGGACATTTTACAAGATCAAAAAACAAACAACGTTATACCATTCAGATTCAGACTTCTCAAGCACCTTTTAATAGTAAGATGTGGTATTCGGATTCAGACCCAAAAACCTTATTCTTTTTAAAACTCTTATCTCCAAACACTTCGAAACAATTATATCGTGTCTTTATCATCTTGAACCTCTTGATTTCATACCTGTACAATATCAGCTTCCTTACATAAACATCGTCATCACCATAAACTTACAAATCAAGTATATACCAAAATAAATATACACATAAAACATCAAGAAGAAACAGTTACTTTAAAATCTAAAAACCAAATCTTATGGGTGCGTTTAGTTAGAGGAAAACACTCTTGCTTTCCACAAAATGTTACGTGAAAAACAAGAAAAAAAAGATCGCGATCAAATCATCGTTTTCAAAAAAATATTTTGCAAAACACAAAATCTCATATTTTATGACTTAACAAGGAAAATTACAATTTTTTTTGTTGTTTTCATATTTTTCCTTTGTAACCCACAACCCTCCCTCTCATTCTTCAAAATAGAAAATACAAATATTAACTAAACTCGTTTTCTATATTTTTAAGTTTTTGTGAAAATAAATTTCTCTTTCAAATTTTTGCAAAACTAAGAAGTAAAAAATAATCAATTTTTTTCTCCAAAAACCCTATTTATCCAATATCATTTTCTTCTTTCTATAAACAAACCCAATTTCATAAATCATTTCAAACCACACAAAATTAAAAACAGAGAAAATTCTCAAAATAAGCCAAAAAGTCATGCATAGTCCATTACTTGGTCACCTTTTTGGGCATTTTTTCATTTTGGTCACGCTCGACTGCTCAACTGATCGACTCCAAAATTTTTATGGCATGTGTCCTTGCAAGTACAAGTGTTAGGTGGAGATATTTTTTTGGTTTTGGCTTAAATTACAAATACACCCTCAAACACATGTATAAAAGACACCACATATTTTATTTTTCTTTATCTCTTTTTTTCCTCTCTCTTGTAACCCATATCCGGCCAAAAAAACATCACCTCCAGGCCACCATTATCATCATAAAAAGACACCACAAGATCCGGTGATTGTGCTGATTGTTAATACAAATAAACCGTAAAATCGTTTGTTTATATTTAGCGATCTCATTAAGTTTTGTTGATAACAAATATAAAGTTATCATAAGTAAAATTATAAGAATACATGTTGTTTTGCAAAGTATATACATTTGGTCATTTACATAAATGTTGTAATAATAATATGTTGCAATAAAAATTTTGATAGGTTGGATAATATCCCTGACCCATGACCCATACCCATGGAACTAAATCCATAACCCATGACCCATTGCATGACATCATGCATGAAATCATGTTGGGTATTATCCATGACCCATGACCCAATGTCCATGACCCATGACCCAAGACCCAAGACCCATTGTCTAGATATGTTGTATCTTGTTGGGTACCCATGACCCAAATTCCATGACCCATGGCTCATAACCCATAACCTATAACCCGGTTTGCAACCCAAAATCAGGACTAAACTGACCCAGAAAGCTGGATCCCTTGGAATTTCACTGGCCGCATCCCTTGGGTGAGGGATCCGCCGGAACCGTGGGACAGAAGGCTTTTTTTTCCTATAAATAGTGAGCCATTTCTTCATTGTTTCTCACCCTTCTTCTTACAACTCTCTCATATATTATCTCACTCTCCTAACCTCTGATCACTTGATTATTCTAGTAGTTCTTCGCTCTTTTGTTGTGATTCTCTTTTAGGTCCTTCACGAAGGTGAGATCACGCTACTCTACAAGTCATCCAAGCAAAGGGTCCTTGATTGATTTGTCCATCCACAAGATTTCAGTAGCATATCTTGTATTTCATATTTCACATAGTTGTTGTGTAATAGTTGTGTAAAGGTTTGGTTCTACCTCGTGAAAGAACTCGGTATTTAGTTTTATACCGGAAAAAGTGTAAGCGATGGTGTGAGGCTTCTCCGCCAATTTGAAGGAGCTTGTTGACATAGTGCTTGAACTCTCGAGTGGGGTACTCGGGGAATGGAGTAGGGCAAGGAAGGTGTCCTTATAGCCGAACCACTATAAATCACTTGTGTCACTACTTTCTATCCTTTACTTTACTTGCATTCTTTACTTACTTCATTTATTGTTTGGTACTATTTATTCATCCGTAAGAATTCACATAAGATTGAATCTAAATCATTGAAACTTAAATTAAAATTGGTAAAACTATTCAACCCCCCTTCTAGTTTTTCTACAATTGGCATCAAGAGAAAGGTTTTCAAAAAAATTTAAAGTAAATTGTATTTTAAAAATTTTCGATCAAAATGAGTTTTGAAAGCTATAGAGAAGGGCAATCTTTGCAACGACCTCCACTACTTTAAACTAATAGTTTTATTTATTGGAAAAATAGATTTGAAACTTATGTGAAATCTAAAGATATTGATCTTTGGTATATTATTGTTGAAGGTGATTTTCAAGCAACCGTAAAAGATGATAAAACCGGAAAAGAAGAAAATATTTCTCATGATCGTCTCACTGACGACCAAAAAAAAAAAAGCTTTCCAAAAATAGTGAGGCAAAAATGGTTTTATATAATGCCTTACCCAAAAAGGAATTTGAAAGAATATCTATGCATAAAACCGCTAAAGAACTTTGGAACTCTTTGGTTGTAACACACCAAGGAAATCAACAAGTAAAAAATAACAAAATTAATTTATTTATTCAACAATATGAACAATTTTCAATATTGGATGATGATAGTATTGATAATGCATTTTCTAGTTTTAATACTATTATTGCTTCACCACAAGCACTTGATGAGTCTTTTTCTAGTCGTAATCATGTCAGTAGATTTCTAAGGGCGCTTCCATCAATGTGGAGATCGAAGGTGACGACCATTGAAGAATCCAAAGACTTGTCAATCCTCACTCTCGATGAACTCATAGGCAACCTAAAAGTCTATGAGCTCGTACTCACCAAAGACTCTGAGGTCTCGAAGGAAAAGAAAGAGAAACATAAATCTCTCGCTTTAAAAGCCAAGAAAGTCTTGAGTGATGAAGAAACCTCATCCTCAAAAAGTGAAGACGAGGAGTATGCAATGGCGGTACGAGACTTCAAAAAATTCTTTCGGAGAAAAGGAAGATACGTCAAGCAACCCTATGACGACAAGAAAGTTTTGCGAAAAAGCAAAGACGACAAGAAAGTGAAGGATGAAAGCAAATGTTTTAAATGCGGGGATCCAAATCACTTCATTAGTGAATGTCCCAAACGCGACGAACAACAGGAGTTCGTGAGCAAATCATGGGGAATGAGTGAGGAAGAGAAGGAAAAAATTTGTCTTATGGCCAAGGACTCCAACGAGGTATGTTCCGACTCTGTATATTATAGTAGTTCATCTCTAGAAGATGAATCCTTGCATCTAGAATATAACAAGCTTTGCAAAATTAGTTTCAAGGTAATAAACAAAAACAAACTTTTGAAAAATAAAAATGAACTTTTAGAAAAAGAAGTTTTTGAACTAAAAGATAAATTAAAGAGACTAAAAAAGAGAAATAAAGTAAGTGGTGAATGCAAGCTTTGTGTAAAACTTCAAACTTTAGTTGATCACCTTGATTCTAAAATTGCTATACTAAGTACTAATTACCTTGATAAAATACTTGATAGTGTTAAAACGGGGTAATAATCAAAAGGGTCTAGGTATTCAGGAACATATTGCGTCAACTAGCGAAGTTAAGAAAACACAATTTGTTAAAGCAAATGAACAAATAGCCACTATAGTGTTGGATCCGGCGGATCCCCTGAAAAGGGATCTGGCTAGTGGAAAAGAAGGGATTCGGGCACCTGCAGTAGTAAAAAGTAAAAATAACGCAACCATCTCTTCTAGAACCGAATTTATTGTCGTTAACAAAAAGAAACCAACCCATGTTACTGTTAGGAATGTCAAACAACCACCCTCCTTAAAAAAAGGTCAAGGTTTAATGAAAAACAAAACCCCATTGTTCTCTAAACCTAACACAACTATAAGAAGGCTAAACAATGTTTATCCTAGAAGTAACAACCATCAAATAGGCTGGAATCCTAACTCACAAAATGGTTTTCCATTTCAAAACTATGTACCTTGGAATGCTTTTACACCATTTCCGTATATGCCTCATATGAATGAAATGTATAACACCAATGGACCCATGAACAAATGGGGACCAAACTTTTGAGTTGTTTGTTTTCTTAGGTGTGCCTAAAGGTTGACTTAGATCCGGACGAATGGAGCAAGGATAGCGGGTGCACAAGGCATATGACCGGTAATAAAGCATTGTTCTCCACATACGAATCCTTTAACGGAGGAAATGTGGTGTTCGACAATAGCAAAAACAAAATCATCGGAAAAGGTAAAATCTCTCACAAATCTTTGACCATTACCGACGTATGTCACGTAGAAAACCTAAACTTTAATCTACTAAGTATTGGTCAAATATGTGATAAAAAGTGCAACGTACTCTTTAGCGAAACCGATAGTAAAATCTTGAAAAATGGTATTACTATAGGAAGAGGTATTAGAAAACATGGAGTCTACGTTATTAAAATCGGAAATGAACCAAAAGACAAACTTTTTCTTACCTCTATGGATAATACTTCGACCTTATGGCATCGAAGATTGGGTCACGCCAATATGCGACTTCTTCAATCGCTATCATCCAAAGAACTTGTAAGAAACCTACCTAAACTAAAATACGAACATCATTTTTGTGATGCTTGTAATATGGGAAAACAAGTCCATGCTAGTCATAAAGTTAAAAATATGGTTTCTACAACAAAATGTCTAGAATTACTACATATGGATTTATTTGGTCCGTCCGCTATCAAAAGTTATGGAGGTAACTTCTATACCTTGGTTATAGTGGACGATTACTCTAGGTACACGTGGACTAAATTTTTAAAGAATAGCACTGAAACGTTTGACCACTTCGAAATCCTAAGTAGAAAAATCCAAAGACAACTAGGAAGTCCTATTATGTCGATCCAAACGGATCATGGTCAGGAATTTGATAATGAAGTGCAATTCGGAGCTTTTTGTGACGCTAATGGTATTACCCATAATTTCTTAGCTCCTCGCACTCCACAATCAAATGGGGTAGTTGAAAGGAAAAATCGAACCCTACAAGAAACGAGTCGCACCATTATTAATGAGCAATCTATTCCTCAAAAGTTTTAGTGCAATGTCGTCGACACATCAACTTATATACTAAATCGAGTCTTAATTAGACCATTCTTAGAAAAAAAACTCCATACGAGTTGTTACGAGGCAAAAAGCATTCGTTAGAACACTTTCGAGTCTTTGGTAGTAAATGTTTTGTACTTAACACAAAAGACTACTTAACTAAATTCGATCCAAAATTAACAGAAGGTATTTTCTTAGGATATTCTCCTAATAGTAAAGCATACGTAATACTAAATAAAGAAACCATGAAAGTTGAAGAATCTTTAAATGTCAGATTTGACGAGAGTCCACCTAAAACCTCCTTACCTCTTGTCTATGACGAGCTAATCGAAAGTGAAGTCTTAGAAATAAAAGAAAATGTAAACAAGGAAGATGGACCATTAAACAATGAAATTATCAATGTTAAATAGTCTAAAGATCATCGTGTAGAAAGGTCATAGGAAAACTAAATGAAAAAACTCTAAGGTCTCAAGTCCAAAACCAAAGTAGTCTCTTTTGTTTCGTGTCAACTATATAACCTAAAAATACTCAAGAAGCTATAAAAGATGAAATTTGGGTTATGGCTATGCAAGAGGAATTAAATCAATTTGTTTCTAACAATGTTTGGACACTTGTCCCTCCACCTAAAAACAATATGTAATTGGAACAAAATGGGTATACAAAAACAAGTTATATGTAAACGGTGTCGTGTCTAGAAATAAAGCTAGACTTGTTGCTCAAGGATATAACCAACAAGAAGGCATAGACTTTGATGAGACATATGCTCCCGTAGCTAGATTAGAGTCTATAAGAATCCTTCTTGTGTATGCTTGTGCTCATGATCTTAAACTCTTTCAAATGGATGTCAAAAGTGCTTTTCTAAATGGCTTTATAAATGAAGAAGTTTATGTATCTCAACCTCCGGGTTTTGTCGATTTTGAAAAACTTAATCATGTGTACAAACTAAAGAAAGCTCTCTATGGTATTAAACAATACCCAAAGGCTTGGTATGATAGACTCAAAGCGTTTTTAATTAAAAACAACTATACCATGGGGTTAGTTGACAACACACTTTTTACAAAGAAAAAGGAGTCACAAATAATTATTGTTCAAATATACGTTGACGATATTATATTCGGATCAACTTGTTAAGACATGTGTGATGATTTCTCAAGAATCATGCATGATGAGTTTGAAATGAGTATGATGGGAGAATTAAATTTCTTTCTTGGTCTACAAATCAAACAATTGGAAGATGGTATATTCTTCAATCAATCCAAATACATAAAAGAAATGTTAAAGAAATTCGGATTAGATGAGTCAAAACCAATAACAGCACCAATGTCCTCCGGTACCAAACTCACCAAAGATGAAGATGATGAATCTGTTGATAACACCAAATATCGTGGAATGATAGGTAGTCTTCTCTACCTCACGGCTAGTCGGTCGGATATCATGTTTAGTGCATGTCTTTGTGCTAGATTTTAAGAAGACCCTAAATATTCACACCTAGAAGCCGTGAAAATAATATTTAGATATATTAAGGGTACAACTCAATTAGGATTATGGTATCCTAAGGGGACGGGGGTAGAAACTATTGTATATGCAGATTCTGACCATGCAGGTGATTACGTTGACCGTAAAAGTATAAGTGGTGTTTGCACCTTTATGGGGTGTTGCTTAACATCTTGGTTTTCAAAGAAGCAAACGGAAATAGCTATCTTAACAACCGAAGCCGAATATGTCTCCGCCGGCAAAGCAAGCAAACAAGCACTATGGATGAAACAAGCATTAATTGACTACGACATCCATCTAAGTGCCATTGCCATTCTATGCGACAACAAAGGCGCTATAGTTCTTAGCAAAAATCCGGTGTTGCATTCTCGTACCAAACATATATAGACCCGTCATCACTTCTTAAGAGATAATGTTCAAAAAGGGAACATTTCTATTGAGAAAGTGTCATCTGAAGTCAACATAGCCGACATCCTCACCAAACCGTTGAAGCGCAAGCAATTCAACTTGCTTCATCTAGGTCTTGGTCTTATGGAACAATTGTCTTGAAATTTTTTTTTTCTACAAGGTAAGTAAACTTTTGCTTTACTTCCTCTTCTGAGTCTAGGATTTCTATTTCATACGATTCACAAACAATACGGGGATTTATTTTAATTACTAAAAATATTTTCTCTTCAACAAACTCTTCAAAATAATTTTTTCAAATATTTCTCCACGTATCATTTTATCTTAAAATAACTCTCACGTCTAGGTAAACAATTCTTTGTTTCCCATCGTTAATACAAAGTAAAAACCTTTTTCATTGCATCTCATATGTCTTTTGAATGCTAAAGAGAATACATAATTAATATGTATTTTCGGGTACATTCAAGCGAAGCAAAAATGAATTAAGGAGTCTTTGGGTTATCTCACGTATACATATACAGAGTTTGGTCCAATAAAGATCAAAGAAAAATTAAAGATAAAATAAACAATTCTTAATCACTCATTTTTTTATCAAAACAATAAAATAAACTTTCACCTTCATTTTTAAAAATTAAATATCTCACAAACCATTGATCATTAGACGAAACTAATCATACCATCGCGACAAGCATAAAATTACCTTCAATTTGATATCCCACATCATATACTTTCGATGAATTTTTTTTTTGACTTTTTTGTGGGTTTAGGGTTTACGGTTAGGGTTTAGGTGTTTAGGGGTTAGGGGTTGACTTTTTTGGGTTAAGCTTTTTAGAGGTAAAGGGTTTAGGTTTCTTACGGTTTAGCGGATAGGGTTTAAGTTTTTTTTGTTTAGCAGTTAGGATTTTAGGGGTTTAGGGTTTTTAGGGGTTTAAGGTTTTAGAGGTTTAAGGTTTTAGGGTTTAGGGGTTAAGGTTTTTTAGGGTTTATGGTTTAGGGTTTTTTAGGATTTAGGGGTTAGGGTTTTTAGGGTTTAGGGGTTGTGTTAACACAAAAGAGTATTTTTAAAATTTTCATTTATAGTATAATGTATCGAAACCCGCAAAAAACAATAAAAAATAAGTTTGTCGAAAGTATACAATATTGGATCTCTATAGAAAGATAATTTTATTCTTGTCGCAATGGTATAATTAGTTTTATCTAACGATTAACGGTTTGTGAGATATTTAATTTTTAAATATAAAGATGAAAGTGAATTTAATTAATTTGATTAAAAATGAATGGTTGAGATTGATCCATTTGATCTTTAGTTTTTATGTAATCTTTATTGATCTCACCCCTACATATACATACGTATTTTTTCACTTCTATGTTTATCTTCTTTTCTTTAAAGAATCGAGATAACCGCAACTCCATATGGTTTCCCATATAGGCACATACTAAGCACTATTGTTTCTAAAAACAATTTTTCTTTCTGCCTGAAAACACCAGTTCCTCGGATCACAACCTTAAAGCTGGACAGATCCCTAAAGGATCGGATCCGTGGGAACCGGGGCACAATAGCTATTTTTATCACCCCTTTTTACTATTTTGGCTTGAAATTTTCAAATTTTTAACATTTTATTTTTATCACTAATGAATATTTTCCTTAATGCTTGTGCTCTCATGATCACTTGCTTTAAATTCATATCTAATCATTAGATTATAGTTTATTTTTGTGGTTTTGGCATTCATTGCAATGCATTACTTGTCCTATAAATAATGTTCCAAAATTCTTGCATATCCATCACTTTCAACCTCACAAACAAACCTCATCATGTCTTCCAAAAGATCTCCAAACAATGATGAACTCTCTAGTGAAAACAACCATTTTCAAGAAATCCGCAACTTTATCCTACCACCTTCCGTAAAACAACCACCACCCAAAACTAAGAAAACCACTTGGATTAGTATCCGACCTTTTTGCCTGGCTCAACCTTTGTCAAATAGCTCATCACCAACTACTCTTTCACCACAAAATGACTACAATATAGCACCTCCACGATCTCCTCAAAACTTACCACCACATTCCCCAACCGAGTCTGAAATTGACTCTCAAATCACTCTAGCGGAACTCCTTAGGACTCCAAAAACCTCTCCGCTACCTTTGTCTAGTCCACCACCCGCTCCATCTCAACCATCAAAATCTACACCAACTCTAGCCTCAAATATAAACCCAAAAGAGCTAGTCTTTTTAACACCTCCTACAGCTCCAAATACTTTCTTCAATGAGCTTGAAAATTCACCACTTCTACCACCCATCACCCTACAAGAACATCTAGGCTCTTTAACACCACTAATCACCAATATCATGGACTTAGATCCATATTTACCAAAATTTCCACCACCTAACCCGCACTCCAATAATCAAACTTGGCCGGATGACATCCACCCACATCTCCCTCACCATCTCTTTTGCGAACATTGCCAATCCACTAGGGATATCGCACTAGAAATAAGGGACGAAATGCGGTTCATTCTCAACCATATTCTTGATCGCATTAACATTATCACGCACCGAAACTTTCATCATTAGACCCTATGCAAGCATGGAAGGAATGATAATAACATTTTTTTTTCTTTTGGGTCTTTCTAAAGAACAAACCCTTGTTCTTATTTTTACAAATGTATGTGGCATA
Source organism: Chrysanthemum lavandulifolium (assembly GCA_022545495.1). Taxonomy (NCBI): domain Eukaryota; kingdom Viridiplantae; phylum Streptophyta; class Magnoliopsida; order Asterales; family Asteraceae; genus Chrysanthemum; species Chrysanthemum lavandulifolium. Next base: position 112,847,999 of record CM040246.1, on the reverse strand, counting down.
TATACCACTACATCTTGATGTTTAATTACAAGGATTTGTTTACGTACCTTGGTCTTCTCTCTTGTCTCTCATCTTCTACATGATTCTATTATATGTTATCACTAACATTTTTTTGTAGGTATTTTTCTTTCTCACTTGACCCCTATTCTAGGGGGAGCTACCGTCAAGGGGGAGTTAGTGCTTTGTGAATCATTTTTTTTCCACCATTCATTTCTTTACTCGACTCACTTTTTGTTTCGACAAAAAGGGAGAGAAGAGAGTAAAACTCACATACACTTTCAAAACCTACATCTAATATTAAGTTTTACTCACCATAACTTTATGTTTTGTCATCAACAAAAAGGGGAAGATTGTTAATACAAATAAACAGTAAAAACATTTGTTTTTTATTTAGCGATCTCATTAAGTTTTGTTGATAACAAATATAAAGTTATCATAAGTAAAATTATAAGAATACATGTTGTTTTGCAAAGTATATACATTTGGTCATTTACATAAATGTTGTAATAATAATATGTTGTAATAAAATATGTAATAGGTTGGGTAATATCCATGACCCATGACCCATACCCATGGAGCTAAATCCATAACCCATGACTCATTGCATGACATCATGCATGAAATCATGTTGGGTATTATCCATGACCCAATGTCCATGACCCAAGACCCATGACCCATTGTCTAGATACATTGTATCTTGTTGGGTATCCATGACCCAAAGTCCATGACCCATGGCTCATAACCCATAACCCGGTTTGCAACCCAAAATCTGGACTAAACCGACCAGACAATGGATCCTCGAATTGCCTTGGTCGGATCCTGGGTGAGGATCCGTAACCGTGAGACGAAGGCTTTTGCCTATAAATAGTGAGCTATTTCTTCATTTTTTCTCACCTTTCTTCTTACAACTCTCTCATACATTATCCCACTCTCCTAACCTCTGATCACTTGATCATTCTAGTAGTTCTTTGCTCTTTTGTTGTGATTCTCTTTTAGGTCCTTCACGAAGGCGAGATCCCACTACTTTACAAGTCATCCGAGCAAAGGGTCCTTAATTGATTTGTCTATCCACAAGATTTCTGTAGCATATCTAGTATTTCATATTTCACATAGTTGTTGTGTAATAGTTATGTAAAGGTTTAGTTCTACCTCGTGGAAGAACTCAGTATTTAGCTTTGTACCGGAAAAAATGTAAGCGACGTTGTGAGGCATATCCGCCAATTTGAAGGAGCTTGTTGACATAGTGCTTGAACTCTCGAGTGGGGTACTCGGGGAGTGGAGTAGGGCAAGGAAGGTGTCTTTGTAGCCGAACCACTATAAATCACTTGTGTCGCTACTTTCTATCCTTTACTTTACTTGCATTCTTTACTTACTTCATTTATTATTTGGTACTATTTATTCATCCATAAGAATTCACATAAGATTGAATCTAAATCATTGAAACTTAAATTATAATCGGTAAAACTATTCAACCCCCCTTCTAGTTTTTCACAGTGATGGTGGTAGCGGCGACGGTGGTGCAAGATATTCCGATGATCGGACCATGGTGGCACACTATAAGCTATCATCTTGGTTTTGTTTTTTGTTTTTATTCTTAAAGATTCTGTGGTGACATGATTTTTTAAGGTAGGTTTTAGCCTTTCATGTATACTGTTTGTTTATGGGTTTGGTTTTTATGTTTGTAGATCCACAAAGAATTTCCAGATCTAATTGTATTCGTGTATGGGTTTGAGTTTTTTAGTTGTTAAATAGTTGGATTTCTGAGGCTGAGGTATGTGTTATTTTTGTTAGATAGTTTGTGGTTGTGGCGTTCGGTTGTGGTGATGGCGTGAAACAATGGTTGTTAGGTGATGGTGATTCCGGTGGTGGATGGTCATGGTGTTTTCAATGGTTAGGTAATGGTGATTCCGGTGGTGGATGGTCATGGTGGTGGAGCAGTTAAATGCATCTTCATTGCAAGTGGTCTTATTTTTGTACCACTGCTCACTATATAAAACCAAAATATCAATCATCAAAAGACTCAAAACGTATGCTATATATTTTGGTTTTATATAGAATATATTTGATGATGCAAGTGGTCTTATCTCTACAAAACAGTATTCTTATGACTTTAAAAAAATATCTTTTTTTTTCAAGTTTAAATATATATAACTGAGTGGTTGAGTAGTTGAGTAGTAGTGGTGGAGCAGTTGAGCAGTGGTGGTGGTAGAGCAGTTGAGCAGTGGTGGTGGTGATGGATTGGTAAAGTGGTGAAGTAGGTGGGCGGGAGTTAGGTGAGTGTAATTAAGAGAGAGAAAAACAATATGAAGGTAAGGGTAGTTTTGACATTTTATAACCATGATAATAAAACAACATATCAATCATATGTACTTGCAAGAGACATGTGTCTCTATTTGGATGAAGTCGAACAGTTGATCAGTCGAGCATAACTAAAATGGGAAAAAGCTAAAAAAAAATAACCAATTAATGAACCATGCATAACTTTTTGACTTATTTTGAAAATTTTCTCTTAAAAACCCAACACCATAAAATCAAAATATTACAAAATCAAACAACTACTGTAAACAAACTTCGTATTATCCAATTTATATTTCATAAAAACCCAATGAGCATTTACGCCATTAAATATAGATCTATAACAAAAGGGAAAGACTGGAGGCGAGCATAGAGTGAAGTTGAGCAATATATACACCATTAAATCTAGATCGGTAACAAAAAAGAATAAAGAGGGAAGACGGTGACGATCCGATGATGAACGTGAGGATATCAATAGTGGCGGCTGATGGGTTCTGATTAGGTTTCGATTTGAAGTGGGGTTGGTTTTAAAATTATGCGTTTTGAATGAAGGTTTTGTGGGCTTTGGATTTTCTAGTTAAAAGGTGGGTGGCTATGGTGGGTTTCAAAGTAGTCGGTGGTGGCTGAAGGTATCGTCTGAGATTGTTTTTGGGATTTAAAGGTTATATGAGCTTTTTTTATTTGAGGGTTATGGGTTCTGATTTGAGGTATCTGGCCTCGATTTGTGGTGGTTGGTTGTGGTGGGTTTTAAGGCGGTGGTCGACGGTAGTAACGTTGGTGGTCACCGGATATGGTGATGGTGAGAAGTTGGAGAGGATGACAAATATGCGTTTAAATCAAATTGTGTTCTCGAAGAACAATTAAAAGAAAAGTAAAGAAAAAAAGTGAAATAGAAAAAATTGTAGAAAAGAAAAAGAAAATGACGGAAAAAGAATTAAAATGTGATTTGGTTAATTTTGAAGTAATATATTTCTTATTAACATTGAGCTGAAAATGTTTATTTTATATATTTTTTATTTTTTTTATTAAATTATTTTTTAAAACTAAGCATAAAAATGAGGTGTTATGTAAAATATCACATGTTTCAAAGGAAAATGATTAAGATACTTTTATGTGCACAAAAATTTGATCACATTAACATTATCACTCACCAAAACTTTCATCATTAGACCCTATGCAAGCATGGAAGGAATGATAATAATATATATTTTTTTCTTTTGGGTCTTTCTAAAGAACAAACCCTTGTTCTTATTTTTACAATTGTATGTGGCATATATACCACTATATCTTGATGTTTTATTACAAGGATTTGTTTACGTACCTTGGTCTTCTCTCTTGTCTCACGTCTTCTACATGATTCTATTATATGTTATCACTAACATTTTTTTGTAGGCATTTTTCTTTCTCACTTGACCCCTATTCTAGGGGGAGCTACCGCCAAGGGAGAGTTAGTGGTTTGCGGATCATTTTTTTCCACCATTCATTTCTTTACTCGACTCACTTTTTGTTTCGACAAAAAGGGAGAGAAGAGAGTAAAACTCACATACACTTTCAAAACCTACATCTAATATTAAGTTTTACTCACCATAACTTTATGTTTTGTCATCAACAAAAAGGAAAAGATTGTTAATACAAATAAACCGTAAAAACGTTTGTTTATATTTAGCGATCTCGTTAAGTTTGGTTGATAACAAATATAAAGTTATCATAAGTAAAATTATAAGAATACATGTTGTTCTGCAAAGTATACACATTTGGTCATTTACATAAATGTTGTAATAATAATATGTTGTAATAAAATATGTAATAGGTTGGGTAATATCCATGACCCATGACCCATACCCATGGAGCTAAATCCATAACCCATGACTCATTGCATGACATCATGCATGAAATCATGTTGGGTATTATCCATGACCCATGACCCAATGTCCATGACCCATGACCCAAGACCCATGACCCATTGTCTAGATACATTGTATCATGTTGGGTATCCATGACCTAAAGTCCAAGACCCATGGCTCATAACCCATAACCCATAACCCGGTTTGCAACCCAAAATCCGGACTAAACCGGCCGGATAGCGGATCCACTGGAATTACTTGGCCGGATCCCAGGTGAGGATCCTTGAGCAACCGTGGGACAAAAGGCTTTTTTTTTGCCTATAAATAGTGAGCCATTTCTTCATTTTTTCTCACCATTTTTCTTACAGCTCTCTCATACATTATCCCACTCTCCTAACCTCTGATCACTTGATCATTCTAATAGTTCTTCGCTCTTTTGTTGTGATTCTATTTTAGGTCCTTCACGAAGGCGAGATCACACTACTCTACAAGTCATCCAAGTAAAGGGTCCTTATTTGATTTGTCTATCCACAAGATTTCAGTAGCATATCTTGTATTTCATATTTCACATAGTTGTTGTATAATAGTTATGTAAAGGTTTAGTTCTACCTCGTGGAAGAACTCGGTATTTAGCTTTGTACCGGAAAAAGTGTAAGCGACGTTGTGAGGCATATCCGCCAATTTGAAGGAGCTTGTTGACATAGTGCTTGAACTCTCGAGTGTGGTACTCGGGGAGTGGAGTAGGGCAAGGAAGGTGTCCTAGTAGCCGAACCACTATAAATCACTTTTGTTGCTACTTTCTATCCTTTACTTTACTTGCTTTCTTTACTTACTTCATTTATTATTTGGTACTATTTATTCATCCATAAGAATTCACATAAGATTGAATCTAAATCTTTGAAACTTAAATTATAATCGGTAAAACTATTCAACCCCCCTTCTAGTTTTTCACAGTGATGGTGGTAGCGGCGACGGTGGTGCAAGATATTTCGATGATCGGACCATGGTGGCACACTATAAGCTATCATCTTGGTTTTGTTTTTTGTTTTTATTCCTAAAGATTTTGTGGTGACTGGTTTTTTAAGGTAGGTTTTAGCCTTTCATGTCTAGTGTTTGATTATGGGTTTGGTTTTTATGTTTGTAGATCCACAAAGAATTTTCAGATCTAATTGTATTCGTGTGTGGGTTTGAGTTTTTAAGTGTTATTTTTGTTAAATAGTTGGATTTATTAGGCTGAGGTATGTGTTATTTTTGTATGATAGTTGGTGGTTGTGGCGTTCGGTTGTGGTGATGGCGTGAAACAATGGTTGTTAGGTGATGGTGATTCCGGTGGTGGATGGTCATGGTGTTTCCGATGGTTAGGTGATGGTGATTCCGGTGGTGGATGGTCATGGTGGTGGAGCAATTAAATGCATCTTCCTTGCAAGTGGTCTTATTTTTGTACCACTGCTCACTATATAAAACCAAAATATCCATCATCAAAAGACTCAAAACGTATGCTATATATTTTGGTTTTATATAGAATATATTTGATGATGCAAGTGGTCTTATCTCTACAAAACATTATGCTTATGACTTTAAAAAATATCTTTTTTTTTCAAGTTTAAATATATATAATTGAGTGGTTGAGTAGTTGAGTAGTAGTGGTGGAGCAGTTGAGTAGTGGTGGTCGAGCTGTGGTGGTGGTAGAGTAGTTGAGCAGTGGTGGTCGAACTGTGGTAGTGGTAGTGGTATGGATCGGTAAAGTGGTGAAGTAGGTGGGCGGGAGTTACGTGAGTGTAATTTAGAGAGAGAAAAACAATACGAAGGTAAGGGTAGTTTTGACATTTTATAACCATGATAATAAGACAACATATCAATCATATGTACTTGCAAGAGACATGTGTCGCTATTTGGATGAAGTCGAACAGTTGATCATTCGAGCATGACTAAAATGAGAAAAAACTCAAAAAAATAACCAATTAATGGACCATGCATAACTTTTTGATTTATTTTGAAAATTTTCTCTTAAAACCCAAAACCATAAAATCAAAATATTACAAAATCAAATAGCTACTCAAACTTCGTATTATCCAATTTATATTTGGGTGAAAGCTAAAGATACGCAACAAACTTTTTCAAATATACTGGTCTACGTAATGTACTTTGTAAAAGCTAAAGATACGCAATATACTTTCAAATAATCATCGATCTAGCTAATATGACCGGTACCCAGCAGGTTACCAGGTCACCTTTTATTAAAAATTACACCTTTGGTCCCCCAAACTGGACCAAATTCGCGCAGTTAGTCCTACTTTGTTAACGCTCGTTAATTTTTTTAAAAAAAACTTTAATTTTTTTTTTCTTAAAATCTACTTAAAATATATATAATTTTTTTAATTTATAATTTAAAAAAAATAGATAAATTATTTTATAAACTTTTTTTTACGTTTTTTTTTTAAATCTGAATTTAAAAAAAGTTTTTTTACGATTTATAAAAAAAATTACTTTTTTTTTTAAATCTGATTTTAAAAAAAGTTTTTTTCAGATTTATAAAAAAAAATTACGTTTTTTTTTTTAAAAAAAAGAAGCTTTTTCTGATTTAAAAAAGTTTTTTTTTTAAAAAAAAGCTTCTTTTAAATCGATTTTAATTTTTTTTTTAAATTACGTTTTTTTTATAATTTTTTTAAAAAGCTTTTTCGATTTAAAAAACTACGTGTTTTTTTAAATCGATTTTAAAATTTTTTTCCGATTTAAAAAAAAATCGATTTTTTTCCGATTTTTAAATTTTTTTTCCGATTTAAAATCTATTTTTTAAATTATAAATTAAAAAATTATATATATTTTAATTAGATTTTAAGAAAAAAAAAATTGAAGTTTTTTTAAAAAATTTAACGGCGTTAATAAAGTAGGACTAGTCTGCAATAATTTGGTCCATTTGAGGACCAAAGGTGTAATTTTAATAAAGGTAACACAGTAACTCTCTTTGAGTCTGTAATATTAGCTAGATTGATGATTATTTGAAAGTATTTTATGTATCTTTAGTATATTTTGAAAAAGTTCGTTGCGTATCTTTAGATTTCACCATTTATATTTCATAAAAACCCGATGAGCATTTACACCATTAAATATAGATCTATAACAAAAGGGTAAGACTGGAGGCGAGCAGAGAGAGTGAAGTTGAGCAATATATACACCATTAAATCTATATCGGTAACAAAAAAGAATAAAGAGGGAAGACGGTGGCGATCCGATGATGAACGTGAGGATATCAATAATGGCAGCTGATGGGTTCTGATTAGGTTTCGATTTGAAGTGGGGTTGATTTTAAAATTATGCGTTTTGAATGAAGGTTTTGTGGGCTTTGGATTTTCTAGTTAAAAGGTGGGTGGCTATGGTGGGTTTCAAAGTAGTCGGTGGTGGCTGAAGGTATCGTCTGAGATTGTTTTTGGGATTTAAAGGTTATATGAGCTTTTTTTATTTGAGGGTTATGGGTTCTGATTTGAGGTATACGCGCTCTGATTTGACGGTGGTTGGTTGTGGTTGGTTTTAAGGCGGTGGCTGACGGTAGTAACGACTGGTGGTCACTGGATATGGTGATGGTGAGAAGTTGGAGAGGATGACAAATATGCGTTTAAATCAAATTGTGTTCTCGAAGAACAATTAAAAGAAAAGTAAGGAAAAAAGGTCAAATAGAAAAAATTGTAGAAAAGAAAAAAAAATGACGGAAAAAGAATTAAAATGTGATTTGGTTAATTATGAAGTAATATGTTTCTTATTAAAATCGAGCTGAAAAATGTTTATTTTATATATATTTTTATTTTTTTTATTAAATTATCTTTTAAAACTAAGCATAAAAATTAGGTGTTATGTAAAATATCACATGTTTCAAAGGAAAATGATTAAGATACTCTTATGTGCAAAGAATTTGTGTTAATTTTAATGAACGTTGGTTTTTAGACTGAATTGTGCAAAAGTGGAGGAAACATCTTGTTTTTGAAAATGACCGAAAGTGCAATTTTGGTACATTAGTGGACCTCAACTTTATTTTTCTTAATTTAAGGTATCCAAGTTTTTTTTTGTGCAACATAAGGGTTTTTCGACTTTTTGAAAGGCGTTATCGACCATTTTTTCAGCTGAATTGGTTAATTAATGTGATATATCGTTATAATTGAGCTTTTAAAAGTTATTTCGGCTAAAATTATGATTGTAATCGTTTTTGAAAAGTCGAAAAACCTTGTATTGCACAAAAAATATCTTTGATACCTTAAATTGAGAGAAAAATAGTTGAATACCTAAAATTATAATTGACTTTAAGTGCAATACCATTTTATGCTATTTGCCAGAAAAGAAACTATGTGACTTATGGATGTATTGTTTGGTTAAATAAAAGAATTAAAAAAAAGGTAAATTACAAATTTGCTCCATAAAGTAACATGAAAACGTAAGGATCACACCGAGACGATTTTTGTTGTAAAAAAAACATTAAAGTTCACATTTTAAGTAAGAGTTGCAATAATCGATCGTTTACTAGACGACCATAATATATTATCTCTCTGAATGACTCGATGTTCTTTTTCTATGCAGAAAACATTATGTTCGCAAGCATAGACACTTTCTAAGATATTCTTAAGCTGATTATTAAAAATGTCACACTTAGACTTGGTTTTTGACACGTTTGAGCCCAATTACTTAAATTAGTTTTGATACAAACTAAAAGCATCCGCAATGCATACTAGCAACAATAGTTTTTCACTATTTAAATAAGTTTTTTGAAAAGGCTTTTTTGCGCATTGCATTTATAGTTTTTTGAAAATCTTTTTAGGATGACTTGATATACTTTAAGTTTTTTTTCAAAGTGATATGTAGTAAATTTAGTGTGCATTTAATGAATTAAATGCAAAAAATAATCAAAGAATTTTTGCATTGCTGCTCTAAAAGTCAAATATTCATTATATGAACTTGTATTTCCATTCAACGGACATGATTATTTTTTTAGCAACCGAATACTTGTCCACCAATTAAAAAAGAAAAGAAATGCACTCAGTTGTCGCTTATGATAGTAACTGCAATGATAGTGCTTTGATTTTCAATTTTGTTACTAATTGGTTCTCAGCAAATTCAAGTTTTAAGGATGAACACAATGGCGACCCTGTTATATCAACTTTCTTTCTCCGACGACCTAAGACGATCAAGTTGCCACAGTAATAATCAAATATATTAAAAGGTCGAATGTATTAAAGTTTTTTTTTTTTTTTTTTTTTTTTTTTTTTGTAAACACTATATTTAAACGACCGAGTTTTGTGTTTTGTCACTTGGCGACCGATCACAACCATCTAGCCACAATGGCCCGACCAAAGGCGACCGCTGGGTCGACCGACCCCCTTGACCACCATTGCGTTCAGCCTAAAAATATAATTCACATGTGCAAGTTATTTGCATATTCACTATTGAGAACTCATAACCATTTTTAGATTTCAAAGCCATGCCTTTATATCTCTCATTATCTCTTCCCCGTCTTTCTTATCTATTATATCTTCTAGTTAAATGCAGTTAATCATCTAAAATATGCATAAAAACACATCATCTCGAAATGTAGATAATCAATCGTCTTTCATTTGGATAGTGAGTTGTTTTTATAATAAGTCAAGTCAAGAATTATAATCGAACTGGAAGAGCTTGCCAGGATGGATGTAAAAATAGATCCGAGTCGCCGGCGGTAGTTTGGACGGAAAGGAGGTGGTGGTAATGGCGTGTAATGTAATTGGAATTACCAATTTATAAATGATAGTCACGAACGAGTCTCATGGATTCCAAACGGTGAAAATAGATAAAACTAGCCTAATGGGTTGGATACATTTTTCCGTAAGTTAAAAGAGACCGACTCAAATTGAAAAAATAAACACACACAATTGGGTTTGGGTGTTTTTTGGGTGTTAAAAATCTAAAAAATATGGGTTTCATCTTAATATTATTGATAGATAAAAAATTTTCTCCCAATGAGCGGCGCTCACCCCCCAAAAAACCCTAACTTCAAAAATCTTCAAGACCTAACAATAACAATTTTCATCACAAATTTCCCAACCTCTTTAGGATCAAAGGATCTCTGGCAACATTGTGACAAATATGGAACGGTGGCTGATGTTTACATCGCAAGGAAACTTTCAAAGATTGGGCGGAGATTTGCTTTTGTTCGGTTTTTGAAAGTCGAATGTAAAGAAACATTGATCGTTGATCTCAATAAGATTTGGATCGGATCATATCATCTTTTGTCGCAGCGTGCCGTGTTTGATAAGAAACCTAATACCAATCCTAAAACAATACCTAAACCTTTCGCCAATCAACCTAATAACCAATCAAAACCAACCTACTCTCAACAAATACAAACCCTAATCGCTCCTACGTGAATGCTCTTAATGGCAACAGATTCTCACAAGCCCGCTTTGCAACCTAAAACTATTCTCAAACAGATCACCCTTGATGAATCAGAACTTATTGACATTTCAAATATGAGAAACGTGGCTCTGGCTAAGGTTAGAGATGTTCATCTCATCCCCAATATTAATATTGTCCTCAACAAGGAGGGTTTCTTTAATTTTCAATGTAAGTATATATGGGGAATGTGGTTATGGATTGAATTTGATTCTGAGGAAGCATGTGTAAAACTTCAATCCAATAAGGAGATGTCTTGGTATTTTACTCATATGAAACACCTACATCATTCCTTTGTTTTAGATGAACGTGTTGTGTGGATCGAAATAGGTGGACTCCCTCTTAATGCTTGGACTCCAAAAGCTTTCAATAAAATTGCTAGTGTTGGGGTGTCCTCTTTTCGTAGATGAAGACCTTCAAAGCTGCTCCATTGGAAGAGTTTGTATCAAAACAAAATCCATAGTCAAGTTAATGATAATTGCAAAGTTGTCATTCTTGGTAAACCCTATAATGTGTCGTTGAAAGAATTTCTTTGGATGGGCTCACGATATTAAAGATAGGAAGCACTATCTAGTAACAATTCGAAATGGATATCTTGATAAGCAAGAGGATGATTTGAGTGATAAAGGTGACTCGGATCAAGAAGAAGAGAGATACCTATGGACAAAGTTAATGAAGAAGAAGAATACGTAAAAATACTCAATGGACCAAGGAAAACGAGAAGCGAGAAGAATCAAGAGGGTCTTTCTAATGAACATCAACATGAAACCGAAACCTTGAAAGAAGACTCAACTTCCATATCAAAACCTCCTGGTTTTGAAGGATATAAAAGTAATGGTAGTTGTTTCTCAAAAGGTGATAAGCGTCAAAGTTCTAAACCCCCTTCTTATTGTTCATCTGCTCCAGTTAAGTCTACATGTATAAGTAAGTCTCAATCCAAATCCATTAATAATCAAGGCTCAATGATAGAAGCTTTTGTTGCTCATATTGAAATGGGTAAGGTTTTGGGCTATGATATGGAAGGTAGCAAAAATGATCTCAAGAAATACATCGATAGTCTTGGTGCTAAACAAGGTCATCAATGAATATCATGTCTTTCAATTCTTGCGGTTTAGGAGCAAATAAGTGTAAAGCTATTGCTAAGCTTTGCAATAGGTATAAAATCTCTTTCCTTGGTATCCAAGAAACGCATTCCATTAAATTGGATCTCTTCAAGGTAAAAAGCACATGGGGCAATTTCCACTTTGATTTCGCTGAATATCCTTCTAATGGTAGATCGGGAGGTTCGGTCTCTATTTGGGATCCGAATGTTTTCTCTAAAACTAAAGAGTTCCAACTTGAGAATTTTCTCATTGTGGAAGGCAACCGATCGCTACTCATACCCATTGTTTCATGATTAATGTCTATGCTCCTCAAGAAGACAGAAAAAAAAGCGCTTTGGAATAATATCCTTGACTTTATGAACAACAATCTTGGTCATTATATTATCTTTGGCGACTTTAATGTGGTTCGATATGCTCTTGAAAGAATCGGCACGCTTTTCAATCCTTCCTCGCCTAATGTCTTTAATCAATTTATTATTGATGCTGATCTTTGTGACATTCCTCTTGGAGGTCATTTGTTCACCGCATTAATAAGAATGGTGATAAGCTAAGCAAACTCGATCGCTTTCTTATCTCGGATAGCCTTGCTCCTCTCCTTGAAGTACTCAGCCCAAGTTGTGGACTGCCACATATCTGATCACAGGCCCATTTTGCTGGCACCTTTGTCTATTGATTTCGGCCCAACCCCGTTCAAATTTTTAATTCATGGCTTCTGGATGAGAATCTTCAAACCATAATCAAGGACTTTTGGGACAACTCCAACAGCAGCACCAATCCTATTGTGTCTTTTAAAAACAAGATGAAGGCTTTAAAAATTGTCATCAAGGACTGGTCTTCAAACCGTAAAGATGCTCAGACTCGTGAAAAGGAAGCCCTCATTAAGAAGATCAATGATTTCGATGCCAATATTGTCACTCAAGACGACACCATATTGGTTGATGCTAACGCTCGCTTGGATTGATACTCTTAGAGCCATTGACTTAAAGGAGAACATTGATTCATCTCGTAAAGCTAAAATTAAATGGGGTATTGAGGGACGAAAACACGAAATTCTTCCATGCCATTATTAATCGAAACGTAGGTATTTAGCCATTCGGGGCATTAAACGGATGGACATTGGATTGAAGAACCCATTGGGATTAAGAACGCTTTTTACGCTCTATGAAAAGAAATTTCAAAGGTTGATGTGGTGAATATTGTCAATCGAAGCCCTTTTTATAAATCCCTAAGTGATGAGCAAAACGTTTACCTTATTTCTTCAGTTACTGAATCTGAAATAAAAGACGCTATTTGGGATTGTGGTTCCGACAAATCCCCGGGGCCAGATGGCTTCACCTTTGCTTTCTACAAAGCCTTTTGGGACGTGTTCAAAAGCGACATTGTGGAATTTGTTCAACACTTTGTTAACACTGGTTTTATTCCAAGAGGGTGTAACACTTCTTTTACCACCCTTATTCCTAAAGTCCCAAACCCTATGGTGATTAGTGATTTTCGCCTATTAGCCCGATCGGTGCCCAATATAAAATCATAGCCAAAGTCATGGCTAATCGGTTAGCTCGGGTTATTGATACTGGTCATTAGTCAAGAACAATCCGTGTTTGTTAAACACCGTGATTCTTGATGGCCCTCGATGGTTAACGGTGATTCGATGGTGCAAACGCAAAGGTCTAAGCTTATGGTCTTTAAAATTGATTTTGAGAAAGCCTTCGACTCTATTTCTTGGGATTTCCTTTTTCGAGTTATGCATTTCATGGGGTTTAGTGAAACTTGGATAAAGTGGATCTCGGGTTGCTTATCTTCTGCTTCTTCTTCGATATTAATCAATGGTAGCCCCACTAGTGAGTTCAATATTCAACGCGGCCTTCGACAAGGGGATCCTTTATCTCCTTTTCTCTTCATAATAGCTATGGAAGGTCTTCATGTTGCGATGGAAGATGCTATGGCTGCTGGTTTATACAAAGGTTTCAACATCAATTCTTTGAATCTTTCGCATTTATTCTTTGCTGATGATGCCTTATTCATTGGTGATTGGTCGCGGACTAATATCAAAAGTTTGGTTTCTATTCTTAATTGCTTTCATCAAGTTTCTGGCCTCAAGATTAATTATCACAAATCTAAACTTCTTGGTATTGGTGTTCCTTTTGATGAAGTCGCTTCTCTAGCTTCGATAACAGGTTGCAATGCTTTGGTATCTTCTTTTTGCTACTTGGGATTACCTATTGATTGTAACATGGCTCTTGTGAAGAATTGGGACTCTATTGTTGATAAGTTCATTAAAAGATTATCTAATTGGAAAGTTGCACTTCTTTCCATTGGTGGAAGATCTACTCTCATTACTTCGGTTTTGGGTGCTCTTGGTACGTATTATTTCTCTCTATTTCCTATGCCTGCTCTCGTCAACAAAAAGCTTGAATCGATTAGGGCTAAGTTCTTTTGGGGAAGTACCGATAAAACAAAAAAGATCTCTTGGATTTCTTGGTATTGGTAGTCTTTACTCGTTGAATCATGCTCTCATACAAAAATGGCGTTGGAGATTTCTTAATAACCCCCACGCCTTATGGTCTCGCCTGCTTGTTGCTATCCATGGTACGAATAAAGACAGCTCATCCTTCTTTAGTCACGTAAAAGGTAATGGAGTTTGGAGCAGAATTGTTGGTTCCATTAACACAATGCATGACAAAGGCTTTATACCTCACTGTTCTATTCAGAGGCGTGTTAATAATGGAGCTTCAACGAATTTTGGCATGACACACGGGTGGAAACCTTTCTTTAAACCCAATATCCACGTCTTTTTCGTTTAGTCATAATGCGATTGCTTGGTTCGTGACTCACTGGAATAACGGATGGCACTTTGAATGGAGTCGCAATATCTCAAGAGGTTCTAATGCCAACCGCTTGGCTTCTTCACAACATTCTTTCCGCTATAACTCTCAATGACTCTGGAGGATGCTTGGATTTGGTCCATTGGAACCCCTTTTCACGGTTAAAAGTCTTGGATGTCATATTGATAATCTTTTTCTCCCCGATGGCGGGTGTGCAACAAGGTGGAACAAAATTCTTCCAAAGAAGATTAATATTTTTATTTGGAGGACTCTCCGTGACCGTCTTCCATCTCGATGGAATCTTAGCCGGAAAGGTATTGATGTTGCTTCTATTACTTGTTCGGTTTGTGACAGCGGGATCGAAACGTCGTTTCACTCCTTGTGGGTATGCTCGTTTGCTACTTCTATTTGGAATAAGATTTTCAAGTGGTTGGATTTAAATCCTCCTTCCATTTCCAATATGCATGGCATGTTTGCCTGGATAGACGATCTTCACATGACATCTAATAAGAAGGCTATTCTGGAAGTTATTTGTGGGGCTGTCCTTTGGTCGCTGTGGAACTTTCGCAATGAAACGCTATTTGGAGCCGCTCATCCTAAGCGTAGCATTGTCATTGATATGATAATGGATTGCTCTTTTAGGTGGTATTCATCTAGAAATAAGTTGCCTTTAATTTCTTGGAACAATTGGATTCAAAACCCTTTAGTGGTTTTCTCTTTGTAATTTTTTTCTAGCGTCTTGCTAGCTTAATATATTCTGCCGTTCTAAAAAAAATTGTTAAAAATTAAATATAAATTCAGTAGAAAATTAAAGAGGGAAGATGATGAATAATGTTTCGGAAGTTAAGTTTTCATTTGCAAATTAGGCCATTGAAACGAATGAAATGGCGATAATACCTTCGCTGGTGGGGCCCCTGAATGATAACTAACAACCGTTAGCAAAAAATTACTCTCAGTGGCTGTTTTGCAAAAAATGTAAACTTTAATTTTTTTTTGCAACAAAAATCGTCTCGATGTGATCTTTGCGTTTTCGTGTTACTTTAGGGACCAAATTTGCAATTTACCTGGAAAAAAAAAAAAAAAGTATATAATAACTGATAATTTAAGCGATTAGACAATGTAGTCAAAAAGTCTAAAGGAGTGTTTATTTTTCCATTGTTACCTCTTAATTGGTACTATATGTGGGCTGAAAACACTTTGTCCCTCTTAAACAATTGTCTCTTTCTTCTAATTAAGAGTCTCATTTAGACATTCAAAGCTAATCATTTAAAAAAGTAAACACCCCCAAGTCTTGAAAGTTTGCCTTGATCAATAAAAATTGATCAACTTGTTAATGACTTCAATTTTTTATGAAACTAACTACTGGGTTTCCTTATCCTAAAACCATGTAAATGACTCAAACTAATTTTCAATATCTTATGGTGACAAAGAAGTAACCTTAATGGTTGGTCTAAAGCTCGTCCCTAAGGTCAATTTAATGATCGAATTATATTGTATGCCGTTGTGTGTGACATTGGAAAGCAAACAAAATGGGATCTGAAGTATATAAAAAAGTCTTGTTTGTTAACTTTGAAATATGCTACTAAGTTGAGATGTGTTGCATGGGGGATAAAAATGGGAGCCACATGCCAAAAAATTCCATGTCTGTGCCCATGAGTCCATGACGTTTAAAAGGGGTTAGGATGAATGGAGGAGAAGACTGGGATAGTCAAAAGTCTTTATGGTGTTGTTGGACAATGTGGACAAAGATTTAAAAAGTGATGGAAATTTCTATATGTATTCCTGGCATAGAAGATGGGACAAGTTGAATTTTTGAATGTGAAAGCTTGTTGTCATGTATATAATGTAATAAATGGAGTCTCAAGAACACAGGTTATAAGTTAGAATGTCGTGTAACAAGTTCTGTTGGACATTCAAAATGATTATAGTCATGCTTGTCACATTTTTAATTCTCTCTTGTTTCCCTCTTCTTCAAGCTGTTACAAACGACAAAATTTCTCCACATGATCGCTGCCCAGAAAGTTTCAGTTGCCCAAATTTGGCCCCATTCACGTACCCATTTTACAACAATGCCACTGACGAGAGGTGTCGGTTGATCAAGGTCAGCTGTACTTCGACAGGTGGGAAAATTCAGCTTGGAAGACAGTCATATGAGATTGTAGAAAAGGTGGATTATTTTCCTTCGGTAGTGATTCATAACAGAACATTTGCAGAACTTGTGGAAAATGAAAGCTGTGAGGCGCTTATGTATAATTTCACTTCTCCAAACCCTCTTTTGTATTCAGTTTCAATAACTCCTTCATAGCTCTCTTCAAGTGCAGAAACAATTTTAGTTACACAGATTTTTATTTTGACCAACCTGATTACAAGAGCTACGACAAATGCAAAGATTTCAATTTTTACTATAAGAATTCAATCAGCAATGCGACAGTTTCCAGTGACCTCCTGTGTAGTTAATTTCGTTGGTATACCAGTACCAGTGGTATCTCGGATTTCGGAGGTTCAAAAAAATTTCGCCCAGAATTTCGTTTCAAATTTCGTTCCCGAAATATTCGGCGAAATTGACCGAAAAATGACCGAAAATGATCGAAAATTGACCGAAATTGACCGAAAAATCCGGTCAGCACTCCTCTAACTTCAGATCTAGGGTTTGTTTTTCATATTTCCGCCTCTTTTCAGACAAGTTACCACTCCGCGACTTGTAGCTTCAAATGAGCACTAAATGGAACACATTTTTGGGGTTTCAGTTTTCTTGATATTGTTCTAATTTGAGGAGTTTTTTTTTGTTTTTTTAAACAGAGAGAACAGAAGATGGTAGGAGGGTGATGAGGAAAAGTGAAATGGGTTATTGATGATGTGTAACCTAATGTAACCCTAATAATATAATACTATGTATATGGTTTCATAGCCCATTAAAAACCTTTTAAAATAGGCCCAACAAATAACTTAATGGGCTTAATAAAAAAGACCCAAACTTAATTAAAATCACACATATTTTATATAAGACTTATGTTGTATCTTGCACTCTTAATAGCTATATAAGACTTATGTTTGAATAATAAAATTACCGAAATACCACCGAAATCCCAACGAAATACCAAAAATTTCGTGTCTCGGTCCTTGACCGAAACACAAAAATTTCGGTCATTAACTACACAGGTGACCTCCCGCATACATGTCAAGAAATAAAGCTGCAGGTGAAAGTGAAAACTTTAAAAAACTATAATGAAGTTGATGAAACCAACATATTTTCTCTGCTCTCACCTTCCTTCTCTATTTCATTTGGGCTACCACTTATATGTGAAGAGTGTAAAAGAAAAGGCAACCCGTGTCATCCTAACAATAATGGACAGTTTCAGTGTATAGAAACCAAAATGGGTATTCAATTTCTTTTTTCCTCTTCCTTTCTTTCTAATTCGATCTAGATACACCAGAATTGATGTATCTAACATGGTCTTGAAATTAATTTATTGTCATATTATTTACATTTTTTTATTATCTCATTGCTGCAGATAAAACAGGCAGAGGACCAACTCTGATTAAGATTATGGGTAACATGCCTCGTCAATCTTATGCATTAATATTATTGAGTACACAAATGCGTTACATGTAGAAATCTGTAGCTGAAGATGTTACCCTTTTTTTTTGTTTTTAATTTCCAGTTATTGCTGCATCTGCCTTCATCCTTGTGCTCTCTTTTGTCATCTTCGTAATTTGGCGTCGCTATAAGAACAATCCATTTTCATATTTCACATCAAAGGATAAATCTCCAAGCCTTGAATGTGGTGTCTCTGTTTTCTCCTACACGGAGCTTGAATCTGCCACCCAAAATTTCAGCCCATCTCATGAACTAGGCGATGGCGGGTTTGGAGCCGTTTATTATGGTAAGAACTTAACATTCTTATAATAATACTAACCCATATCACACTGATCACCACTCAATAACTCAAACCTGATATTTCTGAAAAAGGTAAACTCAAAGACGGGCGAGAAGTTGCAGTTAAGAAACTTTATGAGCACAACTACAGGAGAGTCCAACAATTTCTGAACGAGGTTGAAATCCTCACCAAATTACGCCACCCGAACCTAGTTGTTCTCTATGGTTCCACATCTAAACAAAGCCATGAGCTTCTTCTTGTTTATGAGTACATTCCCAATGGCACTGTTTCTGATCACCTCCATGGGGAACAAGCACATCCAACCTTCTTAACATGGCCTATACGTATGAATATCGCCATTGAAACCGCCAGTGCACTGGTTTACCTACATGCCAATGAAATCATACACAGAGATGTGAAGACTAATAACATTCTACTTGATCACAATTTCTGTGTCAAAGTAGCAGATTTTGGTCTCTCAAGGCTCATACCAAAGAATGTGACTCATGTCTCAACTGCTCCTCAGGGAACCCCAGGATACTTGGACCCTCAGTATCACCAACGTTATCAGTTAACAGATAAGAGTGACGTTTACAGCTTTGGAGTGGTCTTGGTTGAACTAATAACATCAATGGTAGCTGTCGATTTAAATAGGTCACAGGATGAAATTAGTTTGGCTAACTTGGCTTTAAACAGGATCCAAAGATGTGCATTTGAACAATTAATCGATCCACTTTTAGTATCAGGTTCAAATACTATAATGATGACGATGATCAAGTTAGTAGCAGAGTTGGCTTTTAGGTGTTTACAGTATGATTCAGAGACGAGGCCTACAATGAATGAAGTGTTAGATGTGTTGATGGATATTCAAGCTGAGGGGAAAACAGATACTCATGAAAACACTATCACAGATTCGGAAACAGTAAAATCGCCACCACCTTCTGAAAGAAATGATATGGTGGTTCTGTTAGAAGAGTTTCTGCCTTCGCCAGTCTCGGTCACTAGTGAATGGGAAAGTGAAAAAAGTGCATCAACTACTGTAAGCAGCAATAAAGATAGATTACCAATGAATAGTATCAGTGAATAAAGTCATTGTGCAGATGTAGGTACTCTGTGTGATTTTCATTAATTTTTGTATCATTTCTGTAATGCAAATAACATAAAAATGCATTATCAGTTATCTAAATCTAATAACCAGTTTTGACAATTGCAGCAATTTCATACTCCAACAGTAAACATTAAGAACAAATTCATACTTTGAACTTGTAGTTTCATGGAAATAAAGAAACAGGCCGCCTAATAGCAATGGAAGAGAAATGTGCCTTTAAGAAGACCCATCAGTAATTCCCAATTTTTTTCCCATTGAAGGCAGAGCCTGTGTATGATACGATGGATATATTCAGTGTTGTGCTTAGACTTTTTGAGAGGGAAATGATTTGTACTCGAGAACATTTGATTTTTGTATTTATGTATACACATGTACAATATAGCTATATGACTTCTTGCGGATAGACAGGTCACATCATGAAGTGTTCAAGTAAAAAAGAACAGAACATCCATTGTCGGACCATATAACTAGAAGATCATGTAATGTTTTTCGTATATATCTAAATATGGGTGAACAGTTTTTTTTTAATAATAACATAGCAAATAAAGAATTATGATCTCTTTGAAACAAGCAAAGCACAGAAAAAACGTCCAGTTACATGAAGTTGGAATGACACTACGCTGTATGAAAAAGTCGTCCTTTAAGAAAAGTAAGTAGAAAATTGTGTTATAAATAAATGAAGACCAAAGTGAGCTATAGTTAGGTGGCAAAAGGTTGATACCTGGAAACCCGAACCGGCCCACAATCGGCTGCATATCCAAAATTTGGGGGCCATGACTCGCTCAGCGGCCAACAATCGGCTGCATATCCAAAACAATAGCTGATAATATTTAGCAAGAACCATGAGGAGTCAATGACTGAAGTCTTGATAGTTTACCTTAAATCAATAAATAATGTATGTGTTTGGCATTTAGGAGTTTCGGTCAACTTCGTTTACAGACTTCACTTCTATACATAAATTTATTTGTTTATGCAACGAAATCATGAACTATTTATGTTTATCTTCATAATAATCTTCAAGCATGCTGAAGAGGTATATTGTATCCAGGGACGGATCTATATATTACATGGGCAGCCGCCTCTGGCCATTTTGGAAAAGTTGATGTTTAGTGTAATTTTATTTAATTTTGGCCTTTTTCGAAAGTGACCCCACAAAAATCTTAAATTCACTCACATAATAAAATCCAACATTTAACTCTTTAAAGTTCTTTATAAATCTTTCGTGCCCAAGAAAAATACCGATTTATCATTATGTTTTAGCTTTTTCTTTCGCGTTTGTTGCTATCGTAAAACAAATTTTTGCCCCACATTTTAATTTTCTGGGTCCGTCACTGATTGTATCCTCCTTATGCTGTTTATATAATACGACTTGATTATGAAAATGGTATCTAAAATATATAGATGTCGTATTCGTTCACTTTGGACTATGCTTAATCGAGATGAGACGTGTTACATGGGGAAACAAAAAAATGGGAACTGCATAGAACTTTCAATCACTGTCATTTTGGCGTTTAAAACGGGTTAAGGATGAATGGAGGAGAAGAGTGGCTTACTCAAAAGTCTTGATAGTGCTAGTCAATGTGGAAAAAAATTACACAAATGACAAGAATTTTTATGTTTAGCATAGAAGATGGGGCAAGCTGAGTTTTTGAATGTAAGATCCTGTTAAATGTTGGTGGCATAATAATTCATAAGGTCCCATCTTTTAGCCCAACTGTACCAAAGACTTTCTGTCATAAGAGGTATGCACTCATTTATATAACGTCATAATGAAGTCTCAAGAACACATGTAATAAAGTTAGGTTCTTCTCTAACCTTCTGCTGGATATTTGAGATGATTATCGTTTTTGTCTCTTTAGTTGTTCTCTCTTGTCTACCTCTCATTCATTCATTCACGCCCATCTGCCCAGAAAGTTTTAGTTGTCCACATTGTTGGTTTCTTTTTTATGTGTTCCCGGTTGGGTATAGATATGAGCATTGGATATCACTTGAAATTGTGTTAACACTTTCCAATAGAAACTATTCGACCCTATGCCTGAGTTACACGAATATCTCCATGGGATGAGACTAAGTGGTGTTCTTGTTTTAGGCACAAATTAAGAACCAAGTCGCTTTAATGTGTTTATGTTTTGGGTGTTTTTCCATGCAGATGTGTATCCTCTTTATAAGATCGATTACTCTTAGTCAATGGAATTATGAGAATTAATAGGCCAATTAATCTCCTCATAATGATCCTCCATTACAGCCATAGTGGCTACAAGACCAAGTTATAATGGTCTTAATTACGAGTTTGAAACTACCTATTAACAGTGTTGTAAAAAGCGGCCTAGGCAGCGCTAGTCGGCCCTCCACCGCCCCGATTTGTAGCAAATCGGCCAAATTAGGCGTTTTGGTCAAAAGGCGGTCAACGAACCGCCTAGGCGGCGGGTCGGTCAACGCTGGTTTAACATCAGATCTAGGGTTGAAGAAGGTGAAAGGAAGAGTAAAATGGGAAGTGGAGGCTATGTGTTTAATGTTGTGTAACCCTAGCCCTACTAATATATGATTTATTGACCCATTAAAAAACACATTCAATAGGCCCAACAACTAAGTGAGTGGGCTTTAATAAAAATAGACCAAATCTTTATCAAAATCTAATGTAAATTTTACAACATATACAAAAAATATGTAATTAAAAATAATAAAATAATTAAAAAAATATACAATTTATGCATATTTTATACCAAATACATCTAATTTTAATTTTTATATATATAAAAATTCAATCCACCTAGGCGGCGCCTAGGCGGTCTAGGCGCTAGGCGGTGGTCGACCGCCCGACTAGCGCCTAGCATTTTTTGCGACCTTGCCTATTAATAGGTCAAAGTAGTTACAAACTAATATCAGGAGTACTAGCAGTAGTAACTCTGCCAACAGTAGTAACATTAGTACTAGCAGCGGTAACTATGCCAATATTACTAACAACATTAGTACTAGCAGTAGTAACTCTGCCAACAGTATTAACATTAGCACTAGCAGTAGTACCTCTGCACTGGCAGTCTTAACATTAGTACTAGCAGTAGTAACTCCAAACCACTATTAGAGTCAGGGTAATTAAGGACTTAATGGGTGTACACTCCGTATGTCCAAACCCATTTCCAAGTATGATCATATCCCTCAATTGAACTAAATTTTCAACAATCATCCCCAATTTAGTACAATTCCTTTTGCATGAAAATAAACATAAAACAAAATATGTGCATAAATGAAACTATCTTGAAGATTGAATTCCCATCTTAGTACATTACACGTTCAAATACTCGAGAATCAGGGTGTTCTAAGAATTGAACACATCAACCCATTTGAATACCTGAAGACAACATACACACAAGCTTTCAAACACTTAAACGCTCCTGACACTAAATAAGCCATGTGTCCACATCCAATTCATAAATGTTGTAAGATCCAAAATCCAAAGCTCCTGAAGCGGCAACACTTCAGCACTCACATAGGTGGTTCCTCTTTATTCATGCTCCTGCTTAACACTTTTTCAAAGAAATTAACCATTAAGAAGTAAAGACTTCATCCTCCTTTTCAGCAGGTTCCGATACAACATTGGGATGATTGTAAAACATGTGCTCCAGTTCACTAAATGTTCAGCTTTCCATATTTAACTCAGCTCCCAAGTTTTCTCAAGAGAGAGTTGGGTGTCTTAGCATTCAGTGACTAAGTTGGACTTTAAACCCATCCCTTTAGCAGACTTTAAAACCAAGTCTCTAGCCAAACCCTTCGTCAAGTGATCAGCTAAATTTTGTTGAGATCTAACAAACTCTATAGATACTACCCTGTTCATGATAAGCTCACGAATCATGCTATGCCTGACACCTAAGTGTCTAGACTTCCCATTGTACATTTGGCTATAAGCCTTAGCAGCCAATGTAGCAACACTATCACAACGGATAGAAATAGTTGCTATAGGTTTAGGCCACAGTCAAATCTCAAGAAGCAAGTTTTTCAACCATTCATCTTCTCTACTAGCAGCTGCTAAAGCCACAAATTCACATTCATTGTTGAACTGGTGATGCAAGTTTGCTTCTTGGATGCCACCAAGTAGGAATACCCAACCACTGGTAGACGAATTGTCTTCAGTGTTACTGATCCAACTTGCATAATTATGTCCTTCTAATACTGAATGATAACGAGTATATGAGACTATAATCCATAGTCTTCTTCGATACTTGATACTCTCGAATCGCTTGCGGTGATGAGCATTAGGATTACTAGTATACCGCTCTGTTTACCCACCGCAAAATAAATATCGTCTTGTACAAGTCATGGTATACATCAGGCAACCAATCACCCTAGAATACTCAAGTTGAGATACAACCTTACGAGTATTAGGCATTAGCTTCTCACTTGTATCCATGGGAGTACTCATTGGAGTACAATCAAAGTAAATAAATTTCTTCAACACCTTCTCAATATAATGAGACTGGAAGATAGAAATTCTTTTACTTTCATGTTTAATCCTTATATTGGGTAAGTCGTGTGATATGATATGGACAAACAAACACAAAGGATCTTCTAAACTAATGAAAATATTTGGGCTTATCCTTCTTCTACTCAAAACGTGTGAAAGATTTTCAAGGGGAGGGGGGGGGGGCGGATTTTAAAGCTAGTAGGATACGGATATGATTTAGAAAATTTAATTTAGGTAATTTAGTTTAGGTTATATAATATAACTTGTATTATTAATTATAACATATAGTTTATATTTCACATATGTATTTAGTTAACTTAGGGTAAAGATCAAATTAAATGTAAAAATTTCATTCAAATTTTTAGGGTGTTATACTAATTCTTGCATTCTTAATCACGCAACCAACATATCAATAACTACATCATAACATGCACTTACCTTAGTTAGTCTAACACCATTAAACCAACACTTACCTTATCGAAACATATCTAACTAGCCAAAACTTTAGCTTTAACTATGCATTCTATGCCAAGGTTCCTATATCTTAACACAAATATTCACAAACACTAATTATGATAAAATTTATATAACATATGTTATAACCTTGGTTAATTACTTTAGCTCCAAAGCAAAGTTATCAAAATTCTATACCAAAGCCATCATTTTCTTCCAAACAATCATCATCTATTATTACATTAATGCAATAGAATTAAAAATGGTTTACATAACCTATGTACATACCCATCATCATTTCTAATTATCATATGATCAAATCTTTATCATGTAATGAAAATCCCCAAATTTATCAATTTAAACACAACCCATTAAAGGGACTTCACCCAAAAACATTATAACATCTTTACTTTAACTTAAAACTATCTTTACCCAAAACCCTTAATTTTTGCTTAAAAACCCTAACCTCAATTTATCAAGAAATAAGCATATACCTTGTGGGGATTGAAGCTAGGGACTCACTCTGGCACTAGAACACTTAATCCATCACTAATTTGGCACCAAAAAACTCTTGTTTTCCCTCCTCTTTTCCTACCACTCGTTACACACATAGAACCACGAGAATATTGTAAAAACTTATAAAGAGTTTGATGGGGAGATTGTTTATTAACCAAAATTCTGGTATAAGTTTTCCCGTATGGCAGAAACGAGTGTGGAAACCCGCGCGATGCAGCGGGATTTGCATCAAAAAACTTATTTTGTAGCGACACTTAAACCTCGAAATGCTTTTTTAAGTTGTGAAACTTTGCATTTAATGTTGGACTTGCTTTGCAACGATACTTAAACCTCAAGGACCTTTTGCCAAGTTGTAAAATTTTGCATTTAATGTTTGGACTTACTTTGTGTACACCATGAACCTCAAAAACTGTTGCCAACTTCTGAAAGTTTGATTTAATCTTGACTTATACATCGCTTTTTTGATTGATCTTTAGTATATATAGATAATGGTCCCTCAAGTCCAATTTCCTCATACTTGGGCCACATTGAACTTTTTAGAAATATTTACATAGCATCTTGCCTTATGGTTTGACATACAAGTTTGACTTTCAACTTAAAAATTTTGACTAGCCAATCAATTTAAGTCTTCAACACATAAAAGTCTTAGTTAAATTTATTCATTGCCATTTTAGTAATAATATACTCAAAACCAGTTTCGGTGTGTAACAATACTTTTGTTTTTATTTATGTTTATGTTTTTTAATTTTATCTTTTGGTTAATCATATTATTATTACTATTATTTTTATCTTTTTCTAAATTATATATATACATAGAATTTTATTATTTTGTCTTTTTTGTTTTACATTAGTGTAATAAAAAATGTGTTACAAATTTGCGACCTCAACACAAGTATATTTATAATATACATTTACACACATTTATCGATTTGGCATAAATATACGATTGATATAGTTGAAACAATTAGTGAAGTTTTACACAAATAAATGCAACTTTTTCATATTTAAATTGCAACATTTGACATCATTCAGACATTTTACCAGATCAAAAAACAAACAACGCTACATGATTTAGATTCTGACTTTTCAAGCACTTCTTAATCGTAAGATGTGGTACTCAGATAATACCCAAAAACCTTCTTCTTTTTAACACTCTTATCTCCAAACACTTCGAAACAATTATATCGTGTCTTTATCATCTTGAACCTCTTGGTTTCATCCCTGTACAATTATCAGCTCCTTACATAAACATCGACATCGCCATAAACTTACAAATCAAGTATATACCAAAAGAAATATACACATAAAACATCAAGAAGAAACAATTACTTTACAACCTAAAAACCAAATCTTATGGGTCCGTTTAGTTAGAGGAAAACACTCTTGTTTTCCACAAAATATTTTGTGGAAAATAAGGAAAAAAAATTATCGCGTTTAAATCAATATTTTCCACAAAATGTTTTGCAAAACACAAAATCTAATATTTCCTAACTTAACAAGATAAATTACAAAACAAATTTTGTTGTTTTCATTGTTTTCCTTTGTAACCCACAACTCTTTCTCTCCTTCTTTAAAAAAGAAAATACAAACATCAACTAAACGCGTATTTTATATATTTAAATGTTTTGTGAAAATAAATTTTGTAACAATTCGCATTTTCGGGTCACTATTCATTTTTACTATTCACTGTTACTATTCACTTTTTACTATTCACTATCGAAATTTTCATTTCACATTCTCGTAAGATAAATTATTTTAGTAATGACCTGAGAGTTTGACAATCGTTAGATCATTTGGCAAAAGTTATTAAGAAAACATCGCCTTAAAGTTTCATTTTGGCTCGAACACCATTTCAACATCCCGCAGACAACGAAAACCGCCTCGACAATTTTCCCCACATCGATTAATTTTAGATTACTCATAATTAATTAGAGAATTTTAATATTTCTTTTAAATGTTACCAAATAAACCCTGTCCGCAGACGAGACTAAATTTACGTTTTAAACAAATCTACGAGAACCGCACTTAACTGCTCTCGCACCTTTGTATTTCCTAAGATATTTTGAAACTTTTACATTTTTGGAAAAGTCAAACATATTTCCTCCTCTTTTGACCATAAAGAAATTAACCTTGTACATTTTACATTTTGATTAAATCGCGTAACGCTTAGACTTCACGATAATCGTTAAGTTATCCCACGCATTTACCGAAAACCACATTTTGATATCTCATATCACTTTTAGACTAATTTTAGTCTACTCTAAATAAATCCACGGTCATTTCCCTAAAATCTCGTTCTTTTCCGATAAATTGCATTTTATGCGTTTTTGACCCGCGTTTTCAGTTTTAGCAGCATTTAAGCAACCCGATAGAACGTATCAATAATCTAATATGCTTATATAGAGTATATTGATAAGTTTTAACATATTTATAAGATTCATGTTATTTGGATACCCGATTTTAAGTTTCGTGACTTTACGGCTTACAGTTAGCAATTAACGGGTCCAAAACTCACTCCGTAAACAAGATAATACCAAGCAACTCATATCTAGTCATCCTAGATAGGCCTTGAACGAAATTTAAGCCACATGGGGCGTTTTATAAGTGATCACTAAGATAAGGACATGAAACTTACATAGGAAGCTTATACATGTGTAGAAACTTAGCAACTAAGTTAAGTAAATATCCTAAGTCTTGCACCTCCTCATCTTGCTATAAAAGGAACTCATTTTTCTCCCTTTCTTCTCCATTTAAACGCCCAACAAACAATTCACAACACCATGATTCTTTAATCTTCAAACTACAAGTTATATATCAAAGTTCAAGGCCTAGTTATTCCCTACATGATTCAAGAGTTTGTTTGGTGATTCCATGGTTGGATTAGGAGCTATACAAGGTGAAAAGGGCTGAGTTAGAAGTGTTCTTATAAGGTTAGATTAAGCCTACCAAGGGTTAGCATGATGTGTTAAGGATTTGGAAGCTCGGGTTCATATTGAAAGGGTTTAGGTTTTAGTGTCCTAATTCTTGGTTCTTGATTTGTTTCATCACAAGGATTGTAAGGAAACTCTTATGTTATCATTTTCTTACTGTATATACTAGTATTTTAGGTATGTTACATGTTCTATATGCTTATTATACTTGATTGTGCTTGGATAATTGAACTAAAACACTAGAAACTGTCGAAAGGACTAGATTTGCAACACAGAAACTGGACAGAGGCTGTAAACGTAAATTCTGGGTAAATTTCGTGGACTGATAAAGTTAAGTAATTACATAGGATTATAGATCTATGTCTTGTGGTCGTTTCGCCGGGTGGCTCGTGCCGTAACTCATCCCCGATGAATAAACTAGAGCCAAAACGGCTAAACGTGTCCAAATCTTAGTAACAGATTTCAAACGGGTAAAACTCATAAAACTTGCATATAACCAACTGTTGGTCAAAGAATAAAAGTTGTAGCTAACACCCTAACTTGAACGTGGCCGCTGGCGGTGCATTAAACAGAGTTGTAGAAATCGACTTATGACCAAAACCGTGAAACAGTTTGCTGCTGATTGAAATAACTAGTACGTCCAAGGGTAAATTGGTAATTTCACATTAGTTAAATAATTTCTAGGGCAGTAGGGCCCACTAATCTGTTTAGTACTATCAATTACCTTTCTGAAGACATAAAAATCGAGTTGTGATCAATTACGGTTTAGAAATAAAGGGTAGATTTAGACGGGGAAAACTTAAATAAACGAAACGTAAACACTTATACGACTTCACAAATGTTAAGTATCCAAGCATAATTTATGTAATAACTATATAAGGCATGATTATACATTCACATCGTTATTTTAGAACCTAAGACACAACACATATTCTAGGTTGCGCGTAGAGGTTTCTCGGCTTATCCATCGATTCGTTATACTTTGGATATCACATTTATTAAGGTGAGTTCTTAGCCCCGTTTTTATATACGTTTGAAACTTTTGGGGGAGATACATGCTCAACTACTTGCTTTTACTTTTACAAATACTCAAAACATTATACTTGATTGCATTATACTTGATTGTGTTATACTTGATTGTGTTATACTTAAGTTTGAGAGTCTCCCAACATAAACGGAGCAGTCCAATTCGAAAGTCTCCTAACATAAACGGAGCAGTTCTCTATCGAAAGTCTCCCAATATAAACGGAGCAGTCCAATTTGAAAGTCTCCCAACATAAACGGAGCAGTCCAATTCGAAAGTCTCCCAACATAAACGGAGCAGTCCAATTTGAAAGTCTCCCAACATAAACGGAGCAGTCCAATTTGAAAGTCTCCCTTATCGACGGAGCAACACTAAGTGCAACAATGTGAACTATTATGACTGTATGTGTGCTTGACTATAACATGTGCTATATTTTAGCAGTGGGTTGTAAACACACATGTTGCAAGTTTTGTATGGGCGAAACTTGGAACTGAGTGGATTTACAATGCCTTTGATGTGTGAACATTCTTTAAAGGCTTTACATGTTAAACAAACTCTATGAACTCACCAACCATTGTGTTGACACTTTTTGGCATGTTTATCTCAGGTCATAAGGCGATAGCTAGAGTTTGAAGCATATAGTCGCACGACATATTTTGAAGACTTACGCTTTTATCATTTACCATTCGAAACATTTTGTAAACATTTATATATTATACTTTGGGACCTCATTGTTTGTAACTCTGATTTCATTAATCGAATATTAACTTTTCAAAACGTCTCATTTAGAGGTCGTTTTCTATAACTTGTACTTTGTATTATGAAGTAGCACCCCAATGACACAATCTTCCACTGCGGTATTTTGGGGGTGTTACAAATTTCCCTTTCTACTTTTTACAAAATTAAAAGTAAAAAATAAGTTTTTTTTTTCTCCAAAAACCCTATTTATCCAACACCATGTTCTTCTTTCTATAAACAAACCCAATTTCATAAATCATTTCAAACCACACAAAATTAAAAACCCAACATCATAAAATAAAAATATTACAAAATCAAATAGTTATTGTAAACAAACTTCGTATTATCCAATTTATATTTCGTAAAAACCCAATGAGCATTTACAACATTAAATATAGATCTATAACAAAAGGGTAAGACCGGAGGCGAGCAGAGAGTTAAATTGAGCAATATATACACCATTAAATTTAGATCGGTAACAAAAAAGAATAAAGAGGGAAGACGGTGGCGATCCGACGATGAAGGTGAGGATATCAATATTGGCGGCTGATGGATTCTGATTAGGTTTCGATTTGAAGTGGGGTTGATTTTAAACTTATACGTTTCGAATAAAGGTTTTTTGGGTTTTGAAGTTTCTAGTTAAAAGGTGGGTGGCTGTGGTGGGTTTCAAATTTGTCGGTGGTGACTGAAGATGTCGTCGGAGTTGTTTTTGGGATTTAAAGGTTCTATGAGTTTTTTTTATTTTATTTGAGGGTTATGGGTTCTGATTCGAGGTATACTCGCTCTGATTTGACGGTAGTTGGTTGTGGTGGGTTTTAAGGCGGCGGCGGACGGTAGTAACGACTGGTGGTCACTGGATATGGTGATGGTCTTGTTGGTTGTGAGAAGTCGGAGAGGATGACAAATATGTGTTTAAATCTAAACTGTGTTGACTATACTTAAAGGGAAGAAAAGTAAAGAAAATAAATTGTAATCGAAAAAATTGTGTTCTTGAGTATAACTTAAAGAGGAAAAGAAAAAGAAAATGAATGAAAAAGAACACTACAGGAAAAATAGAAAATAGACCTATAGTGACACCAAAAAGTGTCCTTAAGTAACCTTTTAATGACACATTTTAAAAAATGTGGGTAAAAGCTTAAAATTTTGATATTCAATGACACTTTTTAGTTTTTATATACAAAATGTGTCCTAAAAAGCAAAACGTGTATCCTCACACTTTTATTATGTCACTATAAATAGACTTTTACCTACTTGACTTATACATACACTTTTAAGTGCAGGAGAAGCACAAAAAAAATTTAGTGACACTTTTTTTTAAACTTTGACACCTTTTTATGTTTAGTGACACTTTTTCGTCCCAAACCTTTGGAAAAACCACTGGCGGTGCATTAAATTGCAAAAATCGTCCCTAAACTTTGGCCAAATTGCACGTTTCGTCCCAAACCTTTGGAAAGTGCAAATATCGTCCATGGGAAACTTTGGGGCGTAAATCGTCACAGCCTAGATCAAATGACTAAAATACCCTTCTCTTTATTACTTTTCATTTTCTTGCGCTAAATGGTCCCCGTGTTTCGCAGATTTTTAAATTTAGTCCTTTTTTTAATTAACTATTAATATTAGTATTATTTTTTACGTTTTGTCTCTTTTTACGTTTCGTCCGATTTTTACCTTTTCGTCCGATTTTTACGTTTTCATCCGCTTTTTACGTTTCATCCGCTTTTTACGTTTTCCGATTTTTACGTTTTAGTCGATTGTTTACTTTTTCGTCCGTTTTTACGTTTTCGTCCGCTTTTACGTTTCGTCCAATTTTTACGTTTTCATCGCTTTTTACGTTTTCGTCCGCTTTATTACGTTTTCATCGATTTTTACGTTTTCGTCTCTTATTTTAAGTTTCGTCCGATTTTTACGTTTTCGTCCGTTTTTACGTTTCGTCCGATTTTTACATTTTCTTCCGTTTTTTTAAATCGATTGTTTACGTTTTCGTCCGTTTTTACGTTTTCGTCCGATTTTTACGTTTCGTCCGCTTTTTACGTTTCATCCGATTTTTACGTTTCCGTGTTTTTAGGTTTTCGTCCATTTTTTACGTTTTAAATCGATTTTTACTTTTTCGTCGATTGTTTACGTTTTGTCCGCTTTTTACGTTTTCGTCCGATTTTTACGTTTCGTGCGTTTTTAAGTTTTCGTCCGATTTTTATGTTTTGTCCGATTTTTATCGGACAAAAGCGTAAAATGTCACACCTCGCCGGAGGCGAAATACGAGTGTAACGGAGGAACATAAGCACAAGATAATAGAACATACCAACGTTAAGATTAAAAGAAATAATACACCAATACAATACTAGTTTAGTCGTCATCGGCAAATATATTACAAAGTTTAGTTCCCAAAATATATGCGTTCTATTACATAATGATTTGTAGTAACAAGTGAAAACTTCATTATGCAAGACACGGTAGAAAAGCTTACTAACGATCACACGAAATGCATGAGAGAAAGCGGGTCAACTATGAAAATAGTTGGTGAGTAAACATGTTTAGCAAAATGAGAAAACTCGTAAGAAAAATTTTAAAGCTTTCGGTCAACGAAAATAATCCACAAAGCAAAGGCATTGTAAATCCACTCAGTTCCAAGCTCCGCCCATACAAAACTTGCAACCTGTGTGTTCACAACCCATTGCACAAAATATAGCGTATGAAGTAGTCAAGTATAAGCGGTCATAATAGTTCACAATATAGTACCACGAATATAATAATTCAGAGATGCTCCGAACATGGGAGACTTTGCACTGCTCCGAACAAGGGAGACTTAAATTGAAAATGCTGCCCCATAGTAGGAGACATTACGCTCCGGACCGGGAGGCTTTAAGTTGATGCTCGAACATGGGAGACTTAAATTGAAAATGCTGCGTTCATAGGAGACATTCGCTCCGGACCGGAGGCTTTAAGTTGATGCTCCGAACATGGGAGACTTTATAGTGATGCTCCGAACATGGGAGACTTTGTACGCTCCACCAATAAGGCGAGACTTTTAGGGTCATAGCATGTACGGTTCAATAAGTTCAAATAAGTAATAGGTTCGTAATTAAGTTCAAGGATTTGATTCGAGTTCACAAGTTCTAGTCAAACTAGTTAATAAAAGTAGTAAACAATTTAGCTCGAGAAAGGTTCATGCATTTCGCCCCAAAATATAGTAAAAACGGAAAAAGGGGGGTTGTGATTACTCACTTGATGAATAGATGCGATGACAAAAGTGGTTACACCAAGATGTAGTGTGATACGTTAATCTTGACCTATTGTGAATGATATGATATGTAATGAGTTATGATGTAATGTTATGCATGCATTTCATATGTTATTTATACCATTTGTGAGTTTTGAAAATAATACTTATCGTCGAAAAATACTCGTTTGACGTCTTGACCATTCTTAGATTACTTTACAAGTTTTTACGTCAAATGTCATCCTACAATGGTTTCGTAATGATTTATAGTGAAATTATCACTTTTCGTCGTAAAATAAAGTCGTTGGAAATTTCTTGAAAATGACAAAAATGGCTTCGAAAAACTAGTCGTAAAATAGTGTACGTCGATCGTTAGGAAACGAACTCGATGGTTTTGGAAAGTTTGTATCAAAATCTAGAAGTTTCAGTTCATGAGTTTTCGTCATCGAGGTCTCGAACATAAAGATAATAAGGGTTAAAGATGGTGATTTTGTCCAAGTGTTGGGTAAAAAGTGAGTTTCGGCAAAGTTTAAACAACCGTAATTAATTTATTACAACTCCGCTATACAAACGGTTAATCGTTTTAGAAAATATGCTTGGTGATCTTAATTTCATTAGAAGACATCTCGTTACAAAAAGTTCCACATCATTGATAAAAACAGCCGTCAACATGGTCGTTTTAGTTACCGTAATACTTATCTCGTAAAAATAATATAGTTTTTCTAAAATAATAGTTACGGCAATTTTATGAAAACATATATATCTTTGTCGCTTCAAACTCCGTTTTCTCACGTATTATATGTCCTTAGCTTCGTATCAAAGTATACTAATATATTTTGATAAGTCGAAATAATTTGTGAAGCTTAGGACTCGTTTTGACTCGAATAAAGTAAAAATAGGTTGCTGAATTTTCTTAAAAAAATATATATTTCGTCGTCAAACTTTAAAAATTCATAACTTCTTCGTTATAACTCCGTTTTAATCCGTTCAAGCGGCCACGGATTCGTTTTAAAGTATATTTTCTAAATATCAAGGCCATAAATTCGTGCCTACTGTCGGATTTTCCAGAAAATCAAAATAAGGACAGACCACTTTTAATACTTGACTTGAAAATGAGAATGAAAATGAATGAGATAATTGAGTTTGGAGTGTATAACTATACAAGTTAGAAAAAATCTACCAAACATTTATTGCATCCCCTCCCCATAGGGCCGGATTTGGGGAATTATGTTTGCAAAATACATTTTTTTTTTTTTTTTTAAAGTGTAAGTATATACTTGTATAGTTTGTTAAAAGATTTAAGTGAAAGGTGTAGGTAAAAAGGTAACTTGTAAGGTAATTGGTAACTTTTTGGTACAAGTAAATTTTAATAGATCAAAATAGAGTATAATGATTTTATAAAATTTTAAAAATACATTCTTTGTGAAATTTGAGTGATATAAAATTACCGAGTAGTTTTTAAGAAAACGTCGTAATAATATAACTTTAACGATTTATATACCAAATAAATTTAAAACACTAGGTAAACTAAAATATAGTTTTTATAACTAAATGTAAGTATAAAAATATGTCGGGATCATTTTGAAAGTAATGGATTAAATGTTCAAAATAATAACTCACGCGATAACGTTTATTTAATATAAAAATTTACGCGTTTAATGTGAAATGCAAAATCATGAATGAACCGTTATGAAGTGATGAATATGGAGTATGAGAAATGACCGGAAATTGAGAATTGTGACAAAAAAAACAGACGAGAACGTAAAAAATCGGACGAAAACGTAAAAAAACGGACGAAAACGTAAAAAATCAGACGAAAACGTAAAAAATCAGACGAAACGTAAAAAAACGGATGAAAACGTAAAAAACGGATGAAAACGTAAAAAATCGGACGAAAACGTAAAAAAACGGACGAAAACGTAAAAAATCGGACGAAACTTAAAATAAGAGACGAAAACGTAAAAAATCTGATGAAAACGTAAAAAACGGACGAAAACGTAAAAAATCGGACGAAAACGTAAAAAATCGGACGAAAACGTAAAAATCGGACGAAAACGTAAAAAGCAGAATAAAACGTAAAAATCGCATCAAACGAAAACGGATGAAAACGTAAAAACGGATGAAAACGTAAAAATGGGACGAAAACGTAAAAACGGACGAAACGTAAAAATCGGACGAAACTTAAAATAAGAGACGAAAACGTAAAAAATCATGAAAGCGTAAAAACGGACGAAAACGTAAAAAGGACGAAAACGTAAAAATTGGACGAAACGTAAAAATCGGACGAAAACGTAAAAACGGACGAAACGTAAAAACGGACGAAACGTAAAAATCGGAAAACGTAAAAACGGACGAAAACGTAAAAATCGGACGAAAACGTAAAAATCGGAAAACGTAAAAAAGTAATACTAATATTAATAGTTAATTAAAAAAAGGACTAAATTTGCAAAATTTGGCGATACATGAGGACCATTTGCTTAAACCGAAAAGTAATAAAGAGAAGGTATTTTAGTCATTTGATCTGGCCAGGACGATTCTACCCCAAAGTTTCCCACATTGGGACGATATTTGCACTTTCCAAAGGTTTGGGACGAAACGTGCAATTTGGCCAAAGTTTAGGGACGATTTTTGCAATTTACTCTAAATTTTTTATGATATTTTCTTTAGGTGTCACCAAAAGACAATATTTTTGTAGTGAAAATGTGATTTTGTTGATTTTGAAGTAAAATATTTCATACTAAAATTTAGCTGAAAATGTTTACTTCGTATTCTTTATTTTTCCTTATTAAAATATTTTTTAGAACTAAGCATAAAAATGATGTGTTATGTTAAATACCACATGTTTCAAAGGGAAATGATCAAGATAACCTCATGGGCAAAGCACTTAAGTTAATTTTAACTGACGTTGGTTTTGGACTGAATTGTGCAAAAGTGGAAACGTCGACTAGCGTTGTAGTTGTTTTTGAAAATGACCGAAAGTGCAATTTTGGTACATTACTGAGGGCCAAACGAGTAATTTACTCCTCATTTTATTTACACAAAATGATGCCAGAAATGAAGATAAAGTATATGATAACTGATAATTTAAGCGATTAAGGACCATGTACGTGCAGTCAAAAAGTATAAGTCTTGAAAGTTTGTCTTGATCAATAAAGTACAAGTTGATCAACTTGTCAATGACTTCACTTTTATATAGAAACTAAGTAAACTACTGGGTTTCCTTATCCTGAAAACATATGAATGACAAACTATTTTTTATACTACGGCAAATAGCTTAGAGTGATCGGTATGGTAATTTGCAAATGCATGTTAAGGTTTAACATGCACGCG
This sequence comes from Chrysanthemum lavandulifolium, assembly GCA_022545495.1. Classification (NCBI taxonomy): domain Eukaryota; kingdom Viridiplantae; phylum Streptophyta; class Magnoliopsida; order Asterales; family Asteraceae; genus Chrysanthemum; species Chrysanthemum lavandulifolium. The sequence continues at coordinate 112,811,871 of CM040246.1, read as the reverse complement.
TTAAGGCATGTTAACAACATCGTGTGTGGCGTTAAGGGCAAGCTTTAACCAGAGCCGTCTCATGAAATTTGGTGGCCCTGTGCCAGATCGATATAAGAGGCCTTTTAAAACACGATTTTGTTATATAAAAAGTACTCTATCAAAGTTTTAAGATAAATTTTATAAGTGCTTTCATTTAAGAAACATGGTTTTTTTTTTTTCTTTTGTAAGTCGTTAAAAGTTTTTATAATAGGAAAATCAAACTTCACATATTCAATATTAGATGATTTAACCAGTGAGATTTAATAGAAAATGGATAAATGATAATTAATGAGGAGCCAATTTTTAGAATCAGTTTGTCACTCTTCTCAAATGAAAAACGTAAGAAGCTTTTCAGAAATTAGTGGACCTTTTTTAGTTATATATTGGATTTTACATGTAAATTGGAGGTCCTTTAGTTTAGTGGGCCCTGCCATTGCCATTTGCTACAAGTGTTCACGGACGTGAATATCCGCAGAATCAAAACCAAACCGAACCGAACCGAAAATAATCGAACCAATTAAGAATCAACCGAATTGGTCAAAACCGAACCGAACCGAACTAAATATTTGGTTATCGGTTTGGATATGGTTTAGTAATGAAAACCAAAACCGAATTATATTAAATATATATATATATATATATATATATATATATATATATATATATATATATATATATATATATATATATATATATATATATATATATTCTATGTATATATATGAAAAAAAAATCACTAAAACTCTTTTTTAGTATAAATATAACATGATTTAAGCTTTAAAAAAATATTTTGTGCTAAAATATATATAATTAAATAAAAAGTAATTAAATTTATGTAATTTGGGTAATTTCGGTTATTCGGTTCGGTTTTCGGTTATAGGGGTTCGGTTTTCGGTTATTCGGTTCGGTTTTTAGTTCGGTTCGGTTTTCGGTTATACCCAGAAAAAAAATTAACCGAACAAACCGAACTGAATAAACCGAATAACCCGATAACCGAACCGATGAACACCCCTAATTGCCCCTTTGCACATGCCTTGGGCCGGCCCTTGCTTTAACCCCCATGTTAAGCTACTAACGTGTGTTAAAGTGTTGTGTTTTTGTGAGTTAAGGTTTAACACCCATACCGTGCGGTACGGTGTGTTAAGGTTTAACTCAGGTTTTTTTAATTGAGTTATGTTAAGTTAAAGTTTAACTTGGATAAGTTATGTATGGTCACAAATTAAGTAACCTTACAAAGCTCGTCCCTAAGGTCAATTTAATGATCGAAATATACTGTATGTCGTTGTGTGTGACATTGGAAAGCAAACAAAATGGGATCTGAAGTATATAAAAAAGTCTTGTTTATTAACTTTGAAATATGCTCTACTAAGTTGAGATGTCTTGCATGGGGGATAAAAATGGGAGCCACATGCCAAAAGATTCCATGTCTGTGCCCATGAGTCCATGACGTTTGAAAGGGGTTAGGTTGAATGGAGGAGAAGACTGCGTTAGTCAAAAGTCTTTATGGTGTTGTTGGACAATGTGGACAAATAATTAAAAAGTGATGGAAATTTCTATACGTAATATTGGCATGAAGATGGGGCAAGTTGAATTTTTGAAAGTGAGAGCTTGTTGTCATGTATATAATGTAATAATGGAGTCTCAAGAACATAGGTTATAAGTTAGATTGTTGTGTAACAAGTTCTGTTGGACATTCGAAATGATTATAGTCATGCTTGTCACATTTTTAATTCTCTCTTGTCCCCCTCTTCTTCAAGCTGTTACAAACGACAAAATTTCTACACATGATCACTGCCCAGAAAGTTTCAGTTGCCCAAGTTTGGCCCCATTCACGTACCCGTTTTACAACAATGCCACTAACGAGGGGGAGGGGTGTCGGTTGATCAAGGTCAACTGTACTTCGAAAGGTGGGGAAATTCAGCTTGGAAGACAGTCATATGAGATTGTAGAAAAGGTGGATTCTTTTCCTTCGGTAGTGATATATAACAGAACATTTGCAGAACTTGTGAAAAAGGAAAGCTGTGAGGCGCTTATGAATAATTGCACTTCTCCAAACCCTCTTTTGTATTTATTGGGTTAATCCCAATCGACCCAACCCAATCGACCCAAGTCAACACCCAAACGACCCGGTCAACCCAAAAGTCAAACAAGAAAGTCAAAGACAGCAGTTTTAAAGACAGTTACAAAATAACTGCTATTTGGCAGTTATAACACCAAACCGACATACCTGTTGGGTCCTTTGAACCAACATGTCGTTTCATTTTACCCTTTCTAAACATATAAATAGTTAGGAATTGTATTCAAACATTTGTGACTGAAATATATAGAAAAGTCTTTTGATTCAATTGTTCCTTGTTATTATTGGTATATTTTGATTATAGATCCATAAAAACGGGCCAACAATTGGTATCAGAGCCACAACATCATCATATACCAAGGTTCCATTTTTGCTTTGAATCGAAAGAAAAATCCCCATGTCTCGGTATCTAATTTTTCTGCAAAATTATTATTCGAACCACAATAATCAAAGATTTTTCATCTTATTGTGTTCAAGGAAGATACCCTTTAATTTCTAGTCGCCTCGTAACAAAGTTGATTTGCAAAAAAATCCGATTCATTTTGTTTTACCGAGAACAATAGAAACAAATTAGGGATCAAAAGTTTTTTGTTTTTCTTCAAACAAAAACACTAAATCGATTCAGAAACAAAGAACCAAACATCGAGGATAACATAAGTCATCATCAAGGGGCACAAATCAGAAACATCAAAGGAACGAACACACCTGTTTCCTGAAGAATCAAACCAAGCACCCTTGATTTATTTGAATCACCACTTGATTCATATCATACACGGCAGAAAAAATCCTACGAGGATCAGCCGGCGTTCAAAACAAGAACACCAAACTGTGAAGAGATTAAGGTTAACCAAAGCCAAATACTAGGCGGTCAACCATTAGAAGAAGAAGAAGAAGTTACCGGTCTCATCAAAGAGAGACACTTATATCTCTTCAAAGAGATACAAAGAAAAAGAGAGGCGCAATAATAGCCAGGGCAACACAGAACCATAAAAGAAAATAGGGCAACGGGTATTACCCCCTAGGTTCCAAAATATTTACAAAACTACACATTCGACTTTATTTTATATAGTATATATTAACTTTTAGTAGTATATATTTTATAGTTTGTTTTTGATAAGTTACTTTCATTTATATTATAGTATCTTATCATAATTAGAATATAATAACCTAGTGTTTTAACGCTGCTTATTATAACTAAGAATAACATTTAAGGAAGAATTAACCTTAGGTTATTCATTCTTAAATTATATATATATAATCTCCGAGAATAGTTTTGGATTAAAAAACTAGTCCTATAAAGTTTTATAGCCTATAAGGAAAAATAAAACATTTTTCAACACACCTCGTGTTAGATTTTTTGAGATATTTTTTATTTATTTAAAAATATGACGAAAGGAAGTGGAAATAAGGAACCTAGTACTAATATTACAAATAGTACACCCCAATTTCAATGCCCAATCCTAAAGCCCGCAAATTACTCATTATGGGCAATTCGAATACAAATCATTCTCGAAGCGAATGGTTTATGGGAAACAATAGAGCCGACTGAATCGACTCAACCCGATAAGAAAAACGACAAAACCGCTATTGCTTTCCTTTATCAAGCCTTACCCGAGGAACAATTACTTCAAATATCAAAGCACAAAACCGCGAAGGACATTTGGAATGCTTTGAAAACTAGACACGTTGGCGAAGACAGAGTTCAACAAGCAAGACTACAAATACTCAAATCTGATTTTGAGATGTTACAAATGAAGGAAGACGAGACAATTGATACCTTTGCTACAAAACTAACAACACTCGTAAACAAAGCCTCTAGTCTAGGACACACCATAGAAGATGAAACCTTAGTACGGAAACTATTAAATGCTGTACCCGATGGGTATCTGCAAATAGTTGCATCAATAGAGCAATACTCCGACCTAAGTGAAATGACGATGAAAGAAGCAATTGGGAGACTCAAGACATACGAGGAAAGAATAAAGTTTAAGAAGAATAAGGACAATAACGATCAATATAAGTTATTGTTTACACATCACAACAATAACATTACTCACGGAAGACATTGTGAAAAATGTGGACATGATTTGTTGCGAGGCCAAGAAAATAATTTCGAGGAAAAATCAAACAGCAACTCAAATAAATTTATTCATGATAAGAGTAAGGTGATGTGTTTTAAATGCAAGGTGTATGGGCATTTTGCAAACAGATGTCCATCAAAGAAAGAAGAACAATCTAATCTCATTGAAGAAGACTTAGAACCAACATTGCTTATGGCAACTGTTGAAGAAGCACCAAGAAATTATGATCAGCCCGGAATTAAGGAAGATCACAACAATGAAGGTGGAAATAACCAAGAAAATATGATCAGCCCAGAATTAAGGAAGATCACAACAATGAAGGTGGAAATAACCAAGAAAATATGATCAGCCTGGACTTAAGGAACATCACAACAATGAAGGTGGAAATAACCGGAAGAACATGATCAACCTGGACTTAAGGAAGATCACAAGAATAAAGGTGTAAGTAACCAGAAAAAAATATGATCAACATGGACATAATGTAGATCATAGCAGAAAAGGTGGAAGCAACCGAAGGAAAATTGATCTACCTGGATATAAGGATGATCACAAGCACTACAAGAAATTAAAAGCTCAGATGGTGGATTTAACCAGAAGATGAATCAAGAAAGCTTAAAGACCTACGTCGCAGCGATTGTGATTAATTAGGAGAATATTGGGTTAATCCCAATCGACCCAAGTCAACACCCAAACGACCCGGTCAACCCAAAAGTCAAACAAGAAAGTCAAAGACAGCAGTTTTAAAGACAATTACAAAATAACTGCTATTTGGTAGTTATAACACCAAACCGACATACCTGTTGGGTCCTTTGAACCAACATGTCGTTTCATTGTACCCTTTCGAAACATATAAATTGTTAGGAATTGTATTCAAATATTTGTGACTGAAATATATAGAAAAGTCTTTTGATTCAATTGTTTCTTGTTATTATTGGTATATTTTGATTATAGATCCATAAAAACGGGCCAACAAGATTTCATTTCAATAACTCCTTTCATAGCTCTTTGATGCGTAAACAATCTCGCCATACGTATTTTTATTTTGACCAACTCGATTATAAGAGCTACAACAAATGCAAAGATTTCAATTTTTACTATAAGTATTCAATCAACAATGCAATAGATTCCAGTGACCACCTGCATACATGTCAAGAAATAAAGCTGCCGGTGAAAGTGAATATTTCAAAAAACTATAATGAAGTTGATGAAACCAACATATTTTCTCTGCTCTCATCTTCCTTCTCTATTTCATTTGGGCCACCACTTATATGTGAAGAGTTTAAAAGAAAAGGTAACCCATGTTATCCTAACAATAATGGACAGTTTCAGTGTATAGAGACCAAAAAGGGTATTCAGTTTCTTTTTTCCTCTTCCTTTCTTTCTAATTCTAGATACACCAAAACTGATGTATCTAACATATTCTTGAAATTACTTTATTGTCATATTATTTACATCTTTTTATTATCTCATTGGTGTCAAAAAAAGGCAGCCAATGTCATCTACATGCTGGAAATATTAGATGATAAATAAGCTTATTATTACATAATTTTGGGTTTCTTATGGTCCCGACGTTCTGTCGTCGGGACCATATAAACATAATATTTGGGCTTATTATTCTCCCGACGACAAGACGTCGGGAACATACTAATTATGTTTGACTTTCGTTGACTTATTGCTAATTAAGAAAACGATTAGCATTATGGTGCCGACGCCCTGTCGTCGGCACCATATGTTTCCACCACAAAAATGTTTGACCAGAAAATGTTGTGGGACCCACTTTGTCGTCGACACAGTGTTAAGTTTGGAGTCGGGATAGTGGTTCCCTACGAGGCTCTGCCGACTAACTCTCGCCTACTTCTTGTTGTAAGTTTGTGTATATTGAATGAATATAATGTTTGGCACATGATAAATATATATAGGATACAATATGGGCCTAAACACATAACAGGCCTAAGCCTTATACTAATCGACTATAACTTGTCGTCGGCATTGCTGGTGCCGACGACGGGGCGTCGACATGAAGTGAAAAAAATCGTAGGGGGAGGTCCTGATTGTACTAGTGGCCCAAGCCCGCAAATGTTTAGGGTTTCACTAATGAAACCTCTATATATTGACTCAATATAAACAGGTTACATGAGTCGAAACCCTAAACTTACAAACGAGTTGGGCTTATTTATCATCTAATAGGAAATTACCAGTGTCTAGACGCCAAAAATTTATTTCTTGACTATATTATTATAGTAGATTTTAGGGATTGAGTCATCACATAGTAACTTATTTTTTCGATTTTTGTTTTGATTACTATGATTTTTTCGGCTCATGTTGTTACCCCTTAGTCTAATTAAAAAAACCTTCCTAGGCCAGATTATACGCTATTTATATTTTTCTATAGTTGGAAAAAAAAACATTTCTGACGTGGTATTTGAATAATTCCTATTTTGTAGAAGCAGCAAGAAATTTACAATGGGTGAAACTTCTGTTAGGTAATTTATTTATAATCATTATCACTTTTTGTTGATTTAAACCCTCTATTTCACTTTATATAATGAACTACATCTGTTGAATGTTGCAGCTCTCGGTGTAGGTGTTGTAATAATATTAATCTCTATAATCGTATGCTTAAAATGGAAATTTCGATGGAGAAAAAAAGGCAAAGTACAACGTCAATGTGGAAAATTTTCTAAAGAATCAAGCTTTCATGGCACCAAAAATGTACTCGTATTCACAAATCAAGAAGATGACAAACACCTTCAAAGTCAAACTAGGACAAGGTGGCTTCGGTTCTGTGTATAGAGGAGAGTTAAGCAATAAAAACCATGTGGCAGTGAAGGTTCTAAGTCAACTTAAAGGTGATGGGAAAGATTTTGTAAATGAAGTTGCGAGTGTTGGCAGGACTTGCCATGTTAATATTGTGAGTCTTGTGGGATTTTGTTTGGAGGGTCGTCAAAGAGCTTTGATAATGAATTTATGCCCAATGGATCTCTTGAGAAGTTCATATATTGCCGGGGTCCTTCAAGTAATAGCCACCTTGGGTGGGAAAAATTACACCAAATTGCCATTGGAATTGCTCGAGGCTTAGAATACCTGCATAGGGGTTGTAACATACCTATCTTGCATTTTGATATAAAACCTCATAATAATCTGTTGGATCGATATTTTTGTCCTAAGATATCCGACTTTGGGTTGGCTAAGTTATTCCCGAGAAAAGAAGCATGATATCCATTACGAGATATGAGAGGACGCCGGGTATATTGCTCCCGAACAATTTTCCGTAAGTTTTAGAGTGGTCTCTCACAAACCGATGTTTATAGTTATGGCATGATGATTCTAGAAATGGTTGGCGGGAGGAAAATATAGAGGTTGAAGTTGATAATACAAGTGAAATATATTTTCCTCATTGGATATACAAAAGGTTGAGTTACATGAAGAACAACTTGGACTACATTGGATTGGGAGCGATGAAGAAAACGAGATGGTAAGGAAGATGATTGTCGTTAATGGTGCATACAAACTAATCCTTGAGTCGCCCCAACATCACTAAGGTATTAGAAATGTTAGAAGATGACTTGGCATCAATAGAGTTCCCTCCGAAACCGTATATGTCTTCTCCATCAAGTTCTTTTGGTTCCCCATCTATGGATTGATTGTTCATGTAAGTTTGAAATGTTTTTGTCATGTAAGTTTTGTTGAACAATTTTTTGTTCTAATTGGGTAAATGATTATTATTGGGTCCTTGTTCATATAATTTAAGAATGTATAAAGTAGTTGTTTATGTACATTCGACATATGGCCCCTAAGTATGTGCATCATTGTGTATACTATATTATAATATTGTTTTACTATCATATAGGCATATAGCCGGCTGGAGGTCTATTTTCATTTGTTGGTAGGAATGGCAAGGGGCGGCCATCTCTATCCTGAACCCGATTACGAAAATCATTCTCAATACTAATAGAAATGGTTAGCACCACACTAGTTAATAAAACTGATTTGCTATAAACATGTATGATTAGGGATGAGATCAACTTACAAATTATTGCCAGTTGTGGATTGTGTCATGACAGGTCTCATTTGTCCGTTGATTAATGTTTTTTTGGAAATGCAAAAACTCACCCATCCACCGTATAATACACAACACATGTTTTAACTGAGGCTTGAACCTACAACTTCTTGGTTGATAGGTCAAAGTAATACTGCTAGTCTAAAGGCTTTTTGCGTTTTTGGCCTCCAAGAAATGACGACTCGTTGGATTAGCAATAAGATATCTTGACAGATGATGATGAGTACTTTTCTTTATTCTTACTTTGCATTAATAAAAATGATCACAAGCAAAACACACAACAAACAAATAGGGATGGCAAAAAAAACCGAACCCGACGGGGAAACCGAAACCCGAAGTTTTTAGGGCGGGGCGGGGCATGTTTATCGGATTACAAGGCGGGTTTCGGGGACTTAACACAGGGACTTTTATTGGGTTTGGTGTGAGGACGGGGCTCAACATCCCTGCCCCGCCCCCCGCCCCGAAACATATTATACATACATGTATATATATATATATCAAAGTACGATTATACATATAGTATTACGTTGGTATTTACCTAATAAAAATATAATTCTTTGATTCTTAGTATTTGTAAGATTGAAAATTGTGATCATGGAAGTTTGTTTCGTGTCATAATATTCTAAACAAGTTGATTTGCGACGCGAGTAGCTTATCATTTTTTATGTTTGATACTGTTGCTGAAAACTTATGCTTAATTTATTAATAATGGCCTATCGATTTTTTAAGTTATTGCATAACATTAAATTGTTTATAGTATAAAAAAAATAATAAACGGGGAGAGACAAGGGTTTAGTGTAGGATCACATCCAAAAAAGACAATCCGATAAGATCCTCAATGGGGTACGGGCTGGTTTGAAGGAGCATCTCGCCCCAATTGGACGCCCCGATAAGATTTCTAGTGGAGATTGAGGCGGGTTTGGCCTACATGTTAACTATCCTATCATTTCTAGTAGTATTGGCCTTCAAGAACCCTTAAACAGATCTTTCTTTCGCATAAGCAGATGTATTTGATTCGATGTGCCTTTTGAGTGGTAGTTTTTTCATTCTAAAGGAAGGCAAGGAATAAGGATGATAATAAATAAATTATGGAGAAGGACCAGGAGGATTTAACAACCAAGTCTTAATTACTCCAATAATGATAATTTTATATTAAAAAAATAATAATTGAAAAAAAAATTAAAAAAGAAAAAAAATAATAATTGTGTTTGGCATATAGGAGTTTCAGTCAACTTCTTTAGAAGACTTCAATTGTTATACATAAATTTTTTTATGTCAACGGCTGGGGTTTCTAATTATGTGTTTGGCATACCCCTTAGGTTATGCACAGTGGCTCGGTTGCTTTGCTCGGTCGAGCTAGGTCAACCGAGGTCGACACCATTGTGGAAGGTTGGTCATGATCGGTCGAGCATCAAGAAACACACAACCTAGTTCGGCTTGACAACCGAATGTAAAACACACAAAACACCTTTTTCTCACTATTATCTCTTTTTATTTAAAAAAAACAAAAAAAAAAACTTTACCACTTTTACAACATTATAAATACCAACCCCAAACACATTTTTAAACACACATTTTCAAACACAATTCTCTCAACATAAAATTTTTATGGCTTGTCGTCTCCCCCATTCCGTCGAACAAATGCAAACGTATGTTAAAAAACAATGCGAAAAAGACGATGCGGCTCGACAAAACGCTATTATCGGAGTTATCAAGCAGTTTGATCTCGCAAAGGTAGAGAAGCAACGTTTGAAAGAACAATACGCGATTTGTAACGACATTTCACCTAAAAGAAAAGCTGTGATTGACAATTTTTTTATGGATGAAGCCCGCAAAGAAGACAACATTGCTGACACGTTGTGGGGGTGTGTTCAACATATACAGAACAACATCAGCACCAAAATCACTTGGAGCTATAGGTAGAACACAACTATTGGTGTGGGTGCATCAAGTTCGTCTGCTAGACCTAAATTTGTTGAGCAACCTCAGCTGACTCGAATTGGGCTAAGTTATGCAGACGAGGATGATGAGAAAGCCAGGAAGGCGGAAGAAGAACGTTTGACTTACATCGAGGAATTTGTTGGTTATCGGTGAGCATTCAGATTATGATATGTTTATGTTTTCGTATCGTAGTATATTTAAAAATATTTTAATTAAAAAAATAGACAAAAAATAATAATAAAAAAATTAACTAGGTCACCATTGTGACAACTAGGTCGTCGAAGAGAGAAAACTGATGTGACACAGGTGACCCAGATCACCACTGTGCATAGCCATATAGTGGTTGGACTTTGAGGTGTGTATAATGGGGGGATAATAATGGGACACGTGGAACTTTGAATCGGTGTCATTTTGGAATTTAAAATGGGTTAAGGATGAATGGAGGAGAAGAGTGGACTTACTCAAAAGTCTTGATGGTGTTAGTCAATGTGGAAAAAATTAAACAAGTGATCAGAATTTCTATGTTTAGCATAGAAGATGGGGCAAGTTGTTTGTGAAATCCTGTTAAATGCTGGTCGCTAATAATAAATAAAGTCCCATCGTTTAGCCCAACTGTACCAAAGACTTCCTGCCATAACAGGTAGAATATATGCACTCATTTAAATAAGTTTATAAGAACACCTAAAAAACACATGCAATATAGATAGGTTATTCTCTAACCTGTTATGTTGGAAATTTGAGATGACCATCTTCATTTTCTCTTTTGTTGTTCTCTCTTGTCTACCTCTCATTCATTCATCCACGCCCACTTGCCCAGAATGTTTTAGTTGTCCACATATGGTTCCATTCAAGTACCCATATTACAATGGCACTGACAGACGATGTGGGTTGATCAAAGTCAACTGTTATTCAAATAATTTGGAAATTCAACTTGGAAACCAGTCATATACGATTGGCAAGATTGATTATGAATCTACCCTCAATATCTATAACAATACATTTGCAGAACTTGTGAACACTACAAGCTGTGAGGCGCTTATGAATAATTTCACTTCTCCAGAGCCTCTTTTGTATTCCTTTTCAATAGCTCCATTCATCACTCTCTTCAAATGTGAAAAAAATGTCACTTATTTTGACGAACCTAAATACAATAGCCATAACATATGCAATGATTACAATTTCTACTACCGGTATATGGTCAACAATGCAACAATTCCAAGTGATATCCCACATTCATGTCAGGTGGTACAACAATATCAATTTGACAAAGAAGGACTTGATCAGACCAAAATATTTACTCTTCTCTATTCTTACTTCTCTATTTAAATTAAATTCTATCCTCGGTGTAAGAAAAAGGGCAGCCAGTGTCATCCACATGATGGAAACTATCAGTGTTTAGACGCCAAAAACGATGGACATAATTCATGTTCACCGGAATCCTTGTGAGTCCTTTGAACTCTGGTGTTAACATTTGATAAAAACATCTAGGGTACGTTTAGTTGAGGGGAAACAGCCTTGTTTTCCACAAAATATTTTGTAGAAAACTGTTAGATATTAACTTTTCACATACACATCAAACCATAACACAAAGTAGCATATAGATGGAATTCTAGAGAGAAAGTTAGAGGTTTAGGGAACTTAGTGAGAGAAAGTGAAAGATATTATTATGAGTTCCAACTCTACCTTGGGAGGTAGAGAGTATTTATAGTCTTACACAAATCGCCACACTTTGGGGTGTGGATCGTGCATACGGTGGGTAAAGACCCGTCCGTCCTCCACGGTGTTACTTAACTAAATTACTACTTAACTTAAAAGAACTACGACTACGAGCTTTCTAACGATTACATATACTTGAGGTGACCGACTCTTTAATACTGGGAATTTCTAATTCCTAACAATCTCCCCCTAAGGGAGGTCACCTCAAACATGTACCAAAATTACATAGAATACAAATAGATATTACATTAAACATAGTTCGTGCATTCTTGATGTAGTCCTTTGCTTCAAAGCTCGTAGTCATTGATTCTTCACATTGCATGTTTGGTTATTCCAAGTGGAGGTCTTTTACTGATCCACGTGATAATAATTCTGAGCCATCATTTGAAATCATCAGCTATCAAAAATCTCTGAGACATCCATTGTGGTGTTGTGACTTTAGGACCGACATGCTCACATTCGGATCATGATATCTTCTCATCGAGTGGCGGAAGCTTTAGTTGATTCATGATATTGGCGCAGCAGAGGCATTTATGGAGTGAAAATATCGAGTCATTGATGCACTAATCATGATTTCTTTTGAGATAAATGTGTTAAGTGAGCATGCGGCGTGGATTGACCGCTTCATTACGATCACCGCAAACGTCGGGCGCACCGCATACAACATGCTAGCAACAAATCGCACGAAAGTGTCTTTGATCACTTCGTTGAATTTGAGGTACACGCCCACGGTTCCCGTTGATCAAGACAAGTCCGCACGTGATCGTAGGATTCCTAAGAATCTCCTTGACGGGGTTTCGCAATGTTCTAGTCGTTCTCAAACCGAACATCTCAAAGAAGACAACACGGAGTGAGTGAACCAAATAATTTTAAGTCCACCGATTGATGAAAAGAGATTTGAAAACAATCGTGTATTGCTCAATAGAAATTGTTTTTGCAATACAACGAAGGTTTTATTGAAAATCAATTATCAATCATAAAATACCTTTTGGTTTGAAAATGAGTACACGATCGATGTGCTAAAGAAAAGAGTTTTTAAGCACAAAGACCGGTTTTCAAAGGTATCCGTCAATCCATAACTCAACCGGTTTGATTCAAGAGATTGAATCGCCCATTGTTTCTGTTCGGTTGTCACATGGTTGATCTATATGATAGATCTCACATGCCACCTACCGTGAGCTTGTTTGATGTTGGCTCGTATGATTTCCATCTTCATTGTGAATGTGTAAACACATCACTCGGATGTTCAGCAATACCACAAGGATAATGCGTGGGACTCAAGATATAATCTCTCTTCCACATTGTGTGAAACATAGAGTCTTCATTGAAAGTGTCCTAATGAGATTTATTGATGATCTCGTGGCTCTAGACTCAATTTGTGCATATTTGGATCCCGTGTCGAGACTAGGGAGAGGGTCTCCTTCTTCAATATCAACAATCTCTAAAGAGCGGTCAATAGATAATGTCGGTTCCCGTGAGAATGAAACAAGCCCTTTTAAGAGGAACTTGAGTGGTTTGGAAAGTTGAAGTGTAGTCGTCCATTGGGTCCATGACGTCTTGTCTTCAATACCGATGTTACCATCAAGAGCATATGAATTGAACCGGTTTACGCCTAAGGTTGAATAAATGGAGGGCTATTTGTTTTCACCCTTTCTCATTCAATTCTTTTAATTCTTCAACCCCGATTGCTTACGAGACTTCATAGCTAGAACCTTGTTGGGTTTATTCGATACTAGCTCGGTCTTAGTCCGCACTCTTCCCATATCTCATTTTCTCCTTTTATCATCATGCCTAAGGACTTCTACACTAACTAGTGGATTGTCCTCGGTAGATCCCTCCGGTTACGGCGGATCATGGGAACCCATACCTAACCTTATCATCCTTATATCACCGTACATAAAGTAGAGTTGGTCGGTCTATTTGGTATTGTTCATCCGCCATAGGATCCAATTGAAAACCATTTGAAAATCAATTCGGATACTTGTGATATATTATCAAAGCATTTTGTACCGAATTGTTTTTGATATTTTAGAACGAGAACTCCCCTCAACATGTGCATCAAGTATTGAAAATGTTTTGCACACGGAGGCAAGTGAAAGAATTAACTTCTTTTGATTACCATTTTCTAAAGATATCAACATCACTTCCTCAGCGGATCAAATAGGTATAGCATTTCGGAAGGATGAGGTTTCCATGAATTTGCTCCCCTCAATATGTGCCTCGAGGTTTGAAAAGAGTTTTGCACATACTAGAGGAACTTGCACATGGGATAAGCGATCACGTTTCAAATCATAGGTTTAAGATAGATGCTCCCCACAACATGTGCATTGAAAATTTGAAATCGTTTGTCACATGTGGGCGGTTAGCATGTACATCCGTTTATAACCATTTACCTAATTATCGGTTTAAATCTAATTTAAATCACACATTCTCCCCGATCACAATTATCAAATCATTTGAGATTTGTGATCTCGTATAGATTTAAATTGATTTTGAAAGCTTTTAAGGAGAATTGTGACATGATTGTGAAAGCGTTTGAACCGATAAGGATCGGATTTTAAGACTTTAAACTCCATTTATAAAACATGCATGTATATCTTTTGAAAACAATTTAATGCCAAATAACTTTTAATTTAATTGAAATCATTCTCCCCTCAATCAATGACGTGGGTTGTTGATTGAGAGATAGAGATTTTGACAAATAAGTCACGATGATTATCAAAATAGAGATTGGGTTATTTTTCAAAGCATTTAGTTTTCAAAGAGATAGGAATTTATAGAATCGAGCATAGGATTTGAAAACATGGTAAAACATGGCTCGTTCTTTCTTTAAAAGCGGGTTATTGCACGAAATGACAATAAACCATTTCTCTTTCTCCCAAAAATATATATATATATTTTTTTATATAAAATATTCGAACAACATCTAAAGTCCCGTGTCATTCTTTGAATGACAGCACAAAGACCGTAGATATAATCGAACCGAAAGAAACATGACAAAAAAGACAATAATTTTTGAAGATTTTTCGATTTTTTTTTTTTTTCAAATTTTTTATGGATTTTTTTTTAAAGTTTTATATTTTTCTATTTGATTTTTGAAGGTTTTATAATTTTGTATTTTGTTTTCAAATAAATATATACATGAGATGGATGAAGATAGACCTTTACTCCTCGTCTTCCTCACGAAGGCGTTTGAGAGTTTCGTTGAAGGCTTTTCAAACCAAGGCGTGGAAGAATAAACTCAAAACGTTCTCTTGGAAGAGCTTTGGTGAAGATGTCCGCTAAGCGATATTCGAGACCTCACAAAATATAGTTCCACCACACCTTTTTCCACTTGTTCCCCGATGAAATGATGTCGAATGTCGATATGCTTTGCTCTTGAGTGTTGAGCGTTGTTGCATGAGAGAGCAATAGCACTTTATTATCACACGATGCAGGAGGATTTTGTTGAATTCAAAGCCATAGTCAAATAATTGAGATCTCATCCATAGGATTTGAGCACAACAAGATGACATGGCTATGTACTCACCTCTGTAGAGGAAATAGAAGTACTCATTTGCTTCTTTGAAGACCACTCACAAGCTTATCACCCAAAATCGAGCACCTCAGCACGTGCTTGACGTGTAACTTGACAACTGCATGATCGGCATCCAGATAGGCCGTTAGTGACATACCGGTGTCCTTCGGTACCATACCACTTTGTAAGAGTTTGATCTTTATAGAAATACTCCCTCCACACATGCTTAAGAGTTTTGATGAATTTTGCATGGTGAGGAAAGAGCGCACTTTTGAATTGATCGACTCAAGATAGACAATTCCTTGCGAGACACGATTCGTTGCATAGTTAAAGAGATACATTGTCGACTTTTAGGTGACAACTAGCTCTAATAACTACCTTGAAGATGTGGACAACCCAAAGGTTGTCAAACCCGTCAAAGTTCATGTCTATCGAGTTTCTCGAAGGTACGATCTACTCGGATAAGTCTTGGAAGACAAATCTTTTCGATGTATATTTGCTCGATTTCGTCAATTCATGGGTTGAAGTCTTTTCACACGAGAATTCAATAGAAATTCACAACATATTTCTTATCACATAAGTTTTCTCCCCCTCAAAAATGGCATATAAATGTTATTTTTGACGAACTGTTTGAGAATAAATATGACCATTTTGAGTTTTATGGGAAGATGATCACTGTGAAAAATTTGTGAACAAAGTTTTAAATCAAATACTCCCCCTCAAAAAGTGATATAAACTGTTGAGGTTTTGAAAATCATAAGGGGAAGTACTTGTTCTTTTGAGCAAAAACTTTGAAAAAAGTGAAAGGTTTGATAAGTTTTACTCAAAAGTAAGAAGCGTTCGCTCCTTTTATAAGGATTGCAGCACTGAAACGTACCACAGGGTCCTTTCATTGCAAGAACAGGTTGTACACTGTTATGTGTGCACAAGCCATCGTCATAAATAATCACACATCCAAATAAATAGAGAAATTGAAACAGTTTAAGGGGTACCAAGAATTTCAGGTAGGTCAGCAAGAACTCCAGGAATGCGAACTGGGCGTTGATATCCTGTGAGATTAATGCGAGGACGACCACCTACGAAGCTTTCTAATGTTCTGAACTGGTCCCTTCGAAACAACCTTTCATCAATGTGCTTGATGATTCTCTTTACCTCCCGTCTTTCCTGTGAATCCCATCTCTTTTGTGACCCAATGCCTTGTTGAATCGCCTTTAACCGATATGCTAGCCCATCCCTGACATGCTTCAAAGTTGAATCACCAAACTTATGAAGCTCCGTACACGCCATCAAGAAGTTGCGGTGTAGTTCACTGCGGTAGACTACTCCCAATGGTTTGCTGATGAGAGTGAATTAAGGAAGATGGTTGATGTCAGGAAGTTCTAGCTGCGGTCAGGTGAAGTTGACACGAGTCTGATACGAGCAAGTTGTAAATCTTCTACACGTTCCTGGATCACTATGCTTCTGATGAATATGAGCAAGGACTTGATATATTCACATTGAATTTCAGTCGAGAATTGTCTCATTCTTCCCTGTACCTTGGCAAGATACAGATCTTCAATGTCGTTGAGAGACAAATTCTGAAAGTCCGCTTCACATAATGCATAGTCCCTTTCGTCTTGTCTTTTCACCACAATATTCTTGAGGAAGGTATAATCCCATTTAGATGAAAGAGCTACATGCTTAACAGCAACGATCCCTTGTGTGCTATACACTTCATGTTGAGACCTTCAAACCTGGCAGCTTCTGTAGTAGATTTGACGGCGTTCCGGCCAATGGTGAATCCCGTACATTGCATCGATGTCATACTCTTCCACTCGGTTGTTGAACATGTGGGTAGCCTTTTCCTCGATGGCTATGCAGTTAGAGAAGATTATGTTGAACATGTGGTGAATCCCGTACATTGCATCTGAGAAGATTATGGGATCAGTTGGATTGATGTTTACATGCATAGGTGTTGATCTCATAGTTTGCTTGGCCAAATTCAATAGATTTGGATAGAGTTGTTCGGTAAACATCTCCTTTGTCACTCTAGGAACGATGTCAAGAAGGTACTTGTGAGTGTAACCTTTGATCATTTCGTTCATTTTCCCTTGAAGATCACCTTTCATGAGCTTCTAGACGTATTCCCTTTCAACTTGCATCTTGTCATTCTCGTCATGAAGGTCTTGAACACGTCGTGAGAAAGTTCGACTTTGTAAAGCACCTCTTTCTTCCTTACCGCTGATGACTTTAACGATTCGAGTCTTAGCTTCAGAGATCTAAGAGGCTGTTGGCTTCTTCACTGATTTGGATGTGGATCTGGTTGATCATTTGGATGATGGTGGTGAAGAGTGAGAGGATGAATCTGATGATGAAGAGTCATGAGGAGGTTCATGGTCCTTAGGATGTTCAGAAGTTTTCTCCTTGGAACGAGTTGGACTGTTGAGAAGACAATCATCATAGTTCACTTCGTAATCTTGTCCAGTTTTAGCTTTTTCTTCAGCCTGAATCCTAGCATCTTCATCTGCTTTAGCTTGAGCTGTGGCCTCTTTATCAACTTTAGCTTGAGCTGCAGCTTCTTTATCGCCTTTTTCCTTCTCGACTTTTCGGTTTACGGTTCTTCAATGTCATATTCAATAGAATCCTCCTGTTGCTTTTTGTTGCTCAAGAGTGGTGGCACCGGTTCCTTATTGGGTTGATTAACCGCATCGTGAATTGGTGTAGATTGAACATCACCACTTGACCTCCGGGCCACCCATTTGATCCGTTGCAAACTCTTTTGCAGCGTGTTGGAAATCTAGCAATTTGAACTTCCTCCTGTAATCAGTATCCAGAGGCTCTTCATCAGAGCTTTCTTCTTCGTGCTCAATCACTGGAGTCTTTCCTTTATCACCTTTGGGACTTGATGGCTTTGTGCCTGTCTGAGTGTCATCTTTGACTGTTTCAGAATAAGTTACTTCTTCTTCTGATTTAGTTTCCTTAGAGCTTTCATCCTTTAGCTTTCGTTGCGGTTTAGGCTTGGGAATAGGAATGGCTTCCTTAGAGGGAACTTTCCTTTTGAGTCCAGGTTTCCTCTTAGGAAACTTTATTTGACTCTCAGTGGTTGCAACACTTCCTGCACTTCCTCTTCTGGTTTTCCTGGTAGGTGTACCAGAAGGCTTGTCATCGAGAAAACCAACTTTGCTTTCTTCAATCGCTACCAAATACCTTTTGTATGTGTAGAGCTTTTGATTTCATCAGATGAAGGTGATCCGGCAACACTGACACCCTGTTTCTTTGTTGTTGATTCCTTGAATCTGCAGTTAGAGTAGGTTCGATTAACATGTCGTGATTGTTGGGGTCATTGAGTCTCTTGGGGATATCGTGATTAAGCCCAAGTGCTCTTTGGATCAACAGTTTGTATATCGATATAAGGAATCTTTGAGCCAAGCTTTTGAGGAATGACATCATGTCGTCCCATGTCGAGCTTCAATTTCGTTGTGCTTCATGTTGATCAAAGCCCAAAGATTTGCGTTCCATGAGCTTGGGATGCTCATAGCCACCGCCACGATTGAAACCGGTTTGGTGATGATGATGTAGAGAGTTCTCCGTGGTTGAGGAATATTCTTAAGATCCACGTTTGAATGCTTAGTGATTACTCTTGTAGCTTCATCATAACCAATGTCGATCATGAATTGGAGAATAGTCTCTTCGTTGGTGCAACAACGTATTTGGTTGGCTCGATGTCGGGAATGAGGAGAAACGGTCCTTAAGTCTGCGGTGTGATGGTGACTTGTTTGTGGTTGAGAGTCATTGTCACAAAGATTACGTCCTTTGATCTTTTGCATTGTATTCGAGGCGATGAATGTAGATCTCGGGAGCGATGGCGAGTTGGAGAGCATGTTCGATAAGGATGATTCTTCGAATATCCACAACAATCAAGCAAGAAGACTACGGCGGTGAGAGTTTCAAAGTCAACTCAAGGTTGTTCTTTCCAATCTTCATCGGATAGCCATTGGGAAGATATCGGCAATGGTGAGAACATTTGGTGAATCCGCATTCATTTGAGCATCCATGTCGTGATCTCGAAAGATATTTAGCCAAAAGAACCAACATATCGAAAGACATTATGTTAGTCAACGGATGGTTTTATTGTCTACTTATTGAATGTGATGAGTCAATGATTATTCTGAGTCCAAAGTCACTTGTTTGTCCAACGATCCAATGAAGTCGTGATAAGTTTCATGATTTAATTAACTTTAAGTTTTAAAGTCCATGTTATCACTTATTTTCACAACATATTAAACGTTTAAGTTTATTAGTGACATTATTGGTTTCGTGAAGTTATGATTTATTTATTTACAAGTTTACACGCGTAACAATTCATAATAAAGGTTAAACAAGGATTAGGCGTAGAAATGGCAAGCTTATGCGTAAGCAGGGAGAGATATACGCGAAGCGCAAGCTTATGCGTGGGATCGACTTATGCATAAGAAATATTACGATAGGAAAAGGGGACCTTATCGTGGAGCTTACGGCGTGGCGCATATAAAACCTTACGTAAGGCTTACTCGTGAAGAGTAGACCTTATCGCGTGGGGTCCTTGTTTACGCATATCCTTCATAGGATCGCGTAGTCCCTTATGTAGAACCTTACGCGTAACATTTACGCCGTAAGATTACTCTTACGCGATAACCTTCTACAGCGTAAGGTGATCCTTATCGTAGATTGCTAATAACCTTGATTCGAATTTCACGCGTAATAAACACGAAATAGGTTAATCATAACACCAATTATTAATACATACATTCAATATTTATCGGATCAAATATGAAAACTCATCAAGCAGTTATGCGTAAAATCCTTATCGTAAACCTAAACCCTAAGGTTTAATTTCTACGAGTAAGAGATTTAGCCATAGGAATTGCACCAAAATGATTACGGTAAGTCTAAGAAGCCTATTAAGTTGTCTTATCCAAGTTTTAACATCAAATATGTCATGAATCAAAAATACCCAAACCGTATGAACATAAACCCTAGTTTCTAATTTATGAATCATTAGTGTTTCTGGGTAATTTCTGGGTCTAAATATGATCAATTCAACTTGAAAACAACCTCATACAACAATCTTTATCACCAAAAACATTCACATATGAAAACCCTCAAACTAACGCATGAACCCTAATTCACAATATCAAGCAATTCGTATTTCTGGGCAAGTATTGATGATAAAAATGGACTCATAGTGATTAAATGAACGTTTTGACATAACCATTTTAACCAAAAACACTCAAACACGATTATGTGTTCATACGCTTAGGCGTAGAACACTAAAATCACTAAATCTCAAGCTTTAACCGTTGGATTTGTGAAAGATTCAAAACCATTGTTTAAAAACTTGTTATGGACGTAGAATCACTTACAAATTGATGATCAAGTAACCGGATTTGAAGAATGATTTATATGCGTAGGATGAGTTTGGTGAGTATAATAAATGTGAAGAGTAAATGTTAGGTGAAGTGTTTTATTAGAAAATACTTTAAACTTTTGACACTTTCAGTCCCTCCACCTCTACCATTTACATCCAAAGCCTTTAACTTCCATTTTGGTTACCAAACGAATAATGTTTTGAAAAGAAATTTGACGACACTCCCCCTCGGCTTAAGAAATAATGAAGTTTTATAAATTTCAGTCCGAGGAGTGTTAGTGAACCAGAAAAATGACCACCATTAATAAAGAAACAACCGGGATAAGATAACATGCAAGTACAAGCTTTTTAATGAAACAGTTAAGTGATTGAATTTCTCCCCCTCAACACTTGATCGAAAAAATACTGAATTTTGAAAGATTAGAGTGTTGATGGAAGAAATGTACTTGCCATGTTAAAAGAAATATAGATAGAAGAATATTTTTGTTGTTTTATCGATTTTATATTTTGTATTTTGTTTTGAAAATATTTACAAAAGAGGTTTTGGTGTTTGGTGGTTTTTAAGAATGTTTTAATAGTTCATCCAGTTCCTCTTGAGTCAAACACCGCATACCAATCCGGTTGACCAACTCATTAAACCTAGCGGGAGCTAAGGCTTTGGTGAGAAGATCCGCCAATTGGTATTCTGCACCCATAAAGTATAATTCAACAATTACACTGTTCCACGTGGTCCTTGATGAAATGATATCGAAGATCAATGTGCTTTGACTTTGAGTGTTGAACCGAGTTGCACGAGATCGCAATAGCACTCCGATTGTCGCAATACATCGGGATTACATCAAATATGTAACCATAGTCTTTGAGTTGTGTTCTCATCCAAATGACTTGAGCATAACACGCCAACATGGCTACATATTCGCTTGGTTGAGGACAACGATGTACAATCCTCGCTTCTTGATTGCCATGACACCGGTTTATCACCAAGAAATTGTAATGCTCTGAAGTACTTTTCCGTGAATCTAAGCATCTGCGTGATCGACATCGAAAATGCTATTAGTTCAAAACCGAATCCTTCGGATACGGATCCCCAAATTAATGGTTCCCTTGATGTATCGGAGGATTCTTTTAGCCTTAGAGAGGTTTCATTGGTCTTGATCGATAACGGAGCAAAGATATCTGACAAAGAAAACAATATCGGGCACTGCTAGTTGTTAGATACATGAGAGACCCAATAATACTACGGTATTTGGTAGGGTCCACCAACTTCCATGTAAATCGACGTCTAGCTTCTTGGTATGAGCCATTGGTGTGGCATAGGTGTCACAGATTTTGCATTCCAAATTTGTTTAACAGTTCAAGGGCATATTTGGGTGACTTAAGAAAATACCACGACGTGATTGATGAACTTGCATTCCTAGAAAGAATGTGAGTTCACCCATCATTGACATTTCAAAATGTTTTGTCATTAATTTAGCAAAAGCATTTGAGTATTTTAAATGTGTTGACCCAAAAATGATGTCATCCACATAAATTTGAGCGATTAAGATGTGAGCCCGTGATATTGTATGAAAAGTGTGGGATCAACCGAACCTTTGGTGAATTTATTGGCAATGAGGAAGGATGATAACTTATCGTACCACGCCCGAGGAGCTTGTTTGAGACCATCTGAGCTTTGTTTGGTTTGTAGACATGGTTCAGAATTGGGATCAACGAATCCTTCGGTTGGTGACAAAAACCGTTTCTTTAAGTTGCCTATTCAAAAGCGGTTTTGGCGTCCATCCGAAAGACCGTTATATTCATATGAGCATGAACGCTAGAAATATCCGAGCGACCTCAAGGCGAGCAACCGAGCAAATGATTCTTCAAAGTCAATACCCTATTCTCGTCTATAACCCTTAGCCACCGACGTGACTTGTTTCTAATTCGTTCCCTTGACATCCAATTTGTTCTTCCAAATCCATTTGAGACCAATGATGTAGACCCTTGTTGGTCTTTCAACCAATTCCCATACTTCAAGGCGTTTGAATTGGTTGAGTTCTTCTTGCATGGATTCAATCCGATTGTCTTTTGTCATTGCGTCTTTAATGTTTTAGGCTCAGTTGGCGGGCGGTGAGTGCATAAATGCAATGTTCACCATCGTGTGAAGACGTTGTCTCGTAACGATCGGTTGATTCGGGTTGCCAATAATATTCTCAAGAGGATGATCTTTTGTCCGGTGATGTGTAGAGGGTTGATGTTGGTATACATTGTGCGATTTCGAGGATTCAAATGGCTTGTAGATGATTCCGCAACATCGGTGCAGCGGTTTCATTAGCAAAGCGGGTTGAAGAACGATTTGGATCAAAATCTCGGTGGGGTACATCATTGAACATCATCATTTGGTTCGGCGTCGTTGGAATCAGTTTGTTCAACTGTTGTTGTGGAGTCAATGGTGGTGCTTCTTGATAGTAGTTGTTGTAGCGGTGTATCGGTATAAGAGTAGTATCGGGTTGAGCGGTGAAACATCGGATACACAGAGCATGTTCATCAATATCATCCTTTGAGCAGGAGGAGCAAATAGCCTTTCCATTTGTTGTGAGTATCTTTGAGGGCTTGGTTCGGTGATGATGGGGTTTGAGGAAGTTTAAGCGGTTGTGACGGGTTCCAAGTGTTATACTCAAAAGCCATATCGTGAGTTCATCAAAATGAGCATGAATCGTTTCCATAACTTGTTTTGTCTGACGATTCGGATCCGTAACCTTTAGAATTCTCACAATATCCAATAAAGACTCCAATGTCGACTTTGGCTTTGAGCTTTCCAAAGTCATCACGATCATTATTCGGATAGCAAAGGGATCCAAATACATAAAAGTGTTTAAGATTCGGTTTTCGGTTGTGAGAAGCTCAAATGGTGTTTTGTTGTGGCGTTTTGTAATCATAGAGCGGTTACGAGTGTAGCATGCAGTTGAGACAACTTCACCGATAAGTATGTCTGGAATTTTAGCATTGATTAACATCGTTCGGCGACTTCCACTAACGTCACGGTTTCGTCTTTCAACAACTCCGTTTTGTTACGGTGTGCGGGCAATAAATGTTTGATGCTCAATTCCCACTTTCTCATAATATTCCGAAGAGTTTGATTCACAAATTCGGTTCCTTTGTCCATTCGAATTTGTCTTACGGTGTTTTGATTTGAATTTGAATTTTCATGAGAAAGGTGATGATCATCTGTGGAGCTTGATCTTTACTTCGAAGAAAATAAACCCAAGTCCATCGTGAGTAGTCATCAACAATTACTAAGATGTACCGTTTGCCATTAATCATCTGCACGCCCATCGGGCCACACAAATCCATGTGAAGAAGATGAAGCACATGCTGAGTGCTGTGTTCCACCTTTGAATGAAAATGAGCACAAGTGCTTTTCCCTTGTTCACAAGCTGAACATAGGTGATCTTTAGAATACCAGAATCTCGGGAGACCTTCAACAAGTTTGTGTCGAGCAAGGTTGGTTATGGTTTGAAAGTTTAGATGTGAGAGGCGGCGGTGCCATAGCCAAGATTTTGTAGATGTAGCCTTTGAGAGAAGGATGATGGGAGATGAAGCAATCATGTCTTGCATGGAGATAGTGTAGAGGCCGGATGAGCGTTGGCGGACATAAGATCATTTCCTTGTAGATCACGAATGAAACAAGTTTTCTCCTGAAAGCGACTTCCAAATCTCCATCACAAAATTGACCAACAGAAAAGAGATTGTGACCGAGGCCTTCCACATAATAAACCCCGCTAATTTCGATGTTGCCATTGATGTAATCTCCGTAGCCCATGATAGGCTGAAGTGTTCATTCCGAATCGGCGGTGCCAATGAACTTTGCAATAAAGTTTGATAACATTTAAGGTTGCTCGTCATGTGTCGGGAACATCCGCTATCAACAATCTAAAGGATGATCATATCACTGCATTACACGCGAGGCGACACGGATGGAATAGAAGTAGATGTGGAACCCGAAGTGTTAGAGGGTTCAAGCGATTATAGTGACATACACACATCAATAACTTTAGGCATCCATTTGAATCCTAGTGTATTATGTATCCATTTCGCCATCTCCAACTAGTCTTAGCTTTAGTCTTAGTGAATGCACTAGGTGGTACTACATTCCTTGGAGGTGAGGCGGAGCTACAAGGACATGAATTCGTTTCTTAGAATCTAAAGAGGCGGTTTACCAAGCACGGACTTAGAAGCGATAGTGGGCCTAGAGGTATTCGAATCTTAGGATTACGTAAGCGAGACAAGATAGCCTTAGCAACACACTTATCATGACAATCGACGCATACTTTTATGACAAATAACACAAGAGGCATCGGTGAATATCAAAAGTGCTTAAAGGTTGACATTAGTTACAACACTTTTTCCATTACATTTGCTAGACGCAATATCTAAAGTGGGTGCAATCGAGTCTTATTCAAAGTCCTATGGTGTTCTTCTACTTGACATTCTTTATTTGTCTTTTCTTAGGTCGCAACTTCCTATTCTTCCTTGTATTGCTCCTAAATTTGTGAAGTGCGGACGTTTGGAAAAGAGGCAACTATTCTGTTTGATAGGGGAATCACATTAGTAACTTGTGTTTTGTCAAGAGGGTATTCGGGTTCACGTTTGCTAAATGTTACAGCGCAATTCTCTTAATGATGCTAGGCTGAACTTGTTCATACTTTCTAACATTTCCTTAACTTAAAGATAGTGTGCACAGTTCTTGATTTTCGAGCGAAGATTTCGACAAAATTCATGACTTCTTTAGTGTGTGCAAGATAATGATCAAGTTAGTTTGATGCTTCATCACAGTCTGTTTGAGTAAATCAAATATGACACCATATTCCTTTTTAACTTTTGCAAGTTCTTGTTCATATTTTGAGATTTGACATTTAAAAGACACGTTTTGATCATCCAGTTGTTCAATTTTAGGATCAGAAGATTTTGCATGCAACTGGGCGATTTTGTTTTGAAAAACAAGTTGTTGATCGTGAATATCTTTTTGACACCAATTGAGACGACGTTTTGCATTTGAAAGTTCGTTTGACAATCGTTCATTTTCAACTTTTAAAGACTCGATCTGAAGCACATTATCGGTATTCTCAACAATTTCATGAGAATCGCAGAGATATGATCGGATGCATATGCAGCAGCATTGTAATAACACAAGATTATTGATATCGGCCGAGATAACATTTTCCAAGAGTCGATCAACATCGTTTCTCAACAATTTCTTTTACGTTTCGTATTTGAAATCGATGTTTCGCTTTTTCTCGGCTGTTTTCATTAGACCAAGTTCCTTGTGAAAATCCTTTCCCAATATAGTGCACAATTTTTCAAATTTTGACATGGGGTAGAATTCTTTTCGAAGAATGTCTCTTTGTTCTCGCCAGCGGTGATTGAAAATGTTCAACTTTTATTTCAGAATGAAATTCAATCTCACGTTCCAAAAGTTTGATGTCAGATAAGAAAATGTCAAAGTATTTGATAACACGACAACTTTCGGCTTTAGTTTTTACTTTACTAAGTGAAGGTAAAGGACCATTAATTTGTGCACCATTATGTTGGGGACTAACTTCAGAAACTGGTGTGACAACCAAAGGTGTGTTAGAAGTATCTTGTTGTGTGACAAAAGTTACGGATTTCGAATAGCTAAATGGTTTGTTATAAACGACATTTTCCATTTTTGACCGACTCTCGTCATACGCATCTAATTCTTCCATGCGATTATATTCAACAACAATCATAATTGAATCATCAATTTTATGTTCGCCTTGTAAACTTGAGATTTGGTTTGAATGCTCGTTAGAAAACTTAGGTTTATAATCGGCAAGATTTGGTCCATATCCATTTGGATTTGGTTTAAAAGTAAACTTTTGAATAGTTGTGATTGACTCACCGTGTTTATAAACAACATTTGAAACTCTTTGATTTTGTTTTGTAAGTCTACAATTTCATCAAGATAGTTATCTATTTGTTTCGTGGAATCTTGTTTGTACTCGTAGAACTGTTTTTGACAAGTTAACAACTCACCTTGGCTTTTGAGTTTCAAAGTAAGGCGTTAAGTTGTTTTTATGTTTATGTTTCAGATTGTTCTATTTGAGACAACAAAGCATTCTTCGATCGGCTAGATCACGTATCCGTCGTTCTAAAGATTTTTCGTTTTGATGAGATTTAGCAAAAGCGACTTCAAAACCTTTTTCACGTTTTTCTTGATTTTTAAAAACATTGAGTTGTCGAATTAAGCAGTCATTATCCCTGGTTAACAGTGCATTTTTTTTTTAATTTCGCGCAAATTTCCAAACGAGAATTTTTGTATTTAATTAAGGTCAGACAAAAGCTCATCTTGTTCAACGTAAGGCTCAACATGATCATTATTTAGATCCTCAAATATAACCACGGAGTCAACTTGATTATCAATATTAACCATAAGGTTATCTTGATCATCAAATATAACTACGAGATCTATTTGATAATCATCGGAATGAGATGTGGAAGACTCATTTTGAACACTCTGATCCTTGTCAGATGGAAAAAGTGGCGGAGATATCAGATCATTGATGATAATTGTTTGTTCAGTACACGAGACAAGCCGTCGATGTCATACACCGGGCTGTATCACTCATGTGTAGAGCTTGCATTTGTGCCATCAACATCATGCCGCATTAGCACTGTAAGTCCTCCATATCATCATCTCGAATCAGCATCCGCCATAAAGCTCATTCCTTGTTGGAGAGTTCCACCACTTCATCCTTAAGAGCCAAGAGCATAGCCTCTTTGAAATAAGCACCGCCTCTTGTCCTCGGCTTAGGACATGCATTAGCCGATGACCCTTTTCATTACGATTATAACAACGAAGACCATTAACCCCATTCGAGCATTCCCTGTTCAACCACTTGAGCCCTTTGTTGTTGCGGAGCAGCCATGTTATTCCTTCCCATAGCATTGAACCTTGACCACCTCCCATCGACGACCATAACCACGATTTTGAACTTCAGCGCATCCATTGTTCACAACTGATTTCTTGTATTGGATGAGAGCGAATGCGATTGTTGGATTTGTTTGTGTACCGGCCGAATGCTTTGGCAATCATAACAAATCCTTGTTGTAATTCATCGAAGGCATCGGAGTCCTCATCAGCTTCACTGTAAAGAGCTTGAGCAGTGTTGTTGTTGTATGGAACCAATTGATTTTGTTGAGGTTTTTGTTGTGACGGATCATAAGGTGTGATGGTTGCAGTTGGTTGAGGAGCGGGTTGAGGAGCTTGTTGAGGAGGAATATTAGTTTGAGCCCACAAAGCAAGTTGTTGATTATCCGGAACTGACTGTGAAGCCGGGAGTCCACGGATAGCCCTTTCTTTGTCAACTTCTTTTTGGTGAGGCTTGAGATAGTCGTACAACAATCCATATGTAGCATGATGAAGGTTCTTAGCTTGACGGAGAAAAATGACAAACTTCTCCAAATACAAATACACAAGCATAACCACCGGATTCTGTTCCATCTTCCTCATAAACCGTAACATAGAATGTGTCGACACCCTCCTTGATGAAATGTATCATTCTTATATTCCAATAACCACTCAAGGCTATGAAATTATTCCATGAATCCCCAGAAAAATACCATTCGTCAGTACCACTTACACGATTCAAATAAACTTTTCTTTTCATCCTGTTGTGTTAATCAGATAAACGTAATCTTTATCATTATAATAGTTTATGTGAAAGTAGTCAGGAAGCATCTGCAAAAACAAATAGAAACAATAAATAAAAATCAAATATCAAACACACATATATATCAATTAACAAAAATAAAATACATACCAAAGTACCCAAATGGTGCCCATGATTATAATCAAACAAGAATTGTGTTGTCATTTTCCTGTAAACAAAACAAACTTTCAGTAAAACCATGAAACCAACAAGTTTTCAAAACGAAATTTCACTTAGACCTATTATTATTATTATGGAAACAGTATTTTCTCAAAAACAGGGCAAAAAAATATTTCATATATCACGTAGTATTTGATTATCAATCAAGTATTAAAACCCTAAATATGAACAAAACGATAATCACATTTACTAAATAACATTAATAACTGCATGTTAGTACAAATAAACCGTAAAAACGTTTATTAATATTTTGCGATCTCTTTGTGTTTTGTTGATAACAAATATAATGTTATCTTAAGTACAATTATAAGGATACATGTTATTTTTGTAAAGCACTTACATATAGCCATTTAATACAAAAATGTTGTAATTAATCATTTGTTGTAATAGTTTATTAGGATGGGTAAAACCCACAACCCATGGATCATATCCATAACCCATACCCATTTGACTAGATACAATGTATTCATTAGATACATTGAATCTAAAGGAATACCCATGGAACAACCCATAACCAATGACCCATAACCAAAAAACCCATGGGCAAGAGGGCGTCCACGGATCCCTAGCTTTACGCTAGCGGATCCAGTAGTGGGAAGGATCCGTGGGATCTGAGAGCAAGTGGAAGATTTTGCACGTAAATGAGAGCCATTTCTTCATTCTAATTTACCCATCTTCTTACTAAATCTCTCATATACTCTCATTCTCTTCTAACAAAGATCACTTGATCTAGAGAGTTCTTTTCTTTCTTTCTTTAGTGATTCTCATATAGGTCCTTCTAAGGCGAGATCACGAGCATTCTACAAGTCATCCAAGCAAGGGGTTCTTGATTGATTTGTTCCTCCAAGATTTACATGTGCGAAGATCTTGTATTTGATATTTCACATATTTGTTGTGTAATAGTCGTGTTGGTTTGGTCCACCGTGTTACGGACTCGGTATTTAGCTTTGTACCATGTTAGCCTTAATAGTTTTTATTAGAAGTGATGGTCATTCACATTTAAGAACTTTGTAACGTGTGTTAGATATCGTGCTAGAATAGTCAAAGGGCTCATGGATTGGGCTAAGCTAAATGGTTAGACGTTTAGTTAAGCTAGCCTTGAATAAGTTCTTGTAACCCAATCCATGTCCAAGCCCATATTCGGCCCATGGCCAAGCCTTAGGGCATCCTTTGTCTTGTACTATAAGTACCCCTCAAGTATGTCATTTGAGGGGTGTGCTTGAGTGTGTGTGTGTGTGTTTTCCTTGGAGCAATATAACATCTTATTGTTTCATCTTCTTTTCTCTACCTCTCTAAACATATACACGAATTCATATTCAAGTCACCAAATTCTATTCTTTATCTTTCATTTATACGCATAACAATTTGTGTATTACGTGGGTTTGTGTAAGACGTGTTCTTGTTGCGCTTGAAAGTGTGTGTGTGTGTGTTTTTCCTTTGAAGCAATATAACATCTTATTGTTTTCATCTTCTTTTCTCTACCTCTCTAAACATACATACGAATATACATCAAGTCACCATCTCTTTGCTTAATCTTAATCTTTCTCTACGCCTACTGTTTGTATAACGTGGGTGTTTGTGTGGTAAAGGTTGTTATTGTGATAAGGTATACGTGATAAAAGGGGATTAACAATTGGTATCAATCGCCTAACAATGGTTTAGGAGTGTTTGTGTTTGTTTTGAAGTTTTGGTAAGATACGCGTTAAGCTCACGTTTTACATCTTTGATACGCATAAAGCTTTGATTTTTTCACTCAAAAATTCAAGATTCTTGTGGTTTAAGGTTTATTTGGTGCTAACGTTTCAGTTTTTTGCAAAATGTTCGAAGCTTTACGCGTTTTGGTTAAGTTTTAAACTCGTTTTTTGTTCGTTGGTCATTTCTACTCGTAACTTTTCTAAGCACTTTGGGTGAAAAAGGTCAACATTTTTGGGTTATTCGAGTGTTTTAAGGCTATCCGTGCAAAAGAAATCATTTGAATCGTTGAAAATTTCTTACAGTAGAAGTCAAAAGTCAAAACCCTAGTTTTCTACTCATAACTTTTGGTGCGATTCTTGAGCTTAAGCGGTGACTCGATTGCTTCCTCACTTGGATAAGTTTGTGGAACACTTGACTTTTGGATATCTCTTACTTTGTGATAGTGTAAAGGATTTTTGGGCAAACCCTAATCTTACGCATAAGTTTCGACTTACGCGTAGAATACTTTATGCATAAGCATTTTCTTACGCCTAAGTTTTCCTTACGCATAAGCTAAATCTTACGCATAACTTTTTCTACTCGTAACCTTAAACCCACGCATAAGATCCTCGCCTAAGGAATCCTACGCCTAAGATCCCACGCATAAGATCCACGCATAAGCCTCGTCACTCGTAACCCGTGTTTCACGCCTAAGTTTTTGGCGGGAAAACTTGAGTAAAATTTAAATTTTTGAGGAGTCTAAGCGTTCAATTTTCTGAAATTCAAATTTTGGTTTAAGCTGTGAAAATTTTGGTCAAAATTCAAATTTTGGGCCTAAATTCAAATTTTTCGGTCAAATTTGGCGTCAAAATTGTCATAACTCAAATTTTCATACGATCTTAGAATTGATTTTTATAGTGAATTTCAAATTTTGGTGAAAATTTTTAAGAACCAAGGTTCTGAGTCGACTTTCGAAACACCTCAACCGAGCTTAATCTTCATCAACCACAACTCCTTTATCGTTGAATCGATCCTACATCAACTTTATCGGATCATACCTTCATCAATGGCAACTCGACAAGACATTCATGCGGCCGGTGCGAAAACCGACCTCCTATGTTGGCAAAAGGTGGTTATCTTCAATGGACAAGTCGAATGCTCCGCTACATCAAGACCAAACCTAATGGAAACTCATGATTCAATCCATTCGGGATGGACCCTTCCGACCTCGACAAGTTCATGTACACGGAAATGCCGATGCAACACCTCCCATCCACCATCCTCTCACCTTCAAACCGAATCGAGAATACACCAAGAGGATCGGAAACAAGTCGATCAGATGACATGGCAATACATATTGTCCAAGCGGGTTTACCAATAGACATTTTTTCTTTGTGAGCGGTTGTGAAAGCGCTTTCGATATGTGGGAGCGTGTTGAGCGACTATGTTATGGAGCGAAATTGGTAAACAAGACATGGAGAACAAGTCGCTAGCGAATGGGAGAAGTTTACATCTACACGGGAGAATCCATTGAATCCTACTATGGAAGGTTTGCACTTTGATGAATGAGCTTATCGAAACAAGTTGACACCCGAACTATCGTGCAAAATATCAAGTTCTGAACAATCTTCCGGAAGAATGGGGCGATATGTCACTATTGTTAACCAAACAAAAGACTTACATCGGTGAACTTTGACCAACTAAGCGATTTTACGAAACAAAACCAATCGAAGCGAATGAAGTCGGGAAAGAAAGATTGGAAAAGAATCATGATCCATTGGCACTTATTGCTAAGACTCGAACTACGGTGAATACACAACAACAAGCTTCATCATCTTCCAACAACAACAACTTGCGGCAATAAATTCCACAACCACAACAACAATTCTATCCGGATCAACAATACCGGGAACATGGAATCATCGATCCAGGCCCGACCGAAGCGACCTTGCAGCGAGATATTTTCTTTATTGGATAAAGCATTTAATAGTCGCATCGGTGTCAGCGGTTCCGTATCGGGGTGTCAGTTGGGTCGAGTATGTTGGAAATCAAATGGGACGAGAATGTTGGGAATAGAAGCGATGGTAATCGAATGGCAATGTTGCGACTCCGATCGTTGGGAATTATGGAAATGTGAATCGGGGTAATCAGTTAAGTGTTATAAGCTGTCAAGGAGTGGGTCACATGGCAAGAAATTGTCCTACCAAGCCGAAAAAGAAGGATTTTGCGTATCTTGAAAGCTATCTTTATTAGCACCAAAAGGCGAATCTGGAATGCGGTTGAGTCTTTGAGGAACATGAATTTTTCGCTATTATGGATGATTTGGAAGACCGAGAGGACATCAATGCAAGCTGCGTCTTCATGGCAAATCTTGAGGAGACTAAGTCACGACATCGACTCGACGCACTCTCATCTATATGACGCAAATGCGATATCTAAGGTACCAATCATTGATCCATGCTATAACAATGTCATATGTGATGTGTTTACTCATGATGAGCGGCGATTACGTGACATCGGCACTACTTATGATACATACCGGACAATCGAGTTGTAGCAATACTAACTCGAAACTCGAGATGTGGATCCTAGTGGAGGCGTGTGGCACAAAATCTGAGGCGATGAGGAAACACGTGCTTATGTTGAATCATTAATCAATCAATGTGGCATTGAAGTTGAGAAAGTTAGAGCGGTCAATCGCGAGGTTAAGGCCGCGAATAAAAATTGACCGGCGAACTTGAGAGTTACAAGGGGAACGCAAAAGCTTTTGAATTTCATACAAACAAACTTTCGAATTAGAAATTGGTTATCGAGATTACATTTTAAGAGAAAACAATTGCAACTCAAGTATGACACACTTGATGTGAATTTGAACTTGAAAATAAAATCTTTAAACAAGGAAATTTCGAACTAAATGACCAACTTTCTAAACAAAAAGCACATTTTCGATCTTGAAAAGAGAAGAAAGCAGTTGATTCTTGATTTTTCAAAAGAAGATTCTCTTCTTGATGAAATTACGGATAAAATGAAACAATCAAAAATTGGATAATTTGCTTCTTACAACGGGTCATTCCGCTAAAACAAACAAGATGCTTTCTAATCAAGCAAATCCGATTTTTCACACTGCACATAAAATGGCTCTTGGTAACAACCCTTCTTCGTTTCTCAAGAAAGCTCAGAAATCTCAGAATGTGTTGAACAATGGAAAACCTTTGCATGAACCCATAATTGTTCGTGATTCTCTTGAAACGTTGGAACTATCGAGGAGAGTAGATCAAAATGAAACAAAAGAATCCGGATCTTAAACCGATTGATTATAACAAATGGAACAAAATTAATGGAATTACTTTTGTTGATCAAAAAAAAGAACAATCAACGTTTTCCACCACACCAAGTGTTTCAAACAAAGTGTCAACACGGTTTCAAAACCGGTTGCAACTCACAGTAGTTGTAGTTTCCAAATCTCTTTCAAAAATCGAACAAATGTCTTCAAACAATCCTTTTAACACAAGTGATGCTAGAAGCATTTTAGATGACGTTAAAACTAAATTGGGTATCTTCAAGAGACATCAAGTCTAAAACCAATATTACAACTAACATCGGTTTACTTGTCATGATGGCGAAACAAAGAGTTTTTAAAACTCAAATTGAACCTCAGTTAGCGGCATCGGTCACGAGGGTAATTCATTTCGAACAAGCGTTTTGAAAGAAACAATGACTTTGTCAAGGACCATAAATCCACAGTAAAGCAAGCTAATGAAAGTGTTGAACACATCAAAGTCTTGGAAATTTTGAATGATTCTCTCTTGAAGATGTTATGACTACCGATATCATGTCCATTATCTTACAAACATATTACATTGAAGATCATGAAAGACTCGATCACGAGACCTCCATGATTATTTCTAAATATGAAAATGCTCTTGAAAACTTGATAAAGAAAACGTGTCCTATTTTAAACAACTTGATCGAAAATCGAGGAATGCAAGTATGACAAAGCTGTCGTATGAGCGTGCCTACAAGGACATGAAAGAGCAAAATGATCTTTTGAGAGCTCGGTGGGAAGTCAAAAAGGAAAGGCTGTGGATACTAAGTTTGCAAAACCATTGGTGAGGAGAACACAAATGTTCCCAAACCGGTTTTCAAACCAAAGTGTCTATTCTCACCTCCTCCAAAAGTCAATGAGAAATATGATTTGTCAAAAGCAGTCACTCCACAGTCCTTCCTATTAAAAGAGAATTATCAAAGGTTTTGAAAAAAAAAAGCGATTCTTTGAAACACCAAAAGTGATTACACCGGCATTTCTAGGACTAGTACAAGGAATGTGACCAAAATCGATTAAAGAATCATTGGTTCTAACAACATGGTCAACAATCACTATCTAGAAGAAGCTAGGAAAAGGCCTGAGACTCGAAAAGATGGAATTCTAGGTGCAACATCTAGGGTGATGAATTCTACAAGATTTCAAGGCACTACTAGTAGTAGTAAACCATTACCTAGGAACACTCTTCAAAAGACTAGGGATTGGCTTGCATCTAAGAGTAGTTGCAAAAGAAAATGCTATGCCCTTAGAAAACAACACTAGAATTCTAATTCTTTTCGAACAAGAATCAATTTCCAAAAGGCGTAGTGACAAAGTTAAAGCTTGTTTTAAACAAGAATATTGAATTTATGCATACTACATGTAAAAAATGTGTCTTTTCAGCTAATCATGATGCATGTGCCTCACTATATCTCAAGAAAGATAATTCTCGTGCCAAGGCACAATCCACTAAGACACCAAATAGAAACAAACCCGTTGACAAGATGAACATGGAAAAGAAACCTAATAGGTGGATCTCTTCAGGACGTAGTTCTTCTAAAAATGAGTCTTCCGTTGCATCTGATAAGAAAACAACTCCTAGATCTTACCTTAGGTGGATACCCAAGGGAAAAGTTTTCAACCAAGTTGGTCTTAGATGGATTCCAGGGAAAGATTTTGATACTTGCTCCAACATAGATAATAGTGAAACTCATCGGGATAAGGAAGTAGAAACCACTACAACCGTTGATAGTGATCACCCTCACCGTGAGGAATCTTGTACTTCAACAACATTGTTATTTGTGAAAACTCTTCTTCTTTGGTTGCGGTGAATCAAATATCTACGAACCCGACTCATCGAGGGTTCCAATTCGTAAAATCTTCTTCTTCATTTTCTATCTTCTATCTTTGATTTTCCATTTCTTTTATAAAACCAACAAAAGCAAAATATAAAAATATAAAATCTTTCAAAAAATACAAAAACAATAGAAAATCAAAATCCAAAATATTCTTCTACGACATGTCTCTTGTATAATCGATATTCATGCGTTTCTAGAAATGTCATTCAACAATAATACGGGCATGTACGGATGCTTGGCGAGAGTTCTTTAATGTTTTCCAAAACATGTCGTTTCTCAAAAATTTCTTAAAAATGGCTTTCGTATACTTGATGCGAAACT
Organism: Chrysanthemum lavandulifolium; assembly: GCA_022545495.1. Lineage (NCBI taxonomy): Eukaryota > Viridiplantae > Streptophyta > Magnoliopsida > Asterales > Asteraceae > Chrysanthemum > Chrysanthemum lavandulifolium. Next base: position 112,776,025 of record CM040246.1, on the reverse strand, counting down.
TGGACTTCAAAATAATGGCTTACGGACACATCGATTCGGGACCAGCTTCAAAGAAAGGAAAGTGCTTAATCAAAACAAAGGTTTTAAATATTTTTCAAGCACTATTCCTAAAAACATAATGGCTTGTAAGTATTTCCGCTTGCAACCCGATCTTTAAAGAAAGGAAAGTGCTACACAAAATCGATTTTCATAAATATCGAGCACTTATCCTAAAACAAATGAAGATAATTCTTCTTCTATATCTTCAAAAGATTTTTTTAAATCTTCATCTTGCGTACCATTGATTGAAATTTTCAAAAGATTTTACAAAATCTCTCACATTTGGTACCAAGATAACTCCTCTAAACCCTTAATTGATTCCAAATTTTACGTAAGAAAAATATGCTTTCTTTAAGGGGAGTATTAAATCAAAATTGTTCTAAAATTCATGCTAAATCGGTTTCTCTCCAAATGTTTTTGAAAAACATATCTTTTAATCATTTGTTTCAAAACATCATAGATATGCTATTTTTGAGGGGAGAAAGCGTGATTAAAATGTGATCTAAAATGTTTAATGATCGGTGTTTGAATCTCAAATGAGCTCGACTCGGTTGTAACCAATGAATTGACGAGGAATCAAAGTCGAAATGTACCATTTAGAAACTTTCTATGGACTTGACCGGGACGGGTAATAATTTCAAGCTAGTTCTCTAGTGATGTAAGCGTGTCTCGAATCGGTCTTGTTCATTTAAAGTTGATCAATTCAAAAGTCGAACTCTACCCTCTGCATGCGATTTCGGTTAAAACAATATAAGCACATGTGAAGGGGAGTGTTTCGAGAAACAAAACTCTCGAGGTGTTAACAAAATGTTTTGATAATCATAAACACTTTGAGAGATTTTCAAGAAAAATGGTTTTATGGCAACAATAGGACGGTCATGGGTTATAAGGTGTCTAAGGATAGGAAAATCCGTCCTATGATCCGCTTGAGCCGGAGGATCTACCCAAGGACATCACAAAGAGTTAGTACTAGAAGTCCTTAGGAATGATTGAAAAAGGAGTAATGTAAGAAAGGAGAAAGAAGGGTTGAAGAATTAAAAGAAAAGTAATGAAAAAGGGTGAAAAGAAATAGCCCTCCATACTCAACCTTAGGGCGAAACCGGGTTCAATTTATACACTCTTGGTTGTCACTAGATGACACTTTGGTATTGAAGACTAAGATGTCATGGACCCGGTGACGCCTTTGCACTAAACCTTCTAGCCACTCAATTCCTCTTAAAAGGATTTGTTTCATTCTCTTTGGAACCCTACATAATCTATTGACTTTCTCTTAGAGATCGTTGGTATTGAAGAAGGAGACCTCTCCTAGTCTCCATCGGAAAACCAAATATGCACTATTAAGTCTAGAGCCACGAGATTCATCAAAGATCTCATAGGAACACTTGACATTTCATCACTTGTTGATCAATAATAAGATCATCGTTGGTTCATATCGAGTCCTTCACGGATCTTAGCAATATGTCGAGAACATTTATGAGAGGTTCACATCATGATCCTCGGTGATTGAATGGAAACTCCTGCCGGGTCAACATCAAGCGACCACGGCAGTCGCCGGTAACTCCCCATGGATTACGCTTAGTGTGTCTCAAGCGGTCTACAATCGTGGGGTGATGCTTGGTGTACCTCGTGACTCATCGAGCTGTAGATGTACTTGGTATATCGCGTTATCTCACTTGTGGGACTCCGGTTCGAGAGCGGCCTCTATGAAATTAGAGGCGTGTTTTCACACTATGTTGTTAACACCCTCGAAATTCAAACTTGTAAGTGCCGGAATCCGCTTATTTCTAACTTGTTTTATGTTTTCTTCTTATGAAGCTCCGGAGCGGATTGATCGTGCAGATTCTCCACATGCTCATACCAACAACACATGATAGTTCTCATCAAAATCAAAGGCAACACAAAGTTAAAGATGATTCTTCGTCAATGTCAAAGAATCTTCAAAGTATAAAGACTCGAGAACTACGTCATTGGTATCCAAAAGACAAATAGAAGTGTGAGCATGGTGTAGAAAGGCGTGGAGACACCTAATCAACAAAGCTGACAATGGCAGACAACAACATTATCTGGTCACAAAGCATGAAGGAACAAAGAATCAAGACTATTCTATATCTACACACAAAGTTCTAGCTCGAGAAAAGTAAAGACCTAATCAAGTGGAGCATCTTTTGAATGACCACCCCTTAGGGGGAGATTGTTAGCCTTAATAGTTTTTATTAGAAGTGATGGTCATTCACATTTAAGAACTTTGTAACGTGTGTTAGATATCGTGCTAGAATAGTCAAAGGGCTCATGGATTGGGCTAAGCTAAATGGTTAGACGTTTAGTTAAGCTAGCCTTGAATAAGTTCTTGTAACCCAATCCATGTCCAAGCCCATATTCGGCCCATGGCCATGCCTTAGGGCATCCTTTGTCTTGTACTATAAATACCCCTCAAGTATGTCATTTGAGGGGTGTGCTTGAGTGTGTGTGTGTGTGTTTTCCTTGGAGCAATATAACATCTTATTGTTTCATCTTCTTTTCTCTACCTCTCTAAACATATACACGAATTCATATTCAAGTCACCAAGTTCTATTCTTTATCTTTCATTTATACGCATAACAGTTTGTGTATTACGTGGGTTTGTGTGAGACGTGTTCTTGTTGTACTTGAAAGTGTGTGTGTGTGTGTTTTTCCTTTGAAGCAATATAACATCTTATTGTTTTCATCTTCTTTTCTCTACCTCTCTAAACATACATACGAATTTTATACATCAAGTCACCATCCCTTCTTTACTTAATCTTTCTTATACGCGTATGTGTTAGTGTTTAGTATTCTACGCATAACTGTTACGTGTTTGTGTTGGGTTTGCTTGGTAAAGTGATAAGGTTGATATTCGTAATGGTCCTACATACCAGAAAAAGGTGTAAGCAACGTTGTGAAGGCTTCTCCGCCAAGTGAAGGAGTTTGTTGATGTTGGGTTTTAGGTTCCTTGTATGATGAATTACTTTAAGTGATGGAACCGCGGACAAGCTTGAAGATAACCACGGACGGAAGAAGAGTAACCAGCGATGAAGATAACATGGCTAGTAGTATTAAGTAGCTAGCGATAGTATTGTAAGCAATCGCTAGTTCTATAGAGTCGGTTAGTTTATTATATCGATAAATATGGAAAGATATTTATCTTGTAGGTTACGTATTGTATATTGTATAGGACTCCTTAACCTATAAAAGGAGGTCCTAGGCTAGGTTAGATATCGTATGTTTTATATCTAAGGTCGATACACTTCAAGGTTGCAAAACCCTAATCTTTGTAAGAGTATTCGTATTAATAAATAATATTGAGGTGTTGAATGTTAATTGTTCTTCTTAAGATTAAGTGTTAAATTCCGCGTGATACTTAATAAGTTCTTTGTTCAAGTCGGTTTCTATATTAGATCGTTTGCTCAACTGGGATCAACAAGTGGTATCGAGCTTGTGATCTAGAAACCGTTATCAAGAAGAAGTCTCGTTAATTTGTACTCAAGGAAGTTAAGATGTCGAAGAAACTCATATGGTGATCGCTTCTAAGGTTCCCATGCTCAAACATGGTGAATATCAAACGGAGGATGCGAATGAGGCAATACATTCGCATGATTGATTATGCTCTATGGGATGTTGTCGAAAAAGGAGATACTCTTCCTTTGAAGGGTGATGATGGTAAGGAGATTACCATTGTTAGTGAACCTGATAAAGCTAAGAGGAAAATGGAGATCAAAGCTCATAGTCTTCTCTCCATGGGAATACCTAATGAATTTGCATTGGACTTTGATCAGTATGAGTCGGCTAAAGAACTATTGGATGCTCTTGAATTGAGGTTTGCTGGTAATGAAGCTACCAAGAAGTCAAGGATGAACATGCTTAAGCATCGTTTGAAACCTTCAATGCTCAAAGTGGAGAAAAGATTGATGGCACATACAATAGGCTTCAAAACTCATCACCAATCAAGGCGGTGGGTTACAAGTTCCTTCAAGAAGATATTAATTTGAAGTTCATAAGGAGCTTATCATCGATTGGGCTATTCATACAATTGTGTGGAGAAATAAGACGGACTTTGCTACTATGACTCTAGACAATCTCTTCAATAACTTGAAGGTTTATGAGTCCGAGAATAACTTTTCCAACTCGTCTTCTTCTAATCAAAACATTGCTTTTGTTTCCACAAATCACAAAAGCTCACAAGATGTATCCATCGCGCCTATGGTATAACCACGGCTATTGCAAACAATACCACCGTTAGTGATAATGTCGGTGATGGTGCAATTTGTGCTTTTCGTCGATTTAACTACTAGTGTTGATGTTTTGAATCAAGATCTAGATCAAATTGATCCCGATGATCTTGATGAAATTAAATCTTCAATGGCAAATGGCAATGCTAACTCTCCGAGCAAGGAAGTTTCGAGGAGGACTGGAAGACATGTTAGGTATGATGGTCAAAGGAGAGTGGATTCGACAAAAGCAAGATGGAGTGCTTTAAGCGCAAGAAGAAAGGTCATTTTGCCGTGGAATGTCGAGCTCTAAAAGACTTGAGGGTATTAAGAAAACAACGGAAGAACCTACTAGTTCTTCACTTTGGTTGCTCGGGATGGACTTGGTGATTATGATTGGGTGATCGAGTTGAAGAAGGTCCAAATGCGACTTTTACGGCTAGTGAAGCTTCAAAAGAGCATAACTTTGCTCTAATGGCCTATGCTTCATCTTACGGTTCAGATTACGAGGTATCTAATGATTCTAAAACATCTACTTGTTCCTTTAAATCATGTTTCGATATCTTAGAGTCTCAAAAGCTATCGAGAGTATGAGAAAAGAAGTAGAGATTGACTCTAGATAATTTAGGATATAGAGTTGGTTTAGAGGTGTGGAAGAGAAGCTAAAATTACGTATTAAATGTGAGTTTGAGTATGTAGAAAAGATCAATATACTAGGTGGTGAAATTGATCTTAAAAAGAGAGATTAAAATGCTTAAAGATAGACTATCGAGCGAAAGTGTAAAAGTTAAGGCCTTAGAGGAAAAAGAAAAACATATTGTTAGGGTTGCTAAATTACAATATGCTTCGATCTTGTCTGAGAAACCAATTGGCCAAAAGCGCTTAGAGATGGTCTTGGTATAGGATACAATGATATGCCACCACCCCTTTAATGAAACATGCACCACCAATTAAAGAAGCTGTCATTTAGTAGTGAGTTCGGTTTAATAAACACATTGAAGAAGTAAATAAGATGAATTACCTAAGATATGTTCGCTAAGTTATCCGGTGCTCCCATAATTGAAGATTGGGAATCGATTCGAGGATGTTAGTCTTGAATCAACTAAGTGCGAAAAGATAGAGTCATTAAGAAAGTTGATTCTAAACAAGTCAATCACTGTACCTAGATTTGGAGCTAAAGTTACCAAGAAAGTTGTAGAGTACAGAGAAATACCTAGGAACAGATGAAACAATTTAAACCTAGGGAAATCAAAGAAGCTTAAATGGTCTAATTTCTACGAGACTAGGTGATGAGTTTCAATGTGTTAACAAGGCTTGTTTTGTGTGTGGTAGTTTTGACCATTTACAGAGAAATTGTGATAAAAAAGCAGACCACAAGTTTGGAATCAATGGAGGAGGGTAAACCATAAAACTTTTCAAATAAAACACACCTCATCCTAAAGAAACATGGTTCCAAGAGCGGTCTTGATGAGGAATGGAATACAAAATCTATTGTCAACGCTACACAAAATGGATTCCAACCACGGCTAAGCAAAATGTAAACACGGCTAAGCAAGTGTCAAACCACCGATAAGCCAAATATCACCACCGATTCAAAAGAAGTTTTAAAACCTCCAAAGGTGATAAGCGACACGGTGGTTGGAAATCATTTTATCTTTGTTAAGGCCTCGACAAGTTGGCAATGGAAGCCTAAGACAAAGGTTTTACCATATGTCAACTGTGCATCAATGGACCTAACAAAATTTGAATATTTTGATGCAGATGCACCCAAGTCGATCGACTTGGGTCCAAAAGAGAACTAATCTTTGAAATCTTATGTGCGGGCAATCTTCAAACCGAGCTAAAAGATAAAGGAGTATTTGATAGTGGTTGCTCGGGCACATGACTTGGGATGGAAGCAATTTGGAAGATTTTGAAGCTTATGATGGAGGATATGTGGCATTTGGAAATGATCCAAAGGAGGAAAGATACTTGGCGGAGGAACAATCGTAGCAGGAAGCTAGACTTTGAAAAGGTCTATTTGGTACAGTGGACTAAAGTACAATTTATTGATGTTTCTCAAATGTGTGATAAGAAAAAGCGGGTACTTTTGGGAAACCGAGTGTGTGGTGTTATCTCCCGAGTTTAAGATGCACGATGAGAAGTTTATACAACTTAGGGTACCTAGGAAGGAAAATATATCTTGTTTTGATCTTAAAAATGTTCTTCCTAATAGGTCCTTATGTTTGTTTGCTAAAGCATCGTTGATGAGTCAAAATTGTGGCATAGAAGGCTAGGTCTTCTAAATTACAAAACAATCAATAAAGCGGTAAAAGGAAACTTAGTGAGAGGGTTACCTTCAAAGGTTTTGAGTGTAAGGAATTGTGTGTGGCTGTCAAAAGGAAAACAACATAGAGCCTCTTGTAAGACCAAAAGCGTAAACACCATAACACAACCATTGCTTATGCTTCATATGGACTTATTTGGACCAACCTTTGTTAGAAGCTTGAACCATAAGCGAGATTGTCTAGTTATCACCGATGATTATAGTAGATTTTCTTGGGTATACTTTTGGCTACTAAGAGTGAGACTAGTGAGATTCTTAAGAGTTTCATTACTAAGATAGAAAATCTAGTAAGTCATAAGGTCAAAGTAATCGATGTGATAATGGAACCGAGTTTAAGAATAATGTGATGAATCGGTTACTGTAGATAAAGGTATTGAAAGACAGTTTAGTGTTGCTAGAACACCACAATGTAATGGTGTAGCCGAGAGGAAAATAGAACACTAATTGAGGTCGCAAGGACTATGTTGTCGAATCTAAGTTACCAACTACCTTTTGGGCTGAAGTCGTAGGAATTGCATGTTATGTGCAAAAAGTAAGTAAGGTAGTGAAGCCTCATAACAAGACCCCTATGAACTGTTACATGGTAGGAAGCCAATGATTGCATTCCTAAAACCTTTTGGGTGTCCTGTTACCATTTTGAATACCATTGACTACCTAGGCAAGTTTTCGAGAGAAAGGCGATGATGGATACTTTTAGGCTATTCTACAAATAGTAAAGCCTTTAGAGTATACAATAGGAGGACTAGAATTGTTGAAGAGAACCTACATGTTCAATTCGGTGAAAAGACTCTAGTGTTGAGACCAAAGGACCAGATCGGTTGTTTAACATTGATATGCTAACCAAATCTATGAATTATGAGCCTATCATTGCGGGAACATCCACTAATGTCGATGCGAGTTTACTGAAGGATTTCAAGTAGATAAATCTTCAAAGGAAGCGATTCTCCAACGAGTTCTATTTGATTGAAAAGTGGAAAAGCTGCATCTGCTCCTTCCATCATTCACAAGCATGGTCCCTCTGATGATGATATACATAATTCTAGTGGCAAAGTTGATCATCATCAAGATAAAAATGAGTTGGTACAAGATAACTCAGTGTCGGTGGAAGAAATTGAAAAGAAGAAAAAGCAGTCTGCAAGCACTGCTAAGCCTACTGTAAGTGCTGATAGGCCATCTGTAAATGCTGACAAGCAATCTTCTCCCACTGATAGTTCAAGTGCAATTCCGGCTACAAGCACTGATGATAGTACTTTCTTTGGACCTTATCCAAAGCCACTATATGATGATGAGGAGTATCCACATGATCCTAATATGCCTGACTTGATTGAGATGGATACTCCTACTGATGATGAAGACTTGGATGAATTCTTCAATGCTAATTTGACTAATTTGGACACTGTTATTAATGAAAGTCCAATTACCTCTACCAGAATTCACAAAATTCATCCCAAGGAATGATTCTTGGAAATTTGAATACTCCAGTTCAAACAAGAAGCAGAGTAAAGATTTAGAACCCTTTCCCGAACATGGGTTCTTTGCAAGATCTCTTCACAAAAGAAACAAGTCATAAAGATCTGCAAAATTGCTTGTTTGCTTGTTTTCTATCTCAAAAGGAGCCCAAGAGAATAGAAGAAGCTATAACTGAAGAAGGATGGGTAGAATCAATGCAAGAGGAGCTTCTTCAGTTCAAACTTCAAGAAGTTTGGACATTGGTTGATCTTCCAAATGGGAAGAGGGCTATTGGAACTAAATGGGTATTCAGAAACAAAAGGGATGAAAGAGGAATTGTAGTGAGGAACAAGTCAAGATTAGTTGCTCAAGGATACACACAAACTGAAGGTTTGGACTATGATGAAGTATTTGCACCAGTTGCAAGGATTGAAGCTATTAGATTGTTTTTGGCTTATGCTTCATTCAAGAATTTTGTTGTGTATCGGATGGATGTTAAAAGTGCATTTTGTATGGCACTATTGATGAGGAGGTATATGTTTGTCAACCTCCCGGTTTTGAAGATCCCGATCATCCCGACAAGGTTTACTGAGGTGAGGAAGGCTATGTATGGACTGCATCAGCTCTAGGGCATGGTATGAATGCCTATCTACTTATTTGATGGACAATGGGTTTAAGAGAGGATGATTGACAAAACTTTGTTCATTAGAAAGCACAAAGATGATATTTTACTTGTTCAGGTTTATGTAGATGACATCATCTTTGGGTCTACAAACAAGGAGCTATGCAGAGATTTTGAGAAACTTATGCATGATAAGTTTCAGATGAGTTCTATGGGAGAACTCACTTTCTTTTTGGGGCTACAGGTTCAACAAAGGACTGATGGTATTTTCATTAGTCAAGACAAATATGTAGCAGATGTGTTGAAGAAATTTGGGTTTCAAGATGTAAAAAGTGCAAGTACACCTATGGAGACTCAGAAACCTATACTACCTGATGATGGAAGTCCCAAAGTTGATCTAAAGTTGTACAGATCCATGATTGGATCTTTGATGTATCTGACTGCATCTAGGCCAGACATTATGTTCTCAGTATGTGTGTGTGCAAGATTTCAAGTAACACCCAATACCTCACACATGAATGCTGTTAAGAGGATCTTTAGGTATTTGAAAGGTCATCCTAAACTGGGCCTTTGGTACTCTAAGGATTCTCCTTTTGATTTGGTGGCCTACATCGACGCGGTGACTATCTTGGAGCTAGTCCGGATAGAAGTCTACTTGGAGGATGTCGGTTCTTGGGAAGCAGATTAATTTCTTGGCGATGTAAAAGCAAACTATTGTGGCAAATTCTACAACCGAAATTTGAATATGTGGTCACGCTAGTTGTCGTGGTCAAGTTCTATGGATTCGTAATCAATTCTTTGGATTTTGGGTATAATTTTATGCATACTAAGATTTACATTGATAATAACAGTACAATTTGCATTATCAAAAATCCTGTTTTACATTCTAGAACTAAACATATTGAGATAAGACATCATTTTATTAGAGATTGTAATGAGAAAAGATTGATTCAAATGGTAAAAATCCATACTGATTTCAATGTTGCTGATCTTCTCACAAAAGCTTTTGATGTGGGGAGGTTTCAGTATCTTGTTGTTAGTATTGGAATGCTAATTCTCTAATATACTCAAATTGTTTTGTACAAGCTTGTAAAAGTATTGGACTGTTATTATGTAATCTTATGTATTGCTATCTCTTTTATATCCACTGATAGTGGTGTTTCTAACCACGGATAAGTGTTGCTTCTAACCACTGATAGAGTTGGTCTATCCACTGCTAGTTGTTCTGTGTTTTCTCTAACCATTGTGCAGGAAAATGCTAAATCATTATAGAGATGCAAGAGTAATGAAATTTCATTGTTCATTCAACAAAAGCAGTTCTGACCACGACACAATGAAACTTCAAGTCTTTGAATAAAGACTACAACTATACATGATTTTCTCCTAATATTTCTACTACTACTATCCTTGCGATATCGTTTGAATGTTGGATATGCATTTATCATATGCAAACATAGCACTAAGGATCAAAATGGAAAGGATGGATTGATGCAAACGAAGAAGTCAAGGCGATATTGGCGAGATAGATGGGTGATATGATAATCTTCTTGTGCTCCATCTTCTTACCATCATTCAAAGAACTTACTCCATCTTCCTTTTCCTTCACGGTTACGATATGTGAAGAAGTACCATGAGTTGGTATTCTAAGACCAAGAACCACCTCTGTCACGAGGAAGTGGTGGGTTTCTTGCTCGAGGTCTTGGATGGGGTTAGAAGATGAAGGTTTGGAGTTTAAAAGTCTCTTCTTAGAAGAATCATCAGAGTCTTCTGAAGAATCACTTGGATCCACAACACTATCATCTTCAGATGATGGGAGAAATGGAGATTTTCTTGGTCTTGGTTCTAGTGGAGGCAAATAGGTTAGCCATGGGTTTCCATCTTCACTTGATGATGAAGATGATGAAGAGGATGAGGAGGTGGTTAGATCAACCACTTCTGGTTTGTTCCAACTAGGGTTCCACATTTTGATTGTTGGGGATTTTGGACCGATTAGGGTTTTTATCTTTTGATTGGTTTGGGCGTTCTATGATATTTGGGTGCTTTTTATAAGTGAGGATTAGGGTTCTTCAAGTAACTAAGGGCGTGTTAGATGTGGTTGGAAAGTTAATGAGGTTCTTGGGATTGGACTTAGATATATTCTAGAAGTTGACTATGTTGACTTTTCTGTTCTATCCTCGGATAGGTTGCTTGTAACCACACGGGTATTTCTAACCACCGACAACCATAATCTGTGTCTCTGTGTTTGTTTTGTGTTGTTTTGCGAAACGAAGGATGTCTTGTGCATAAGGAGCTAGTGTGTTTGCCACTTATGTTTGTTAAAAAAAAAAAAAAAAAAAAAAAAAAAAAAAAAAAAATTGTTTTTGTGTTATTCACGATCGTTGTGTCATCCTTCTTATCTTGTGAGATACCACTCCTATTGGCATGGATTTGTTTGCTCTAATGATGTTGTGCGGTTGTGTGGAGGTTACATGATTGGATGGTGCTTCCACTACTCGATTCATGTTGTGGAAGCACGGATAGTATGAAACATCTGTTTGATACCCAGGGTTGTTTTGACACTTTGGCAAAAGTATTTATATCCCTTCCCAAACTCACGGAATCCACGGTGGAGGTATCCCTAGCCAACCGGGTCGCTATAGGGTGCATAGATGATCGAGGCTCGATGCGGTGCTATGTCTTTTATATCCAAGGATTCACCGCTCGGGCGATTAACACACTCAAGTGATGAGGATAGATTGGAACCCGATGATGAATTGACGGTTGATGATTATGTACATGACGGCTTTTTCGATGATCCACCTCTCGGACCGGATAACACAGTCGAAGTGGGAGGATATTCTTGAACGTATTAAATGAATTGACGGTTCGGTGTTCTAAAATGGAGGATAAGATTTCTAGTCTGAGGAGTTCACCGTGCTTGTGGTAAAACTATTCGAGATTAAAGAATCGGATCTTGGTTTTGGAAAGAGTGAAAAGACACGGACTTCTCTGTTTTGAAGGCTTTGAGGCGTCTCGAAAAGAAGGTGAACTCTTCTCCTACTTTGAATGTGGATGATGTATCCAAACAGGGAGGAATGATGGCATGACTTGTGGGAGGCGGAAATGTATCTCATTGGTGCTACTATGGAAGAAGATGTTGTGGTGGAGATCAAGAATTTGTAGTTTCGATAAAATTTGGAATCTTGTTGTCCTTGAAGAATTGAGGAATGTTGACATAGTACGTAACACAATCATCGATGGTATATCCGAAACCCCGGTTAGTACTTTTGTAACCACCGATGTTGTTTTGATTTGGCTATTGTTTTCTCATCTATCATACCAACGCTATCACAACTACTTCTACTATTGTTACAACTATTTCGAATTACCATCTAAGCCTAAAGAAGTAGAGAAAGAGGTCGCAAGCACATTGATTAATTTAAGCAAAACATTATCAATACCTACATCAATCATTGCACCGCTTTATCTATTAGGTCCATCGCTACTAAATCAAAAGGTAAATCAAAAGGTAAAAGTTTGGTTATTGGTGAACCTTTGAAGAAGAAAATGGTCAAATCTAATATTGGAAAAGGCAAAGAAGTAGTAATCAAGTTCAAAAATAAAGCGTAACAAGAGGCTTATGATAAAGAGTTTGCTAGAAGTTTGGAAGAGGAGGATAGAGCGACTTTGGAAAGAGAAAGAATGATGAAGAAGAAGCTAGTCGAAGATATTAGCTATATGGTATGAATCTCAAGAATATCTTAAAGCTTCGTAATTGATCAATGATGAATATACAAGACAAGAATGGGCTTTGTTCGATGATGAAGAAAAGGCTAGACTTCGGGAATGATGGCAAAGAAGGTTAGTAGAGGAAAGAAGAAAATTGTAAGAAAGAAACCTCCTTCTATTGCTCGGTTGAGGAATGTTTTGATGAGGATTATCAAGAATTTCGTATATATGTTTCGAAAATCTTAGTACTTGTTCATTTACAAGAATTTTGGAAATCTATGAGAGATGTATGAGAATTAATAATGATGATTTTACCGATGGATTCTCAAAAGGAAAAAGTGGGAAAAGATCATGATGCATGGATGGAGAGTAAACGAAAAGAAAATATGTAGTTCGTGAGACATCCGATTCTAAGAAGTTGAAAGTTGTTGTGAAGTGAATCCAATCATTTCTTATGAGTTTAATCTTTTAGATGGCGATGAAGGAGTTTGGAAAATTCAAAGACTCAATAATGATGTTTCGAGTATAATAAATTTTCTCAAATGCTTCAATATTTTGATAGAGATGATTTGATGAATTTTGGGTTCTTTACAAGAATTATTTTGGTGAAGTACATCCAGATGATTATCATGAGAGGTTGATGTATCATAATTTGAAGATTCTATTTGAGCCTACTCATGATGAACCGAATGGAAAGGACTCTACAATGGTCAAGTTACTCGTTGGTTTTATATCAAACCTGTGGAGTTCATGTTTTAACTGTTTCGGTCGATTATTCATATGCTTGTAGAAGGTGAGTATCCTAAAGCTGAATAATCATCCAAAGAATAATTACTCGATGTTGAAGTCGAGTTGTTTCAAGATGTTATTGTCCTATGATAGTCAAGCTTATGACTTCTTTGAAGAAGTATGAAAAGATACTTAAAAGTAAGTGTTTGGCTACATCCTCCACATCGATGTTTTGAGCTTAAAAGAAACTTGAGAATTCGTTGGAATTTGTCAAGTTTAGGGAGGATTGTTGGGTTTTAGGTTCCTTGTATGATGAATTACTTTAAGTGATGGAACCGCGGACAAGCTTGAAGATAACCACGGACGTAAGAAGAGTAACCACCGATGAAGATAACATGCTAGTAGTATTAAGTAATCACGATAGTATTGTAAGCACTCGCTAGTTCTATAGAGTCGGTTAGTTTATTGTATCGATAAATATGGAAAAGATATTTATCTTGTAGGTTACGTATTGTATATTGTATAGGACTCCTTAACCTATAAAAGGAGGTCCTAGGCTAGGTTAGATATACGTATGTTTTATATCTAAGGTCGATACACTTCAAGGTTGCAAAACCCTAATCTGTAAGAGTATTCGTATTAATAAATAATATTGAGGTGTTGAATGTTAATTGTTCTTCTTCTTAAGATCAAGTATTAAATTCGCGTGATACTTGATAAGTTCTTTGTTCAAGTCGGTTTCTATATTAGATCGTTTGCTCAACTGGGATCAACAGTTGACATAGTGCTTGAACTCTCGAGTAGGTGACTCAGGTAGTGGAGTAGGGCAAGGAAGGTGTCCTTGGAGCCGAACCACTATAAATCGGTTGTGTCATTTCTATCCCTTTGCTTTACTTTATTTACTTGCTTTATCATTAGATCTATACTTTCTCAACATCCATACGATCTCACATATTATCGAATCTAAAGTTTTTAAAACCAACTTAAAATCGGCAAAACTATTCAAACCCCCCCCCCCTCTTTCTAGTTTTCCACAATTGGCATCAAGAGCTAAGTTTATAAAAGTTTTAAAGTAAATCGTATTTTAAAAACTTTTCGATCACTATGGGTTCTGAAAATTACAAGGAAGGGCAATCTATGCAACGACCACCACTACTTGAAACTAATGGTTTTATATATTGGAAAATAGATTCAAACGTATGTGAAGCTAAAGATATTGATCTTTGGTACATTATTGTTGAAGGCGATTTTGAGGCTACCTCAAAAAGATGATAAAGGAAATTTAGTTAACATACCTCATGATAAACTAAATGATGAAATGAAGAAAAGCTTTCTAAAAATAGTGAAGCTAAAATGGTTTTGTATAATGCTTTACCCAAAAGGAATTCAAAGAATTTCTATGCTTAAAACCTCTAAAAAATTTGAAATTCTTTAGTTGTAACTCATCAAGGTAATCAACAAGTTAAAAATAATAAAATTGATTTATTTGTTCAACAATATGAACAATTTTCAATATCGGACGAGGAAACTATAGATCATTCATTTGCTAATTTTAATACTATTATTACATCTTTACAAGCACTTGATGAATCTTTTCTAGTCAGTAACCATGTTATGAGATATCTAAGGCACTTCCATCCAAGTGGAGATCCAAGGTGACGCAATCGAAGAGTCAAAAGATTTGACAATCCTCACCCTTGATGAACTCATAGGCAACTTAAAAGTCTACGAGCTTGTCCTTGCAAAAGACTCCAAGCCTCAAAGGTGAAAGAGAAACACAAATCTCTTGGCCTTAAAGCCAAAAAGGCTTCAAGCGATGAAGGAACTCCTCTTGAATAGTGACGACGAGGAGTACGCTATGGCGATAAGGGACTTTAAGAAGTTCTTTAGAAGGAAGGAAGATCGTCAAACAACCGTATGACGATAAGAAAGGCTTCGGAAAAGCAAAGAGGACGAGAAGCCAAAAGATGATCGTATTTGCTTTAAATGTGGGACCCAAACCACTTTATTAGTGAGTGTCCCAAATGGGATGATCAAAAGGCGTCAGTGCGGCACGTGGGGAATGGCGACGAGGAGGACGAAGAAATTTGTCTCATGGTAAATGACGAGGTATGTCACGAATACTATAGTAGCTCATCACTAGATGACGACTCATTGCATAATGAATATGACAAACTTTGCAATATTAGCTTAAAACTAATTAACAAAAACAAACTTTTAAAAAGTCAAAACCAACGTTTAGATAAAGAAGTCATAGAATTAAAAGCAAATTTGAAACTTCTAGAAAAGGGTAAAATAGCAAGTGGTGAATATGAACTTTGCGTTCAACTTCAAACACTAGTTGATCAACTAGATTCTAAAATTGCTAGAATAAGTACGAATACTTTAGATATGATATTAGGTGGTGTTAAAACCGGAAATACCCAAAAGGGTTTAGGTATTCAACAACTTGATCCATCAACTAGTGAAAACAAAGAAACACAATTTGTTAAGGCACTAGAAAAACCAGCCACTGTTGTGGCGGATCCCACTGATCCCATCGAAAGGGAACCGGCTAGTGTTAAGCCAGGGATCTGTGGGTCTGCTATAGCAAACAGTGGTAATAACATAGCTTCTTCATCTAGAACTGATTTTGTTATCGTTAATAAGAAGAAACCAACTCATTTCACCACTAGACAACCACCTCCAAAATATAACCCTACTTATGCAAGAAACAAAGCTCCATCTTTTTCTAAACCTAATCCATCTAGGAGACCTAATAATGTCTACCCGAGAAGTAACCATCAAATGGGATGGAACCCAAACATGCAAAATGGTTTTTCTTTTCAAAACCTTGTTCCATGGAATACATACTCACCTTATCCATACATGTCTAACATGAATGGAATGTTTAACACTAATGGACCCATGAACAAATGGGGACCAAACTTTGAGTTAATTGTTTTCTTAGGTGTGCTTAAAGGTCACCTAGACCCGATGAATGGGTCAAGGATAGCGGGTGCACGAGGCACATGACCGGCAATAAAGATCTATTCTCCATGTGAATCCTTCAATGGAGGTAATGTGGTGTTTGGAAATAGCAAAAGTAAAATCACCGGTAAAGGTACGATTTCTAACAAATCTCTAACCATTAACGATGTGTGTCACATAGAAAACCTAAACTTTGACCACTTAAGTATAGGACAAATATGTGATAAAAAGTGTAATGTACTTTTTACCGAAACCGGTAGTAAGATATTAAAAAAATGGCATAACCATAGGAAGAGGAATTAGGAAACATGGAGTCTATGTCATTAAAATCGTAATGAACCTAAGACAAACTATGTCTTACCTCTATGGATGATACTTGACCTTATGGCATCAAGATTGGGTCATGCCAATATGCGACTTCTTCAATCGCTATCATCCAAAGATCTGGTAAGATATCTACCTAAGTTAAAATATGAACATCACTTTTGTGATGCTTGTAATGTAGGAAAACAAGTCCATTCAAGTCATAAAGCTAAAAACATGGTGTCTACAACTAAGTGTCTAGAGTTACTACACATGGATTTATTTGTTCCATCCGCTATCCAAAGTTATGGAGGCAACTACTACACTTTGGTCATAGTGGATGATTACTCTAGGTATACATGGACAAAATTCTTAAAGAACAAAACGGAAATGTTTAATTATTTTTAAATATTAAGCAAGAAAATCCAAAGACAACTAGGAAGTCCTATAGTGTCTATTAGAACGGATCATGGTAGGGAATTCGATAATGAAGTCCAATTTGGAGCCTTTTGTGACGCTAATGGTATTACTCACAACTTCTCGGCTTCACGCACTCCACAATCGAATGGGGTAGTAGAAAGAAAGAATAGAACCCTACAAGAAATGAGTCGAACCATGCTTAATGAGCAATCCATACCTCAAAAGTTTTGGTGCAATGCCGTTGATACTTCAACGTACATACTCAATCGAGTCTTAATTAGACCAATCTTAGGTAAAACTCCATCGAGTTACTCCGAGGGCAAAAGCCTACGTTAGATCACTTTAGAGTCTTTGGTAGCAAATGTTTTATTCTTAACACTAAAGATTACCTTACAAAATTTGATCCTAAATCAACCGAAGGTATCTTTCTAGGTTACTCTCCAAATAGCAAAGCTTACGTCATATTAAACAAAGAAACAATGAAGGTAGAAGAGTCATTAAATATAAAATTTTATGAAAGTACACCCAAACCCTCTCCACCTCTCGTCGATGACGAGATTGTAGAAAGTGAAGCTATAGTAATAAAGAAAAAGATAAATGAAGAAGAAGAACCTTTAAATGATGAATTCATAAACATTAAAGAGTCCAAAGATCACCCTGTAGATAAGGTCATATGAAAGCTAAAAGAAAGAACATTAAGGTCTCAAGTTCAAAACCAAAGTAGCCTATTTTGTTTTGTTTCAACCATAGAACCTAAGAATACACAATAAGCCATAAAAGATGAAAGTTGGGTAATGGGTATGCAAGAAGAATTAAATCAATTTGTTTCTAATGATGTTTGGACACTTTTCCCTCCACCTAGTAATCAAACCATAATAGGAACCAAATGGGATTATAAAAACAAATTCGATGCAAACGGAGTAGTGTCTAGAAACAAGTCTAGACTCGTTGCCCAAGGGTATAACCAACAAGAAGGAATAGACTTTGATGAGACCTATGCCCCCGTGGCTAGATTAGAGTCTATAAGAATACTTCTTGCATATGCTTATGCTAATGATCTAAAGCTTTATCAAATGGATGTCAAAAGTGCTTTTCTAAATAGTTTTATTTATGAAGAAGTATATGTAGCTCTACCTCCGGGCTTCATCGATTTTGAAAAACCTAAACATGTGTATAAGTTAAAGAAAGTCCTTTACGGTCTTAAACAAGCTCCAAAAGCTTGGTATGATAGACTCAAGTCATTTTTAATTAAACACAACTATACCATGGGGTTAGTTGACAACACACTTTTTACTAAGAAAATAGAGTCACATATAATCATAGTTCAAATATATGTAGATGATATTATATTCGGATCCACTTGTCAAGACATGTGTGATGATTTCTCTAAAATCATGCATGATGAGTTCGAGATGAGTATGATGGGAGAACTTTGTTTCTTTCTTGGTCTACAAATCAAACAAGTAGAAGATGGTATCTTCTTTAATCAATCTAAATACATAAAAGAGATGTTAAAGAAATTCGGATTAGAAGAGTCAAAACCAATTAGGACACCATTGTCATCCGACACCAAACTCACTAAAGATGAAGATGGAGAATCCGTAGATAATACTAAATATCGTGGCATGATTGGTAGTCTTCTCTACCTCACGGCTAGTAGGCGGATATCATGTTTAGTGTTTGCTTATGTGCTAGGTTTCAAGAAGACCCTAAAACATCACACCTAGAAGCCGTAAAGAATATTTAGATATATTAAGGGTACAACACAATTAGGATTATGGTATCCTAAGGCACGGAGTAGAAACAATTGTATATGCAGATTCGACCATGCGGTGATTATGTTGATCGAAAAGTACAAGTGGGGTATGTACTTTTATGGGATGTTGTTTAACATCTTGGTTTTCAAAGAAACTAACGGCATTAGCAATATCAACAACCTAAGCCGAATACGTATCCACCGGCAAAGCATGCCAACAAGCACTATGGATGAAACAAGCGTTAGTTGACTACGACATTCATCTAAGTGACATAGCAATTCTATGTGACAAAAAAGGTGCCATAGATTTAAGCAAGAATCCGGTATTACATTCTCGCACAAAGCATATAGAGATTCGTCATCACTTCTTAAGAGACAATCTTCAAAAGGGGAACATCTCTATTGAGAAGGTAGCATCCGAAAACAACATAGCCGACGTCCTCACCAAACCGTTGAAGCGGGAACAATTCAACCTACTGCCGTCTTGGTCTTGGTCTCATGGAACAAACGTCGTAATTTACTTTTGACTCTACAAGGTATGTAAACACTAGCCTTCTTCTTTCGAGTCTAGGATCTCTATTTCACGCACAACTCACAAACAATACGGGAATTTTCAAAACCCAAGATAAGTTTTTTACTTATAACACATAGTTTTCTTATTTTCTTTCAAAATAAGTACAAGTTACAAACAAGTAATCACATACACATCCTCTTTTCAAAGAATAAAACGTTTTTATTCCACAACATAGAAACCTCTTTTCAAAATGTTTTCTAAAATGATACTTCTTCCCGTATCAATTTCACAAAAGCAATTTCTCACGTCTAGGACAAATCGCTTTTTCATTATTAATACAAAGTAAAAACCCGTTTTCATTGCATCTCATGTCTTTTGAATGCTAAAGGAAATACATAACTAATATGTATTTTCGGGTAAATTCATTTAAGCAACAATGAATTAGGAGCACTCGGGTTATCTCATATAATAGTATGCTTTTTCACTTCTAGTTTATTTTTCTCTTCTTCTTAGGAGTCGAGATAACCGCAACTCCAAATAGTTTGCATATAGGCACACACTAGGCAAAAATGTTTCCCAAAGGAAAATTTTGTGTTGCCTGAATCACCAGACCCATGGATCCCAGCCTTCATGCTGGACGGATCCCTCAAGGGAAGGATCTGTGGGATCCGTGAGACAAAAGTTGTTTTTACCATCTATTTTTTTCACTTTGGATGAAAACTCCAACATTTTTTCATTTTTTTTAGAGTATGTTCTTTAATGCTTATGTTCTCATGATCACATGCCTTAAATTCATATCTAATCATTAGATTTTAATCCACATTTTGGGTCAAGCATTCATTACAATGCATTGTTTTTCTATATATAGATCTCCCAAAATGCTTGCATATTCATCTCATCTTCACAAACAAACAACACCATGTCATCCAAAAGATCTTACAACTTAGATGAATCATCTAGTACAAACTATCATGAAATACAAACCTTTGTACTTCCACCTTCCAAAATACCACAATCAAACTCTAGGATATCCGCACGGATTAGTATCCGATCTTGTTGCTTAGCAAAACCATCTTCAAATGGCTCATCACCATCAAATAACTCACCACAAGATGCTTCCATTATAGCACTTCCCTCATCACCAACAAGTACACCAACTTCATCACCTAAAGTCACTCTTTTGGAACTCCTTAAGACTCCAACAAGATCTCAACAACCAAAGCAAAAAGAAATAGCCTTTTTGACACCTCCCACTTCTCCAAACACAATATTCAATGATCTTGAAACATCACCACCCTTAGCTCCCATTAAACTACAAGAACATCTAGGTTCTTTTCCACCACCACTTCCAAACATTCTGGACTTTGATCCATATTTTCCTATTTTTCCACCACATCTTCCGCAACTCACAAATCAAAACAAGCCGGAAAACTTCCGCACTCATTACCCACATCACTTACATTGTGAACATTGCCAATCCACTATGGAAATTGCAATAGAAGTTAGGGAAGAAATGTGATTCATACTCAACCTCATCCTTGATCGCATCAATACCATTACTCATCAAAACCTCCATCCATAACCTTATCCAAGCATGGAAGGAACCATTATTACTATTTTCTATTTTTAGTTCTTTTTCTTTTGAGTCATTTTCAAGAACAAGTCTTGTTCTTATTTTTACATGCTTGTATGTGGCATAAATACCACTACACTTTGTTGTTTTATTACAAGGCCTTGTTTACATACCTTGGCTCCCAATATAGATTCTCGTCAATCATAAGATTCCCTAAGCATGTTACTAACATTTCTCTTTGTAGGATTTTTATTTTTTCTTCACTTGACGCCCCAAACTAGGGGGAGCTGCCGTCAAGGGGGAGTAAGCGATACGTGGACTAATTTTTCCACACTTTTATTTCTTTGATGGGTTAACTTTTTGTTTCGACAAAAAGGAGAGAAGGAGTAAAACTTAGGGCTTTCAAACATACATCTATTCTTAAGTTTTACTCATCATAACATTATGTTTTGTCATCAACAAAGGGAGATTGTTAATACAAATAAACCGTAAAACGTTTATTAATATTTTGCGATCTCTTTGTGTTTTGTTGATAACAAATATAATGTTATCTTAAGTACAATTATAAGGATACATGTTATTTTTGTAAAGCACTTACATATAGCCATTTAATACAAAATGTTGTAATTAATCATTTGTTATAATAGTTTATTAGGATGGGTAAAAACCACAACCCATGGATCATATCCATAACCCATTGACCCATACCCATTTGACTAGATACAATGTATTCATTAGATACATTGAATCTAAAGGAATACCCATGGAACAACCCATAACCCATGACCCATAACCAAAAAACCCATGGGCAAAGAGGAGCGTCCCACGGATCCCTAGCTTTACGCTAGCCGGATCCGTAGTGGGAGGGATCCGTGGGATCCTGGGAACAGTGGAAGATTTTGCCTGTAAATAGAGAGCCATTTCTTCATTCTAATTTACCCTCTTCTTACTAAATCTCTCATATACTCTCATTCTCTTCTAACAAAAGATCACTTGATCTAGAGAGTTCTTCTTTCTTTCTTTCTTTAGTGATTCTCATAAAGGTCCTTCTCTAAGGCGAGATCACGAGCATTCTACAAGTCATCCAAGCAAGGGGTCCTTGGTTGATTTGTTCCTCCGCAAGATTTCTGTAGCGAAGATCTTGTATTTGATATTTCACATATTTGTTGTGTAATAGTCGTGTTGGTTTGGTCCACCGTGTTACGGACTCGGTATTTAGCTTTGTCTGGAAAAGGTGTAAGCAACGCGTTGTGAAGGGTTCTCCGCCAAGTGAAGGAGTTTGTTGACATAGTGCTTGAACTCTCGAGTAGGTAACTCGGGGAGTGGAGTAGGGCAAGGAAGGTGTCCTTGTAGCCGAACCACTATAAATCGGTTGTGTCATTTCTATCCCTTTGCTTTACTTTATTTACTTGCTTTATCATTAGATCTATACTTTCTCAACATCCATACGATCTCACATATTATCGAATCTAAAGTTTTTAAAACCAACTTAAAATCGGCAAAACTATTCAACCCCCCCCCCCTTCTAGTTTTCCACACTGCATTCAAAATGAAAACTAACAGATCAACTATGAATGACAAGAACAAATGCAAAGACAAAAAATACATGATTAAAGATGACCTATGATTCAATTGTGCAATTAGTCAAATTTTTTGTTTTGATTTATCAATAGTGATAGTAGCAATGAGTATTACTGATAGTAGCAATGAATATTGCAGAGTTTATTAGTAGACTTAATTAAAGTGACTGTGGAAGCTGTCTTTATGTCAATCAATATGCAGAAATTTATCAACAAATTCCATAAAACCCCTCAACTAAAACACATTATATACTTTGACCCTCATAAATAACAAATAATACCAAAAACCTCTAAATCAAACATTTTTGTCAATTAAAATGTATATAACATTAAAAGATATATCATAAACTAAACATTAATATAAAAGTTTGTACCAAAATCAAACATTTTTGTCAATCAAAATGTATATAACATTAAAAGATAAGTTTAATCACACAAGCTAACCACTTGTGAATGGCTAACCGTAATAAACTTAAACCGCTCGTAAACCAATGCAATGAAGATATGGAGAATATAGTGGATTCCGGTGTCGTTAAGTCCCACTGAGACCGAATGGTGTTTCAAAACTTTCAGACGATAGAATGATCACTAAGGATAGTGATCGAAGGATTTTGATTGATAACTACACTACCGATTGATTGGAATGAATTTTGGATACGTAATTGGAAAGCACAACAATCGATAAGACAAACGTAAATACGACGATTAAAAACTACGTAAACGCACAAAATAAAAAGTGAGATCTAAAAATAAAAGACCTACAAATATGAAAATGACATTTTGGAATCCTAAAAATAAAAGAAAATTATTAGAAAAGAAAATTATTTTTACAACTATTTATTTAATTATTATTAATTAAAAACTATTTCTAACTATTTAATAATACTCTAAAATAAAAGAAAATATGAAATAAGGCTAGAAAAATAAAATTATGATTTAAAAAATCTAAAATATTATAAAACTTATTTTAAAATTGAAAATATATTTTTTACACTTTTTATCTATTTATTACTAATTAATTATTATTTAAAATACACTTAAATACTAGAAAATATAAAATTAACCTGGAAAAATAAAATTTTAACTTAGAAAAATCTAGAATATTATAAAACTAATTTTAAAACTGAAAAGATATTTTTTATGCTTTTTAATTATTTATTACTAATTATTTAATACTTTTAACTATTTAAAATTCTAATAAATACTAAACAAATTAGGAAAATTATGAAACTTTTTCTAAAAATAACTTAAGGTGACAGAAAACTAAGAAAAATATAAAACTAGATTTGCTTAATAATAAGTTGAAAAGAAAAAATTAAAAGCTAATTAATATTAAATAAATGCTATCACTATATTTAAAATGATGTTTTGTGGATTTTCTTTTAAACCTACTTAACTACTTAAAATATGAAATTTTAATGAAGACAAAATTTTCAAACTTAAAAATAAGCAGTTTACAAGCTCAAAAGCTTAACAGCTTTTGCTTATGAGCTTATTTTGGTTTTAAAACTCAAACAAACTTGAAAACGGAAACAAAGGTGAAATAAGCTAAAACAAGCTACAAGCTACTAATATTAAGCTAGAATACACAGAGAACCATATTGAAAAGTCGAGAATAAGCGAGATAAGCACTTGGCTTTTTGTTTTCTAAGACAGAAATGGGACAAAGTTTGAGCTTAATGCACCCTAGTAAACAAGCTACAAAATGGAATATTAAGCTTGGGACCTCAAGATGGCTAGGTCACTTTCCAAAGAACCAAGAATCACAAGTCGAGGCCAACTAATAAGCTCGGTGGGAGCTTGTGAAAATGACTAGCTCAAGCTGCATTGTGGCACCATTTTCGCACAAGGGTCCAAAAGAAGCTAGGAAATAAGCTACTAAATAAGCTAGACAGAAATTATAAAAATACTATTATAAAGTCGAGCGGTTGTATTTTGATATCCCAAAAGCTCAAAACATAAAACTCAAAGTTAAGCCCTATATAAAATTTTCTATTTTATTCAAAACGACCAAATGGAAAATTTGACTTTTAAGAAAACCAAATCGCTTGACTAAAATGAACTTTGAATTGATCCTACCAACTGATTATGTTATGTTAAGGTGAACTAAGACTTGTTTGATTGATTTTAACAACTTATGAACAAGAAATCATAATCATGGATCATGAAAATCCAACAGTTAACTAACAAGACATGATCAAAAGTTATCTTGACTTTTTCACAAATAAGCACTGGTTTTCTTGGTTGAACTTAGATATTAGGCACTTATGTGACACAGAACAAGCACAAACAACAACACAAACAATATCTACTACAGTTTTAACAAGCAAATCCAAACACCCTTTATATAACTGTTTTGAAACTTTTCAAAGCAAAACACAGATTTATACCATGCTATGGATTACAGACCTTATATTATCCTATAATAAGACTAAAGAAACACAAAGAACAACAACATTAACAACATAAAACCAAGAAATTACACTTATGTTAATTTAACTGTCAAAATGAAATTTTACTAAATACAAATTAAAGAGAACAAGTAACTGCTTTTAATGCTTAAATATACTTAACTATAACTAATGAACATAAAGACACGAGATTCAAGCTAATGAACACTTATACAAGAAATGCAAAAGTTGAGTTAAAAGCTTACAAGAGGCTATCCATAACGAAAACACGTAACCAAGAGCAAAGACCACTCCTATAGGCTTACCACTAAGCCTCTAACCCAGGGCAATCCAATATTCACCCTGCTCCAGCTTTGATCACCATCTCCATTGATTTTTGAATTTCTCAATATTTTATTTGTATTTTTGGTATTTTTGTGTTTTTGCTTCTAAACTGATTTTTAAAGTATCTAATAGCTTTTAGAAGCTATCTAGGAGCTTAAGTGATCTTACTCAGTCCATAAAAATATCTACAAACAACATTTGAACATTTTGAGATTTTTGAACATGAAATTGCATAAACTAAAATTGATACTTGAATACTGAAATTTATTATTGAAAAGGATTTAAAGTACACTGAGAATACTTAAGAAAGTACTTGAAAGCTAAGAAATACACTGGAAACTTGAAATTAACTAAAACGACATAAGAAAACTAAATTTTACACTAGATATCTTTCTTCCTTGCTTCTCTTCCCTTCTTTATAGACTTTAGTGACTCTGTCGACATCTCTGAACATATCCCACTCATTTCCAACCATTGGATCTCTCAGAATCATCATAACCATCCATTTGGATTTTTGGCGCCAAAAGTCTCTAAGCAGGTTTGAGCCATTAAAGCTTCTTGGATGATTGTGGTAGTGGAGGGGGGTTGGTATACAAGTGGAAAGACAGGTGGAAATGGTGGATAGAGCAAATCAAGGAAACCATGGTGGTTTTGAGGAGTCACTGGTTTTGGCGGGTATTCGTGAGAGAGAGGAACAATGCCATGGTTTTGACTTATTTGACCGGTTTTATTAATAACGTGGGTAGGGTTCAAGGGTCAAGGGTCATGGGGGGTTCAAGGGTCAAGGCATTGGGTTGGGCTTGCAATTGGATTGGGCTTTGGGTTTGGTTTATTAAAAGAGGTCCTGTTTGGTATATGTTAACACAAGGACCCAAGTTGTAATTCGGCCAAACTTGAGGACTGAACTTGCCCATTTTCCAAAGATATCAAAAGGACCAAACTTGACAAACTTTGATAGTACAAGGACCACTTTTGCATAAAATTCCATTTTATAAATCCAAGGACTATTTTTGCCATTTTCAAAGTTGAAGGACCTTTTCGCCATTTGACCAAAGATTCATTCAAGGATCATTTTGACAACTTAGAATATTTCAGGGACCTTGAATGATATTTTGTTTATTTTAATATACCGTGGACTGTTTTTGACAACTTTTGAAACTTGGGGACTAAAGCGCCAATTTTGCAAACTTGATATGTTTTTCATCCGATTTTGATATTTTGCATTTAAAACACATAAAACACTTATTTGTGATATTTTCATCATTTTGATGCATTTCGAGTGTTTTCGGATGTTTTTGCATTCTAGATGGTACAAAATGATGAGTATTTAGACACTCATCAATCCCCACACTAAGATATTGCTAGTCCCTAGCAATGTTTTGAGAACTTTAATGGATTTTAAAGAACTCTTTACCAAAAGCCATCACTCGGAGTAGCCAATTGTTTCGGTTCAAGTAAGAACCTTGGTACAATGATAACCAAATGATTTTGAGCAAATCATAAGTCAGAACGGATTTGATTTGTCTTTACCGTAAGCCGCTTGCTCGGACTAGCCAACTCTTAGATAAATTATCAATATTATCTTTGGTGAGCCGATTACCAATTATGGATTTCCATCGCCTTTACCACAAGCCATAAACTTGCGGGCTAGCCAACTCTTCACTAATTAAAGATATGGTGAGTTGAATACCATACAATTTTGGGCAAATTGCAAGCCATAAACGGATTTGAGAAATCTTTACCAAGAGCCGTTTGCTCTCGGATTAGCCAATCCTTTTGTGGGTTAGACATGGCGGATCGATTACCATTTGTCGAGTAAGTGAAAACACTTACTCCAAAAAAAATTTGGCCAAAACGGGAATTGGGTGGATAATACATGATAAAATTCGTGAGAATTCCCCACACTTAGAAATGAATATTGCCCTCAATATTCAAAGTACTGCATGTTATGCCGAAACATAGAACGTAAAAGGAAATACTACGGCCATTATTTTGAAATTTTTTTTTTTTTTTTTTTTTTTTTTAGAAAACTTATATACACAATGGGCAACTCCCCACACTAGGGTGGTAGAACGGAGAAAGAAGATGAAATATGGGTGAAAACCCATATGGTGTGTGCTATTGTTTTTGATTCCCGAGTCGCTAGCTTGACTCGATCCCGCATTCATTGGTTCATGGGGAAAGTTTGTAGATCCGGACAACCATGGATGGAATGTCCTCTCCAAAGTAATGCTTTAATCGATGACCATTCACTTTAAAATTTGGACCATCGGGTTGAGATAACTCAATGGTACCATAAGGATAAACCTTAGTGATAGTAAATGGACCGCACTAACGGGACTTGAGCTTTCCCGAGAAAATCTTCAATCTTGAATTGAAAAGAAGGACTCGATCACCAACGTTGAAAACGCGGTTCTTGATTTTAGAGTCATGAATCTTCTTTGTCTTTTGTTTGTAGATCAAAGAGTTCTCGTATGCTTGATCACGGAGTTCATTTAATTCATTCATTTGAACTTTTTGTGATCACCACCGTCTCGAATATCGAAATTTGCATGTTTTAAGGCCCAGTATGCCTTGTGCTCTAGCTCAATCGGCAGATGACATGCCTTCCGTACACTAGCTTGTATGGAGTACACCCGATGGGTGTTTTATAAGTTGTACGGAAGGCCCAGAGCGCCATCCGGTTTATCCGACCAAGATGCACGATTTTCGCCATCGTCCTTTCAAGAATTCTTTTAATACCACGGTTGGAAACTTCCACCGCCCACTTGTTTGGGGTGGTATGCGAGAGAGACGGTGGGTAACACCATACTTTGCATGACACGATCAAATTGGTCATTGCAAAATGTGTACCACGATCACCGATTATAGCTCTGAGTTCCAAACCTAGCAAAAGAGATTTTCAAAATTTCACAACAACTCGGGCATCATTGGTAGGTAAAGCTTTTGCTTCAACCCATTTTGACAAATAGTCAACACCACGAGTATGTATTTGTTTCTCGAGAAGATGGAAATGGCCCCATAAAGTCAATGCCCCGGATGTCAAAGATCTCACAAACTTGAATGGCATTTTGCGGCATTTCATTTCTTTGAGAGATATTTCCGTGACGCTGACAAGCGTCACATGCTTTGACAAAATCATGGGCATCCTTATAAATCGTGGGCCAATAAAACCCGGAATCAAACACCTTTTGGCGGTGTAGTTTGACTATGATGGCCCCGTGGGTCCAAAGATGGCAAGCTTTGAGAATGTCAATAGCTTCTCGTCCATAAACACACCGTCGGATGACTTGATCCGCATGATTTTGAATAAGTAGGGTCGTCCCGTAAGTAATGTTTAACATCTTTGAAGAATTTGTTCTTTTGTTGGGTCGACATCCCTTTCACTATGAAGTTACCCGCATGGTAATTTGCGAAGTCAAGAAACCATGGGGTAGAAGAGTTTCCACTAAAAGAAACCGCATTGAGTGTCTCGAGAGGAAATGTTTCATTTATTTCCTTTTCTCGAAAACATCTTGGTGAGGGTTTTCTAGACGGGATGATGATCGCACTGTGTTCTCGCCTCCTTTTTATCACGTATAATGATATCAAATTCTTGGAGGAGGAGAATCCAACGGAGCAATCTCGGTTTTGCATCTTGTTTTGCAAAGAGATATTTGAGAGCCGAGTGATCCGTATACACCACACATTTGGTCAAGATTAAGTATGGCCGAAACTTCTCAAACGCATACACCACGGCTAATAGCTCTTTTTCGTGGTGGTGTAATGAGTTTGAGCTTCATCATAGTCTTACTTGCGTAGTGGATAGGTGAAAATGCTTAGATCTACGTTGCCCTAGGACCGCACCGATAGCAAAATCACTTGCATCGCACATGAGCTCAAAAGGCAAGTCCCGATCGGGAGCAACGAGAATGGGTGCTTGAAGAAGCTTTTTCTTTAATGTTTCAAAAGCTTCGATGCACTCAGTGAGAAGATAAAAGGAGCATCTTTTTCAAGAAGATGGGTCATAGGTCAAGCGATTTTAGAAAAATCTTGTATGAATCACGATAGAAACCGCATGACCTAAAAACTCCTAATACCTTTGACGGTAGTAGGATGAGGCAATTTAGCAATAACATCGACTTTTGCTCTATCTACCTCAATCCCATTTTTGAAATCTTATGGCCAAGGACTATGCCTTCTTTGACCATAAAGTGGCTCTTCTCCCAATTTAGACAAAGATTGGTGTCTTCACACCGTTTGAGCATTTTATCTAAATGGGAGAGACATGTTTGAAACGAATCCCCAATGACCGAGAAGTCATCCATAAACACCTCCATTGTTTCCGATCATGTCGTGGAAAATGGCCATCATACATCGTTGGAACGTGCTGTGAGCATTACATAAGCCAAAAGGCATACGCTTGTAGGCAAAAGTTCCGTATGGGCGGTGAATGTGGTCTCTCTTGATCCCGTGGATCAATGGGGATCTGAAAATAACCCGAGAAACCATCTAGGAAACAATAGTATTCGTTCCTCGCTAATCTCTCAAGCATTTGGTCCATGAAGGGTAGAGGAAAATGGTCTTTTCGGGTGGCGTCATTTAACTTACGATAGTCAATGCAAACACGCCATCCCGTTACCAATCGAGTTGGAATTAACTCGTTATCTTCATTTGTGACAACAGTTATGCCACCCTTTTAGGAACACAATGAATTGGGCTAACCCAAGGACTATCTCGAGATCGGGTAAATCAATCTCGCATCAAGAAGTTTGATAACCTCCTGCTTGATAACATCATGGATTTTGGATTTACTCTTCTCGATGTTGAATCGCTGGTTTGAAGTCATCCTCCATCAAGATTTTGTGAGTACAAAACTCGTGGTTGATACCCTTAATGTCGGAGAGTTTCCAAGCAATTGCTTGCTTGTGTGACTTCAAGACCTTTATGAGAGCATCTTTTTCATCTTTACTCAAATCTCGAGCAATAATGACGGGTAATTTATCATCCCTTCAAGGAATGCATACTCGAGATGAGGTGGTAAGTCCTTAAGTTCGACTTTGAAATTCTTCGCTTTTCTCAACCGACTTGACTTCCTTGTTATGAAGCTCGACGGGAGGAGAGGAGGAGAAGTGTCATGATTTAACAATTTCTCAAGAAGAATATCTCCTCCAGATTAATCTCATTTTGATTAATCTCATCGAATTGAATCACTAGTGTGAGGGGTTGATGATGGATCATCATTAAGCAACTTCTCAATGAGAAGTATGTCCCCTCAATGTCAATTGGAGCGTGATCAATTTCCCATGGAATGTAATCACTAGCCAAGTATGCTTCAATCTCTTCCAAGATGAAGTCGCCTCAAACGGAGTGAGAGAAGGAGTAGAATTGGCTATGATAGGTTGAGAAGATGTGGTGGGATCCCCACTCACGTAATTATGAGAATAACCAAGAACTTCGAGAGTACTCTTCGAAGCAACATCAATGATATCTATTCGGTTAACCGACTCGTAATCATAGTTTGCGGAGTACCTCAAGTTTGATCAAGGTTAAAGGTGATGACTTCATTACCAACACGTAATGTGATTTCTTGCTCAAATACATCAATGAGAGCACGCCCGTTCTCGGAATCCTCGACCAACAATGAGAGGAACCCGATGATCGCATCGAAATCAACAACCACAAAGTCACCGGAAAATGGAACTTTCCTACTTTATAAATACGCCCTCGGCAATGCCAAGAGGACGGATATTGTACGATCCGCAAGCTCGAGAGTCATGCATGTAGGAGTAAGTTCCGAAGAGAAAGTTTCTTCCATATCGAATAAGGCATCGATTGATGCTTGCACCAAGATCG
Source organism: Chrysanthemum lavandulifolium (assembly GCA_022545495.1). Lineage (NCBI taxonomy): Eukaryota > Viridiplantae > Streptophyta > Magnoliopsida > Asterales > Asteraceae > Chrysanthemum > Chrysanthemum lavandulifolium. The sequence continues at coordinate 112,745,243 of CM040246.1, read as the reverse complement.
CTAAGGCAAAGCATTCAACCATTCCCGAAATACACAAGGTAAGAGAAATTTTCCAGATCTCCAAGTTTCTCGAAGCTTCTTCAAGATAATCGCGAGAGTTCTCGTTAAGAGGAGTTTTGCCATTTCAAACAGCTTTTCCTTGTTGCTTAACATGTGTTTGAGAGTTGATGCAAACTTGGGCATCAAGATGATAGCATCCGCAAAGCTTATGTCAAAATGTAACTCTTGGAAAATTTGAAAAATTTGTCCATTTGATGACCGGCTTTTTCATGAGCTTTGCTCATTCAAACGTGATGGGTAAGGAATAGAAGATTTGGATTTCGGTTTTCAACGGAGCTACAGGAGGTTCAAAACAACCTCGGATTGGATTTGGGTTTCGGACAACTTGAGGTTGGACATTGTTGGTACCTCCGTTATTATTAGGAAGTTCCTTGTCCTTTGTAGCCTTAGGTTCACTTTCCACTACCTTCGGAGAGAAGAAGAAGAGGTAGTAGGAATAGCGGGTCCATTGTATGAAACACCACTCGGTTGTGATCGCTTTGCATCGCCCCTCGGGTTAGCGATCGTGTTGCTCGGAAGTTTTCCCGAGCCCGAGGGTTGATCATTTAAAGACTTCTTTAATTCAATGATCCGACCGACCAACAACCTGTTTGTCTCCTCTTGAGACTTCATGAATTGCTTTAAAAGCTCATCGATGTTGATACAAAGGAGGAGGTGGAGGGACATTTTGAGGTCGTATGTTCGATTATAGCCAAAATTCCTTGATTAGGATTCATATTTCACGAAATTGATTCCCTCGATTGAAAGTGTTTTGATTAAGGTTCCTTGATGTTGGAAACCTTGATTTGGTCCGGATAGAAATTACCTTGGTTTTGATAACCTTGGTTCATTCTAGGTTGATTTCGATTCGGTTTTTAGATGATTTCGTTAAAACCGGTGGTGCTCGATAAGTGTTAGCACGGTAGTTTGGTTCATTTTGAGGACGGTATTGATTACCTCCCCGATGTGAAGTACCGGCTAGAGCATTGGCTTCAAATGGACTACCATCGGTGGCAAGACAATTGTAGTATGCATGAGGGCCACCACAAGTAACACAACTCGACTTTCTTCACTTCACCATGCGATGGTGTCGTGTGAAGGTCACTTTCTTTGGTTAGCAAGAACCAAAGCTCGAACAATATCCGTGAGTTTGTCAATCTTAGCATCGGTGCTAGATGTACTCACGGAGATGAAGTAGAAGGTCCAAGATTAGATCGAGATTGATATGTCTTTGCTCGGAAAGGGCGGACCGAGACTTGTTTTCAATGATTTGCAAGGCTTCTTTGGTGGTCTTGCTCAGAAATTACCTCCGCGGAGGCATTTAAAGAGTCTTGATTAGTCCGGTTCGCACCATTGTAGAAAGTATCCATTTGCATTAACTCGGTAAAACCATGATGCGGACACTTCATGAGCAACTCTTTGTAACGATCCCATGCCTCCCGAATGATTCATCAAATCTTTGAGAGAATTTCATTATCTCATTCTTAAGACTTGTAGTTCGGGATGGAGGATAGAATTGTTAACAAACTTGGTGACTAGATCCTCCCATGTCTCAATGGAACGAGGGGTTGTTTCTCAAGCCAATTCCGGCTTGTCCTCTAGAGAAAATGGGAATGAAGAAGCTTGATGGCTTCATGTGGGACATTCTTGTATTTGATGGTAGATGCAATCTTGTTAAACCATCGAATATGTGCATGAGGATCATCCCGCCAAAACCATAGAATTGGCTTTGGGTTACCAGATTAAGCAACCCGGTTTTGAGCTCAAAGGTATCGCCCACGATGGTGGGACAACAATAGCATCTCCGTAACCCTCGATGGGTGCTTGGAGAAGCTCATTCATAGGCTTATCTTCCGCCATTACGACGGGGGTGGTGGTGGTAGACGCCTCACCACGGTGAAGGAGCGAACGCCCTCACGCTCACGAGGAATATTTGCAAGCTCGAAAGTGGACTTGTAGAACGGAAGAACGAGTGCGCATGCACTAAGTATAAAAATAAGTTTTCAAAACAAATGCGAGGCAAAACGACAAGTGAACTTAAACCAATAATCACAAATGAAATGGCTTCTTTGAAAAGGTACACCAAATCACAAGGACACAAAGGCAAGTTTTAAATCATTGTTCGGGAACTTATTATGGTCACACCCCCGTTAGTAGGTGTATTGCCTTGATTTGCGGTGGTTGATTTTATGTATTAATTAAGTACCACCGAAAAGACGAGGTATAGATTTGTGCTAAGGGTTTAAAACTTTTGGACAATATTTTTGGTATCGCCTCGTTTAACCAAATCGTATCTCTTTAAGAATCACCTTAAAAGAAACACAAGCTAGAAAACGTTACGATTGTTTTGTTGTTTTATATTTTGTTTGGTGTTGTTAACACTTTAGGAAAAGTGTTAATGAACTTTTGATTTTGATTAACTTTACAAAAAACTTTTACAAAAGGTGGTATATGTGCAAGAATGGGTCCGAAAAGGTTTAACACACGCTAAAGCCTCCCGGCGGCGCCAAAATTTGATTGATCTCCGAACCGTCAAGTTTAATCACACAAGCTAACCACTTGTGAATGGCTAACCGTAATAAACTTAAACCGCTCGTAAACCAATGCAATGAAGATCGGAGAATATAGTGGATTCCCGGTCGTTAAGTCCCACTGAGACCGAATGGTGTTTCAAAACTTTCAGATGATAGAATGATCACTAAGGATAGTGATCAAGAAGGATTTTGATTGATAACTACACTACCGATTGATTGGAATAGAATTGGATATGAATTGGAAAGCACAACAATCGATAAGACAAACGTAAATACGACGATTAAAAACTACGTAAACGCACAAAATAAAAAGTGAGATCTAAAAATAAAAGACCTACAAATATGAAAATGACATTTTGGAATCCTAAAAATAAAAGAAAATTATTAGAAAAAGAAAATTATTTTTACAACTATTTATTTAATTATTATTAATTAAAACTATTTCTAACTATTTAATAATACTCTAAAATAAAAGAAAATATGAAATAAGGCTAGAAAAATAAAATTATGATTTAGAAAAATCTAAAATATTATAAAACTTATTTTAAAATTGAAAATATATTTTTACACTTTTTATCTATTTATTACTAATTAATTATTATTTAAAATACACTTAAATACTAGAAAATATAAAATTAACTGGAAAATAAAATTTTAACTTAGAAAAATCTAGAATATTATAAAACTAATTTTAAAACCGAAAAGATATTTTTATGCTTTTTAATTATTTATTACTAATTATTTAATACTTTTAACTATTTAAAATTCTAATAAATACTAAACAATTAGGAAAATTATGAAACTTTTTCTAAAAATAACTTAAGGTGATGTAAAACTAAGAAAAATATAAAACTAGATTTGCTTAATAATAAGTGAAAAGAAAAATTTAAAAGCTAATTAATATTAAATAAATGCTATCACTATATTAAAATGATGTTTTGTGGATTTTCTTTTTGAAACCTACTTAACTACTTAAAATATGAAATTTTAATGAAGACAAAAATTTTCAAACTTAAAAATAAGCAGTTTACAAGCTCAAAAGCTTAACAGTTTTGCTTATGAGCTTATTTTGGTTTTTAAAACTCAAACAAACTTGAAAACTGGAAACAAAGGTGAAATAAGCTAAAACAAGCTACAAGCTACTAATATTAAGCTAGAATACACAGAGAACCATATTGAAAAGCTGAGAATAAGCAGATAAGCACTTGGCTTTTTGTTTTCTAAGACAGAAATGGGACAAAGTTTGAGCTTAATGCAGCCCTAGTAAACAAGCTACAAAATGGAATATTAAGCTTGGGACCTCAAGATGGCTAGGTCAGCTTTCCAAAGAACCAAGAATCACAAGCTGAGGCCAACTAATAAGCTCAGTGGGAGCTTGTGAAAATGACTAGCTCAACTGTGCACAGGGCACCATTTTCAGACAAGGGTCCAAAAGAAGCTAGGAAATAAGCTACTAAATAAGCTAGACAGAAATTATAAAAAATACTATTATAAAGTCGAGCGGTTGTATTTTGATATCCCAAAAGCTCAAAACATAAAACTCAAAGTTAAGCCCTATATAAAATTTTCTATTTTATTCAAAACCACCAAATGGAAATTTTGACTTTTAAGAAAACCAAATCGCTTGACTAAAATGAACTTTGAATTGATCCTACCAACCGATTATGTTATGTTAAGGTGAACTAAGACTTGTTTGATTGATTTTAACAACTTATGAACAAGAAATCATAATCATGGATCATGAAAATCCAACAGTTAACTAACAAGACATGATCAAAAGTTATCTTGACTTTTTCACAAATAAGCACCGGTTTTCTTGGTTGAACTTAGATATTAGGCACTTATGTGACATGAAACAAGCACAAACAACAACACAAACAATATCTACTACAGCTTTTAACAAGCAAATCCAAACACCCTTTATATAACTAATTTGAAACTTTTCAAAGCAAAACATGATTTATACCATGCTATGGATTACAGACCTTATATTATCCTATAATAAGACTAAAGAAACACAGAACAACAACATTAACAACATAAAACCAAGAAATTACACTTATGTTAATTTAACTGTCAAAATGAAATTTTACTAAATACAAATTAAAGAGAACAAGTAACTGTTTTTAATGCTTAAATATACTTAACTATAACTAATGAACATAAAGACACAGAGATTCAAGCTAATGAACACTTATACAGTAAAATGCAAAAGTTGAGTTAAAAGCTTACAAGAGGCTATCCCACTGAAAACACAGAACCAAGAGCAAAAGACCACTCCTATAGGCTTACCACTAAGCCTCTAACCCAGGGCAATCCAATATTCACCCTGCTCCAGCTTTGATCACCATCTCCATTGATTTTTGAATTTCTCAATATTTTATTTGTATTTTTGGTATTTTTGTGTTTTTGCTTCTAAACTGATTTTTAAAGTATCTAATAGCTTTTAGAAGCTATCTAGGAGCTTAAGTGATCTTACTCAGTCCATAAAAATATCTACAAACAACATTTGAACATTTTGAGATTTTTGAACATGAAATTGCATAAACTAAAATTGATACTTGAATACTGAAATTTATTATTGAAAAGGATTTAAAGTACACTGAGAATACTTAAGAAAGTACTTGAAAGCTAAGAAATACATCGGAAACTTGAAATTAACTAAAACGACATAAGAAAACTAAATTTTACACTAGATATCTTTCTTCCTTGCTTCTCTTCCTTCTTTATAGACTTTAGTGACTGTCGACATCTCTCGAACATATCCCACTCATTTCCAACCATTGGATCTCTCGTAATCATCATAACCATCCATTTGGATTTTTGGCGCCAAAAGTCTCTAAGGTGTTTGAGCCATTAAAGCTTCTTGGATGATTGTGGTAGTGGAGGGGGGTTGGTATACAAGTGGAAAGACAGGTGGAAATGGTGGATAGAGCAAATCAAGGAAACCATGGTGGTTTTGAGGAGTCACTGGTTTTGGCGGGTATTCGTGAGAGAGAGGAACAGTGCCATGGTTTTGACTTATTTGACCGGTTTTATTAATAACGTGGGTAGGGTTCAAGGGTCAAGGGTCATGGGGTTGGGCTTGCATTTGGATTGGGCTTTGGGTTTGGTTTATTAAAAGAGGTCCGGTTTGGTATATGTTAACACAAGGACCCAAGTTGTAATTCGGCCAAACTTGAGGACTGAACTTGCCCATTTTCCAAAGATATCAAAAGGACCAAACTTGACAAACTTTGATAGTACAAGGACCACTTTTGCATAAAATTCCATTTTATAAATCCAAGGACTATTTTTGCCATTTTCAAAGTTGAAGGACCTTTTTCGCCATTTGACCAAAGATTCATTCAAGGATCATTTTGACAACTTAGAATATTTCGTGGACCTTGAATGATATTTTGTTTATTTTAATATACCGTGGACTGTTTTTGACAACTTTTGAAACTTGGGGACTAAAGCGCCAATTTTGCAAACTTGATATGTTTTTCATCCGATTTTGATATTTTGCATTTAAAACACATAAAACACTTATTTGTGATATTTTCATCATTTTGATGCATTTCGAGTGTTTTCGGATGTTTTTGCATTCTAGATGGTACAAAATGATGAGTATTTAGACACTCATCAATAACACAACAAATAACAAATATACCAGATTTCTTCCTAAGTATGTATTATATCGACTTCAATAACAAATGCTGCTCCAATCATTTTCGCCACACACCACATCACCTTATAAGTAACGGAAATACAAAACATAACACAACACCATTTATGACAAGAAATCCATATTGAACTACATCAACAATAAAAACTCAATCGCCAAAGACTAAACCAACAAACACACACATAACCAAATCCAACTAAATTCCCAATTTAACAACTAAATTACATCCTTTATAAATCAATTATGATCGCGTAAACTAATTCATAATATGTTACAAACCATTAATAACTACAATGCACAACCCTACTTAATGGAACACATTCATTTAACAACTGACTTAGCAAAAACATTACTAAATTAAAAGATCATAAACTACTAAACTAACACAAATCACACTATTATCTTCACAAAATCAAAAAAACCTTATAAGACTTGCTGTATGAAAGTATTGTAAGTATGTTTACACTGGTATATACTTAATGGTCGTAATCACTAAAAGGTCTTGATAATCAAAGGATGTTAAGTATGTTTGTATTTAACATATTCTTTTATACATGATGGATTTGAGAGACACTCACATTCATATAACAACTGATTTATCAAACACATGAATAATCTAAAGGATCATAAACTATTAAACTAACAAAACAAAAAATTTAGATACAACAATAAACAAACAACAATATAGAATACAACAATTTAAATCGCAATATAATATATAACTAATAAAATTATACATAAAAACATCTTAATCTGATAAAATTACCAAATTAGGGGTTTTACAAACTAAAAAATAAAGAACACATGCAAATATACAATCTTAAAATTAACCCTAAATTGTTATAAAAAAACAATATATGAACTAACCAAAACAGTTATCATCAAGAATCAATAATATTAAAGATAATCTCAATCACTAAGGAAAAAAAAGAAGATATAATATCAGGCATTCGATTAAAAAACAAGAAAAACTAAAATCTAAAGAGGGGAAAGAAAATCGATTCAGTACCGGAAATTTGATGCTCATGATCGGAGATAAACAAGAGTTTTTGATGTTATATTGAGTATACTACTAAAGTAATTTATCAAAATAAAAAATCAATTAAGAAGTACTAAGAATAAATTAATCTATATAAAAATATAGGTAATGATTACCTATTTTACTTATACAACACTATATATACTTTAAAATGCAATTTTAACTCATATCATGTATAAAATAATACAATAAAAACAAATGCTACAACTTAAAAAATAATATATGCATTCAACAGACACCTATATTGGATGGAAAATGTTAAGTAACCAATCAAACAACACAACATCAAAACAGAGAAACAACTAACAATCCTAAAAAAATCATAACATAAACTAAAAATAACATAAAACATACGTCTGCATCAAATTAAACAATAACAAAGACTAACAATCCTAAACAAGATCATACCATAAACTAAAACTAACATAAAATTGACAACACATTAATAAACATCTAAAATATATGAACATAATTAAGTCATAGTAATAAATACACATACTAATGTCATAATCAAGAGTAATAAACATCCATCATATACCACAAGCAAAAGATTGTTAGACCCCGCATCTAAGCCATAAAGATTACAAACCAAAACACATAAACGATCATAGGAACAAAGCAGACGCCACTAATACTCCAACGCCTTAACCATCTCCACCATAACAAACAATTCTTCAAGGCGCTCCTGCATCTTAATACCATTCATCATGATTTAGTAGCTTCCAGCAAATCTTCTTTTTGGACCTTCAAGAGATGTGAAACGCACTTCAAATATCCCTCCCAAAAAAACATCTCCAGCTCTGTCACCAGCTAACCAAATCTGCGAATCCGTCCTTGAATCTCTGTCGCTCTCTTTCTAAACTCCGCCTCTGCACGCTTGGTCGTTTCAATTTCATTTGCATAAAATACAAGCATCATATCTTTTGACCTCCTAGAACCAGCAACTCTCACTAATTGATCACAAACAGGCATTGGAGTAGGCATTATTGAACCTATAAACACTAACCTTTGATTGCAAAATAAAAATTATCATTATTAACAATCCACATATACATCAAACAGAACAAAAGGGGGTTTTACAAATTAGCAACAATAACAGCATGCAATAACAAATAAATGGAGTAGGCATTTTTTAACCTGTATACACTAAACTTTGATTGCAAAATGAAAATTATCATTATTAACAATCCACACATAGATCAAACAGAGCAAAAGGGGGTTTTACAAATTAGCAACAATAACAGCATGCAATAACAAACAAATATATGTATATCAAAATACATATGCCAACAAACAAATACATTATATTTAACTTAAACATGCACACTAAAGGTTCAAAATAATAGTCGGATACTAAAAAATACTCATTTTTACTCTAATTAAAATAACAACAAGTAAACAACATCAAAGTTCATAAACTAACTCACATTGTATATTAGCAAGAAAATCGAATAGATTCTTGGAGAAGATGAACAGTTGGTGATCCAAGATGACCTTTTGATTCTATGAGCTTCTTTGATACGCTTTATGTTAATAAAATAAACATTAGTAGTAGTTAGGTGTTAATATTATTATAATAAGAATAATCAAATAAAAATACAAAAACAATAACATATTATTAAAAAAATCACTATTTAGGATATAATGTTCATGTACAAACAAGTTAACATTCCAATAATAAAGTTCATATCGAATTTATAGCAAAACAACTGTTTGTTATATATATATAATATATATATATATATATATATATATAATCAGTATGTAGAGTTAGGATCAAATAAAGAAAAATTAAAATAAGAATGATAAGAAACCACAACCACTCATTTCGATGCACCTACAAAAATAGATGATCTCCCTTAAATTTCTCCCACCTATTTGAAATGCGCTGGCTAGAAATTCTTCTTATTCTTCTTATTTTAGTTTTTCTTCCTACCGGATCATAATAAACTAAATTACATTTGGAATTAAACAAACAAGAAATCACAAGACGTGCCCGCCTAATAACATATTATTAAAAATAATCTCTATTTAGTATCTAATGTACATGTACGAACAATTTAACACTAAAATAATAAAAATCATATCACAATTAAAATAGCAAAACAACTGTTTGTTAATATATATATAACTCTGTGTAAACATAAAAAATACTAAACTAAATTACACTTGGAATTAAACAAACAAGAAATCACAAGTCGAGTCCGCCCAAGTGTACTAAACATGATTTACACACTTTGAACTAAACAAGCAATAAATCACAAGTCATGCCCGCCCTTGGGCGGGCTTAAACGGCTAGTTATAATATATATGAAAAGGGAATTTTGAACGGGGCAAAGCCCGAAATCTTAAGGGCTCCGTTTTGTGCCAAATCTCAACCTTATTGGCCCATCACTAATGGGGGTGGATTGTGTGCCACTTTGTGATTGGCTGAAACGTAGTGCCTAATGGCTTCGTCGCGTTTATGTTTAGTTTGGTGAAGAGGGATTTACAGCCATGTCGTAGCAAATTATTAGATTTGCAGCCATGTGTTGCATTTACAGCGCGAATTTCTTATGTTTATAGTGCGGTTATTTGATGACTACTTTGCTTATGTTAGTTTGTATTTGCTGATGCTGGCTTGCATATGGTATTCTGTACGAAGCCCTGTCATATGCAATTTGCTAAGTATAGAATAAGGCCCGGCTTATTTTGAAAATGATAGGCCTATACATCAGCTTATTTCACTGCTTATAAATTTATACCGCAATGCCGGGTATGTTAATTATGCAAATAATTAGTATGACTACTTTATCATTCCATATAAGTAAGGCGATGATGATAATATCCAAACCAGTATCTTGGCTTGGCAGTCACACCAAGGGTGCGATTGCAGCCATTTCGGGTGTTTGGTACCGCTACTGTACATGTAAATCTGAGCTTTCGGTGTATGATAAGAGTGGATGCTAATATGATGGTGTTGATGGCTGCTAATGACAAAACCTTTTACTTTTAGCACGCACTATGCAATGATCCGCCATCATGCCACTTCTAATGTTACAGAACAGGTGACTTTTTTTTTTTGCCAAATTCGGTTCACTTTTCTTTTTATTTAAGGGGGTGTGTGTTTCAGTGTGCTTACTGGCCTTCTGAGCTTATGTACATTTAGAAAATATCAAAAGCCATTTTTTTAGCATATGAATTTATGAAGATCAGCTTATGACAAAATCATTAACTCAACTTGGTAGGCTCATAAACTGAAAAAATAGTCTTATCACCTTTTTCCAAATATATATAAGGCCGGTAAATAAGCTAACACAAACATTCGTGTATAGTCTGATATATGGTCACTAGGCTGTTGATTCAGTTGCTGTTGTTGTTTTAGTAGGCCGCTGCTGTTTTAGCAGGTAATTTCAATGACCAATTTATCCATGTTTTGATGATTATGTCTTATTTTTTTCCAGGTTGGTGAGTTGGTATTCAAGAAGTTGGTGCAACTGATTATTGTTTATGGGGAACAGACACCCCCCTTAGGGTGCATATGGATCGTAGGTGGCCTTACTTTCTGACTTTGACTACTTCGAGTACTTTTAGGTGTCGTTACCTCAAAATTCAGACATAAGTATGATGTATAAAGGGATTTTAACATCCATGGATTTGAGTTTCACTAGAATGAAAGTAAGTGTATTGAAATCAAATGAAAAAAAACTGTCTATATCCTCGAGTGAAAAAACTTGATTTCATTTTTGTTATGTGCAAAGGAAGAACACATTGTTGAAAGATTACAAGGGGAGTCAGAAGTCATCAGTTTTTGACAAGAAGATTCTGAGGTCACAGCGACAAATGCAGGTTAGTTTTTGTGTTTTGTTTGGTTGGTTATATAGGTTATTGATGAAAAAGATTGCATTCTTACAGGAATAATGAAATTGTATCATGTTAGAATTTTGGGAAAATACTATGCTTCATCATGAATGAACTTTGCGGCCATGTGGATTGTAAAACAATGACTTGACGGTTTTGCATTTCTTAGGAATTGTGACTCTTTACTTCCATATTCAAGTTAATAAAGCTATATGCACCTGTGGGTTGTTCATAATTTGCAAAAATATCTCAGTTGGCCCCGTCGTAACGCGCGTCGTGTTGGATCCAAAACTCAACTTAATCTTGATAGACACTGATATTTCATTTTCTGACATAACTTTCAGCTCCAAGACATAGCTAGAGGTTACGTTGAAGAGGCTAAATGACAAACAATGGATATGTGGCATCATTTCCGGAGTATATGAATGAATTAATAATCACTTCTGCCTATAATGCCATTTCAAAATCAGCTTGAGTTGGTATGGGTGAAATCGTTAGTGAAGATGCCTTGGCTTGGTATGAAAGTCATCCAAAGAATTTGCAAGCTTCCGAGTTGATTTCAAGACTTCAAGACGATGTCATAAATTACCAGGTAAAATTCCTTATGAGATAAAAGGACTATTTTATGAAAAGAAACTTAATGGTCAAATTAGATAGACTATTACTAAAGACGGTACCTCATACAATGTGTAGAACCATCAGGGGTGAAACTCTTTAATGCGTGTCGTTAAGTATGCCTGGAAACAAAAAGAGGTACGAGACTGATGAAGTGTTAAATGTTATCCTTGGATTTGATGGCAAGGATGTTAGAAGAATCGGGTTTCGTGCAGAATTGAATTTTAATCACAGTACTCTTTTTGTTAGCGCTAATGTTCAGCCTACTTTTCATGCCTCTTATATTAGATTATATAGTAGCAAGATCGGTTTAGCCAACAATATTTTCTACAAGACCATCCAGTTGAGAAAAAAGATTGGTTCTTTATGCTTATGCTTCACAAGAATCCTATCAATGTACCCGCTGTCAAGATGAACTAATCAAACCCATTAGTAGTTAACGAATTTACTCAATTTCGTGCACTGTTCACCATGTAGTGTTAACTAAATTAGTACTTCTATTAATTTTATTATCTTATATTGTGTTTGCTTAAATGTTTCTAAACCAAGTTTGTACGTGCTTTTTTTTATGTTGTACTTGATTAATATATTCTCAAGCGTGCGTACTTTTTGGCCCAAACCATATGGGATCAAAATTAGTTTCCGTTTTTATGTATTTTCTGAATACAAATGGTCCATCACGACGCGCAATTTGGCTGATAAGTTGTTCTCTCATGCTGTTTATTATGTTGATTTTCTTTGAGTAACAAATCTATTCTGCTGATATGTTCAAGGGTGTTCGGTTCAGAATTTTTCTACCTCTTTGCAAAGGGATTTGGTTGAAACATAATGTTGACTTTTTGTGCAACAACAAATCGTTTTTGTTGAACTACATATAGTGCAAGCATTGTTTGACAAGTATGAATCTTATTACAGTAGTCTTTATAAAGCTTACCAAGTCTGCGTCTATAAGTTTTTAAAATGATGTTGCCCCGCAGCAACGCGCGGGCAATCATTCTTGTTTCTAACTATTAAACAAATTCTAAAGTTTGGATAGTGTTAATGAAGTTTTATAAAGTAAATTACCATCTGAAAATTTTGTAAAGTACATATTTTATTTGGTATTTTTCATGTTTGACAAAAAATAAACTCACATAACCAAAAAGCAAACGACAAATTCACAAACCAACCCAAAAAGCAACCCGACCCGTTGATCCCTAACCTTCATTCATTCGTCACTTACTTTTTTAAAATTGCAAAATTCTAGTGCAATTTCAGTCATTATTTACCTGTATATTGGTTTTGAAGAGATGACGGCAGGTGATCACCGTAACATCATTTACGACGTCATTTCCGGAGCATCCGCAGGTTCATATACACTCCAGTCACTCCTCAATTAACGCTCTGCTATTCAATTTGTTTTTTAAAGTGATCAGAAGTTTATGAAATTATATTTCATAATTCTAAAATCATCTTCATGTGTGTAATGTTATGACTAACATAATGTTGTTGTTTGTAAATTGAGAATGTGATAAATTTTGGGGGTGTTTGGATGTTTGAATAATCAGAATTTGATTATTGCCAAACACCTTCGTAACTCAATAGTGATAAATCCAGCTAGAGTAATTTAGGCTATAAAATAGCAATATACTTTCATCCATGTTCCACCTTAATACGCACTAAAAACTGTCCTTTTTAATGTTACAAACTTTCAAACAAAGTGTTTCAATATGCACATTTTGGAGACATGTCAAATAAATAAAGTGACACGTGTGACGTGACACATTTTTTGGAGTATGACATAGTCACCATAATGTGCATATTGGAACACTTTGTGAAAGTTTGTAACATTAAATTAGACATTTTTTAGTTCACGTACTGATGTGGAACATGAAGGAGACTACGTTGCTATTTACGGCCTAAACCCTCTTTAAAATGTAGATAGTTTGTAAAAAATGTTATTTCAACTATAGGATGTCATTTCATTTTTGTAGCTTCGGTCAACTTTAAAGGTAAAATTGGGATTCGACTATCTAGTATTGCGCAATTTGGTTGTGATTCACTGATTTATGAAATGTTATTTGTAGGTGCTATAGCGGCCACCTTTGTGTGCCCGTTAGATGTGATCAAGACAAGACTGCAAGTTCACGGCTTGCCTGACACTTCCGGGCGCAAAGGTCGTTTATGAAAAAAATTTGTATTTAGGCATTTTGACTAGATTATTTATGATTTTTTTTGGAGTATTCGAAACAGCTTAAGCTGTTTAAAATAAGCTAATCAACAATTAGCATGTATGTTTTAGTTTTGTTCAGTAGTAACATTATTGACACTAAACAGGTGGTGTCATTGTCACCTGCAAAACATCATACAAAAAGAGGGATTCAAAGGATTATATCGGGGCCTTTCGCCAACATTAGCTGCATTACTTCCGACCTAGGTTGTGTGTATTACTACATAAACTGACCAAATTTGCTCTTCAGGTTTCGAACTTGTATGTAATATTCATTTTGTTTCAATTTTTACGATAGATTTTACGTATAGGTTTACTTTGTTGTTTATGGGCATCTCAAAGAGCTTATGTTTTGTTACCATGTAAGGGATTGTTGGTTACCGGATATCACTTGGAATCGTGTGATCACTTTCCAAAGTAAACTATTCGACCCTAATGCCCGGGTTACACGAATATCTACTGGGATAAGACCAAATGTAGTTATAGAATTAGGCACAATTCAATAACCCTTTGCTTAGAAGTGTTAATCATTTTTTCGTGTATTTCATGCATAATCGATATCCTATTTATAGGAGATTACTCTTAGCTAGTCAAATGGAATTATGAGAATTAATCGCCCATTAATCGCCTCATAATTATCCCCATTATAGCCGTTAGTGGTTACATGACCAATTAAACGTGGTCATTATGCGCTTGTAATCGCCATTTAGCAAGACTTTCATAGCACTAGCAAGATTTCATAACACTAGCAAGATTTCACTAGCAAGACTTTCATAACACTAGCAAGACTTTCCACTAGACTTTCCACTAGACTTTCCACTAAAAGAGTCGTGGTGTTCGGGGACCTTATGGGTGTACACCTGCACCTCCCGACCCATTACAAGGTGTGAACTAATCCCACAAGTGCACTAAATTTTCCAACAATCCTCCCCAAATTTAGTACACTTCCTTTGCATGAAAAACAAACATTAAACAAAACATGTGCATAAACGAAAATATCCCGAGGATTGAATTTCCATCTTAGTACATTACACGCTCAAATATTCGAGAATCGTGGTGTTCTAAGAATTGAACCCTTCAACCCATTTGAATACCAAGATAAAATACACACAAGTTTTCAAACACTTAAAAGCTCCCGACACTATACAAGCCATGTGTCCATATCCAAATTCATAAATGTTGTAAAAGCTAAAGTCCAAAAGCTCCCTCAAGCGGAAAAACTTCAACATTCACATAGGTGGTTCCTCTTTATTCATGCTCCCGCCAAGCACTTTTTCAAAGAAAATTAACCATTAAGAAGTAAAGACTTCATCCTCCTTTCAAGCAGTTCGAGCACAACCTTGGGATGTAAATAAAACATGTGCTCCACCCACGAATGTTCAACTTTCCACATTGAACTCAGCTCCTAAGTTTCCTAGGAGGAGTGGGTGTCCTAGCATTCAGTGACTAAGTTGGACTTAAACCCATCCCTTTAGCGACTTTATAACCAAGTCTCTAGCCAACCCTTCGTCAAGTGATCACTAAGTTTTGTTGAGATCTAACAAACTCTATAGATACCACCCCATTCATGATAAGCTCACGAATCATGCTATGTCCGACACCCAAGTGTCTAGACTTACCATTGTACATCCGGCTATAAGCCTTAGCCAATGTAGTTGCACTATCACAACGGATAGAAATAGGTGCTATAGGTTTAGGCCACAATGGAATCTCAAGAAGCAAGTTTTCAACCATTCAACTTCTTTACCAAAGAATGCTAAGGCCACAAATTTGATTCCATTGTTGAACCGGTGATGCAAGTTTGCTTCTTGATGCCCAAGAAATTGCACCTCCACCAAGTAGGAATACCCACCACCGGTAGACTAATTGTCTTCGAGTGTTATCGATCCAACTTGCATCGCTGTATCCTTCCAACATCGATGGATAACCAAGATATGAGAGACTATAATCCATAGTTCTCTTCAAATACTTCAAGACTCTCTCCGAATCGCTTGCCGCTGATGAGCACTAGGATTACTAGTATACCGCTCAATTTTCCCACCGCAAAACCAATATCGTGCCTTGTACAAGTCATGGCATACATCAGCACCAATTACCCTAGAATACTCAAGTTGAGATACAACTTTGCCATTATTAGGCATCAACTTCTCACAAGTATCCATAGGTGTACTCATCGAGTACAATCAAAGTAATTGAATTTCCTCAACACCTTCTCAATATAATGAGACCGAGAGATAGAAATTCTTTTACTTTCATGTTTAATCCTTATACCAAGGATAACATCGCCTCCCCATGTCCTTCATGGAGAACCTTGATGACAAAAATTCCTTTGTCGTCAACCCGATTTTGGTCGTGCAAAGATCAACATGTCATCAACATATAGACAAATGATGACTCCTTTACCGATTCATCAAATTTGCTATATACACATTTGTCGAGCTTGGTTAAGAACATAACCACTAGACAAAACCACTTCATCAAATTTTTGATGCCATTGCTTAGGTGCCTGCTTTAGTCCATAAAGAGACTTAATCGGTTTACACACCTTGTTTTCATTACTGTGCATGATGAAGCCCCGAGGTTGGTTCATATAAACCTCCTCATCCAATTCACCATTCAAGAAAGTCGTCTTCACATCCATCCGATGAATAATCGATTGTGAATTGATGCCAAAGCAATCAACAATCTTATGGTATCGATACGAGCCATGGGGCATAAGTATCAAAATAGTCTATCCCGACTTTTGTTTAAAGCCCCGAATGACTAGTCTAGCCTTGAACTTTTCAATAGTTCCATCTACCTTCATTTTCCTTTTGAAAATCCATTTGCAACCCAAAGGTTTGCAACTGGTGGTAGATCAACCAACACCCAAGTGTTGTTGCCCATGATGGAATCCATCTCATCATTGATTGCTTCTTTCCGTAAAGCAATATCCCGGGACTTCATTGCTTCTTCAAATGTCTTGGGATCATCCTCAACAATGAAGCAATAGGAGTATTGGTCGAGACCTCATCCTTGTTCCTTCAACTAAGTATAGTTGAAACTCAGTCCAAATGACTTTGGAGTCCCGACCCTTTTGCTCTTTCTAAGCACGTGTTCAGTTGTTGAACCACAACCTCATCGGGGACCACCGATGGTTCATCATCGTGGACCTCTCGATACACCAAGTGTCATGAGTTCCATTAGGAATCCTCCGACTTGGTCTAGGGACCGATGAGAATCTATTCTCATCAAAGTTTGCATCCCTTGATTCAATTATTGAGTTAATTGAAACATATTCATTAGGTTCAATAACATAGAACCTAAAAGCCTTGGAATGCTCAAGATATCCAACAAAGATGCAATCAATGCCTCTTTCACCCAAAGTTTTTCAACTTTGGATCGTGGAGTCTTACAACATCCCTACAACCCCAAACCCCGAGATAGTTCAGTTGGTTTCTTTTAGTCCGAGTTCATAAGGGTAACCTTGTTCCTTTTGTTGGGAACCCTATTTAATAAATAGCAAGTCGTTAACATAGCTTCACCCGTAACCCTTGACTCATCCCGAATAGGACAACATGGAATTAACCATCTCCTTCAAGACCTGTTTTTCCTTTCGAAATGCCATTTTGCCGAGGAGTATAAGGGCGATCGTTTCATGGATAATACCAACAGATCGAAAATACAGAGTATCCATGTACTCACCTCCCTATCGGTCCTTAATCTTTGATCAAAGACCCAAGTTGTAATTCAACTTCGCTTTAAACACTTTGAATTTATCTAATGCTTCATCCTTAGTATGTAAAAGATAGACATAACAAAACCTAGAAGCATCATCAATAAATGTCACAGTACTTCTTATTCCCCAAAGATGGAGTGGCATGCAAATCACATGTGTCATCGTGTATTAGCTCCAAGAGCTTAGTCTCACGACTAACACCCGAAAAGGTTTCTTGGTTATCTTGGTCAACATGCAAGTTTTACACTTTTCAATGTCCATGTCAAATGTTGGGATTAACCCATCCTTAGACATATCTTGCATCCTTTTATAGTGTACATGGCCAAGTCTAGCATGCCAAAGGGTAGAGTCGGTCAGTCGAGGTGGTCACAAAGGTGAATTAACACTATCGTGACAATATTAAGCCCGAACATTTGATTACATAAATAACCAAAACCAATAAAAACACCACATTTAGACAAGACAAATTTATCGATTCAATAACTTGTTTATATCCATGATTATTCAAAACACTACTTGAAACCAAGTTTTTCCTTATATCGTGAACATGAATAACATTAAACAAAGTTACAATCTTTCCGAACTAAATCTAAGGTCTACACAACCACGACCATGCACCAAGGTCGTTGACTCATTTTCCATGTGAAGAATAGAACCATCATTCGGTGACTCATAAGTCTTGAACCAACTTCTATCTTTACACACATGAACTGTTGCACCGAGTCAACCCACCACGCAACATCATCATCCCGCACATAATAAGATTCAGATACATATGTAACATAATAAATCGAAAAGACTTATTAAACATATTTCGACCTTTCGGTGAGTTGGTAGAACCACCACCCCCGAACCATTAGTGCTCGATCCATTGGCTTTACCACCAACTTTAACACCTTTGCAATCCCTTTTAATGTGACCGGTTTTGCCACATTTCCAACAAGTAGGTGTTGCCTTCTTGTTAGGATCGCCTTGTGTTGTCATGATATTTATGTTTGCCTTTGTTGTCATTGTACCGTGGAGTTGTTATGCTCCACCATATTGACAACAGATGCACCAAGAGCATTGCTACTCTTTGGCTTGTCATTATCCCGCACCTTGAGAGATTCCTCAATGCGCAGATGATCGCCCAACTCAACCGAGTTAACTCCTCCTTCTTATGTTTCAAGGTATGCTTGAAATCTTTCCAAGAAGGAGGGAGTTTGTCAATGACACAAGAGACCTAAATAGCCTCATCCATGTGCATATTGTGTTGTGTAAACCTTCCAAGTATACCAAGAAGTTCATTGTATTGTTCCATAACCGGTCTTGAATCACCATTTTGTAATTTGTGAAATTACTAACAAGGAACTTCTTACTTGATGCATCCTCACCATATATTTGGCATCCAAGGAATCCCACAGTTCTTTGAAGATTCAATGTTCGATAAATATCAAACAGAGAATCGACATACCATTGAGAATTAAACCTCCGCAAATGTAGTCATCATTCTCCCATTTGCTCCTCCTCCCGATCCGCTCCACAAGTAGCATCATCCCCATCATCGTGAATAAGTGTGGTTAAAACATAGACCACACTCATGCTTGACAACAAGAAGTGCATCTTCTTCGCCATCTCCTAAAGTCCACCCTTCAAACTTATCCAAGCTTGGCAAAGTTTGAAGCCATGTGTTTCATTGCGTTAGCTTGCCATTGATTATCACAAAAATAGTTTACTTTGATTGTTGGTGTGTAAGTCCCGCAAACAGGTTAAGATAATCAAAGACAATAGCAAATACCACTAGGTGGTTACCGGATATCACTTTGAATCGTGTGATCACTTTCCAAAGTAAACTATTCGACCCTAATGCCCGGGTTACACGAATATCTACTGGGATAAGACCAAATGTAGTTATAGAATTAGGCACAATTCAATAACCCTTTGCTTAGAAGTGTTAATCGCTTTTCAGTGTATTTCATGCATGATCGATATCCTATTTATAGGAGATTACTCTTAGCTAGTCAAATGGAATTATGAGAATTAATCGCCCATTAATCGCCTCATAATTATCCCCATTATAGCCGTTAGTGGTTACATGACCAATTAAACGTGGTCATTATGCGCTTGTAATCGCCATTTAGCAAGACTTTCATAGCACTAGCAAGATTTTCATAACACTAGCAAGACTTTCATAACACTTTACATAGCACTAGCAAGATTTTAACACTAGCAAGACTTTCCAGAGACTTTCCACTAAAAGAGTCGTGGTGTTCGGGGACCTTATGGGTGTACACTCTGCACTCCCGACCCATTACGTGTGTGAACTAATCCCACAAGTGCACTAAATTTTCCAATCGTGATTATTAGTTATTTGATTATCTATCGGCTAATAATATTGGAAACAATAATGCATGCGGGCCCTTCGTGTGATTCGGTCAAGGCTTCAAGAACAAGGACAAGTCGAAACCCCGAAACCCATTATAAGGCGTTGTTGATTGTGTCAAGACAAGTTTTTCAAACAAGGGGTTCGCGGTTTCACCGTGGATGTGGTACTAATCTTCGAGGACGACTCCATCTCGTCATTACATTTACTAGCTATGAGATGATCAATGATTCTTGCAACACATCCTTCCGCCTCACCGCCTAAACGTGACTGAGATTAGGTGGCAAAATGGGTGGTTTTCTCATAGGTTAAAAAGCTTCGGGTCAGAACGAGTAAATTTTGGTATTGGTTGAGTTGGGTTGACCCTTGTTTAGTAGAAAACAAGGAAAACACCCTTGTTTTCCACAAAGTTTAGGGTGCGTTTAGTTGGAGGAAAACACCCTTGTTTTCCACAAAATGTTTTGTAGAAAACAAGGAAAACCAGATATCGTGTTCAAATCAACGTTTTCCAACAAAATGTTTTGCAAAACTTGAAATCCCCTATTTCCTAACTTAACAAGGAAAATTACAAAACAAATTTTAGTTGTTTTCCTTTGTAACCCACAACCCTCCCTCCCCTTCTTCAAAATAGAAAATACAAACATTAACTAAACGCGTTTTCTATATTTTCAAGAGTTTTGTGAGATAAATTTCCCTTCCAAATTTTTACAAAACTAGAGATGAGAACAAGAGAATTTTTTCTCCAACTAAACGCAACCTAAACGTCTTTTGACCAAAAAATTTAAAATAAAATGAGTAGACTTTCAAATATGATTACGGAAGTTTTATAACTGTAATAATGCTATATGTTTTTTAATGAGTTCCTTTTTTTTTTTTTTTTTTCCGTATTTCGTGAGTAAACACACCCCTTCTAGCTAACTGTTTGAGTTTTACATGTTCAACCCATTAGAGATAAAACATTAATCGGATTGACCAACTGATTTGCCACCTCTACACGTCATACTGATGATTGAATGAAGCCACTGGATGGAATCAAGAGGTGTTGAGAATGCTTCAGGAGTCCGAATTGGAGTTGAAAGGTTATCCAAAGAACCCCTGTACATTGGGGGAAGCTGGCAATGATTCAAAGCATCAAACTTTTGTTTCTTAAGAAATTTTTTGACACATAATTAATAAATGTAGGTAATTTTTTCTGTTCCAGCTGTTTTTACTTTGTCAGAGTCCCATTTCAACTCCATCATTTTAGAGGGAGAAAAACGATTAGTTTTATTTTGTTTTTGGGTGGAAGAAAAGACCTTGTTCAGTTGTCCGTTTTTGTAAAATTTCAAACTATCTATGATGGTTCAAGATCCGAAGTAGTAATTAGTTATGATTGGATACACTGATTGCACAATACACTGAATTGAAGAAAAATTGGAAATGCCAATGGATCTGCTTAAAGTTAGTTAAGGTACAAATTTTTTAAATTTCTCGTATGATTAGTGGTGGAGTATAAAGTGATGCGACTATCAAAACTGCTCATTAGAAAAAGACTACTGCATCTTTATGTTATTTACATCAAATATTCCCTGATCATGAAAACTTTCAAATATAGGGCACAAAGATCACACTCTGCGGATTAATCAGCATAACAATTTTATATACCTATATGTTTCTTTTTGCTGATCTATCTCCACTGCTGCTTACTGTAGTTGATGCACTATTTTCACTTTGCCATTCACCGGTGACAGAGACTGGCGAAGGCGGGAAATTTTTCAACAAAACCACAGTGTCATTGGTTTCAGATGAAGCTCGCAGATCATCAGCATCTGTTCTTCCTTCAGCTTGAATATCCATCAACACATCCAACACCTCACTCATCGTAGGTCTCATTTCTGAATCATACTGCAAACACCTAAAAGCCAACTCTGCTACTGATGTAATCGTTGTCCTCAATTCACGATTTGAATCAGTCACTAAAACCGGGTCGATTAGTTCATCAACTGTGCATCTTTTGATCCTGTTTAAAGCTAAGTCAGCTAAATTAATCTCTTCTTTAGACCTGTTCAAATCAACAGCCACCATTGATGATATTAGTTCGCATAAAACTACACCAAAGCTGTAAACATCACTCTTATCTGTTAACTGATAACATTGGTGATAGTGGGGATCCACGTATCCTGGGGTTCCCTGAGGAGCTGTTGAGACATGAGTGACATTATTCGGTATGAGTCTTGATAGACCAAAATCTGCTACCTTCACACAGAAGTTATGATCTAGAAGAATATTGTTGGTTTTTACATCTCGGTGTATGATTTCTTTGGCATGAAGGTAAACTAATGCACTGGCGGTTTCTATGGCAATGTTCATACGTATAGGCCATGTTAGCAAGCTTGGATTTGCTCGTTTCCCATGGAGGTGATCAGAAACAGTGCCGTTGGGAATGTACTCATAAACAAGAAGCTCATGGCTTTGTAGAGAGGTGTAACCGTAGAGGACAACAAGGTTGGGGTGACGTAACCTGGTGAGGATCTCAACCTCGTTTATAAATTGTTGGACTCGTCTGTAGTTGTGTTCATACAGTTTCTTCACAGCAACTTCTCTCCCGTCTTTGAGTTTACCTTGTTAAGAAATATGTGTGAGTGATTTATTCGTGGGTGCGACCGATGGGCTTAGCATTGTGATAAGCATGTTAAGTTCTTACCATAATAAACAGCTCCAAAACCGCCGTCGCCTAGTTTGTTAGAAGGATCGAAATGTTGGGTGGCATATTCAAGCTCCGTATAGGAGAAAACAGAGACACCATAGAAGAGACTTCGGTCTTCAATGCTTTCAATATTATCCTTTGATGAGAAATTAGGAAAAGGGTTGGTCTTATGGCGTCGCCATATTATGAAGATGACTGAAGAGAGCATGATGATGAAGGCAGATCCAGTGAGAACTAGAGCAAAAACACAATGCAACGATTCAGGTACAGACTCAGGCATCCAAGTGTGTGTGTGTGTGTGTGTAATGCATAGGAATAAAGAAGTATATTACCCAGTATCACTTTTGTGGGTGGTTTATCTGCAGCTATTAAAACAACAGAAGATAAGTTATATATAGTAGAATTAAACAATTTATGTAACATGTCTGACATATCAGTTCTCGTGTCGGCAGAATAATGATAAAAGAAACTAAGTATTAAGTATGAGGAACAGGAATATAAAAGCCGCACATACCCTTTTTGGCGTCTAAACACTGATAATCTCCATCACGTGGATGACACTGGCGGCCCTTTTTTGGACACCACCGAGGACAGAACTTAAATGAAATAGAGTAGTAAGAATAGAGAAGAGAAAATATGTTGGTTTGATCAGGTACTTTGTCAAATTGGTATGGCTGTTTTGCTGGCAACTGTATTACTTGACATGAATGTGGAAGACTACTTGGAATTGTTGCATTGCTGATCAAATACTGATAGTAGAAATTGTGATTTGTGCATCTGTTGTGGATATTGTATTTAAGTTTGTCAAAATAAGTGAGATTTTTTGCACATTTGAACAGAGTGATAAATGGAGCTATCGAAAAGGAATACAAAAGAGGTTCTGGAGAAGTGAAATTATCCATAAGCACCTCACAACTTTTATTTTTCACAAGTTCTTCAAATGTACTGTTATAGATGAAGAGGGAAGAATCATAATCAACCTTGCCAATCGTATATGACTGGTTTCCAAGTTGAATTTCTGAATATTTCGAACTACAGTTGACTCTGATCAACCCACCACATCGTGTGTCAGTGGCATTGTAAAACGGGTACTTGAATGGAACCATATGTGGACAACTAAAACTTTCTGGGCAGGTGGGCGTGGATGAATGAATGGGAGGTAGACAAGAGAGAAGAATAAAAGAGAAAATGAAGATGATAATCATCTCAAATTTCCAACAGAACAGGTTAGAGAATAACCTATCTTTATGTGTTCTTGAGACGTACTTATAAACTTATTTAAATGAGTGCATATATTCTACCTGTTAGGGCAGGAAGTCTTTGGTACAGTTGGGCTAAACGATGGGACCTTATAAATTATTAGCGACCAGCATTTAACAGGATTTCACAAACTCAACTTGCCCCATCTTCTATGATAAACATAGAAATTCACTTGTGCAGTTTTTTTCCACATTGACTAACACCATCAAGACTTTTGAGTAAGTCCACGCTTCTCCTCCATTCATCCTTAACCCATTTTAAACGCCAAAATCACACCGATTGAAAGTTCACTGTGTCTCATTATTACCACCCCCCAAAAACCCCTCCCCTTCTTTCCAAATCAACGCACCTCAAAGTCCAACTACTGTATGCCAAACACATAAATTAGAAACCCCAGCTGTTGACTTAAAAAAAAATTTATGCATAACAATTAAAGTCTTCTAAAGAAGTTGACTGAAACTCCTGTATGCCAAACACATACAGTAACTTTTATTTTGTTTTCTTATTTTTATATTAAATTATCATTATTAATCAAGACTGGGTTGTTGAGTCCTCCTGGTCCTTCCCCATAATTTATTTTTCCTTTGGAATGAAAAAAACTACTCCTCAGAAGAAACAATGAATCAAATACTTCCGCTTCTGCGAAAGGAAGATCTGTTTAAATTGACGGGTTCTTGAAGGCCAATACTACTAGAAAGGATAGGATAGTTAACATGAAGGCCAATACTGCTAGAAATGGTTAGCACCACACTAGTTAATAAAACTGTTATGCTATAAACATATATTAGAAGGACTACAACGAATGCATGCATGCAGACCACGACTATTTTCAGAATAACAAACGTTTTTCATTTTACGCCTAATTCATTAAGTTTTCTTTTCAACTCCGCTTCTTCCCGACTACTAAAGAAAACTCATAAAATGTATCAAATGGATGTTGAATTAAAGAGACAAAATTTTTAAAATATGGTGAAATTAGATCATAAAAATTAAACGGATTAAAAGATATTTAAATTTAAAATAAAGGTGACATCATTAGTTAGGAAGTGACGTATGTCACCCCATTATCGGATTTCTTTATTTTAATATAGCCCTCCTTTGTTATTTTTAGTTAGAGAGTATACGTCACTTCAACGATCGAGCCCTTATCTTATTTTTTTTAATATTTTCCATAATAAGAAGTAAAAGTCTGAATTTTTAAGCCTTCTAATTTTAGAAGGCCTAAATGCATTATAAAGTAGTATAGATGATTAGGGATGAGACCAGCTCACAAATTATGGCCACTTGTGGATCGTGTCATGACAGGTCTTATCTGTCCATTGATTAATGCTTTTATTTGGAAAGGCAAAAACTCACCCATCCCTTAACTGAGGCTTGAACCTACAACGTCTTGGTTGATGGATTAAAGTAATACTGCTAGTCTAAAGGCTTTTTGGCCGGTTGAAAATGTCCCACTAAGAAACGCCGACTCGTCGGATTAGCAACAAGGTATCTTGACAGCTGATGACGAGTATTTTTCTTTATTCTTACTTTTCGTTAATCAAAATGATCGCAAGCAAAACACACCAACTAATATAGTTTTAATATACTCTTATATGCCTATATGATAGTAAAACAATATTATAATATCGTATAGTACTACACAATGATGCACATCAATGTTTTAAAATAAAGGTTGAGCCAAGAACCGGCTCGGATGTGACCGGAAGTTTGTTTGTTTGAAAATTGGATTGAACCGCTGGTTTTTCGTTGACCCTGTTTGATAAACTCGGCCGGGTCATGACTTTTTATCAAAAAATCTTACAAAAACTTTTATTTCCAATCAATCTTTGTAAGTTTAATTGACAAGTTGAAGTGGTGAGGACTAATGTTTGTTAAAAGTTGGTAAAACAGTACATTATAGTTGTAAACTATATTAGAAATACCAACTAATATAGTTTCAATATATACTATTATAACTTAGAATCATAAATTGATTGTTGTTGCAAATCTTTGCTATATTATTATAGATATAGAACTTAAAACAAAGCGTATAGGTAAAGCGTCAATCTTTTTCATTGGTTCAATCGAATGTAGGAATAAAGTCGGATAAATCATTAGATCGTGCAACACTACATATTAAATATAGAAAAAATGATACATATTTATAGAACCGCTTCTACCTGGCGGTTCAACCGATTGAACGGGAGACCCGGTGAACTGGCGACTAAACCGGGTCGATAAAAGAACCGGATTTTAAAACATTGATGCATATACTTATGGCCATAAGTCGGATGTACATAAACAACTGCTTTATACATTCTTAAATTATATGAACAAGGACCCAATAATAATCATTTGGAAAATGATTGTCATGCCTAAATGGCATGACTAATTTTATGCATAATCCACTCAACATATGACAAGTGGAGTATGATATTTATCTCTCCTCATGATAGCCTTTGATTAGTACAAGTTTTGTAATCTAATTGTTAGGCATGAAATTAGGCATGCCATTTAGGTATGCCAATCACTACTCTAATCATTTACTCATTGTCCCATTTAGAACAAAAAAATTTCAAAAAAAACTTACATGACAAAAACATAAACTTACATGAACAATCAATCCGTAGATGGGGAACAAAAAGACCTTGATGGAGAAGACATATACGGTTTTGGAGGGAACTCTATTGATGCCAAGTCATCTTCTAACATTTCTAATACCTTAGTGATTGTGGGGCGGCTCAAGGGATTAGTTTGTATGCACCACAACCCAACGACAATCATCTTCCTTACCATCTCGTTTTCTTCATCGCTCCCAATCCCATGTAGTCCAAGTTGTTCTTCATGTAACTCAACCTTTTTGTATATCCAATGAGGAAAATATATTTCACTTGTATTATCAACTTCAACCTCTATATTTTTTCTCCCACCAACCATTTCTAGAATCATCATGCCATAACTATAAACATCGGATTGTGAGAGACCTCTCCAAAACTTCTAGAAAATAGTTCGAGCAATATACCCAAAGGCCCCTCCTCATATGAGACACGATATCATGCTTCTTTTCTGGGAATAACTTAGCCAACCCAAAGTCGGATATCTTAGGACAAAATCTCGATCCAATGTAATATTATGAGGTTTTATATCAAAATGCAAGATACGCTGTTACAACCCCTATGCAGTATTCTAAGCCTCGAGCAATCCCAATAGCAATTTGGTGTAATTTTTCCCACCCAAAGTGGCTATCATCAAGGACCACGACCATATATGAACTTCTCAAGAGATCCATTGGGCATAAATTCATAGATCAAAGCTCTTTGACGACCCTCCAAACAAAATCCCACAAGACTCACAATATTAACATGACAAGTCCTGCCAACACTCGCAACTTCATTAACAAAATCTTTCCCATCACCTTTAAGTTGACTTAAAACCTTCACTGCCACAAGGTTTCCATTGCTTAGCTCTCCTCTATACACAGAACCGAAACCACCTTGTCCTAGTTTGACTTTGAAGGTGTTTGTTATCTTCTTGATTTGTGAATAAGAGTATCTTTTTGGAGCCAGAAACTCTTGATTCTTGAGGAAAATCTCCACATTGACATTGTACTCCACCTTTTCCCCCCATCCATATTTCTTCTTTAGACACGAGATTATAATAATTAGTATCGTCACAGTTCCTGCACCTAGAGCTGAAAGAGTACGATAGATGTCATTCTTTATTATAATTAGAATGATTAAGGCAACAAAAATTGATGGCGATGACAAATTACCTAAGAGAAGAATCACCCGCATCAAATGTTTTCCTGTTTCTACACCTAAGGAATTGAACCATTTATATATCATGTTAGAAATGTTAGTGCATGATAACTATCAAAATAAGGTGTGATTTTTCGCTTTACTAATAA
Organism: Chrysanthemum lavandulifolium; assembly: GCA_022545495.1. Classification (NCBI taxonomy): domain Eukaryota; kingdom Viridiplantae; phylum Streptophyta; class Magnoliopsida; order Asterales; family Asteraceae; genus Chrysanthemum; species Chrysanthemum lavandulifolium. The sequence goes on along the minus strand of CM040246.1, from coordinate 112,717,385 downwards.
GATAATAGGGACATTTCTGGGTTAGGAATGTTTGTGAGTATCCATTTGACTATAAGAAAATACAGTTAGCATCATAGGGAGTGCTAAAATATTCCCAAATAGATGCCTATGTGGCATATGTTCCTGAGCGAAATTACCATTCCACCCTCTTCTATTTCTGAAAATTTGGTCCAGATCATCTGGGAATTCTTCCCGAGCCTTCCTATGTGTTTATGTGTGTGAACCCGCCACCCTTACTGTGAATGTCATCCTGTCACCACTCCCACACCCCCTTACCGTGTTGTGTGTGCTATTTATAGTAAATACCAATAGTAATAGTAATAGTTGGTTAACAGTGAGTAATTATTGCACACGATTTGCTCCATTAACTTATGAATAATAGTATCTAACCCTATGTAGAGTTGCACTTTTTGTACGTGTGTGTGTCCATGGAAATTGCATGCCGCAGTATAGTAGTAAACATAATATACAGTCCAGAAGTAAATACCAACAACAACAAAAGATAATTGTAAACAGGTCAGTATAATAATATGGGGAGTAAGGAAAAAGGAAGCAAATGATAAGCTGTAAGTACCATTTTTGGCGATTAAACACTGAAAAAGTCCTGTGTTAGTATGACACTGGCCACTTTTTTTTATACACCCAGTACACGAAGGTGACAACTGAATTGAAATATAGACAAAGAAGAAAGAAGAGTGAATATTTTGGTTTCATCAAGTTCTTCATGGTCAGTGGTTGCCTCATTAACAACGGAAGTTGTATTACTTGACATGTATGTGGAAGATTGCTTGAACTGCATTATTGTCGATCAATACTTGTAGTAGAAAGTGTAATCATTGCATCGGCTATGGTTGTAGTAATTACGCTGACCAAAATAAGCATCCGTTTGTTCCGCATAAGTGAGATTGTTTGCACATTTGAAAAGAGTGATGAAAGTATCTACTAAAAATGAAAACAAAAGAGGGCTTGGAGATGTAAAATTGTTCATAAGCGCCTCACAGCTTTCATTTTTCACAAGTTTTTCAAATGTTTTGTTACGGATCACAACCGAAGATTAAGAATCGAACTTGCCAAAAGTCTCATACGAGTGCTCACCAAATTGGATTTCTGCACCTCCTGAAGTACAGTTGACCTTGATCAACCTACATCGTGTGTCACTGACATTGTAAAATGGGTACTTGATACGATCTTGCGTTATTATTATTATTATTATTATTAATTATTTAGTTTATTTAGTTTCCTTTTATTATATTTCTTGGTGAGAAAGTTAGGGCATTAGGTTAAGTCAATTATAAATAGGGTATTAGGATTGTAATTCTTATTATGTTGAATGATATGAAGTATTGATTTGTTAATCAATTGGGGAGTCGGTTTATCTCACTTATATAAACCATCGGGGGGGTCGGTTTATCCCATTAACATAAATCATCTATCTTGTTTATTTTACTCTCTTTATTCTATTATCGAGCCGGTTCATATCAATTGGTATCGAGTCGCTCGATTCTAGGGTTTCCAAAAAACCACCGCTCATCGTAACATTATTCATCCGAATCACTATTTACATCCGTAAATTATCGCTCATCCGAATTACTATTCACGCCGTAAAACACTGTTCATAAAAAATCGAATCTTCTTTTGATTCCGGCTATCAATGTCACACATATGGCGAGCTATAATGGAAGAGCATCGAGCAAGTATGCATGCTTACAAAAAGGTCCATAAGGAGAGTGAGATCTGAACTACGGATGGCAATTTTGCAAGAAAGTATGGAGATGGATATGGGAGATCAAAGAAAACTTGCCGAGAGACGGAATTAATGGAGGTGAGATCAAGGGATTACAATAACCAAAATAACAAAGATGGCGTAAATTCGCTTTGTTGAGGATTCAACCAAACCTATGACAACCGGAAAAGTAGTGAAGATGGTGGTAATTTGAGGAGCATATGATTACGCCAAATTGTGGAGAAAGACGATTTTACGGGGCCAATTTTGGCGTGAAAGAAGATTTAGGTCAAAAGTTAATCAATGACATGGATGAGCCTCTTATGGTGCTAGAATCGATGGGAAGATTAACAAGAACAAGTTCTCTATTGTACCTATTGAGCAAAGTTCACTTGGAAAGAAAATCAAGCGAAAAATCATAAGATGTTCATATGGCGATTATAAAATTTAAGTCGGATGTGAAATTTGTCTTGGACATCTTTGGGCTAATGTTCGGTTGAAACAAGAACCGTTCTCGCTCAAAGAAGAACATGGGATCCCGAATTACTCAATATGACGTTAAGCAACACCTTGAGGACAAGGTGTTTTGGGGCGGAGTATTGATACGATCTTATGTTATTATTATTATTATTAATTATTTAGTTTATTTAGTTTCCTTTTATTATATTTCTTGGTGAGAAAGTTACGGCATTAGGTTAAGTCAATTATAAATAGGGTATTAGGATTGTAATTCTTATTATGTTGAATGATATGAAGTATTGATTTGTTAATCAATTGGGGAGTGAGTTTATCTCACTTATATAAACCATCGGGGTCGGTTTATCCCATTAACATAAATCATCTATCTTGTTTATTTTATTCTCTTTATTCTATTATCGAGCGGTTCATATCAAGATTGAATGGGACCATATTTGGACAAGTGAAACTTTTCGGGGCGTATAGGCAAAGAATTGTTGCCGTCTCAGAATGAGTGAAGGAGAGGTAGAGAAGAGAGAATAAATTACGCTAAAAAGAAGACGATGATCATCTCAGATATCCAATAGAAAAGGTTAGACAATCCATCATATATAATATATCTAATATATCATCTTTGTCGACTCTATTAATATACATGAATGTGCATACACTTTATATCTTCTACCCCTGCGTGTTTTTTAGGAGAAGTCTTTGGAATGGTTGGCTAAAGATGGACCCTGACTTAGTTATTACTCATACATGACTAACGAATAACACATTTTTACATTCACATATCAACTTGACCCATCTTATAAACCAAAAAACATAGAAAATTCCATCAGTTCTGTAATTTTTTTCCACATTGACCAATATACCATCAAGACTTTTGACCAACCCACTCATCTCCTCCCTTTATGATTAATTAGCCCTTTCTAACACCAACATGTCACACTTGGAAACTTTCATGGGCAGATAGGAAAAGAAATGTTATCCTTTAAAGCAGAGTGACAAGAGAGAATAAAGGACATGAAAAGAAAAACGAAGATAATCATTTCAGTTGTTTAACGGAAGAAGGTTACACAACTACTTAATCTAACTTATCACCTTTCTTTTTTAGACTCTATAATATATCTTCCACCTCAATGTGGCTTCACAGGAAGCCAAAGACATAGAAAATTCTGTACATCACTTTTGTAAATTTTCTCCTTATTGACTAATTAAAACCATCAAGACTTTGACTTTATTAAAATGTTCTCCTCCATTCATTGGCTTATAACAAACGCCAAATGAACGCACCCGCATGCTTCATATGGTCCCCAAATTTAATCCCATGTTATACGTCTCATTTTTGCATCACGCGATATATGGTCAATGTCTGGATAATAATTGGCTTAACTCAACTAAATGTATGATGATACTTAACTAACTGATGATGCTCTAACTCATGTCATGACTAATCTAAATAGACTGATATGTGATAGGATTGACTAATTTACCTTTTTTAACTCCTATAATATTTTTAGGAAAATTTGCAAAACTGACATTTAAGATGACACTTATTTTCAGCTTAACTTAACTTTGTGACATTGCTAAAACTAGGATATCAAATCACGTCTTGCCGAGTTTGCCCTTCTTGACCAACTGGACACATATTTATCATTTTATTTAATAGTCTACTACCCCCAACCTCACATAATTCGCCATTTCTCCTCTCACACACCTCCATTATTCCCAGAAATTATATTTTCTTCACCGTCGTCTCATTCTGATCATGATGACACCCGTCTCGTCCGTTTTCATGCACACCTGATTCCGACCAGAATGAAATCGGAGATGCTGCGACCAGAACGGCGAGGGCCCCACCACATTTGACAAGGTTGGACTTCCGTTTCCCATAAAAATATTAAATTATAAGTCAGACTTTAAAAGTACACATTGTGAATTGCCTATAAATATGTACTCATCTAGTTTCAAATAATTAATACGACTAGATCTTGCCCTCTCACCATGTCATTACCATAGATCATATCTCACCACATCAATATCTTCATAAAACCATGAAATATTAGATGTTTTTATCAAAGGTTAACACCAGAGTTCAAAGGACTCACAAGGATTCCGATGAACATGAATCATGTCCATCATTTTTGGCGTCTAAACACTAATAGTTTCCATCATGTGGATGACACTGGCTGCCCTTTTTCTGACACCGAGGACAGAATTTAATTGAAATAGAGAAGTAAGAATAGAGAAGAGTAAATATTTTGGTCTGATCAAGTCCTTCTTTGTGAAATTGATATTGCTGTACCACCGGCAACTGTATTACCTGACATGAATGTGGGATATCACTTGGAATTGTTTCATTGTTGACCATATACTGATAGTAGAAATTGTAATCATTGCATCTCTTGTGGTTATTGTATATAGGTTGGTCAAAATAACTGACATTTTTTGCACATTTGAAGAGAGTGATGAATGGAGCTATTGAAATGGAATACATAAGAGGCTCTGAAGAAGTGAAATTATTCATAAGCGCCTCACAGCTTGTAGTGTTCACAAGTTCAGCAAATGTATTGTTATAGATATTGAGGGTAGATTCATAATCAATCTTGCCAATCTTATATGACTGGTTTCCAAGTTGAATTTCTGTATAATTTGAACTACAGTTGACTTTGATCAACCCACATCGTCTGTCAGTGCCATTGTAATATGGGTACTTGAATGGAACCATATGTGGACAACTAAAACTTTCTGGGCAGGTGGGCGTGGATGAATGAATGAGAGGTGGACAAGAGAGAAGAACAAAAGAGCAAACGAAGATGATAATCATCTCAAATTTCCAATGTAATGTGTTGAGAATAACCTATCTTTATTGTATCCGTCTTGAGACGCACTTATAAACTTATTTAAATGAGTGCATATATTCTACCTGTTATGGCAGGAAGTCTTTGGTACAGTTGGGCTAAACGATGGGACCAACATTTAACAGGATTTCACAAACAACTTGCCCCATCTTCTATGCTAAACATAGAAATTCTTATCACTTAATTATTTTTTTCCAATCTTATCACAAACAACTTGCCCCATCTTTGAGCAAGTCCAATCTTCTCCACCACTCATCCTTAACCCATTTTAAACACCAAAATGACACCGATTCAAAGTTCCATGTGTCCCATTATTATCCCCCCATTAAACACACCTCAAAGTCCAACCACTATAATTAGAAACCCCAGCCGTTGACTTAAAAAAATTTGTGCTTAACAATTAAAGTCTTCGACTGAAACTCCTGTATGCCAAACACAACTTCTTCTTCCTTTTTAAAAAAAAATAAATAAAAAAAATAAAATTATATATCAAATTATCATTATTGGATTAATTAAAAACAAAATGATTTAGCGCTGAATGATTAAAAACATCTAAATGATTTGAAGTCTCTGAATGAAATTGGTTCTAAATGAAACATGCATGTTGTTTGACAAGTACTCTGAGTAAATGTATCGACGACATAAATTACAGTCGCAACATTTTGAACGCGTGATTTATTTTTTCAATTAATAAAATTATTTTATTATACATTCAAAATTACAATAATTATTTATACATTAAATTTTTGTCTAAATATTGTTTAGCTTATAAGCATAATCGACAACTTGTTCAAGTAATGTACAAGTCAGGAATAAGTCTACAATTTTTGGGTAAATATTGTCTAGCTAAAAGGTGTAAAATCAAAATACCCAATTGAATGATAAGAGAAATAAAGAAACAAAAATGAGATGGATAAACATTAAAATAAAAGTCTCTACAGACATAGGTAATAGGTATTGTTATGACAAATAAATTTTAAAGTGGCTCAAAAAGAGACCCATTGAATATTAGAGCACAAGGTATGCAATGACCCAATAACACGTTATTGGTATGCCACTTCAGCGTCACTTCATACATCTCCCAATAACACACCAATAGCTCAAACAACCCTCCCTCATAACACACCACTAACATCACCTGTAGGTCCCACAAAATACCCCACCAAATATACCACCCACTCATAATAAAAAAACACACACATAAAAGGTGCATTTGGCTTGAGCCAGTAGAGTGGCTCAAAACACAAAATAATGCATTTGGCACAAGTTTGGCATGTTGGCCGGTAACGTTGGCACACCAATGGCTCACCAATAGCTCACCAATGGCACCGCATACCTTGTCCTCTTAGACGTCTCTAACATTTTATTGCTTAATCATTTTGCATCTAATATGTGCTTAGTCATCCATCCCCTAGTAGAATGATTAAGAGGTGAAAAGAAAGTTATCAAACACTAGTATGTCTGACCGAATCTTCTTTTTAGCACTCAGTCAATTGATTAAGTGGCTATCAAACATAGCCTTAGTTGTTGAGTCCTCCTGGTCCTTCCCCATAATTTATTTATTATCATCCTTATTCCTTGCCTTCCTTTGGAATGAAAAAACTACCACTCAGAAGACACATTGAATCAAATACATCCGCTCATGAAAGGAAGATCTGTTTAAGGGTTCTCAAGGCCAATACTACTACAAACAATAGGATAGTTAACATGTAGGCCAATATCGCTAGAAATGGTTAGCACCACACTAGTTAATAAACCGGTATGCTATAATAAACATGTATGATTAGGGATGAGATCACCACAAATTATTGCTAGTCAGGATCGTGTCATGACAGTCTCGTCTTGTCCGCTGATTAATGTTGTTTTGGAAATGCAAAACTCACCCATCCACCATATAATACACAACACATTTCTTAATCGAGGCTTGAACCTACAACTTGGTTGATAGGTTAAAATAATACTACTACTAGTCTAAAGGCTTTTGGCCGCTTGAAAATGTCCCACCAAGAAACAAGGACTCGTTGGATTAGCAAGAAAATATCTTGATGAGCGATGACGAGTATTTTCTTTATTCTTACTTTGCATTAATAAAATGATCGCAAGCAAAACACACCAACAAATAAGGATGGCAAGACGTTTGGAGACTTGACGGGAATTTTTATTGGGTTTGGTCAGACGGGCTCATCATCCATGCCCCGCCCCGCCTCAAAATATATATATATATATATATATATATATATATATATATATATATATATATATATATATATATATATATATATATATATATATATATATATATATATATATATATATATATATATATATATATATATATATATATATATAAGAGGATCCCATGGTAATATTAGTTAAAATAAGAAGAATAAGAAATAACTTCAACCACTAGATCAAATATCCATGGCTAGAAATGGATGGTGGCAAATTGGTAAATAACAAGCAAAATATTGACTCTTTAAGTAGATGCCCAAGGGTAGAAATGTAAAATTCAATCACCGTGTCCCTTATACATCACAATTTACGTCGTCAACAATCAAAACCATTCTTTTATTTATTATAACTGAGCTCCGTTGACTGAGTATTTCATAATAAATAATCAGGTTAGATGCATCTTCTTAAAACATATTCTAAATAATAAGCCAAAGTTGATTCTTTAATTAGATGCAGCTTCTTGAAACTGACGAACGCCAAACACATCCATCGTGCTTCTAATTATATCGATGCATATCGATTATGAAATATATGTTATAAACTTGTTTATCGATGCATGAAAACACCTTCATATAATCGATGCATCTTATCTGCGTATATCGTTACAACGGCGCATCTCACTAAATAGATGCATATAGACCTTTAATTTAACCGGTTTCGAAAGATAATGGATGCACATAATGCTTTTCGAAACGGAAAATAATTGATGCATGGAATTGATTTTCGATCACAATCCATAATCGAAATTGTTTTTTGGACATATCAGTCAAGCATCTAAACTCGATCCTCTATTGTGCATCTAAGCGTGTTTCTAGATTCTGACTACATCATGCATCTAAACTTGTTTATCACTAATTTATGCAGAAAAGTATGTTTGTCCAATTTAAATAAAGCACGCATCTAAACTTTTTAAAGATTGATGGATGTTTCTCATGCATCTGTCATTAAAAAAAATGCTAAAAATTGTAAACTTAATTGTTATGGATGCTTCTCTTGCGTTAATACACAAGCGTTGAATAGTCGATGCAACTAAGAGATACATGTTAGAGCAAAAAAATGTAAACCTTGTCATCTAAGCGATGCAACAACAAACGTTAAATAATAAATGCATCTCGTTATAAAAGATGCTAAATAATATAAGATAGTGATAGTGTGATTTTCCTCCAAATTTGATTTGAACTAGAAGAATGAATAACAAAAGATTGACGTCCAAAATTTTAGGGATTTATTAGTTTCAAAACTACCAACACTAAAATTGGACGAAGTTGCCCTTTAAAACCCTTTTGAAATGATTGGTCCACATTTCTTCTCATTATTCCTATTATAAAATCTCTTCTTATTCGATCCTAACTCTATATATATATACGTATATATATGTATATATATATATATATATGTGTGTGTGTGTATATGTATATATATATATATATATATATATGTGTGTATATATGTATATATATATATGTGTGTATATATATATATATATATATATATATATATATATATATATATATATATATATATATATATATGAATGGTCACCTAATGGGCGGCATGTCTTATAATTATCGTTGACATAGTTTCTTTATAGCGAAAGAAGGAGCAAGAATCGTAAACAATGAGTGCAACTAAGGTGGAACTTTTGACCTTGATGTGTGGTCTTGAGAGTCAAGAAGATTCGTGACATATTGTTCTAATCTTTTGACCACACATCAACGATAATTTACGGTAAGGCATGACTTATAAATATTGTTGAATATTTTTATTATGTAGAAGGTAGTAAAATTACCTTTAAAACATATTCCGTAGGTAATAATCAAATGAATATTAATATGAATTTTAGCAATTCAATATTATTTAATTACTAAAATTACATTTTAAAACATAGGTGGTTTTTAAAAGAGCACTTGACTTATGAATATCGTTGGAAAAAATAAGTTAACGATAAATATGTCATAAACGTACCAAATTTTTTGTTGAATACATTTAGAACCAAACGAAATAAACGGTTATCGAATATGAGAGAAAAAAAAGTTTCAAAGTTGTACGTAAGAACAAAGTATCAAAGCAAAGCCCGCCCGATGGGTGAGCAAGCCTTATGAATATCGTTTAAAAGCTTAAGTTAAAGAAATAAAATATAGGAGGGTGTCTATGTAAGCATAGAAAAGGTGGCTAAAACCTTGTGGCTATAAGTTGTAATCTATCATGATGGTTAGGACATGAGCTAAAGAACTATGCTTATGTAGCGAGTGTTAGGCTCGCTTTGATGGTTCAAGAATACAAAGAAAAGACATTGTCACTAAGGTGTAAAGTATGTAAATTGGATGGCCGAATGTTGATTTCATTTGCGTGTCTATCTATATAAAACCATTGACACAATTTATAGCACAATCGGGTTGCAATATCTGCGACTCCTTTTTGTTCACCTTTGTATAATGCACTTATGTATGCTACCAATTGCAAACATTTATTACATGCCCGTTATATGGTCGAGTACTAATATTTATCACGCAATTTTTAGTTACTTACACGTGTATCCGCCTGCTTCCAAATCTCGGATTGGGTAGTAATATGTCGCCGGCGTGCTCGAAAGTTGCAGGTTTGTGTTTAGTCAGATGTATGCTAAAAATAAATATACAGCAACGGTATTAATGAAAGTATGACTCAATCATGTTACCTTCGTAAGTTTTCACCAAACATGAACTCACGGCTATCACCACTTGCTTCTATGTGTTTGAGTATCCTTCTATGTTAAAAGTTCTTGACATTACATTCCAAATAGTAAATCTTACAATGTCCACAGTGCAAAAAGGTATACTTTTTTTATTATCCGTTATCATGAGGTAGGAAACTTACAAATTTTCATATGAAATTGACTCAAGATTTTGGATGGTGATATCTCTCCAAACGACTTTCTTTTTGGTTTTGCCACCAGCATCCCGTAGCTCACTAATACGGTGGATGCACCCAACGTAATATTATTGTTATGAAAAAACAATAATATGAAAAAACAGAACGGAATACTATTAGAAAATATTATTGTTATGGTAAACTTTAAAATCTAATTATTAAATTAAAAAAATAAATTAAATAGTGTTTGCGGGTCAACCAACTCATATTAACAAATTGACCTACTTAGAAGTTGTTTTTTTACCACAAAACGGGTCAAACATACAAAACGTATCTAAAAGCGAAACTGGTTTAATCATATTTGACACACTTACTGTTATAGATAAAATTTACAACTTTTGGGCAAAAACTATTTTGGGCCGAAACCAACCCGATCCACAAACCTGTTGAGAAAAGTGACATCGGACTGAATGAAACCCACAACTAAAATGTGAAATGTAATAAAAGATGACACACGGATATAACGTGGAAAACTCATATTATTGTCACATTCAAATTTATACAATGGAAGTAAGTTTTAGTCTGTATTCATCCCACAAAGATACCTTTGTTTTTCTTTTGCATTCATGTTTCATAGGAATATAAAACAAAACACGGGGACACAAGCACAAGCCTCCAACAAGGCATTGGGATTCCTATTCCTTCCATGCGCACACCGACACAAACCCGTATGAGAAAATGAGAAAAGTAACACACAATCATATCTAAAAATAAATATATAAAGCCGTTTGAAAATATTTTTTAAATTGCAATAAGAAATTAGAGCATACCATAGTTGAATTTTCGCTGACAAGTGCAACAATGGGACCAGATGCAAGTGTATCCAAAATGCCATACATCTCAATATTTCCTCCAAAGTTGTGTAACATACACCTGATTTACATACAAATCATGTTGGAAAATTTAGTGCACTTGTGGGATTAGTTCACACCTTGTAATGGGTTAGGAGGTACGGAGTGTACACCCATACAGTCCCTAAACACCCGCACTCTAATAGTGGTTTGTATTGGTAGTGCTCGCTTCCATCGAAGCAAAGTTTCCATCGGGCAGTAGTTAGTGGCGAGCATACAATCGCATAATGACCACGCTTAATTGGTCATGTAACCACTAACGGCTATAATGGGATAATTATGAGGCGATTAATGGTCCGATTAATTCTCATAATTCCATTTGACTAGCTCGAGTAACCTCCTATAAATAGGAGATCTGATTATGCATGATTGATACACATAAAATGATTAACACTTATAAGCAAAAGGGTTATTGAATTGTGCCTAATTCTATAACTACATTTGGTCTTATCCCAAGTAGATATTCGTAACCTGCATTAGGGTCGAATAGTTTACTTTGGAAAGTGATCACACGATTCCAAGTGATATCCGTAACCACCTAGTGGTATTTGTTTCGCCACTTGGTATTTGTTTCGCGTCATTCATTATCTAACCTGCTCGGGAGTTACACACCAACAATCAAAGTAAACTATTTTGTGATAATCAATGGCCACCGCAATGAAACACATGGCTTCAAACTTTGCCAAGCTTGATAAGTTTGAAGGGTGGACTTTAGGAAATGGCGAAGAAGATGCACTTTTGTTGTCAAGCATGAGTGTGGTCTATGTTTTGACTACACCTATTCCTCGATGATGGGGATGATGCTACCGTGGAGCGATCAGAGGAGGAGCAAATGGGAGAATGATGACTACATATGCAGAGGTCTAATTCTCAATGGTATGTTTGATTCTCTATTTGATATCTATCGAACATTGAATCTTCCAAAGAACTCGTGGACTCCTCGATGCCAAATATATGGTCAAGATGCATCAAGTAAGAAGTTCCTTGTTAGTAATTTCACAAATTACAAAATGACCGAATCAATACTAGTTATGGAATAATACAATGAACTTCTTGGTATACTTGGAAGGTTTACACAACATAATATGCACATGGATGAGTCTATTTAGCCTCTTGTGTCATTGGCAAACTCCTCCTTCTTGGAAAGATTACAAGCATACCTTATAACATAAGAAAGAGGAGTTAACTCGGTTGAGTTGGGCGATCATCGCGCATTGAGGAATCTCTCAAGGTGCGTGATAATGACAAGCCAAAGAGTAGCAATGTTGTTGGTGCATCGTTGTCAATATGGTGGAGCATAACAACTCCACCGTGTACAATGACAACAAAGGCAAACGCAAATATCATGATAACACAAGGGCGATCTTAACAAGAAGGCAACACCTACTTGTTGGAAATGTGGCAAACCCGGTCACATTAAAAGGGACCGCAAGGGTGTTAAAGTTGGTGGTAAAGCCAATGGATCGTGCACTAATGGTTCGTGGAGTGGTGGTTCTTCCAACTTACCGAAAGGTCGAATATGGTTAATAAGTCTTTTCGCATTTATTATGTTACATATGTATCTCGAATCTCATTATGTGCGGGATGATGATGTTGCGTGGTGGGTTGAACTGTGCAACAGCTCATGTGTGCAAAGATAGAAGTCGGTTCAAGACTTATGAGTCACGAATGATGGTTCTATTCTTCACATGGGAAATGAGTCAATGACCTTGGTGCATGGTCATGGTTGTGTAGATCTTAAGTTTAGTTCGAAAGATTGTAACTTTGTTTAATGTTATTCATGTTCCCGATATAAGGAAAACTTGGTTTCAAGTAGTGTTTTGAATAATCATGGATATAAACAAGTTATTGAATCGATAAGTTTATCTTGTCTAAATGTGGTGTTTTTATTGGTTTTGGTTATTTGTGTAATCAAATGTTCAGGCTTAATATTGCCACTAATAGTAGGGGTGGCAATTCGGGTCGGGTTCGGGTTGGCGGGTTCGGGTTGTCGGGTTGGCGGGTCGAAAATCCCAACCCAAATCACCCATTTAAATCATCGAGTCGGCTATGTCAACCCTAACTCGTTTAGACATAACTCGAACCTAACCCATTTAACCCGTATATATACTTGGGTTGGCAAGGGTTAAATAGGTTACACGGTCAATATGTTAAACGGTTGAATCGGTTCGGCCTGGTTTCGGGTTGACCCATTTAACCCTTTTTATACACAAATTTGGTACATCACACGAGTTAAACAGTTGTTGGGTGGAGCTATTTAACACATTTAACCCGCATAATAAAATATAAATAATTTTGAGTTTATGAAAAAAATCTTAAACGGGTTGGCGGGTCGACCCGCTTATTTTATTCTCAACCCGAACCTAACCTGTTTAATAAACGGGTTAGATAGGTCGATGAAACCTGACCCGAAATCTATTTAGCACAACCCGAACCTGTTAATGTTCGTGTCGGTTTCAGGTCGGGTTTCGTGTCGGTCTGTAAATTGCCACCCTAACCGATAGTATAAATTCACCTTTGTGACCACCCTCGACCGAGCGACTCTACCCTTTGGCATGCTAGACTTGGCCATGTACATTATAAGAGAATGCAAGATATGTCTAAGGATGGGTTAATCCCAGATTTGACATGGACACCGAAAAGTGTAAAACTTGCATGTTGACCAAGATAACCAAGAAACCTTTTCGTGGTGTTAGTCGCGAGACTAAGCTCTTGAGCTTATACACAAGTGACCGTGGATTTGCATGCCACTCCATCTTTGGGGAATAAGAAGTACTTTGACATTTATTGATGATGCTTCTAGGTTTTGTTATGTCTATCTTTACATACCAAGGATGAAGCATTAGATAAATTCAAAGTGTTTAAAACTCAAGTCGAACTACAACTTGGGTCTTTGATCAAAAGATTAAGGACCGATAGGGAGGTGAGTACATGGACGCTCTGATTTTCATCTGTTGGTATAATCCATGAAACGATCGCCTTTATACTCCTCAAAGAAATGGCATTTTAAAGGAAAAACAGGTGTCAAGGAGATGGTTAATTCCATGTTTTCATATTCGTGGATCGAGTCAAGGGTTCGTGGTGAAGCTATGTTAATGACTTGCTATTTATTAAATAGGGTTCCCAACAAAAGGAACAAGGTTACCCTTATGAACTCGGACTAAAAGGAAACCCAAATCAACTAACTCAAGGTTTGGGGTTGTAGGGTCATTGTGTGACTCTCGATCCAAAGTTGAAAACTTTGGGTGAAAGAGGCATTGATTGCATCTTTGTTGGATATGTCGAGCATTCCAAGGCTTTTAGGTTCTATGTCATGAACCTAATGAATATGTTTCAATTAACTCCATAATTGAATCAAGGGATGCAAACTTTGATGAGAATAGATTCTCATCGGTCCCTAAACCAAGTCGAGGATTACTAATGGAACTCATGACACGGTGTGTCGAGGTCCTCGATGATGAACCATCGGTGGTCCCCGATGAGGTTGTGGTTCAACAACCAAACCGTGCTAGAAAGAGCAAAATGGTCGACTCCAAAGTCATTTGGACCGAGTTTCAACTATACTTAGTTAAAGGAACAAGGAATGAGGTCTCGCATCAATAATCCTATTGCTTCATTGTTGAGGATGATCCCAAGACATTTGAAGAAGCAATGAAGTCCCATGACATTGCTTTCGAAAGAAGCAATCAATGATGAGATGGATTCCATCATGGGCAACAACACTGGGTGTTGGTTGATCTACCACCGGTTGTAAACCTCTGGTTGCAAATGGATTTTCAAAAGGAAAATGAAGGTAGATGGAACTATTGAAAAGTTCAAGGTTAGACTAGTCATTCGTGGCTTTAAACAAAAGTCGTGGATAGACTACTTTGATACTTATGCCCCCGTGGCTCGTGACGATTACCATAAGACAGCTTGATTGCTTTGGCATCTATTTACAATCGATTGTTCATCGATGGATGCGAAGAAAGTTTTCTTGAATGGTGAATTGGAAGAGGAGGTTTATATGAACAAACCTCGTGGCTTCATCATGCCCTCGCAATGAAAACAATGTGTGTAAACCGATTAAGTCTCTTTATGGACTAAAGCGTGCACCTAACCAATGGCATCAAAAATTTGATGAAGTGGTTTTGTCTAGTGGTTATGTTCTTAACCAAGTCGGCAAATGTGTATATAGCAAATTTGATGAATCGGTAAAGGAGTCATCATTTGTCTATATGTTGATGATATGTTGATATTTGGCATCGACTAAAATCAGTTGACTTGACAAAGGAATTTTGTCATCAAGGTTCTCCATGAAGGACATGGGGAGGTCGATGTTATCCTTGGTATAAGGATTAAACATGAAAGTAAAAGAATTTCTATCTCTCGCCTCATTATATTGAGAAGGTGTTAAGGAAATTAATTACTTTGATTGTACTCGATGAGTACACCTATGGATACTGTGAGAATTTGATGCCTAATAATGGCAAGGTCAGTATCTCAACTTGAGTATTCTAGGTAATTGGTCGCTGATGTATGCCATGACTTGTACAAGACCGGTATTGGTTTTGGCGGTGGGAAAATTGAGCGGTATACTAGTAATCCTAGTGCTCATCATCGCAAGCGGCTCAAAGGGCATCAAGTATTTGAAGAGAACTATGGATTATAGTCTCTTATATACTAGTTACCCATCGTTGTTGGAAGGATACATCGATGCAAGTTGGATCAAGAACACCGAAGACAATTCGCTCACCAAAGTGGTCGGGTATTCCTACTGGTGGAGGTGCAATTTCTTGGGCATCCAAGAAGCAAACTTGCATCACCGCTCAACAATGAAATCGAATTTGTGGCTTTGGCAACCGGTAAAGAAGTCAATGGTTGAAAACTTGCTTTCGAGATTCCATTGTGGCTAAACCTATAGCACCGATTTCTATCTCATGTAGATAGTGCAACTACATTGGCTAAGGCTTATAGCCAAATGTACAATGGTAAGTCTAGACACTTAGGTGTTAGACATAGCATGATTCGTGAGGTTATCATGAATGGGGTGGTATCTATAGAGTTTGTTAGATCTCAATGTAACTTAGTCGATCACTGACGAAGGGATTAGCTAGAGACTTGGTTATAAAGTCCGCTAAAGTGATGGGTTTAAGTCCAACTTAGTCATCGAATGTTAGGACACCCAACTCCTCCTAAGGAAACTTGGGAGTCGAGTTCAATGTGGAAAGTCGAACATTTAGTGGACTGAGCACATGTTTTATTACATCCCAAGGTTGTGCTCGTAACTCCTGAAAGGAGGATGAAGTCTTTACTTAATGGTTAATTTTCTTTGAAAAGTGCTTGGCAGAGCATGAATAAAGAGGAACCACCTATGTGAATGTTGAAGTTTTGCCGCTCGTGAAGATTTTGGACTTTTAGCTTGTACAACATTTATGAATTTGGATATGGACACATGGCTTGTATAGTGTCGAGTCGATAAGTGTTTGAAAACTTGTGTGTATTTTATCTTCGTATTCAAATGGGTCAAGGGTTCAATTCTTAGAACACCCCGATTCTTGAATATTTGAACGGTAATTTACTAAGATGAAATTTCAACTCGTGACATTTTTGTTTATGCACATGTTTTGTTTAATGTTTGTTTTCATGCAAAGGAAGTAAACTAAATTTGGGAGGATTGTTGGAAAATTTAGTGCACTTGTGGGATTAGTTCACACCTTGTAATGGGTTAGGAGATACGGAGGTACACCCATAAAGTCCCCGAACACCCCGACTCTAATAGTGGTTTGTATTGGTAGTGCTCGCTTCCATCAAGCAAAGAGTGTAATCAAGCAAGTTTCCATCAAGCATTGTTTCCACCGCTAGTGCTACGAAAGTACCGATGAAAATATCGCTTGTAACGGCTTTGACCTATTCAAGTGGTGTAACTGCATAATGACCACGTTTAATTGGTCATGTAACCACTAACGGCTATAATGGGGATAATTATGAGGCGATTAATGGGCCGATTAATTCTCATAATTTCATTTGACTAGCTCAGAGTAACCTCCTATAAATAGGAGATCTGATTATGCATGATTGATACATAGAAAACAATAAACACTTATAAGCAAAAGGGTTATTGAATTGTGCCTAATTCTATAACTACATTTGGTCTTATCCCAAGTAGATATTCGTGTAACCCATGCATTAGGGTCGAATAGTTTACTTTGGAAAGTGATCACACGATTTCAAGTGATATCCGGTAACCACCTAGTGATATTTGTTTCTGCTGACTTGGTATTTGTTTCTGCTGACATTGATTATCTAACCCTGTTCTGGGAGTTACACACCAACAAATCACAAAAGAGAATGAACAACATTAGCAAGTAATTTTTTTTTTAAAGTAATTTAGAGGGAAAAGATGATGTTACCACACATAAGGGGTGCCGTAGAATTGAGAGGATGATTCCCAAACGGGTTTGACATCAGCAAATAGATCCAGAACTACCATTTTTCCAAATGGAACCGAATGCAAGAGTGCCTGATATACAAATAAATTTAATTCTTCCACCACAAACATTGGAAATAATGAAAAAAAATAGGGCTAATAACCTTTTAAAGCACTATACTTGTCAGAATAATGATTCACGTAGCTAACTAAACAAATAACCTTTAAACATTAAAGTTGACATTTTTGTCTTTCTTTAAGTATTATGACCATATTATGACCATTTTACCCCTTTAAAAATACTTAAAAAAGAAATTCGAAAAAATTTCCGAAATTTAAAAAGTATTTGAAAAAAATTCAAAAAAAATATTTTGGAAAAAATTTTGAAAAAAAGTATTTCAAAGAAATTTAGAGAGGGTAAATGGTCATAATATGGTCATAATATTTAAAGCAAGACAAAATGTCAACTTTAATGTCTAAAAGAGTTAATTTTTTAGTTTGCTACAGAATCGCCATTTTGACAAGTATAGTGCTTTAAAAGGTTATTAACCCAAAAATATATACATACATTCATTTGTGGCGGCTTCCGAATGACGAGTCCGAATAAAACAACCACCCCGCACAAAACCGAGTCTAAATCGAATGCATATAACCATAAACAATGAAATTTTTACAATTCAAGAAATGAAACTTACTCGCATAAGCCCCGACAAAGATTCTTATTTGCTTTGGACATTGCTTCAAAACAATTTGAACCGTGATTTGAAATATATGTCGGATCACTTGTAGGAGGTGTATTTTTGTTGAATGTATCATCGTGTATATGATTTTAATACTTAAAGAGATCAAAATTACGTAAATATAATATACAATCGAATACGGTTTATATGAGCTACCGCTATAAATGTCCGTCACATGTCCATATACTTAAATAAAGAACCAAGTTAAAGAGATCAGTAAAACGGAGGGTCACAATCAACTTCAATTTGTTTCTTTATAAATGCCTCGCCAATTTGAATAAATAAAGGATCAGAAGAATCGAGAAGGTAAGTACAACACCACCGAGGATTAGCATTAACGGTGTTCCTATTATAAACAAAACATATACCAACATATTACTAAAATGTATTATCGAACTAAAGGTGAAAAATAGGGTGTCGTGGATTTCACTGTATCTTGAATGATTTTATAAGGTTTTATGCATTATAAATACACTTTGGGTTACTTTGACCCATTTCAGGCGGTAAAATTTTGAACGAAGTTTTATTACTAATTACATGTATAACCCGTTATAGATAAAATGTAACCCAAATTCACACAATAAAAGGGGTGAGATCAATTAACACAAGCTCTAATAAGTTGATAAAACCAACGGCAAGAAATGTGAATTACCAATCCCCGTACCGTGATATTTGCGACGGAATTTGTTTTTAGTGTCACAGAACATTTCCGTAAAATGATGGGAGTACTAAAAAGACAATGTCATTTGATCACTTAAAATATTAATTAAAGTCTAAGATATATGAATAATATACATGGTAAAATATGAAACGCTTCAATATTACGAAATAATTACTGGAGTCATGCCTAATTCAACCATCCGGTTAATATCTGCTTTTGCAATGCCAATTGTCGATCGAGCCGCTCGAGATAATGGCCACCCCATCCGATACACTCATTAATAAACCGATAAATCAAAATTCCTTAACGATTTTCCGATCAAAACTAAGTTTATCCAAAGGTAAATTATTCAATATTATCTTCATCATCAAACAAAGATAGATTGATAAGTAATATGCACTCACGCGTGTAAGTTTCCCATCCGAGCCCATGCAAGAAATGCTGGTCCACGAAAAAATTGTTCAAATCTTGTGCACTAATATTAAAATCCTCGTGATGAAATGTAGATGTTTCATAAATACACCGCACAATTTGGTAATATAGTCGTATTCATTTCGTAATTAACATGCACGTTAGAGGTCTTTATTAGATTAAACCATACACCCACTTCATAAAATTTGAGATAACATTGAGTGATGTCAAAAACGATTATATCATAAGATTCAACCATTAAACGATTAAACGATTATCGAGAGTGGTAAAATTCAGATGCTTTCTTGACCGGTAAACGCAAGAGGCAAGTTAATTCCTTGAGTGCCATCCAATCAATCTCCTTCTCCCATCTTTCCCAATCCCACCATAAATAAGAATCATTAATTTAGAAAAAGTGAATCGTGTTTATAATTTTATAAAAATAGTAGCATAAACTTAGTGGTCCTGGTCGATGGAAATATTCTCACATTTGATGCCATTACGTAATCTCAACGATTGAATAAATGGTCAGGTTGTTAATTAACATTTATTAAGGATAACATTAGGAGAACATGCAATGGAACTTTATTTAACATCAATAACCAGAGGTTCATACTCACAACTCAAAGTGACTACATTCTGATAAGTGATTAGCAAAACAGCTTTACCTGTTTAACAAATTACAGTTGTGTGCTACTACAAAAACTAACAATATAACTGATCAACTAATAGCATAACAGATTAAAGAATACTCCCTTAGCAAACACAAACCTGATACCAGAATCATAGACGCCGTCGGCATTTCAAATGCTCATACCGAGTAGTGAACTGGGTGCGTATATGTACGTAAACTACCTCAAAGTTACTCATATGGCAGTCATTAGTTAAGCCTTCCTTAATATAGCTACCATGATTAATTGTGAGGAATGACACAAAACAGCTTAGAAGCTAATTTAACCCATTTGACGCATTTGCAATAAATATAACTTCCAGGTGGCATGTTTTCATATAAATGGGTTGAAATTACTCTCTCTAAAAATCCTATGAAATGGTCATTCGGTTCTGACTAAAAGGGCAATTCATAATTGGCTTAAGGCATGTTAAATGCTGACTATTTAACCAGTATTTGAAATTGGAAATCATGAGAAGCTTACATTAGCCGAAGATAGAATTGATGGTTAATGAATTTCAGTAGCACGTATATGTGAATGGTCGTTGTATCTGATATTATAATTGCAACTGTATCATAATATGTTTATTATACAAGAATCCTCACAAGCTGCTTGTATCCCTCCTTCCACAAAAGCCGCAGGCGAAGTCAAATAAACTCTCACTCTTTCCATCTTCCATCCCTGGAACCTAATTAACCGTAAAACCATTAATCAGACCTAAAAAACACAAAAAACTTAAACACTAAAAGGGTGTTCAGGATCGCTTATCCCAGTAGTTTTTTTCTATCTAAAATAGTCTATGTCACTCCCAACTAATCATATACAAACCAAAAACTATAAATTTCAAAGCTTTTTCATAAGGTAATTAAAAAATAATAATAGAAGTAAAATAAAATAAAATAATAATTAAACCACTAAATTTAACAACAAATATGTGCACTTTAGTGGTTGCCCTTTAGACGACACGTTGACAGGTCGAGAGCGCCTGACATAGTGTTGTATAAAGTAACGGAAGAGATATGAAGGGATGAAAAAAATGTATGTGGAAGGTGTGATTAGGTATAAATATATTTGATAGAATAAAATATATGCACAAAAAAATAGCATTTAATTGATGTACCTTCGCTGCATGTTTCCTGGATATTTCTTTTGCAGCCACCGGACACCTCAGAAGCATCTGGCTCTACAGCCAAAAGAAAGAAAAGAAGTCATCATACTCCGAAATGAACACTATACCATATAACCAATATGAAACCAACCGACCAAAACTTTTAATCGGCAGAGAAACAAATTAACCCCGCGCTTTCTGATTCCTTTAGCGGCAGCATGTTCATTGTTTAGTTGACTGTTATTCTTTGATAAACTTCTCCTGTTTGATGGCCCAACCGATGGAGTAACAATCTGCACCTAGTCACGCATAAAGGTACCGGATGTAAAATCTAATGCGACGGGCCCATGCAAGAAAACTGCACACATTATCAACAATCCTTGTACGCTTAAAAGGCAACATTTTTATGAATACATGAGCATGCAGAAATGTCATGAAAATGACCTCTATGCGAACTTGAAGCAATGTCTGGTGTATACTCCAGCATCAACATCGCATATAGTTTCCACCTTCCATTGAAGTTGGTATGGTTACCATACTCGACCCCACCGTAATGTAAGGTATGTAACCATTGTACGCCAAAGTTGATGCCTCGTCCCACCAATACAATCGGTTACCATGCTCACCTACATTTTACACACGATAGTCAATGGTGGGCGTCTTTTGTTTTATCCGTAACATAACATAAACCTCCAAATAGATTGCGCCAAACACATTAGAGATAGATATTACAAATTATCAAGAACATCATGGCCTAAATCACCGCATATGTAGAATGCTCAGAACCCGCATCATGTCTTCCTTTCCCAACCCCGACGATGCCAAATTTAATGTAAACGTTAAGTAAGTTCCGAAACCGTGTTTGGTTGTATGATTAAAGAACCGCTTTGATGTAGAATGTAAAGTAAATTCCGTAAACCAGAACCTTCCGCCACCCTACCTTCTACAACCTATTGATGCACAATAAAATGTGAATAATATAGCAACTTGTATGCACTTATGGTCATCTGTATTAAATGGCTTAAAATGACAAATTTTTTACTAAAAAGTAAGAAATTGTTATGCTTGAATATTCTAGTAGATATTAGGGTAATGATAAAAATCAGATCGAACTTGACACTTTATGTGATTAGTAGTTAACTATTTTTTCTTATTGTATGTGCTTGAACTTTTAAATTTCGATCATTGTGTGTATTTTGTGACTATTCCATGATAAAATGACCATTTTACCCTTCAAATTTTGAAAAATTAGGGTAAAATGGTCACAAAATACACACAATAATCGAATTTTGAAAATTCAGTACATACAATAAGAAAAAAAATAGTTGGCTACACACAATTATAAAAAGTGTCAAGTTCAATGCATTTTTTTGTCATTTTCCCTAGATATTATACTCCTGTTTTGTTAAACGAAAAGCATATGAGGTTTACTCAGCAGACAATTGTAAAGCTAAGAGGTAAGTATGGTGGAGACATGACTAACCTGAATGATAGAAGGTCACTAACCATTAACAATTAAAACATTCACCTCGTGAAAATTAGGGTTTTGAATTAAAAAAAGAGATGATATAATGAATGAATCATATTAGGGTTTTTCTTCTTTCTTTTTTTTTTTGAAAATATACGTATGATTTTATTTATTAATAATGAATGAATTAAGAATAAATATATATTTAAAGAAAAGATATGTATAAAAAGTTTTAAAAAAGATAATTACTTAATATAATTTTTGTAGATAAATTGTATTTAGTATAGGATTCCAATATAATTATAGCCATTTATAGATTATAATATGCAACATAATTATCAAAATAACTTGTTGCCTAAGTGGAAACACACAAGTTATTTATCCAAATGACCAAGGTTCAATCCTTGCATGGGTCATTTTTTATAAATAATTTTCTAAAAAACCGAAATTTACAAAAATAATTATTTAAAATCCGAAATTTAAATAAAATCTTGCTTATGTGGACAACTAATGATTATGTGGCATTAAATTGGATTATGTGACATTGAGGTGACATTGAGGTGGCATTAACGCTTAAATGACTCTTGTTGTATATAATATATATATATATATATATATATATATATATATATATATATATATATATATATATATATATATATATATATATATATATATATATATATATATATATATATATATATATATATATATATATATATATATATATATATATATATATATATCAATGTTCAATTATACATATAGTATTATGTTAGTATTTACCTAATAAAATATTTGATTTTTAGTATTTGTAAGATTGAAAATTGTGATCATGGAAGTTTGTTTCGTGTGATAATATTTTTAAAAAAGTTCATTTGCGATGCGAATAGTTTATCATTTTTTATGTTTGATACTGTTGTTGAAAACTTATGCTTAATTTATTAATAATGGCCTATCGATTTTTCAAGTTATTACATAATACTAAATTGTTTATACTGTATAAACAATAATAAGTAGAGAGACACGACTTTAGTGTAGGATCACGTCCAAAGAAGACAACCCGATAAGATCCCCAATGGGGTGCGGGGCTGGTTTGAAGGAACATCTCGCCCCAACTGGACACCCTGATAAGATTTCTAATGGAGATTGAGGCGGGTTTGAGGATGATTTTTGTAATCGGGTTCGGGGAGAGATGGCCGCCCCTTGCCATTCTCACCAACAAATGACAATAGACCTCCAGCCGGCTATATACCTATATGATAGTAAAACATTATTATAGTATCGTAAACTACTACACCATGATGCACATACTTATGGGCTATATATCGGATGTACATAAACAACTGCTTTATACATTCTTAAATTATATGAACAAGGATCCAATAATAATCATTTACCCAATTAGAACAAAAATTTGCTCAACAAAACATACATGATAAAAACATTTCAAACTTACATGAACAATCAAGTCAGATGGGGAACCAAATGCATCTTAATGGAGAAGACATATACGGTTTTGAGGGATTTCTATTGATGCCAAGTCATCTTCTAACATTTCTAATACCTTAGTAATTGTGGGCTGCTCAAGGATTAGTTTGTATGCACCACGTACCCAACGACAATCATCTTCCTTACCATCTCGCTTTCATCGCTCCCAATACCATGTAGTCCAAGTTGTTCGCATGTAACTCAACCTTTTGTATATCCAATGAGGAAAATATATTTCACTTGTATTATCAACTTCAACCTCTATATTTTTTCTCCCACCAACCATTTCTAGAATCATCATGCCATAACTATAAACATCGATTTGAGAGACCTCCAAAACTTCTAGAAAATAGTTCAGAGCAATATACCCAAGGCGTCCTCGATATGAGACACAGATATCATGCTTCTTTTCTGGGAATAACTTAGCCAACCCAAAGTCGGATATCTTAGGACAAAAATCTCGATCCAACAAAATATTATGAGGTTTTATATCAATAAAAGAAGTTTCACCCATGGTAAATACAAAATGGGAATGATTCAAATACCATGTAAAAAACGTTTATTTATATTTTACGATCTTCTAATGTTTTGTCGATAACAAACGTAAAATCATTTTAACGAAACAAATAGAATACATAAATAGTTTGAGTTAATAGTTTCCTAACACACTTATTTTTCACATAAAACACTAAAACAAGTATAAGTGATTTTATGTTACATATGTACAACAACTAGTGTTTACATATTGGGTTAGAATATACTTAAACTAAGTATACTAAAATGGGTAAAACAAATATATACTAAATGGGTAAAACAAGTATATACTAAATGGGTAAAACTAGCAAATGGTTTTGACCCATAACCCATAGTTTTATATATACCACTTAACCAAGTTCATTGTATCTAGAATGAAAACCATGGATCAACCCATAACCCATGACCCATGACCCATAACCAAAAATACCCATGGGCAAAGAGGCGTTCCACGGATCCTCGGCTTTGTGCTAGCCGGATCCCAGTGGAAGGGATCCGTGGGATCCGAGGAACAGAGAGAATTTTCTATAAATAGAGAGCCATTTCTTCCTTTCTATTCATCACTTTGCATGATACTTTCCCAAGTATTCTAACCTCTAACCTCATATCCAAGTGATCTATGTAGTTTGTCTTTTGTTTTGTGTGATCTTCTAGGTTCCTCTTAAAGGAGAGACCACCACTTGAAGACGCAAGCTCAAGTCCATGAGTTGCAATGCTTCGTCATCATCAAGACAACTAAGGTTCTCTTGTTGATAGTTCTTCCTTTGTCCATAGATATTGGGTTAAAGGCATTAGTGAAGGATGCTGAAAGTGTCAAGACAAAAGCATTAGTGAAAGGTGCTTATCGTTCGTGTCAAGAGCATTAGTGAAGAATGCTATAGGTGTCAAGACGAAGGCATTAGTGAAGGGTGCCAAGCGTTGTGTCAAAGTCATTAGTGAAGGATGCCGAAGAATCAAATCAAGTAGCATTTGGGAAGAATGCCTAGGTCATATAATCTATGAGGTGCATCGTTATACATATAAGTTTTTTTTTATTTACAAGGATGGTGATATCTTTGATGGTGTTGTAACAAGGAGTAGATCTCCTTGAGATTAGGTGTTGTGTCGTGAAGGGTAGTAGTTCCTCCATAGTAATGGAACTCGGTGGTTAGCCTAGCACCGTATAAAGGGTAGGCGACGTTGTGATAGGATTAGTCCTCCTAAGGTGTGAAAGAACTCGGTGGTTAGCCTAGCACCGTATAAAGGGTAGGCGACGTTGTGTTAGGAGTGGTTCGCCTTGGTGTGAAAGAAGTCGGTATTTAGCTTTGTACCGGAAAAAGGTTAAGCGACGTTGTGAAGGCTTCTCACCCATAAGGAGATTGGTGTAATGCTTACGAACTCTCGAGTAGGTGACTCGGGGAGTGGAGTAGGGCAAGGAAGGTGTCCTTGTAGCCGAACCACTATAAATAACTTGTGTTGTGGTGATGTGCTTCTTACTCTTTATCTTTCATTACACGTTTATATATCTATCTATCAACGTTCAACATAAACAACCAAATAGATTGACATAAGTCGATCTAAATATTTAAAAGGAAGTTTTAAATTGGTAAAATTATTCAATCTCCCCTTCTAGTTTTCCACAATTGGCATCAGAGCTTCATTACCAAGTTTCTTAAAGTATTTTGTACTTTAAAGACTTGATATGATCCGTGTATGTTTGAAAACTACAAAGAAGGATTTTTTTTGGGTCATATTTTTTTAAATCATTTTGTTTGACATTGATAGATGATTCTAACAACTTTTGTTTCTAAGAAATCTTCATTCAACGAATAATGAAGTCAACATTCAAGGAAGGATCTAAAAGTAATCACAACTTACGTACACCAAGTACAAAGGATTACTTTAAAAGCTCATGAAGTATCTTTGGTATTATGCCAAACCAAGAAGCATAGAGGTATGTTTTACTTTTCATTAGATAGGTTACATGAGTTCAATTTATTTTCATAAGTTCTCTTTGTTTATTTATCATTAACATCATTAGAAGTCTCTTCGTCACTTTTCCATCTTTTTCATCATCGGAATAATACTCCTTTGATTCGTCAAACTAACGCCATCATCACATATGAACCTTCGATATGTGATTCATCAAAAGTCATCCAAAACAATCTTCATCTAATACCTCGAACTATTTTTAGTAAGCTAATTTATAAGCCTACTACAAAATATTGCCAAACAACCCTTTTACGTCACGATGGCGGATCCCCTAGTTGTACTAGCCGGATCCCAAACATAAAGGATCCGGGAATCGTGGAACAAAACTCACCTATACGCTTTCAAAATTCACCACCGATTGTTTTTCCTCTATTCACACAACACAAAATGACCAAGCTACGAATTCATCCTCATTGGCTTCCATACTTTCAAGTATTCCTCCTAGAACACCATTGTAAGTAATTACATTAACTTGTTCTAACTTTCATCATCCTCATCCTGGGTTTATGGTTTCTTAATATTTATTCAATTAACTCAATTAGGGTTTTCAAATTAATCATGAAAAGGGGATTTTAACAAAATCACTTTGTGTTCACAACATTGTTAATACAAATCAAAACCATAAACCCATTCCAACTAATTTTTTCTTAATTGAAAATTTGTATTCTTAGGAACCATGCCCAAAGCCACTCAACAAGATCATCATGACACCGTCCATTACCTTACTCACTATTATCGTAAAGGGATTGACCAAACCGACCGTAGAATATTCAAAAGCCTTGTAAAACGACTTATCCACGAAGGTCGTGTAGTCAAGGAATGTTTCTTGAAGATACCAACATTCGTCAAGTTTTCTCGACAATCAACTTTGATTGTCTCCTTGACATAGATGAGCAAATTTGTCCGGTCTTCATTTTGAATTTTACAAAAGCTTTAGGATCATTAGAAACACCACAATAGCATCTCAATCGCCTTCATCATCAATAAACAAAACTTTACTTTTCCCTCAACACCTTTGCTCAAATTCTTCGCATTCCTTGTGAAGGAATTTGTATGTACTCAAGATTGGGCAATTAACGCTCAAAATCTTGCACTTGATCCTAAGCCTCTATAACACTCCTCTCGACGATCCCGAAACCATTAGAGATACTATCTTCAAAGTTAGGACCGACCAATCTCGTTACGACCGTAACAAAAGCTTATTCATCGTAATCCCTTTCAAATGGAACTTTTAGAAATACATCCCATGTTTAGAAAATGGGAAGAAATCCTTAGGAAAATGTCATTAGCCTAGTTGGAAACAAAGATCATCCAAACGCATGTCTTGTGCAAATGATCTATTGTCTTACCCACCAAAGGCCATTTAATCTTGCCTATTACATGGTAAGGAGAATGGTGGGGTATTCAAAGCTTCCAACATGGTACTTCCATATGGTATGCTCCTAACACGACTTTGTAAGTATGTTGGTACATTGCAACCATCTCCTATTAACGATGATCATTACCTTCCGATCACGTACCTCTTACCAAACAACGCCTAAACGGTTCATGGTTAGCGGAGAGAAACCGAAGCTCTCTCGGACTCCTCGGCGGAGAAGAAGAAGATGAAGATGAGGAAGACATCGACCCGTAGCCAACATCAAATTGGAAATCCTTGAATACCACAAACAACTTCCAACCATTCCAAACGAGACCGCGAATTTAGGCAATTGAGGGCATGATTCAAAACCTCGCTTACAACCTCACTAAGCCGTCAAAAGGAAAAGAAAGGATTGACGAAAGAGACAATAGGATTGTGCTTATTTTCGCTTATTTTATGTTTGGATGATTACGTGTTAGTTCTTTTGGTTTATGGAAATTTGGATATTGTTACTTTATCATACTTTTATAAGTGGTGTTTTGTGATAACATGTTTGTTCCTATTGCTTTACTTATAGATTTATTAGTGTACAAAATCGCACATCATTCTGTGTAGATTCTCGATCCGCAGATGCCGGATCCCAAGGATTAGCCTAGCGGATCCCTTTCACGAGGAACCGTGGGATCCGTGACATCGATCAATAATTCAAAGATTTCTTGCATCAAGATAACTTCCTAGATAACATTTCATTAGCTAAGCATATGTTTTTAGAATCCAACTAGAACCATTTCAAGGATGAGAAAGGCTTAGACTCACTAAAGGCTTACTTAAAATCTTAGTCAAAATGCCTCTTGATTTATCAACACATCAAAACTCACCATATTTCCGCTTCAACTACTCACAAACTATTTCTCATCTCTCAAAACACTTAAAGAGGACAAATTAAACATTTTTAGGAAATTGCTTCTAGTCATTTCTATCTCAAAGTAAGATAAAGATTAGTTTTTCAATTCTTGTGATTTTTAAGAATTTTTCCTAATATCACCTCAAGCTTAAATCTGATCACTAGGATCATTTATTATGACTTGACACCTATATAACTCTTAGTATTATCCTTGGACATCCATTGGTAGTCATCTTGTCCCATCCTCCTTCCATAAGAAGCAATCATTTGCTATAACACTTATTACCTTTGATCATTCAAGTACCCTTTCATCTTAAACACTTAGGAGAACTGAAACATTCAAATGAGATAGGCTTTAGCTCCTAGAAACCTCATTTCAAACTGTCATAATCTACGAGAGCCGGATCCCTAGGATTAGCCTAGCCGATCCCTCCAAGGAGGGAACTGTGGGATCCGGTGACGCTTATCTCAAACATTGCAAAACAATCACTCCATCTCATCTTAAATGAGTTCCTAGATCAGTGAAACTCTGAATCTCAATCTTGTGCATGTTAATCATCACATTTCCAAGAACATTAGTGGATTAAGTCTTAAATGCAATTGCCAAGTTCTTCCCTTTATAAGCCACATTGCTAAGAACACTTTAGTCATCAAACACAAACATAATTATCAGCAATTGCAACCATCTTCCTTGGTCATCTCATCATGAGAAAAGCTCCTAGTGCTAACTCATCCACTCAAGAACCACCCAAGAAACTTGCTAGAATCATACACGAAGTTTCCTCAACCGAATCATCTCCGGTTAAGTCAACCAGTGCTAGGATTTCCGCTACACCAAGGAAACCAATCAAACTAATCCCCAAGAAGCGTGTTCCCACTAGGATTTCATCACCTAATTCTACTATACCAAACATACCCTCCACAACTCAACCAACACTATTAGTGCCTAGAACCACCTCACAATCATCTCCACATTCTCACAATATAGAAGATTTACCTTCTTGACCATCTCACCTTTCACCATTACCAACAAATTCACTTGAAAAGATTGAGCAACAAAATCAAAGTGTTGAATCAACACTTGCTCCAAAAGCAAACTATACCATTCCCCCCAATAGTCCATTTTGGATTATGAGAAGATATCAAAGGCAACTACCCGACCATATGGAAGTTGATGCTTCTTTATCTTCACCCTCAAATATTGTAGAGCCATCACTTAATAAGCCTCCACCAATTCCTCCTTCATTTGAAGATACTCAACCCACTTTACTTGAACTTCCACTACAAGAAATTCAAAACCATGACAAGGATTGCTATCATTGTAAACATGTTGAAAGGTTGATACATGAACTACGTGAAGAGCAACGTTTCATGTTTTATCACCTCCTCGAACGTTTCGAAGAGGTTAACAAGCCTAAACTACAATGAGCATCATAGTCAAAAGCTCAAACTTAGAACATTTAGGAAACCTTTCTCATCCTTGATCATCATTAAGTTTTAGTTGAACCTTAAGTTTGGGTAACTCATTAGCATTAGTAGTACTTATATGACTAGTTCATTCTCTTAGTTTTAGAGATTTGTTCGATTATCTCTTGTTTTTATTGAATGAATATCTATATGCTATTTTGATTTAGTGCATTGTGCTTGTTATTTCACATCTTCATTAGCATTGAATGGAACATTCTCATTGCTGAAGAAACTGTCATCAGATGGCCGGATCCCAACGAAATGCCTAGACGGATCCCTCCAAGAAGGGAACCGTGGGATCCGTGGATCAGAAACACAAATTTCTACTAACTTGAGTTTTACTTGCAGGAAATTATGCATTATACTCTTGTTTTCTAACCTTTGTTTTGTAGATTTTCAAAATAACACATGAAGATTTTGACACCATAAAGCTAGGGGGAGCTTTGTGTCAAACGATATTGCAAAAATATTTGCAAACATTAATCCGGCTTTGGATTATACCTCATGATACCCCATTGCATCTTTGCAATCTTCAAAGGGGAGCACATTTTCGTCACTTAGACGAACCATTTGCAAACTTAATTGCAAACACAATTAGTTTATTTTACGTCATGTCCTTGATGCCCTTTCAAAGGATGGACTCAACAAGGGAGTTAAGACGAGTACCATTCCGTCACTTACTCTCTTTATATTTTTACATAACTTTCTTGTAAAAATTGTGTTAGATTCTTTTAACACTTTTGTTTCGACAAAAGGGGAGAAGAAAGTAAAACTACAAATTCAAACTTTACTTAATTTTAGCTTTTCCTTAAAATAATTTTATGTTTTGTCATCAACAAAATGGGAAGATTGTTAATACAAATAAGCCGTAAAAACGTTTATTTATATTTTAGTATCTTCTAATGTTTTGTCGATAACAAACGAAAATCATTTTAACGAAACAAATAGAATACGTAAATAGTTTGAGTTAATAGTTTCTAACACACTTACGTTTTCACATAAAACACTAAAACAAGTATAAGTGATTTTATGTTACATATGTACAACAACTAGTGTTTAAATATTAGGTTAGAATATACTTAAACTAAGTATACTAAAATGGGTAAAACAAATATATACTAAATGGGTAAAACAAGTATATACTAAATGGGTAAAACTAGCAAATGGTTTTGACCCATAACCCATGGTTTTATATATACCACTTAACCAAGTTCATTGTATCTAGAATGAAAACCATGGATCAACCCATAACCCATGACCCATGACCCATAACCAAAATACCCATGGGCAAAGAGGCGTTCCACGGATCCACGGCTTTGTGCTAGCCGGATCCCAGTGGAAAGGATCCGTGGGATCCGGAACAAGAGAGAATTTTCTATAAATAAAGAGCCATTTCTTCCTTTCTATTCATCACTTTACACACATACTTTCCCAAGTATTCTAACCTCTAACCTCGGATCCAAGTGATCTATGTAGTTTGTCTTTTGTTTTGTGTGATCTTCAGGTTCCTCTTAAAAGAGAGATCACCACTTGAAGACGCAAGCTCAAGTCCATGAGTTGCAATGCTTCGTCATCATCAAGACAACTAAGGTTCTCTTGTTGACAGCTCTTCCTTTCTCCATAGATATTGGGTTAAAGGCATTAGTGAAGGATGCCGAAAGTGTCAAGACGAAAGCATTAGTGAAAGGTGCTTATCGTTCGTGTCAAGAGCATTAGTGAAGAATGCTATAAGTGTCAAGCACGAAGGCATTAGTGAAGGGTGCCAGCGTTGTGTCAAAGGCATTAGTGAAGGATGTCAAGAATCAAATCAAGTAGCATTTGGGAAGAATGCCTAGGTCGCATAATCGATGAGGTGCATCGTTATACATATAAGTATTTGTTTATTTACAAGGATGGTGATATCCTTGATGGTGTTGTAAGAGTAGATCTCCTCGAGATTAGGTGTTGTGTCGTGAAGGGTAGTAGTTCCTCCATAATAATGGAACCAAGTGCTTAGCCTAGTACCTAATAAAGGGTAGGCGACGTTGTGATAGGATTAGTTCTCTAAGGTGTGAAAGAACTCGGTGGTTAGCCTAGCAAGTATAAAGGGTAGGCGACGTTGTGTTAGGTGTGGTTCGCCTTGGTGTGAAAGAACCTCAGATTTAGCTTTGTACCTAAAAAGGTTAGCTGACGTTGTGAAGGCTTCTCCGCCATAAGGAGTTGGTGTAGTGCTTACGAACCTCGAGTAGGTGACTCGGGGGAGTGGAAAGAGGCAAGGAAGGTGTCTCAGAATGAACCACTATAAATAACTTATTGTAGTGGTGATGCTTCTTACTTTATCTTTCATTACACGCTTATATATCTATCTATCAACGTCCAACATAAACAACCAAATACATCGACATAAGTCGATCTAAATATTTAAAAGAAAGTTTTAAATTGGTAAAACTATTCAACCCCTTCTAGTTTTCCACATACCACGTTAATTTTTTTTTTTTTTTTTTTTTTCAACTATAGTAAAATATAAGTAGCGTATAATATGGCCTAGGAAGGTTTTTATAGTTTGACTAAGGGTGACAACATGAGCCGAAAAAATCATAGTTAATCAAAACATATAATCGAAAGGATAAGTACCGTGTGATGACTCAATCCTTAAAATTTACTCAATTCCATAATTATTGTCTGGTGTTTACTTTTGAAGTATTTAGTTTTCAACTTTGACCTTAAATATTTTTATTTGTGTTATATATCACCTGATACAAAATATATAAATTAATTGAGTTTCATTTGTATTTTCATTGGAATAATTTCATCAAATATTATATAACACAAATAAAAATATTTAAGTTCAAAAAGTTGCAAAAGAAATACTTCAAAGCTAACACTGAACAATAAGAAGTAAATGTTAGTGGACTTATTTGTATTAGTATTTGTATTAGATTAGCATTAGTATAGTTTGATCCCAAACCCAAGTGTTTTTTTTTTTTTTTTAAAGACATCCCAAACCCAAGTGTTAATTTGGGTATAAATATTGGAACAAATTTAATCTCACATTAATCAATTATGTCTTACATATGTTACCCATGAATACCTTTTTTGGAGTGAAGACACTGAAAATGTCCATTGTAAGTATCACACAGGCCGCCTTTATTGTTACACACAGAACAGGAAGTTGACAACTGAACCGAAATAGAGAAGAAAGGAGAAATAAGAGAAAAGATGTTGGTTGGATCTATTTTAGAGTGTTGCCATGCCACTATCACTGGCAGCTGTATTACTTGACATGCATGTGGGAGATCGCTTGGAACTGCTATATTACTGACTGATAACTTATAGTAGAAATTGTGATCTTTGCAACTGTTGTAGCTAAAGTAATTAGGTTGGTGAAAGTAAGCACCTGTATCATCAGTGTAGTTGAGTTTCTTTGTGCATTTGAAGAGAGTGATGAATGGAGCTATTGAAATGGAATACAAAAGAGGGCTTGGAGAAGTGAAATTATCCATAAGTGCTTCACAGCTTTTATTGTTCACCAGTTTTTCGAATGTCTTGTTATGAATGGTGACGGAAGAAGCATAATCGGCCTTGGGAAGAATCACATATGAATGTTTTCCAAGTTGAATTTCCTTCGTATGATTCGAAATACAGCTGACCTTGATCAACCCACATCCTTTGTTAGTGACATTGTAAAACGGGTACTTAAATGGAATTGTATCTTGACATCTGAAACTTTTTGGGCATGTTGACATAGCTGAGTGAAGGAGGGGTAGAAAGGAAAGAATAACAAAGGTGGAAACAAATTCCATATTCATTTTACAACATGTGTTCTTGAGACTCTTAATCACTTGATATAAATTAGTATGCAAATGTTCTTCCTCTATGTGTTTTTGACAGGAACTCTTTGGTATGGCTTGGCTAAAAGATAGGGACCTGAATTCTTTTATGTGATTACCACTTAAGAAGCTTTCGGTCTTTCACATTAAAAAATAAATAAAAAAATACAAAACACTTGGCCCATCATATGTGACTGTGAGCCCGTGACAAATAAACATACAAATTCCCATCACTGTTGTAATTTTTCCACATTGACCCACCATCAAAGACTTTTGACTTGCACAATCTTCTCCTCCAATCATCCTTAACCCATTTCACACGTCATACTTGTCCCATCCATAGACCATAGAGCAAGTCGTAACTTAACTAGCATAATCCAAAATCATGAACAGGACATCTATGGACTTTAATACCATGATCTAAGGGCACCTCCGATGAATTAAAC
The DNA here is from genome assembly GCA_022545495.1 of Chrysanthemum lavandulifolium. Taxonomy (NCBI): domain Eukaryota; kingdom Viridiplantae; phylum Streptophyta; class Magnoliopsida; order Asterales; family Asteraceae; genus Chrysanthemum; species Chrysanthemum lavandulifolium. The sequence continues at coordinate 112,682,899 of CM040246.1, read as the reverse complement.
CGTCAGTTTAATATATCTTCACATAAGCATTCAACTATTGCATACAAAACAGGAGGTGATCACCGCGTTTTTGATCGTGACGCGCACTTTACGCATTCGGTGATTGTATGGCAATACTATAATACATAAAGTGTGGATGCATCAAAAACGCGCGAGATAAATTCCATCACAAAACCTTCACAATCCATCAAATTTTTTAAGTTTAACACAGGCCACTCTCAACAGAAAAATAGTGAGCATGAACAAAATAAATTTAAAAAGAAAAAAAAAGGTCTAATTTGGCGTTCTTCGGTATTGTTTGGAGTGTTTAAGGGCTAATTACTTAAGAAGACATCAAACTTGACACTTTTTATCGTTGTATGTAGCCATGTATTTTTTTTCTAATGTGACACTAAACATTCGAATTTCGTACATTGTGTGTACCCAGTGACGGCCGTTAGTACATAACTTGGCATCGTTAGTCCTTTATACTAACGACCATTAGTAAATAACTTAAAATTTCGTTTTCTCGCGTCAATTTGGCATCGTCTATAAACTAATGGTCGTTAGTAAATAACTTAAAATTTCGTTTTCTTATGTTTTGGTACGTTTTCGATTTTTTTACGTTTTCGTCAGTTTTTATACGTGTTCGTCCGTTTTTAACCTTTTTGACCGTTTTTTAACGTTTTCGTCTATTTTTTTACGTTTTCGTCTTTCTTTTACGTTTTCGTCAGTTTTTTTACGTTTTCAACCATTTTTTTACACTTTCATCCATTTTTTTACAATTTTGTCTGTTTTAACGTTTTCGTCCGTTTTTTTTACGTTTTTATCTTTTTTACGTTATCGTCTGATTTTTAACGTTTTCGTCCATTTTTTTTTGTTTTCTCTTTACATTATCGTCTATTTTCTTACGCTTTCTTCTACCTTTTTAAGTTTTCTTCTGTTTTTTTTACGTTTTCATCCATTTTATTACGTTTTCTTCTCTTTTTATGTTTTTTTTCGTTTTCGCTCTTTTTCTAACGTCATCGTCTGATTTTTAACGTTTTCATCCATTTTTACGGTTTCGCCCATTTTTTATGTTGTCGTTTGTTTTTAACGTTTCGTCGGTTTTTAACGCTTCACCATTTTTACGTTTTTCAGCACGTTGCGTCTATTTTTACGTTTTGTATGTTTTTACGTTTTGTCCTTTTTACGTTTTAAATCATTTTTTAAGTTTTGAAGTCTTTTATGTTTTGTGCATTTTACGTTTTTACGAAGCGTAAAAACCGGCGAAATCATAAAAAGTGCCAAAAAGAAAAATGACGAAAACGTAAAAAAAAAAATGACGAAAACGTAAAAAAACATATGAAAATGTAAAAAAAAACATACGAAAACGTAAAAAATTAGATGAAAACGTAAAAAAAATTAGACGAAAACGTAAAAAGACGGTCGTAAACGTAAAAAAATGGTCAAACACGTAAAAAAACTGATGAAAAGGTAAAAAAAAAATAGACGAAAACGTAAAAAAAATGGACGAAAACGTAAAAAATAGATGAAATTTAAAAAATGGTCGAAAACGTAAAAAAAAAGATGAAAACGTAAAAAGACATACGAAAACGTAAAAAATGGAAGAAAACCTAAAAAACTGACAAACCTAAAAAAACTAACAAAAACCTAAAAGTACAGACAAAAAGGTAAAAAAAACCGGACGATAAAGTAAAAAACGGCAAAAACGTAAAAAACCGGACGAAAACGTAAAAAAAATAGACGATAACGTAAAAAAATGGACGAAAACGTTATAAACAAACGAAAACGTAAAAAAATGGTCGAAAACGTAAAAAACAAACGAAAACGTAAAAAAATGACGAAAAAGTAAAAAAGACAGACAAACACGTAAAAAAACATACGAAAACGTAAAAAAAAACGATAACGTAAAAAAATGGTCGAAAACATAAAAAACGGACGAAAACGTAAAAAAACAGACAAAAACGTAAACGTAAGATCGAAAACGTACCAAAATGTTAGAAAACGAAATTTTTACTAACGACTGTTAGTATATAGGACTAACGATGCCAAGTTGATACGAGAAAATGAAATTTTAAGTTATTTACTAACGGCCGTCAGTATAAAGGACTAACGATGCCAAGTTATTTACTAACGGTCGTCACTGGGTACACACAATGTACGAAATTCGAATGTTTAGTGTCACATTAGAAAAAAAAATACATGGCTACATATAACGGTAAAAAGTGTCAAATTTGATGCATTTTTAAGTAATTAGCCCAATCTTTAATGCTTTTATAAATTGGGCCCACCAATATCGTATATTCAATGTTCAAGCTGAAAAGACCCGTGTTTAAATGATTGTTGGCTACCTTCTACAATGCATTAGACACTTTCAGCTGAGAAGAAAGTTTTATTAGACGGTGCCAACTCACTGAATTGGAGATGCCTAAAAAGTAAGTTCTACGAAGTCCATTGCGGTAGACCTTTTAGTAGGTTTACAAAATTGTCATTTCAAATAATATTATTAGTTTATAAGCTTTTCTATATAATGAGTGGCCTTTTACTCATCATTTTAAGCCCGAAAAACCCACGAAAACGTCTAAAAACACGGAAATATAACCAATTATACTGCAGATATCCTTGGAATGTGTTTTTATGTGTTTTAGGTACAAAGGATCGAAAACAGGGCAAAAACGGACAGAAATGAGCTTGGAATGGTAAACGTGCTTGCAGACGGAGCCGGGAAGTGGATTTTCTGCATTTTCAGAGCCCGGACCAATTTTACCATTTTACCCCTAAACCCATATCAAATTACCATTTTACCCTTCACCCGAACCCAAATTACCCATTTACCTTTAAAACGTTTTTCACTAAAAACAATTATTTTTATTTTTTTTATTTTTTTTATTTACAACAATTATTTTTATCAAAACCAATTTTTATTAAAAATATTTTTCTTTCTTTCTAAAAAAAAAAAAAAATTATTTACAGAAAACTCAAAATACTTTTTACTTAAAGCCCTTTTATTTAAATCCTATCTTAACCTTTCACTTTGAACCTTTAACCCATGAAACCACCCAAAATCACTTAAACCCGTTTTACCCATTCACCCAGATTATCCAAACCCTGGAAAAACCAAATGCATCCTTTGGCGCCAAAATCAACCTCTCACCTCCTGTCCCTCTCCATGGCAGAAAAAAACAAGATATCTTCACATGACTCCTTCCACCTCAGCAATCCATGTGACTCAACTAGGATCTATGGTTGTGATGCTTTGGATTGGTCCCCAAGCTTGAAATCAATGGCTGTGATGATTGTGAGAGAGGACGGAGTCGTGATCGGGTAGAGGTTCGAGTACTGGTATGTGGTTAAAGGGTGGTGTGTATGGATGAAATAGTATAATAATATCAATATCAAAATAAACACGAGAATCGAATCGAAAACCTCTTAGGAAAAAGGTTAGTCAATCAAATCCCGTGAGTGAGATATGTGATACCGGATAAGGATATCCGGTCGCTTCCCAACGAGTGTGAATTGATAATGTCGTTTGAGGTTTGTTATTAAAATGCTCGATGTTACGGGTTTTGTTTTGATTACGTTTTCTACAAATTAACTAAAGGGAAAGTAATTAAGGCACGGAACAAAGTAAATGATTAACTAACTACTACTAAGCATATGAAATGATAAAATGATGCTAAATTAAATCTAGGGTGATAATATGCAAAACGTGAAAACCCCAAGCAATCCCGAGCCTCAAAAAGTGAAAATAATGCAATTTAAGGCCTAAGGATGTGAAACTAATTTCCTACGCTCTAAACGACTAAAAATAATTTTAGGAAAAAGCCGGGTATTTTTTCGACTTTTAAATTATTTATTATGAATTAAAATCTAATTTAATCTAATTTAATTATAAAAATACTAAACTATTTTAGAAAATTCAAAAATTCACTAAAATTACTTTGAACCTAACTCGATTTTGGTAAAATAAAAAGCGTAGTCTTGCTTATGAAATAAGCACTTAAAAGCTAAATAAGCTACTAGTTTAAACTGAATGAGTGGTTAAGGAATTAATGTTGTACCATCTGACCAGGACAAGTCCCAAGGGCAGATGGTAAGGGTGTTGTGTGTTGGGTTTGTGAACCAAAAGGGCTGAGTTCGAACCTGGTGCTTTGCACCTTTTTGCAAAATATTTTTTTTTTTCAAAATTTTCTTTTACAACTTCTTTATAAGATCAAAACCAACACTTTTTGTAAAAGCACTTTTCACCAGACCCTGGAAATAAGCAGTTCACCACTGCTTATTCACCTCAGTCCCACACTTGACCAAATAAGCAATATTTTGACAGATTCTTAGCACCAAATAAAGAGATAAGCACTTAGATAAGCTATTGAAATTAAGAAAATGACAATTAAGAAACTCAAATAAGCTAGAAATAAGGGAAATGGACTACTCTAATGGAGAAAATAAGCAGTTTTTAAGCAAATGAGATCTTAAGCTAACAAGGAGCATAAGCATTCAAGTGGTACAAAAAGCTATAAAAAAGAAAACTAAATAAGTTGGAAACTAACTAATCTGATCTACTAAATCTAAAAAGCTTCTAAAACACCTAAATAAGCTGAAGATAATCTGAAATAAGCTAAAAATGAGCTAAATGCCTAGGTCATTGTTTCAAAGAAACAAATTCTAGTGGGCTGTTTGGACTTAAAATTAAGCTACCTACTAGGCATCTAATCCTAAAAGGAGATCTATTATGCAAACTAGGGATAGGGGCTACCTAAAAGCTACTGGGATCCTATGAAAGCTTAGACGATTTTATAAATAAGTCGTGAACAAGTCTGCATGGACCGCAGATAAGAATCGATATGGGCTTATAGCAGATTTTTAAAGTAATTTAAACTAAGCTCAAGCTAAACTAAGTACAATATGACTACCGATATAATGAGATGGGTATACGAGGATTCCATAAAAGTAATTTGTAGAAAATTTGGACTACAAATAAGCTAGTTAAAGAGCTTGTGAGCAATGAAAGAATGGTCATTACGTGTACAAGTTTTATGATGTAAATTTTTGGCTATCCAAACTTGTAATAGCTTTGAAAACAGATTTAATCATTCAAGACTAACTCAAAACACTTTAAAAGAAGTTTGACTATTAAAGTCAAAATGGGTAAAAATGCTTTTTAGAACCTCAAATAAGCTAGAACCAAACACCCCTTTATGGGGTGTTAAACTTAAAACTGATTTAAAAAAAAAACTAAGCTTGAATTTTTTTTTTGTGAAACGGATTTGCAGCTTAAGATTAGGCTTCAGAACAATTAATAAACGACAATAAGCAAATAAGCACAAAAGTGCTTATTTGCATATAAGCAGAAAAAGTAGACTAATAAGCAAAGAAAATTTTTTCATTAATTTAAAAGACAAGTTACAATTTAGAAATAGAAACTAAACTTTTAAAACTAACTAAAACCTAATGCCTTTGAAGGCTTACAAGCTACTACTATTTATACTACTCTTGGGTCTTCATATGCTTGAGCTTTTGTGCTTGTTTTGTGAGACAAATGAGAGGATTGAGCATCTTGTGCTTCTTTGAGAGTATCTCAGCCATCCATTTTGGCTTGGAGCCCAAGGGTAAATCTGAGTCGTCCATCTTGAGTCTTCACATAAGCTCCAATGGGGAAACTTAGGATTGCCAACATGGCAAGTGAGACCATGTGCTTGTGGGGGAGGGTATGAGCTGGGGACCAGGGTTGAGATAGTGATATGTTGGGAAGAAGACAAGGGATGCTGGGAAATGGTTTTGGCGGGCAAAAAATGAGTTTGGGTATTTGTTCTGTTTTGGGTAAATAAGAGGAAGAGGGTCAAAACGGGGAGGGTCAAGTGGTTTAGAAGGGGTTCAAAAAGGGTTTAAGGTTTTTTTTTAAAAAGGTTTTAAGAAAATAGAATTTGTATTTTTTTTTTTTTTTTTTTAGAAAAGATAATTTAATAAAATTGGTTTTGAAAAATAATTGGTTTTAAATAAAATTAAGGGTTTAGAAACAAAGAGTATTTTAGGATTTTTGTGAAAACGGGTAAAATGGTAATTTTGGGTTCGGGTGAAGGGTAAATGGAAATTTGGATTTAGGGATAGGTTTTTGATCTGATTCCCCAAGCTCACTCCCAAATGGTATCCCGGGCTCTGAAAATGTAGAAAATCATCATCCAGCTCCGTCTGCAAGCACGTTTTCCAACCGAGCTCATTTACATTCGTTTTGCCCTGTTTCGATCCTTTGTACCAAACACGTAAAAACACATTCCAAGGATATCTGAGATAATTGGTTATATTTGGTGTTTTGGACATTTTGTGGTCTTAGATGGGTAAAATGATGAGTGAATAAGCACTCATCATACCTGGCACCGAGCGGGTACACCGCCCGCCTAGCTTCGGGTACATGGTTCGCTATGTAATTCGAGCTCCGAGCTCGCAGCTACCCGTGATGAATTTGTATATTCGACCGTTTACAAGCGGTCATATGCATTAAATAAATAAATAAATAAATAAATAAAAATCCCCTTTAAAACCAAATAACATACACTCATCTCTCCAAAAAAAAAATAATTACCCTCACCTTTCAAAAAAAACACACACTAATCTCTCCAAAAAAAAATGTCTTCCGATTCTTCCGATTACGTTATTCCTTCTTCGTCCGACGAGCTATCAACGGGTAGCTCGTTGCAAAATATGCTTCAACTAGCGGCTCAGTATTATGAAGACACGGCAAGCTCTAGCCGAACTAGCGTAAATCGTCATCGGGAAATAGGTCTTGAAACTTTAGAGAATGATTGCCAATCAGGTTCATGCGTGTGTTATTTTGCACAATATGGTTATAAAACGCGAGGGGAGGGCAATCTCACCGGTTCATATAATGGATGCGCCTGGGTCCCAAAGTGTTCGACGACGATTGTGGTAGCGGAGTTACTAGACGAATTTCTCCATGACCGTCTTCAATATGATCTCACGGAGCACGAGTACGTGAATACTTGCCGATCTCGATGATTAGTGGGTTTTTTTTTTTTTATTTTAATCTAGTTATTTTAAGTATTATGTTATGTTTTTTTTTTTTTTTTTTTTTTTTTTTTTTTTTGTAAGTATTATGTAATGTTTTTATTTTTAATGAAATGGTATGTTTTTATTTTAAATATTGTATGTGATTTTATGTATTTAAAAAAATGGAATTGGTGACTAGGTACCACTCCTCCACGTAGGGTAGTGTTAGGGTAGTATTGGGGTAGTTTTGAGTTGGAAGGTTTTTATTGGATAGAGGTGATGTGGCACTCCCAGGGTATTAGGGTACTAGGGTACCACTCCCTCATGCCTGAAACAAGCACAAAGCTCAAACTCTCAATCCCCTCTCACGGAAAAAACACAACTACAAGACAACAAGGAGAAGACAGTCTCTATTTTTTAGGGTAAGCCTACGCAGGCACCCCACGTTTTCCTTGGCAGGCACCTCAAAGTAGAGTGGGTCCCTTCCGCACGTCTGGCGACTTTTGATTTTTTTTTTTTTTTTTAGTTGTGTGTGTAGTGTTTAATTTATTGTGTGTGTAGTGTTTAATTTAGGTATATTGTATAGTGTATTTAATTTGTGTAGTGTTTTATATGTATAATGTATTTAATTGTGTAGTGTTTTATATGATATTTATTTTACGTTATGCTTTTTAATTGTGTATTTGTTTTCATTTAATTAAACAATAACAATAAAACATTAAACAAGTAAAACAACAAATGTTTTCAATATTAAATGAAATCTACTCCACATGAAGATTATTAATGTCATCTATAAGCTCATAGAGTATTCCACTGGCCGACATGCGTGATCAATCGGATTTCTTGCCAATTCAAAGTGATGCCTCCAACGCCTTTATTTTTGCCTCGCAACAAATTGTTTTCACCAATAGCATGTTGATCGTTGTATCTTTAGTTTCGCACTTTGAGCACTGCGTTGAAGAAGAGGCTTCACCAAAGTACTTTTGTTGAAATATTTCCTTCCACATGAAGTATCGACACCCATAGTCTTTAGTCCCTGGCTGTTACATAACGAAATAATTATAATAAATGTATTCTAAACAAACAAGTTATTGATATATTTACGCAAATAAGCAAACGTTTAATTATTTACCTTTGAGAAAGGACATGCATAATACTTCATACCACAAGTTTTGGGCTTGTGAGATGTTCTTTCAATTATTAATCCACGTTTACAACGACACAAGTAAGGATTTTCTTGTTGCATCTGGCCAAAAGAATTTGTACAATTATTCACAACATAAATTAGTAATATCATGGTTCACAAAATTAGAAGCTTCGAATACATAAATAACCAATCTTGTTATAGATTAATAGTTGATACATGGTTCACAAAATTACAATATAACTAGAAACTAAGATCAATCACGCCCGAGGCGTAGTCGCTCCAATGATGCTGCCATCTGTCCCACACGAGACTTTAACTCTGAAATGAGTCTCCTCAATCCGTCAATCTCTCGCTCATACTCGTCAACGCGAGACGGCTGTAACAAAAGATGAGGAAGAACCGGAGGACGGTGTATAAAATTGTCCTCATCTGCGGTGGAGATATAGCCGAGAGGAGGCGCATAAGATTGTGAAGAAAGCACATAACTGGACTCTCAACACGAGCGGGTGTGTGGTTGACGTTGACACAATGAATCTCCTCCATCGAATTTCATCCGATTCTCGTAATAAAAGATGAGGAAGAACCGAGCAGAGCGTAAATCAGAATAAAAGATGACGAGTCGCTTGATATAAATCGAATCGTGTATCGTGTTTTGTCATTTACAATATAAATCGAATCGTCTATACATGTTGTGTCATTTACAATATAAATCAAGAATCGTCTATACATGTTGTGTCATTTACAATATAAATCGAATCGTCTATACATGTTGTGTCATTTACAATATAAATCAATAACTTTTTTCACGATATCTAAACATCCTCTCGTCGTTGAGCAAACACATGTTCCCATGGTGCGGCCTCGGCATTTCTAAAATGTCTCCATTGTGGGTGATTATACGGGAGTGGTGAGTCTTCATCAAGAACCGCAAGAACGAAGTGAGCACAATCGTTGTTCCCACACGAAGAATCACAACCGGAGACAATATTTACTGAATCGGGAGAACCTCTCGTGAAGACACAAAATAGATTGTGAATTGGTTATACATACAATAGGACGGTTAAGAGTCAGAGTAATAACCACTCCCATTTCGCATACTCATCCAATAACGCCGGGTCTTGCATCGTTAAACCAATTCATCGAGTTACGTAGATGTAAATAAATTACCCACATTCCTGTAAACTTCCTCGTGATTGTCTACCTCTTCCCGGAAAGAGATCGAATTGGGCCACATTTCTTGCGATGGCCAAGACCTATGGCAAGAGCTCGATAGCCACAATTTCCATCACCCTCCACGTTAAAGATCCCCATGATCCGGTCGGAAAAGAGTGGAATTTCATCATACAATATTCGCTAAAGTAACTGAACGTACAAGTGGTGTCTTAAGTCGCCTCGCTAGGTCCTTCGTTAGGTCCTTCGTTTAAGTCTTGTACTTTAGAAGGCTCTCCCACATAAGAACCGTGTCTCATGATTCTTTATTTACAGGACTTTTTAGGTTTTGTGTAGCCTGCGGTGCCTTGTGGGGTTCTTCGTTCAAATCCGGAGATTTGGTTTAGACTTGGATTTGTTATCCTTTGCGCTCGGACGTCCACGATTACTTTCTTTAACAAGTTGTTGGGTGACACATATTCAGAGCGATATACCTCGAGCATGTTTAATATATTTTTTTGACAACGACGATGCTCGGTATAAACACTTTGGAATTTCATCGTCATCTTGACAAGAAAAATATTCGAGCTCTTCGTGCCCTTGAGGCTCTTGAGGATATTCAGGCTCATCGAGCTCTTGAGTATTTCGGACAACAAAGCCGAGGAACGCTTAGTGTTCTCCAAAATTATCAACAAAATCAAGCGAATTGGCAATCTCGTATTCGAAAAAGGAAATAGTTAAAATTATCGGTATTGACGGGAAGAATAACTTGATAGGCATAAATTTTAAAGTACATACCGTTTGCTTGAAGCCAATACAGATTGGTGATAGCATGGTAAACCATACACTAACAGATCCGATGACCACATGCATGTGGGTCAACATCCCGCTTACTTTCATGAGTATGAGCCTTAAAGCATCCATTGAAACATTATACCGCAATTTGTTAAATAGAGTGCTCTTACAAGCATGCAATTTCTTGATTTTGCTTATATTCAAAGAGGCTCGATCGCAGTTTCTTGCAACTATAATCTTGTCGACCGAACACAACAACGTGTCTAAGTTGAACTATGTGGAGCCCAAGTATAACTTCAACGGCGTGTTGACCCTCAACTCTACATGTTGTTGTTTGGCAAGTCTGCGATATTGATCGGTAATGTACGACACAAACATGCGATCGTAATCTCGCGACCGATTCTGAAAATACCGGAAAACATCCGAGAAAACAAAGAATTACTAAAGTGAGAAAACAATCCGAGTAGTTATTTATTAAATAATAATTAAAAATGTATTATTAAATAACAATTCGAGTACCCTTTTTGGACCAATAAACCACGAGGTGCCGATAATAATGCTCGAACACTTCTTCGATCTGAGTCAGTAATCATCGAATCCCATGTCAATCTAATGACTCATACTCCTTTAACGTATCAAATTTGTTTCGCAATGCTTTAGCACATTTTGATTGATATGCCATCGGCAGAGTAATCTGTTAGCGTTGGGAATTCTTCTGCGCATGCCCCAACCAACGCTAAATCTCATCGGTGTGATAACCCGCGGGTAGTATTGTTCTTGTATCACCAACTTAACACATTCCAACACCCATTTGAAATTTGGCTTTTTTCCTTGTCCAAAAGCTAAACGCCATTGAGAATGTTGTGTTTGTTGGAGTAACCCCAACAACTGTAAAGAATGGCAGTTTAAACATGTTGGTGTTGTATGTGGAGTCCATCAGCATGATTTCCGGATATGTTGTCCACAGGGCATATGACGTCGGGTGAACAAAAAATATTTCATCGAGCTCATTTGTGTGGTCATTTATCCTAGGGTAATATGTATAACCTTTACGTCGCAAATGTACTAAAAGCAGTTGTATCGGAGTCAAATCACCACGACTGTCGCGACGTATCTTTTCTTGTGCATTATACACCGTTTTAATGGTTGACACGTTATTTGGATCCATCTCTTTTATTGAAGAAAGTATAATTCGTGGTGCTACACGCTGTTTTGTCATCTGCCTCACAAAAACTAACTCACTATCTTTTAATCGCATGGCCTGTGAAAACCATGCAACGAGTCCGAAAATTCGATTATGCCCGGACACTTAACCTTCAATATCCAACCATTAAAACGCTTTATAAATTTCGCTAGTAATCTGAATGGGCAATTACATTTGTCGGTACTAGTCTCGCCGTTGAAGTTCATCTTCTAAACCTTCACGTGAAGACGTCCCATGTCTAGAACACAAAATTCGATAGAGTGCTTATAGCCCTATCATTTTACTTTTTCCAATAACAATAACAAAACCAATCGATTCAAGAAGAGATCGCACCCAATTAATTAAATCAACTTGATGATCGAACACCTATACAATATAAAACACAACAACCTTTTTATTAATACATTTTCTTAAAAAAAACTTTAAAAAAAACGTTTTCTTATAAAAACTTTTTTATAAATACTTTTTTTTATGAATAGTTTTCTTATAAAAACTTTTTTATAAATACTTTTTTTATAAATACATTTTCTTAAAAAAACTTTGTAAATACATGTTTTCATAAATACATCTTTTTATTAATACTTTAAAAAAACTTTTAAAAAAACGTTTTCTTAAAAAAACTTTTTTATAAATACTTTTTTTAAAAAAAATGTTTTTCTTATAAAAACTTTTTTATAAATACTTTTTTTATAAATACATTTCCTTATAAAAACTTTTAAAAAAAACGTTATTAACTTTTTTTTTAATAAATACAAACGGTATTAACTTTTTTTTAGATATTGAAACCGTGTGTGGTTTTAATGTGTATACGTGTGTGGTTCTTAATGTGAAGACGCGTTTCATTGTGAAACCGTGTGCGCACATGGTTTTCTCTGTCTTGTTGGGGTTGATATTCGCTCTTTTCTATGTCTTGTTTGCAGTTGATATTCACTCTTTTCTCTCACTCTCACCACTACTCTCTCTCTCTCAAAATATTAGATCTAACATTTTAGATCTAAAATTTGTATCTAACAAGTATTTTACTTGTTAGATTGTTGATGCTGTGGTGGTAGTGGTGATGATGTGGTGGTAGTGGTGAGGCTGTGGTGGTTACGTATGTTTCGTTGTTAAAGTTTTTAGATCTAAAACTATTTTTAGATCTTGAAACGTATATGTTGTTAAAAAAAATGAGGTTTGTAAAAAAAAACGTTAAATGTGTTTGATTTTCTTAAAAAAAATGTTTCGTTGTCATAGTTTTGTACTGTTGTGGTGATGATGTGGTGGTAGTGGTGAGGCTGTGGTGGTTACGTATGTTTCGTTGTTAAAGTTTTTAGATCTAAAACTATTTTTAGATCTTGAAACGTATATGTTGTTAAAAAAAATGAGGTTTGTAAAAAACGTTAAATGTGTTTGATTATCTTAAAAAATGTTTCGTTGTCATAGTTTTGTCTTGTTGTGGTGATGATGTGGTGGTAGTGGTGAAATTTGTGGTGGTTACGTATGTTTCGTTGTTAAAGTTTTAGATCTAAAACTATTTTTAGATCTAAAACTTTTTAGATCTTAACATTTTTTTTAGATCTAAAACTTTTTTTAGATCTAAACCTTGTTTTAGATCTAAAACTTTTTTTAGATCTAAAACTATTTTTATATCTTGAAACGTATATGTTGTTAAAAAAAATATGAGATTTGTAAAAAAAACGTAAAATCTGTTTGATTTTCTTAAAAAAAATGTTTCGTTGTCAAAGTTTTGTACTGTTGTGGTGATGATGTGGTGGTACTGGTGACACTGTGGTGGTTACATTCAAACAGGAGGAGCACATCCAAACACTACCTTCTTAAGTTTTTTTTTTAAAAAAAAATCATCATTGCCTTTTAGATGTTTGTATATTTGTTTAAGTTTTTTTAAGCTTATATGTTTGTATGTTTGTTTTGCAGGTTTGCCTGCATAGGAGGACCCTTTTGTTGTGGGCAAAGCCTACACAGGCACCTCACGTTATCCTTGTCAGGCACCCCACGTTATCCTTGGCATTACTGGATGGTAAAGTGATTCACTTTGCAACTTTAATGAAAAAAACTTAGTGTTTTGGTATAAAAAAAATTCATTACTGGATGGTAAAGTGACCATTCAAGGTCATTTTGCAACTTTAATGAAATAAAAAAGGCAATGATGATTTTTTAAAAAAAAACTTAAAAGAGTTTTGGCGAGGCAAAACCGAATTTCTGACCAACATGAGCTATAAAGCTAATAATCTGAGCCTTTGATAAGTTGTTTACCTCTTGTGTGTTAAATGGTGAACTAGACATGGTGGTTGATTGTTGTTGTTGATCTATTGTTGGTTGTTGTTGGTTGATTGTTGATGATCTGGACCACTTGGTTGATTGTTGTTGATCTGGACCACTTGTTGGTGTTGTTTCTGGACCACTTGTTGGTGTAGCTTGCTTTCACCTGTTATTTTATGGGGTGCCTGCCTAGGATTATATTGTTGTTGGTGTTGTTGCTTTCACCTGGGATTGTTGGTTGATTGTTGTTGGTGTTGTTGCTTTCACCTGGGATTATATGGGGTGCCTTTGAGAATATTAGTACACCTTGTGAACTTTTGAGAATATTAGTACACCTTGTGAACTTTTGCAGTGGTAATTTGTGAGAATCATGTTCAAAACGTGTAACTTGTGAAACCTGTGAAACTGGTGAGTCTTGTGCTTGTGCAGTTGTGAGGCTTGTGCAGTTTTGTGAGGCTTGTGCAGTTGTGATGCTTGTGCGGTTGTGAGGCTTGTGCGGTTTTGTGAGTGCGGTTTTGTGCGTTCATGTGAACTGGTGACTTTGTGCGATTGTGACTAAAACTTTTCCGAGGCGATGATGATTTTGAGCCTAAAACTTTAAAACTTTCCGAGGCGATGATGATAAAAACCGAATGGACGGTAAAGTGAGATTTTCACTTTGCAACCTTGAGTTTGAGCCTAAAAATTTTCGAGGCGATGATGATTTTGAGCCTAAAAACTTTCCGAGGCGATGATGAAAACCGAATGGACTGCAAAGTGGGATAAAATCTCACTTTTGCAACCTTGAACCGAGCCTCAAAAATTTTCGACTACGGTTTTTAAAAGTTTTAAAACCGAATTTATATCATAAAAAACTTGTAAAACCAAAAAACTTGTAAAATTGTAAAACCAAAAAAAAGTTATAAAAAGTGGTATAAGTTATAAAAAACTTGTAAAAAAAGCGTAAAAAAAGCATATACAAAAATCAGTAAAAAAACTTGTAAAAATAAGTGGTATAAGTGGTAAAAATAAGTTGTAAAAAACTTGGCACGAAATCGAAATCAATCATTGGTACTAATAATCGGCACGGAAATCGAGGCACCCCATGCAAAATTCAGCCACCCCTACCCATGGGGTGCCTGCATAGGAGGACCCATTTTTTAGTATAAATAGATGATTGGGATTTTTGTAACACTTTGTCTAGAATCTCATGTTCTAGTACCATTTTATTTTTAATGTCATTTAAATTTACATGTAACTTTTAAATTTTCAATACAATTTAATTTCAAGTCACTTTTAAATTCCAGTTTTGCAATTTATTTTATGAACCTGTCATTTTTTTTTAGTTTGAAACGCATCATTGATCAAGTTGTTAAAAGTTTATTTTTAAGCTCACAAGTTTGTTTTTAAAACTTTCTCAATTCTTCACAGTTTCAAAGTCAGTTTTGCCCCTAAGGAGGTGTTTGGATTAGTGTAGTTCTTGGGTCAAATTCATTTTTTGACCCATTTTGGTGTTCAAATAGTTTTAGTCTAGTGTTAAGTCAATGTATTTGATGTTGCAATTAGTTTTTAGTGGTGACAATTAGATTAGAGTAGTTTTTTTTTATGTCCAATTTGTTCCTGTCTGCCTTAAGCTGCTGTTTATCACAGCAGTCCTGTGTGTTCTTTTTGGAGCTTACGAGCTTATTTAATTTACTTGTTTTAAGTTTCTTTAGTAGTTTTGCAATATTTTAGATTAGTGCTTATTAGGTTTTAGCTTATTGAAGCTTTTTGATAGCTTTAGTGTCCTTTAGCAACCCTTTTTTTAGCTTAAGTCCTCATTGGTTTAGCTTAATTCTCAAAGCGCTTATTTAATTGGTTTAGCTTACTTTTCAGTTTTAATGTTTGTCATTTCAGTTTATTTAGGATGCAACTAGATGTAGTTAGCTTATTTTAAGTTTCTATTAGCTTAAATTAACATTGGTCTATCCAAAAGCCAAACAACCCCCTTCCCATTTATGTTTTTAGTTTCCATGTCTGCTGTTACATAAGCACTAACAGCTTATTTCACTTTTACCAACTATAAGTTTTTACAATAAGCGCTTATTTACATCCATTTTTAAGTTGGCAAAAAGAAAAAAAAAATCAAAAAAATAAGTTGCAAAAAAGTGACAGAACAAGGAATCGAACCTGGGTCTGTGCACTCAGAAGCCAACGCAACCACTCCCTTTCCATCTGCACTAGTAGTTGTCACTTGTTAGGATTTTTTGTACTAATTACTTAGAGTCATTTCGGTTTAAGCTTATTAGGATTAGTAGTTTTTAATGACTTATTGCTATAAGTCGTGACCATTTTTATATTTTCCAAGAATCGTAATTAGTTAAAGTATTTTATGTAATTTTGTAGAATTTTCTAAAAATGTTTATTACTTTTAATTAATTAATTATTTTAAATTAGTTTTTAATTCGTAATAAATAAAATAAAAGTCAAAAAAATACCCGGCTTTTTCTAAAAATCATTTTTTGTCATTTATAATGTAAGAAAATTAATTTTAAGTTTGTAGGGTTAATTGTTTTACATATTCACTTTTTAAAGCGCGTGCGGGACCCGCACGTGCCCGATTTTAGGTTAATTACGTTTTTAATTAGCTTTAAGTTTCCCGTAGTTTCCTTTAGTATTTTAGATTAATTTTAGGACTCCTTAGATTTCCTTAGTGTAGTTTATTGCTTTCCTTTAAGTTCCGTCAATTAGTTTAAATTGTTTAAATTCCCGTTTACGTTTTATTGCACTTTAGTTAATTTTAAGTTTCCTTACGTTTATTGTTGCCTTAGATTAGTTTTAATTTCCGTAGTAGCTTTAGCTTAGTTTACTTGCTTTATTTAAATTCTCGTCATTTAGTTTAAAATTCCAAAATTCCGATCCGTTCAAGCACTTTAATAACAAACCTCAAACGTGACCGTCAATTCACTCCTCGTTGGGAAAGCGACCGGGTAATCACTTGCCCAGTATCACTTATCGAGTATTAGCGGGTTTTGCGTGTCGACCTTTTTCCTAAAGCGGTTGATTTGTAATTCTCGCGCGTATCACATATTTGATATTTTTATATAATAATTGACCTATATCACTATATTTTGAACTTATTGTTACTATAGATAAAGCTTTTAAAGATATGCTTCATAAAAATTAATGTCATTAAACAAAATCTTATTACAAGACAAAAAATAAAAATAAATTAGAAAATACTCAAATAGTTTTCAAAATCATATACCTTTTACATTTCACCTAAATTTGAAATGATTGCTCATTATGGTTCATATATTTACGGACCTCTATAAATATATTTAGACATATTCATAAACCATTATAATGGATAACTTGTATCCCAAAAAATATGGTTTTTTAATTATATTTACAGAGAGCATCAACAATAATAGTCCTTTATATATGTTTACAAGCTTGTCTAATCATCAATTTATAAACATTTTGTTATTATAAATTATGAAAAGCTAATGATTAACAATAATGCATGCATTAAATTATGAAATAATGATTAACAATAAAGCATGTATTAAACATGAAGACTTTAAAAAATATGAAGCTTTTCAACAATGCACATAAAATAAAATGTGACTACGGATAAATAAATGAATAATTGTTTTTCATAAATTTCAAACCTTTTGATACACCTATTGATAAGTATCAACATTAGTGGTTCAAGCTCACTAAATACATGATCGAATAAAATCCATTACCATGGTCCATCAATACACACTTGACAATGGTTTAGCTTAAATCCCCGGCCACGTAAGGCCTGATATAACTCATCAAGCCATACTGAGCACATAGTACTACTGCTCCTCAACTGTCACTAACGGCTAAGATGTACCATCTGACATTGTACAATTGGGACGCATGACAAGCACCACTTTCTATGAGCTGGATAGTCCACATGTCCCTCCTTGTTTGCTCCTTGGATGACCAATACCTGGCTCCCTAGCGGCCGTTGATCATCCCATAAAGGTTATCTCTAAACCCTTACACCTCTCTATAAATAGAAGGAAACACATACAAGTTCACAAGTTTCACACACTTGAGCAACTATTGTCTCACAGTAAAGTATGGTCTTTATTTAAGTCTTTCCGAGATTCTTGATCCTTATCATTCTCATCGGGTCCTTACCATTCTACACGGAAAGCAAACAACAAAACCATTCTCATCCCATATCTTAAACTCGATTACATACTATACTTAAGTATGGCACCATTCGTGGGTACATGATTTGAAATAACGAAGTTTCTTAACCAAACATGTTTGGTGAACAACCTCAAACCGCCATTACTATTTCGATTATCTTTGTAAAGCGGTCAATTTTCTCCATATTTAGCTTCTTCGATTATGCTTTCTTCTTAATTGTGATGACAATTCTTGGTGAGATGTCCTCCCCACGCCTTTTGCAACTAACTTGGATGGCATAAACAATTTCTCTGCTTTTAGCATATCTCGACTTAGATTTTCAATTTTGCTAGTGATGGTCGCAATCCGTCAAAACTTCCTCCTTGGTTTCTTTTGCTTCCTCCATCGTGCCATTTTTAGAATGATCAACCATTTTTGGATGGCTTCAATTGCTAGAGTAGGAATTATGCTCGAAATTGGTCCTTGATAGTCCAAAGATCTATCTTGTAGTTACGTTGATTACTTTGTAGAAGATGTTGACTTTTTCTTTGGTTGTTTAGATCATGTGTAGGACACTTGTAGAGGAGATCGTTGTATCTATCGCCAAGGCTTGATATAACGTTTCATCATCTTCTTGCTTGAAATTATGGATCTCAAGAGTGGTTAGATATCTTCGACGGAGGACAATACCTGGATGAAGTGCTTCTTTAGTAGAGCCCAGTATTAATTGCCCCTGGCAATCTTTCGATCCATCTTCCGCAATCCCAAGAAAAGTCATGGGAATACCCTTAGCATAACAAACGTCATGAGACATACCGGGATGTTGAAAAGGTTTGCGATGTACAAGACATTTTCAACGTGCTCATACGCATCTTCGTCCATGTTTCACGGAAAAGGGTTAGCATGAAGCTCCTCATAAATTGGTCTTTAATCTCGAAGCAGACATCGACTTCAATTCTTTGGTCTTACAAGCCCGACCCTTGTTCTTCTCTTGTCAATGCCAAATATTCTTCAAGAGTGAGGTCATCAATGTTAACAACTTCCATGGTACTGAAACTTTGAAAAGTGATCTTGATAATTTGAGAAAATTTTAACAAAATAAAAGACTTAATAGAAATCCTAATATAACTCCCGGAAATGGAGCCAAAAACTTGATGCGAGTTTTATTGACCGTGTTTTAATATCTATAATTATCTTGTATACCTATGGTTCACCCTAATGCACTAACAGGCGGTGTGCGATCGTGTGTAGTGTAGTATTCGGTAAAACCGAGGTCGTCCCAAGAGTTATTGATAACATCAAATAGTCCACGAATATTAAGGGTCAATTTTCCCGATAATGCTTGTAATTTATATCATTTATATGGATTTATGATTGTTTTCCATTGTTTTCCACTTCGGGTAAATTACGAGCATTGGAGCTAAAGAGACGCGGCGGAGAAATATCTAAAGATTTATCATAGTATCACGATTTTGAAGAAGTTACGGCGTAACTCTTCTCTCACATTACGCCGTAACTATTGCATGACTCGAAAACCAACTCATCGAAGGTTATGGCGTAACTCTTCCCAAACTCTACGACGTAACTATATTAGGTCAAATGAGGTTCCACGCCGATAACTATGCCGTAACTATTTCATCAACTACGGTAACGAATTTTATTGAAGACTACGGCGTAACCACTAATAAGGTTCTGCAGTAACTAGCGAATCTAGTGCAAAATACGAAGGAATTGAAGGTTACAACGTAACTCTTGTTATGGTTACTCGTAACCCGGATCGGCTTATAAATACCCCACTAATTCCAAAGATTTCTAATCATCCCATTCCACACACAACAACCAACGAACGTGGGAAAAATCTCAAGGGGTCTAAAGGAGCATACGGAGTCGTCTCAAGGAGAAATCACTCCCCTACAATAAGCATTAAATTTTATATATTCTTTACTTTCAATTCATGTATTTCATACCTTTGAATATTGAATTGGTTTGTATGATTAATATGAGCTAAGCACCTCTTGGTCTTGGCCTAGTTATGATTCCTTAATTGTTTTGTTTGCGTTTACTTTACTTCCGTACAATTATTTCTAAGTGTATGCATGCATAGTTTATTGGTAGCTACCCTTGGTTCGGTAGTTTTGAATGGCGGTAGAGGCCAATTGCCTAGGAGATATGACCAATGACCCTAGGTGAAGCGGACCGAGACGGAAGGGTAAGATATGACAACCGACGACCCTTTCTACTTGTGCATTTGACCAACCGATCACCTACCGTTTGGATGAACTTAAGAATTAGGGGTGAGTGTTTAAGTTGCTAACGCACAGGCACTCACTATTATAAATCTAGCATGTAGCGGTGCCTTAATGAATTGACTTAGGGGACCGATAACAACAGGGACTTATGAGGGACACTGACTTCTCCTGTGGTGGCATCTTTCTTTGGTAGGTTAGGGCGAATTGACCAAATGATGTCCTCTCGACTTTGACCCCACCAAGTAATTGGAAGTAAGTAGAGCGTAGACATAACTAGCTAGGAGGATTAACTAGGTTAGCACCACTATCCTCTATTGATTTATCCTTTACCTTTATTTGATTTATTCGGCTTTAGTAGTTTAATTAATTAATTCCTTATCGAAACCATTATCTATCCGTGACACTTAGACTTAGTTATAATCCAACACACATAGCTCTTGGGACGACCTCGGCTTACCGATTACTACACTACACACGACCGGGTACACTGCCGGTTAGTGCTAGGGTATACCATATGTATAACGAGACTTCATAAATATTAAAACACAGTTAGTATAACTTTGCATCAAGTTTTAGGCGCCACCGCTTGGGAGTTATATTAGGATTAATATTAAGTCTTTCATTTCGTTTTAAACTTTTCTTACGATCATTAATTGAGTTTTCAGGTACCATGGAAGTTGTTAACATCGATGACTGATTCGTTGTAGGCTTAGGGGTGTGTGTGTATGGATAAAACTTACAATATCGATATCAAAAATAACCACAAGGAATGATTTAAAATCCGTTTAGGAAAAAGGATAGTGAATCGAATCCCGTGAGTGATAAGTGATACGGATTAGGTAATCCGAGTCGTGTCCCAACGAGGTGTGAATGGGCAACGTCGTCTATGGTTTGTTATTAAAATGCTCGATGATTTAGATTTTTGATTTTATCTAAACTAAGGAAATGGGAAAGCAATTAAAGGGAATAAAACTACGGGAAACCTAATTACATAAATTAAACTAATACTGAATAAAGCGTAAATTAAATGCAATTAAGTCTAAAAATGATCTTAAATTACTTTAAAGCTAAAATGCAATTTAAAAGTTACCTAAGATTTAAAACTAATTTTATGATTTTTCTTTTGTTTATTTGAATTAAAATCTAATTTTTAACTTTTAAAACTAATTTAAAATACTAAAAATTATGAAAATTAAAGGGGAAATTATGAAACTATTTTCTAAAAATCTAAAATGACTCAAAAGACTTTTCAAAACTAATTTTGTATTTTTCTGATGAATTTTCGAATTTCTATGAATTAAAAACAATTTAAAACTAATTTAAATGCTAAAAATTACAAATTAAACTAGGAAAAATATTGAAAAATTATTTTTTTGCTTTTTATATTTTTCTTAACCTATGAAAATTGAAAACTTATTTTTTGAAGCTTTTCCGATTAATTTTATAAAAGGGAATTAAAAGTCTTAAAACTATTTTAAAATAAGAAAAATATCAAATAGTTTGGAAAAATCTGAAAAATTCAGGAAATTCTAAAATTATATTCTAAATCTCGAAAAATAAGAGAAGTGATGCGGTGTGCAAGAAATAGGGGTCAGTAGTGAAAAGTGCTTATAAATAAGCACTTAAAATAAACTATAAGCTCAAAAATTTACCAAATGATCACAGCAGCTAAATTAAGCTAAAAATACTTAAAAGCAACCTATTTCAACTAATCTAAACCCTTGAAAAGCATTCTACTATGATTTGACTTAATTGATTATGAAATCCAAACTGCCTCTTCCCTATCAACTTTAAGCTAGTGCAACAGCTTATCCAATGAGCCACACTAGAAACCAGATAATGAGAACTTAAGATCACCAAGCAAAGAGCAACTGGACCAATTTTCAGACCCTAACTAGCTAAAATGAGACACTCGTGCAAGATCTCGCAAATAAGTCATTTCACACTCAGCGTATGCATGGGAAAAAGTCAATTTGTTTACCTGGTGATTTAGAACTTAAGAAAAATTCAAAAATCCCAAAAATGATTTATGAAAATTAGACCAGCTGAAGTTACAAATCCCAAAATTTCAACAGGTAAGGACCAAAAATGAGTTCATGAAAAATCGAGAAAGTTTGGTGAAAAGCAGTTTTTCACTTTTGACTTTAGACATAATTTTGAAATTTTGACTAGTTTGAGATTTGATCTTGCATAAAGCAGTTGAAATGATGAATTTAGATACAACGTGACTCAAATAAGCTAAACCTTAATGATCTAATCCTAAAATGCAAGTTATCACTACTTGATTCTAACTGATAAGAACACTAGAACAGATTATATGCAATTTTGACTTAGAGTGTAAGCAGATGAAATTTGATGACTGAAATGAGTACAATTAACCTTTATAAGCCTCAAACAATAGATCTCAGCCAATGAACAAACCTCAAAATCAGTTAAGTAAACTGATCCAAACACTGGTTTTAGAGACTGAAATGCAATTCCTCTAATCAATTCTCAATTCCAAGCCTACTTAATCATTAAAACAGATGCAATATACTTGAAATCACCTAGATGAAGCAAATATGACAGCAATTTCACACTTAAACAGATCTAATCTATATGATTTAGGATCAAATAGAAATGATGCAAATTATAGAATTAAGCTAAACTATGATGAAATCTAATGAAATAAGCTAACAATAAACTCAAATATCCTCTCCTAACAATATTAAGCTAAAATTATCGATCTAATCTATTCAAACGATAAATGCAATTTAAACTTAAAAACCAATAAGGACTTACAAAGCCCTAGCACAACAAGGGCAATCAATGCTCATGAGCTACTCTACAAGCTCTAGCTTGTTTGAAAACAAACTAGTGGCAAGCACTAAGTCCTTCCAATCCGACTTACTTCCTTTGCTTTTGATTGCTTGATTTTTGACTATTGAGCTGATTTTTTTGTGAATGGATGAGATACTAATTTTGAAAATAAGATAAGCTAACACTAAGCTATATTAAGCTTATATCACTTATGCACAATGAATCAAAGCTTAATGAAACTTATAAAAGGTTTTGACATGATTTTTTATTTTTCAAGGATTTTTCGATTTTTGTATTTTTAAATTTTTGATATTAAAAGCAGAAATAATGAAAAGTAAGCTTAAAACAAGTCGAAACAAGTTCGATCAAGCTTATAAACAAGAACTAATCTCAAATTCGTAATTGGAATTATAAAGAGTAAAATCAATTGCAAGGAATTAAAGTAAAACTAAAATTTCATTAATATAAAATTTGAATACAGAATCAGAGGCACCAATTACAAGTATTTGAAAGCCAAAAACAACTTAAACATAAAAACGATTTTAAAATTACATACTAAGAACACACACTACTATGTGAAAATTGAAGGGGTATATATAGGCTGATGCTAGGGTTTCAGAGGGTCTTCAGATGCTTCTAGAAATCAATCCCACTTCTAATCTCGTCCCTTGAATGTTAGCTTCATATGTAAGCACCAATCTCAGCCGTTTGATCATTTTCATCTCCTCATGTGCACGGATTGATGACATGGCACCGAGCACGTGTCGGGCATGTCGGGCTTCTAGAAAGCTTTAATCATTGGGTAATTATTGGGAGGATAAGGGTAATTTGCGGGAGAGAAGCGTTGAATTGTGTTTGGGTAAATTTTGGCGCCTTTGGTTTTAGACTTGTTAATATTTGTTTGACCGGTTTAAAGGGGTTGACCGGGTTATGGATTGGCTTGGGCCGTGGGTTATTTGGGCCATGGTTTAAATTGGACTAGGACTATAGATGTAATCCGTGTAGTAAATTCAGGACCATTCTTGTACAAGTTGAATTTGAGGGACCAAACTTGTAATTCGAAAATGTCTTTGAAGGATCATATCTTTGAAATCATCTTTTCGACATGAAAATCTTCACAAATGCACAATTCGACCTTCCGCTCGGCTTTAGCACTCTTTGTCTCGTGCTCGGGTTTTTGTCCGATTTGGATATCTTTGTGTGTTTTGACATATCCGTACTGACATGCACAAACTCAAGAAAACAAAGAAATATTAGCAATAAACGGCTCTTTCTTGGTTATTTTGGGTCTGATTTGATAAAGAAATGATATGTGTTTTTGCACATATCAATGACCTCACTCTTGAGGAATATTTGGCGTTGACAAGAACGGAACAAGGGCCAGGTTTCGTAAGACCAGCAATTGGAGCGGATGTCCATTTCGAAATCAAAGACCAATTTATGAGGGAGCTTCGTGCTAACCCTTTTTTAGGAAACAGGGACGAAGATGCATATGAGCACGTTGAAAATGTCCTATACATCGCTAGCCTTTTCAACATTCTGGCGTGTCTCATGATCTTTGTTATGCTAAGGGTATTCCAATGACTCTTATTGGTTGCGGAAGATGGATCGAAAGATTGCCCGTAGGGCAATTAATACTGGGTTAAGAAGTACTTTATTCGGAGATATTATCCGCCATTGAAGATTTCTAACCGACTTTTGAGATCCATAATTTCAAGCAAGAAGATGACAAAGCGTTGTATCAAGCACGGGATAGATACAACGATCTCCTATAAGTGTCCTACACATGATCCGAACAACCGTGAGAAGGACAACATTTTCTACAAAGGAATTAACGTAACTACAAGACAAATCTTTGGACTATCATGGACCTATCCGAACACGACTCCTACTCTTGCAATTGAAGCCATTCAAAAATGGTGATCACTCTCAAAAATGGCACGACGGAGGAAGTAAAAGAAACCAAGCGGAAATTTTGACGGAATTGCAACAATCGCTAGTAAAATTGAAAATCTTAGTCGAGATATCTTTGAAGGTCGAGAAACCGTTCATGCCATCCAAGTGGGTTGTGAAAGGCGTGGAGGAGGACACCTCACGAAGAATTGTCCTCATGACGACGAAGAAATGAAGAAGCCAAGTATGGAGAAAATCGACCGTTTCACGGAGATAATCGAAATAATGTAAGGTATCGTGGAAATTACAACCGTGGGCCTTATGGAGAAAGAAAGCAGTCTTGAAGAAATAATGAACAAGTTCCCGGAGAGTTCAGCCCCAAAGACAAAAGGAGCAAGATGAGTGGTTAAAAGAATTCCGGAAAACACCGAAACCTTTCCAAGCACGACACAACCCTAAAAACCTAGAATCTATGGTGGAAAAGTCGAGTGAAAAGTAAGGATTAATAATAATAAACCTAAAGGATCAAAACCCGCTATGGAATGTAAAGTGATTTTTTGATGATAACACGAAGGTTCGGGCCAATTATACGGATTCGGGGTTGATCCCGTCGACAGATCTGAGTTACACCGTAACACCTTATATGATTCTGACGTAACTATGTTTTTGACGATGATAACGGGGTTATGAAGAATATTGATGAAAACGACTCTAATGAGTTCGCCAGTAACCAAGAATCTCGATTCTGCAGAATGGCGGGATACGTCAAGCGAAAAAATTCCTCAAGTAGAGCGTAATCGGGAACATCCGAGATTAACGGTCGGTCCCACAGCGTTAACTTGTGCCCCTGCCTAGATCTAAGAATAAATATCATTGTGCAAAATGATACCCGTTGCTAAGGGAGATTGGTATGATCTTTGGGCCTCGTGTGACACGAGAAATGAGGTTTGCGATGGAGGAAGCAATAAGGATAGGATCAACCATAACAAATTTATGTGGCTGCATATACCGATGATAAAAGACTCAAGAAACTCTCCCTAGAAGATGAAGAGCCGCTTATCACTCAACGGTGTACTTGATCATCATAAGCGGCGAGGAATCCACACGAGCATGGCCAACATGCAACCCTTCCGTGAGTATTGCAGCGGCGGGGATAGTGAAAAGAGGAAGAGTGGACATGCCCTCACGGCGTGAAAGACATTGTATAAAGTTCGGTGACTTGGCATTTGGTATGCAATACAATTCGGGGATGCCAAGATTAACCCGAATCTTCTTAAGAAGCTAAAAGTTGATTACAAGGAGCAAAATCAGAAAAAGGAGGTGGCTAATAAAGACATCTACTGCATGGATGAGCATTTAAGTGAAACTGACAACAAAGAAATCTGCAGATGGCGGTGCGAAGAATAAAATCTCCTGAGGAGAATTTCTGGGCGTCATGCAACTCTTATGACTATGTATGTAATGGGCGAAGCAGCTCAAGGAGAATAGGAAAAGACGAATTCTTTTAGTCCTCAACCAACAATGAGGAGAGAACGAGTTTGCCTTATCGGACAACTGGGATTCGATAGTTGGGTGAAGATTAAGTATGGACATGTTGATACGTTAACCAAAGAGAAGATTTGGAAGGAGTACATGGGTAGACAAAATTCAAACAACGAAAGTCTTAACAACGAGTGATATAACAATTGAGGATGACAAGGAGTTGGTTAGAGATCAAAAAGAAGAATGCAAGCGTATACTAGTGGAGAATCGGCTCGATGAAGAATGGTTTAAAGGTACCGATTCTGATGACGATGACTTGGAAGGGATCCTAAATTACCTTGAGTTGCAAGGGAATGAGGATTTTACTGATCTCGACGACGAAGCTTATGAGCAAAGGAGGTGCAAACTCCTTGGGATTCCCTACAAGAGACCGCCACCAATTATTGTCGATAAATACGAGTTCACTCACTACCACTTGGGACCGGAGGAAAAAATTTGCAAAATACGGAAAATCAAAACTAATGAATACCTCCGAACTGCCACGAATGTCGCCTGGATGAGGCATAACTTGATGAAAGACATTGAAGAGGTCGGCGAGGTCCAAAGGCCCCATAGAAGCCCGCGGCTACGAGTCTAACAAAGACTCGTAAATATAGAAAAGTGCTCTTCGGAGACAACCCGAATTACCCCTTTCTTTTGTTTTATTTCCATTTCAGGGGTTTGTGTTTTCTAACCATTTTGCAAGAAACGAGGAAGTAATTCTTCTGCGGTTTGATGATCGACGAGTTCTGGCGTAACTCATCTATGTGATACGCCGTAACCAACTTTTGGCGCAGTAATTCTTGACGCATTACTAACTATAAGCGTACTACTCTGCGTGGTTATGCGGAACCACTCGCTGCGACTTATGTCAAGTTTTGCCGGTTGCGGTGTAACTCCTCGAAAGAGTTCTGACGTAACTCCTCGAAAAGTTACGACGTAACCTTCCCTCGCTTTAATTCTTTCATTTTAAAACACAATAACCTTGTATTTGTATTTTAAATGAACTACGTGGGTGTGTTCTCATAAACCCTCACGAGACTTCACTCGTCCACTTGGGACACCAAGTGGTTTAAAAACTTGTTCCATATGCTAAATGCAACCGTGATTCCTAAGAAAGTGACTTTGTAATTCTACTTTTCTCTTCACCTTTATTTAATGCTTAGTACAAAAGGGACTTTGTACAATTCAAGTGGGGGACGGGTGTAGAATTATCTCTTGAACATTATTTTGCCCTTGTTTTTCTAGTTTATTTTGAAAAATTATGCCATTTTTAAATTTTGACATGTTTTTCTTAACCTAACTAGATTAGACCTTAGCCGAGCACATACAACCCTTGATATATTATGGTGAGATTAGCCTTATCCTTTTCAATATTTTACCCCAAATCAACCAAATTATGAGTGTCTTCGGTAGCTTGTAAACTTTAGAACTTGGCCTTTGCATCATTTCGAGACCATAGGCGAGGTATATTGAGTTAGCTCGATGTATTTGGACTTTTCGGTTTAGAAGGAAATATTATAGGATTATCACCCAAATAGCCTACCATTGTGTGTCTATCGATTAGTCACCTCGATTTCTCGACTCCCATGTGAAACCCTTTTGTTGCACTCACCTTTAGTGCAAGATACCCCTGATACACGATCTCGAGCCATTCCTTTCATTTTGTTTACCCAATATATTGTTTGATACACCTATACACCTTAGCCTACCCCTGTAGTCCTTATTTGTGATTGGAAGTCATCATTTGCCTAAGTTCAAGGTTCAGTGGAAAGGTTGAATCACGCTTTCATCGAAAACATATTCTCGAAGATCATTGAAGACCCCAATTCCCATTGTTCATCTCAAGTGGGGGATATTATGTTTAGTTATTATTATTATGTTGAAAAAAAGTTGTTATGATTTAGTAATTGTAAAGTGCAATGTTATAAGCACTATGTTATGAGCTTCATAGATTTAGTATCGAGGAGGCCACCTCGGTCACATTTGAAGATTGAGTTTGTAATTATGCCAGCAGTTGGAGAAAAGGTAGTGTGCCCATCACGGCGTCCTCTAATGACACATCTACCTTGTATTTCATGATCCGGTTTCTTGACTTAAAAGCTTGAACTTTGGGCGGACGGTAAGTGGTGATGACTTGGTCATAGATTTAGACTACATGGTTGTTTTTATCTTTCACCATTTATATATCCATGTCTTATCCTACACTTTAGTCATGAAGCGTGTCTAGGTGATGCAATGAGCAATCTTTGGTGTCTTGGCCATGGATTTGGTCATGTATCATTGATTTTGTCCACTTAGCGTGACATATTAGTAATGACGAGTCACCCCTTAACCTTTGTCGTGTCTACCCATATTGCCTTCGAGAATTGTTTAGCCCTTAACTCTAGTGGTGGAGATTTGTGTAACCGCCAAGCTTATAATAGAATACATGCTATAACTATGCGATTGAGTGATCACCCCAAAATTGATACTTAGAATAGTTGAGAGATATGAGTGTTTTGTTCCCCTTTCGTGAGGTGTTCGGCTATGTTTTATTCTAGCATAAGGGATTTATAAACTTATATTTTCCAGGTTTTGGGAGATATCTTTTTAGGAATCTTTCTAATAAGGTCTACTTGAGGGCAAGTAGAGTTCAAGTGGCGGGATATTTGATAACATCAAATAGTCACGAATATTAAGTGTCAATATCCCCGATAATGCTTGTAATTTATATCATTTATATGGATTTATGCTTGTTTTCCATTGTTTTCCACTTTCGGGTAAATTACGAGCATTGGAGCTAAAGAGACAGGAACCGGAGAAATATCTAAAGATTTATCATAGTATCACGATTTTGAAGAATTTACGGTGTAACTCTTTCTCGCATTCGCCGTAACTATTGCGTGACTCGGAAAACCAACTCATCGAAGGTTACGGCATAACTCTTCCCAAAGGCTACGACGTAACTATATTAGGTCAAATGGCGCCCACGTCGCCGATAACTACGCGTAACTATTTCATCAACTACTGACAGTAACAAAGTTTCTTGAAGACTACGGCGTAACCACTAATAAGGTTATGCCGTAACTAGCGAGATCTAGTGCAAAATATGAAGGAATTGAAGGTTACTGATTGTAACTCTTGTTATGGTTCTGCCGTAACCAGATCCGCCTATAAATACCCCACAATTCCAAAGCATTTCTAATCATCCCATTCCACACACAACAACCACGAGCGTGGGAAAAAGCTCAAGCGGTCTAGAGGAGCATACGGAGTTGTCTCGAGGAGAAATCACTCCCCTACGATAAGCATTAGCATTTTATATTTTCTTTACTTTCAATTCATGTATTTCGCACCTTTGAATATTGAATTGGTTTGTATGATTAATATGAGCTAAGCACCTCTTGGTGCTAGCCTAGTTATGATTCATAATTGTTTTGTTTGCATTTACTTTACTTCCGCACAATTATTTCTAAGTGTATGCATTCATAGTTTATTGGTAGCTACCTTGGTTCGGTAGTTTTGAATGGCGGTGAGGCCAATTTCCTAGGAGATATGACCAATGACCCTAGGTGAGCGATTGAGACGGAAGGGTAAGATATGACCAATGACGACCCTTTCTACTTGTGCGATTTGACCAACCGATCACCTCTTGTTTGGATGAACTTAAGAATTAGGTGGTGAGTGTTTAAGTTGCTAACGCCGGCACTCACTATTATAAATCTAGCATGTAGCGGTACTTAATGCCTTGGCTTGGGGACCCGGGAACAACAGGACTTATAAGGGGACACCGACTTCTCTTGTGGTGGCATCTTTGTCGATAGGTTAGGGTGAATTGACCAAATGATGTCCTTTGACTTTGACCCCACCGAAGTTATTGGAAGTAAGTAGACGAGACATAACTAGCTAGGAGGATTAACTAGGTTAGCACCACTATTCTCTATTGATTTATCCTTTACCTTTATTTGCTTTATTCTGATTTAGTAGTTAAATTAATTAATTCCTTATCGAAACCATTATCAATCTGTGACACTTAGACTTAGTTATAATCCAACACACATAGCTCTTGGGACGACCTCGGCTTTACCAATTACTACACTACACACAACCGGTTACACTGCCCGTTAGTGCACTAGGGTAGACCATAGGTATAACAAGACTTCATAAATATTAAAACCTGGTCAGTAAAACCTGCATCAGCTATGTGAGTGGATTTATACTAAGTCTAGGTGTCACAGATTTTAATAACATTTCGATAAGGAATTAGATAATTAACTACTAAAGCAGATAAAGGCAAAGGTTGTGATAAATAAAGGAGAGTGGTTCTAACCTAGTTATATATCCTAACTAGTAGTGTTTACGTCTAATTACTTCTAATTACTTGGTGGGGTCAAAGTCGCTAGGACAAGATTTGGTCGGTTCGTCTAACCTATCAACAAAGGTTCCCACCGGAGAAGTAAGGTGTCCTCATAAGTCCAAATTGTTCTCGGTCCCCTAAGCCAAGTCATTAAGCACCGCTACATGCTAGATTCATAATATGAGTGCCGGGCGCTAGCATCTTAAACACTCAACCCTTACTTCTTAAGTTCATCCAAACGGTAGTGATCATTGGTCAATCATACAAGTAGAAAGGTCGTCATTGGTCATATCTACCCTTCCCGCCCCGCCCACTCACTGGGGTCGATTGGTCATATCTCCTAAGCAACTAGCCTCACCGCCATTCAAAACTACCAAGCAAGGGTAGCTACCAATAAACTATGCATGCATACACTTAGAAATAATTATACGAAGCAATGTAAACACAAACAAAACAATTATGAATCATAACTAGGCCAGCACCAAGAGGTGCTTAGTCGCTATATTAATCCATAACAATCAATTCAATGTTTAGTGTTCTGAAATACATGAATTGAAAGTAAAGAAAAGATAAAAGCTAATGCTTATCGTAAGGAGTGATTTCTCCGCGAGATAGCTCAGATGCTCCTCTAGATCCGCCTTCGACTTCTTCTCGAGTTCTCTCGATTGTTGTGTGAAATGGGATGCTTTGAAATGCCGGAAATCGTGGGGTATTTATAGGCGGATCCGTTACTGGCGTGACTATTAAAAGAGTTACGCCATAACATACAATTCTTCGTATTTTGCACTAATATCTTGGTTATGGTGTAACCTCCGGAAGGAGTTACACCGTATCTTCAATAAATCTTGGTTACGCCCGTGGTTGTAGCATGAGTTACGGCGTAATTAGTAGCGGCGCAGAACCTCTTTTGACCTAATATGGTTACGTCGTAATCTTGGATAGAGTTTCGCGTAATCTTCGTAAGTTGGTTTTCCGAGCCACGCTTTAGTTACGGCGCATTTGAGAGAGGAGTTACGCCGTAACTTCTTCAAAGTGAGCATACTATGATAAATCTTCAATAAACTCTCCAAATCCGCGTCTCTTTAGCTCTAATGCTCGTAATTTACCTGAAAGTGAAATATAATGGAAAACAAGTGTAAATCCATATAAATGATATAAATTACAAGCATTATCGGGGGAAATTGACACTTAATATTCAGGATAATTTGATGTTATCAAATAGGATTAACCTTTTTCTTGTAAAACTTGATTTGTTCATCAAAGGACTTAAAGGTTGGTGCTGCTTTACCATAAACGGGTCTTTGTGAAGTAGATGGTGAGTATTTTGAAAAGTTCTTTTTGGGCTTTTCACCAAATACTTTGGGTTGTGGTCTAGCGATTAATCGGCCTTGAAGCATTCAAAGGTTTTATGCCGTCTTAAATCTTGCTCTTGGGGTCATAGTGGGTTGAGTTCTCGATGGTGTACGATTGAGCTGCAGATGAGTGAAACTTCACACACAAAGCAAGATTTGTTAAACATGACAAACTCATCCCTTAATTGCTCAATTTAAGATTGTTCCAGTTCCTCTAATTACCTCTAGGATGGATGACCTATTTCTATGCATCTCAAAGATATTTTCTGTCTTCTAATGAGGTTTTATTAGGTTTCTGAGTTCGAAGTTGTCTCTTGCTTTGTTTCTACACTTCTTTTAATGTTTTTGTTTTCAAACATATACACTTCAGGAAAAGAAGTGTCACTGGCACTTTTAAAGGCTTCATCAGCCTTTCAGTTTTGGTCTCCTTGGGCTTAGAGCCATGGACAAATGAGGGTACCTTAAACTCCTCTAGGCCGGTGTGTTCAAGGTCTATTCCACGAGGGGAGGGAACACCTCTAAATGCTGGTGGGGATCTTTTATATCCTAGGCCTGATTTGGCTTTACCAACTAGAGAGCTTTCGATCATTTTATCAACTTTCTCATTGTTAAATTGTTGTGTTTTTAAGAGTATCAACATTGAGTTCTATGTTGTCCTTAGCTACTGTAATTTTCTCTAGTTCTTCTTTTAGGATACTTATGGTTATATCTTTAAGAGAGAGATCCCTATTAAGGAATGCTATTGTTTCAGAAAATTTTGATTCATTTTCCTTGTAGTGCACAATTTGTTTTTCCAAAACTGCTAAGCCTTTCTTATGGTTTGTCAAGCTATAACTAGTTTTAGCAAGCTCTTCAGACACATTATCAAATTTAGTTTTTAGAGACTCATACTCGCTTATTGGGACGTATTTATCTGAGCAATTTGTTTCAGTAAGTACCTCAGATACCAAAGCCATGTTGATTAGACTTTCTTCTTCATCAGCCATGAAGCTCCAATCATATCCAGCACCATCAATTGCCACAATAGCTTTAGAAGCAGAATCATCAGCTCCAACATTTCTTCCTGGGGCTTCTGCATTCCCTAGCAAAATGCTCAAGCTTGCCACAGTCGTAGCACTCCACCTTTCCCTTGTCAAATGCAGCAGTATCCTCATCATTAATCTTTATCTGCCTCCCAATTCTTTTCATGAACATTTTTCCCTCATACTTATCAAAGCAATGTTTCACTTGATGTCCATTTCTTGAGGTCATCTTGGATCGGTTCGGTCATCATGGTGACACGTGAGCCTTTAGGCGCTTTCGAGATAAAGGCATAAATTGTAGTGTCATTGATGCCTGCTGCAATTATAGTTGAGCCATCAATATTAACATTAGTACTAGGAGTACTAACACTAAAATTTTCTTTCCCATTACTAGTGACCGACTGAGCCACAAAAGCTAGGTTTTGTGACCCAGAACGAGAAGATGCAGATGCATATCTTTTCATTTCTTGTTCAATGACTTTAAAGTTATTGAACAAATTATCTAACCCATAGTTTCAAATTTCGCTTTATGCTTCAAACAATGATATGTGTGTCCCACTTTGGTGAAGGAAGGCTTCTAAAAACTTGAGATTGACATCTTCTTGAGAGATATCAACACCCAACACTTTGCCAATTGGTGATAAATTTTGAAGCCTATTGTGGCGGGTCAATAGACTCGATAACACCAAACAATGAAGTTCTCAAATTCTTGCTTCAAAAGAGTTTTCGAGTTGATGATCATACGGTAATGCCATAAGTAGAAGACTTCTGACCTTGAGATCATTGCCTCTTTGAGTAATTTCTTCATGATTGATGGTTCACCTTTGTCTTTAGGGCAGTTTGCCATTGACTTCTTGAAATAGTGGATTTGTAGAGTCTCCATTTAGCACAATGTGCCATAGCTTATAGTCCATGACCAATCTTTGTTCTATGCGCATCCTCCAAAGATCATACTCATTTGACTGCAACTTAGAAACTCTGGAAATAGCACTGGATTTTCTTGAATCAAAGTCCATTTCCTCTTCTCTATGACACAGGATCTTCTAAAACAAAGATTTCAGGACACAAGCTCTGATACCACTTGTGGAATCCCAAACCTTGGATCTAGAACACTTAGCTTGTAATGAGTAGTTGCCTTGGATAGTTCCAAAAGAACAAAGAGAAACTTTGTATGAATACACACAAGTATACGAAATCTACTTGAGTGTACTTAGAAGATTAAAGTAAATAAATTAACACGAGAATGTAACAACCAATGCTTCAATATTATTAACCAATAATACGGATACTCTCAAAGTATCGAGGTTACACCTGAAGCTTACTTAGAACTGACTAGGGTTTAGGTAAATGCTAATGTGGGTGAGTGATATATTCGACCTAGCTAGGATCTTCTTTTATACACCAAGGAGTCCTTTACAGAGATAACTATGCATTAAACGTATCATATCTTCTATATGAATAGAAGATATGCTATTACAAAACGTACACAAAATACTATACTTAGAACAGTACTAACTCTAACACTATCAGTACTAACTAGTTAATACTCTTTGATTATAACTATCAGTACAAACTTCCAAGACTAAGAGTACTAATTGTAATCACGCCTTAGGTTGTAAAAAAAGTTACGTGTATATGAACCGTACGAGAAGAATCAAAATTAACCAAAATGATACAAAGTCTCCAGTAGTAGATATTTTAATTCATGCTTGTTCACCTAGCAATAGGCGAAGCCTTAACGATATGTTTACAACATTGTCTAAAATAAGGCCATCGCGTTAACCAACACATAGACAATTGTTTCATCGGGCCTAAGCACGGAAAAAGACATAGAACAATTGTTTGGAACAGGTACATACCACCACGGGATTAAATTACTACCAATGTGGTAGCCTTCATCAAACTTTGGAATGAGTCGGATCGGAGATCGTGGGATGGAACCTGGCGGATGGAGTCTTTTTCTTTGGGAGAGATAGGTTTGCACCTTTTGGGTTTCTTCAACAAGAGATCTTGATGGATGTTGTGGGGTCCTTCGTTTCCTTAGAAAGGAAAGGGAACTCGGCGATGAGACAAGGCATTACCGCTTCGTCATATTCCTTCTCGGTGAGACCGGTAATAGGGCACACCGAAAGCACTCTTGGTTTTCTGTCATTGCTACCTCCTCAGTGTGGTGCACTTGCCATAGAAGATGGCCGATTAACCAATCTTCCCACCACCTCACCCATTTCATCACTGTGGTAGAGCTCCATAGCTATATAAGGAATGACTTTGGACACCAAATCAACCCTGTCCTTCTTCAACATCCTGCAACGAAGGTCTAGTCCATCCACTTCCTCCCTCAGCTTGATCTCCTGCTCAACAAGCCTAGTTCTCTCCGTTTCATAACCCGCACACTTAGTAGTCAACATAGAAAGTTGTTCTTTATAGCTGGTGACTTTGGTTCCTTCAAGAGTTACCTTGTTGCACTCGGCGCGACTCTCGGCAAGTTGTTCCTCAAGCTTCTTGACATCTGCTTGGAGATCCTGAACTAGGGGGTCTTCTAGAAGTCCTCCATGGCTTCCTCACACTTGGCCTACAGATCTGCATACTGTTGATCTCTTGCCTACTTCCTAGCAAGCATTACATCCATCTCTTCCCTTGCAGTCTTTACAGCACACATGAGCTCTCTTGTTCGAGTATTTAACTGATTATCAAGAACAGATTGCCTTGTGTAACTCTTGTCATGCAGGTCACAAAGCCTCTCCAGGGACATGTTGTCCAATACCCCTTTCCAACCAGGCGGGGTCACACGCTCCACAAGCAAGTGACAAGCCAAGGGGGTCGGAAGCTCCTTCGTGTCAAGAAGACCTGTAGGAGTCATATGATTATCAGACTAACAAACTATAAGAAATTTTTTATAGTAGGAATGCAGGCTTACCATGAATATCTTCATCACTGGGCTCTTCAATAGCAGGAAACACCACCAATTTACCCTGGGTACTTTTCTGACGAGTTGTACGAGACGGAGGGGTTGGCAATACTAACTTACTCTTGGAGGCAGATTTTGCAGCTTTGGCACTCGTACCCTTCCTACTCCAGACTCTATCAGCAATTCCGGAGGACCCTACGATCACAATCTGGTCCTCAGAGATAGGGTCATCAGAATCCGCAACATTCTCTACAAGCTGGGTCTCTTCCTCAGGCTCCTTTCCCTTCGAAGGCTGTGCAGATGAGATGGGCACAATCCTTTGGGCATCAACGTCATTATTATTCACCGATCAAGAGGGAAGCCAACATCATAGCCAACCTCCTTAGCCTCCTGGGAATAAAGCTAACCTCTTTAACACCACCAGACACTACGGTTGCGGAAACCATTCCTACGACAAGAAAGGAGAAAAGATAAATATCGCCAGATAAGTTCCTAAATCTTGATTTAATTGGAAAATACATAATTTCTCCACAATAAACTATTTCAAGATGCAATGGAGAACCCTCCCAACTCTCAGTAATACCAGCCATAAACAAGACTGGCTGTGGGAAAGTCTGGCAATCAGCTGGATGACAACACAAGCGCTGATACAAAGGGTCCTTCCTCACTGTATAGGGAAGCGGATCATTGAATCTCTTCTCATCAAACTGAAATTTTGGGTCCAATAAAGCAGGGTATTGGGGAGGTACAATGATGTTCTGAATATAGAAGAATTTCCCTCTCCAATTCTTGATGTTGGTAAAAGGTCTCTCATTCAAATGAGGCACATCATGATCACCTCTCTTGGCTAGAGTCAACTAATCTCCTCCAGGGTATATGTTCAAAAACCCTATAAGCACAGTTAATGATCGTTCATACCATATGCTTTACACATTTCAATGTATGTGGTAAGCTTGGGTAAGCCAAAAGGGTTAAACCTAGATATGTGTACCTCGTGATCTTCAAGGAGCTCTAGAAACAATGGATGCAAAGGTATCCTTAGATTGGAGGTAGTAAAAGCATGAGTGTCTGAGATCCACATACCCTTTTAGTGCATAATAAATGCCCGGCGTCTACTAGGAAGCATTATCTTAAACTTTTTGGGATACGATAGTCTGTGAGGAAGGCCTAAAGCTCTTCCTTCAAAAGGTGCAATTTGTTGTCTTATGGTAAACTTCGCATTAGCACCCATTATGGAGCGGAATACTTTAGCTTTTTGGTCGGACACTTGATCAGAAGCACAAGATTATGTGTAAAATTTTGGACGTGGGGTAAAAGTGATTTAGGGTTCAACGTGTTACGCATCATATACCCTATTTTATTTTAAATCCACGCCATCGTATGTCACTTGGATCACCTAACATCCGGACTTCAAACCCAATTCAAAATTTGAAAACGTTTTGGGATTACCGAGAATGGGGTGGTTTGGCTAAGTGTCCTTGCATTAAATCGACTAAGTACACATCCAACTTACGTCTTGCATTCGGTTTATGAAAAGGGGT
The DNA here is from genome assembly GCA_022545495.1 of Chrysanthemum lavandulifolium. Classification (NCBI taxonomy): domain Eukaryota; kingdom Viridiplantae; phylum Streptophyta; class Magnoliopsida; order Asterales; family Asteraceae; genus Chrysanthemum; species Chrysanthemum lavandulifolium. Next base: position 112,645,603 of record CM040246.1, on the reverse strand, counting down.
TTGTGTGTATTTTTGAGTCATAAGCAATATATCCTTATTCGTACATATCACTTTTGACTGGGGGCTTGATGACATACCCTCCGATCAGGTTGAAGGACTCTCCTTCGGCCTCAGTCGAATCTTCATGACGAAGGACTAAGTCAATCTTCCTAAATGATCGATGGCATAAAACCATTCATCATTGACATGGTTACCAATTGGGAAGTCGCCAATCGAGGGCCTAAGCCCTTCTGGGTCTGACCTTGGAAACACTAAAACAAAGGAGAACTTGACTTGGTCTTACCTACGTTCCCACTATCTCCTTAGCTTTCCCGCCAAGACAGAGAGTGTAACACCCCGCCTACTCAGACCACAATATTTTCCGCTTTGCCATGCAGTGCTCACGGCTTTGTTTTGTGGCCTCATGTGAAGACTTCCGCGGGTCACCCAAGCCAAGATTACTCTCATATGAGCACGCTTAACGCGGTTCCTAAGAACTCCACCGCAGATGACCACAAAATGCGTTGTGTCATTGTAAGGCGAATGTTATCTTATGAGCTCAAGATCTCTTTAGGCCACAACCGATGTAGATTTTCCTAGGGTGTTACAATCACCCCTTAGGGACTCATCGTCCTCGATGAGGTTTGCCCCACCATCCCGAACGACTCGGAGTGGTTACGATACCACTTGTAACATCCCGCCTACTCGGACCACAATATTGTCCGCTTTGCCCGCAAGCTCACGGCTTTGTTTTTGTGGCCTCATTTGAAGACTTCGGCAGTCACCCAAGCAAGAATACTCTCATATGAGCACGCTTAGCGCGGTTCCTAAGAACTCCACCCGCAGAGACCACAAAACGCGTTGTGTCATTGTAAGGCGAATGTTATCTTATGAGCCCAACATCTCTCTATGCCATAGCCGATGTAGGATTTGCCTAGGGTGTTACGATGTGTATGATTGGTTCTCAAATCTTTGAACATACGAAATGTACAATGCATAACATGCTAATTTTAAGAGGAAATTCGGTAGTGTGCACTTAAAAGGTTGTTATGGAGTGCGACTTCAACCATAGTGGAACAACACTTCTACACCAAGATTGAACATCTTAAGTCCATTCATCTAGAGGCATATGACTATCACATGCAAAAGAATCCAAACTCTTGCAGAGCCTTTTTAAGTTGGAATCAAAGTTTCCATCTTTTGAAAATGGTATAGCGTAAAGCTTCAACATAGCAATACTTGTTCAAATAACAAAGCCAATCATCATAATGGTAGAAGACATAAGAATTTATTTGATGCAAAAACTGGTAGCAATGAATAGACAAGCAATGCAATTGGAAGACAGAATCACACCATCAATCAGAAAGAGATTATAATTTCTTAAAAATGAACAAAGCTACTACTATTTTATGTTAACAATTAATTCCTTTTCCAAATATGTTCAGTTTATATGCAGTAACATATGTTTCATCTATACAAGCATTGGATGGTGTATCCTAGTTGTTTTCAAGAACTAGAAGTTATATGAGGTGATGAAAGTTATGGTATGAATATCCATATGAAAAATGTGTGCGTAAGATGTGGCATTTATCCGGTGTTCCTTGTGTCCACTAAGTGGCGGGTTATATGCATTTGAATAGATACCCAAATGAAGGTGTTGATCAACGGTATAGACAAGAGAAGTGGTTCGAGGCTTACCGGTTTAGTATAAAGCACGAATATGGTAGTGATTGTACAATAAATTGTACGACCGTGCCATCGATAGTGATCGAAGGGTATGAGGGTGTTATGCTTACGCCAAACTTGTAGACAACTGTAATAAGAAATAGAAGACACTTGGTTAAGTGATTGCGGGGTTGGACCTGCGAACCACCTCCGCGTTCGAGTAAGTTAAGAGTGTGAAATGTTGTGTTGAAAGAACATACCATCAAGAATGACTCGTCCAATCTATTTATAGGTAGAAAAATAGGCTTGGAGAGTGTTAGCACGTTTGGAGATCATGGGGCGTCACATAATTTATGGTAACCGCTGGGGCTTCATCCCCACTCTCTCGCCTTGGCGGGAAAGCAAAGGAGATAGTGGGGCGTGGGTAAGACCAAGTCAAGTTCTCCTCTGTCTTAGTGTTTCCAAGGTCGACCCGACGGCTTAGGCCTTCGATTGGCGACTTCCCAATTGGTAACCATGTCAATGATGAATGGTTTTACGCCATCGATCATTTAGGAAGATTGACTTGGTCCTTCTTCATGAAGATTTGACTGAGGTCGAAGGGACTCCTTCGACTTAATTGGAGGGTATGTCATCAAACCCTAGTCGAAAGTGATATGTACGAACAAGGATATATTGCTTATGACTCAAAAATACACACGAAACCCTTTGTCACAAAACCCAATGTATAGGCGTAAGTTGGATGTGTACTTAGTGCGATTTAATGCAAGGACACTTAGCCAAACCACCCCATTCTCGGTAATTTTGAATTGGGTTTGAAGTCCGGATGTTAGGTGAGGATTTAAAATAAAATAGGGTATATGATGCGTAACACGTTGAACCCTAAATCACTTTTTACCCCACGCCCTAAAATTTTACACACAATCTTGTACATCCGATCAAGTGTCCGACCAAAAGGTAAAGTATTCCTCCTCCACCGTTAAGTTTTCTTGCTTTTATGTTGCATCTATCCATAATGGGTGCTAATGCAAAGTTTACCATAAGACAACAAACTTGCACCTTGTCGAAGGAAGAGCTTTAGGCCTTCCTCACTGACTATCGTATCCCAAAAATTTTAAAAGTCCACTGTCAAATACATAAAACACATGGTTCATGAGTTAGCAAGAACACAATTTTGTTACAGTGCAACTTAAGAAGCATACCTGTACCACCCTCGGAAGCCTTCCTCCTGCATGATACGTCTCAAGGCCGATGATATGCTTGTATAAGGAATCACACCTACTCTCATCCCTTGTGTCTACAACAAAACATTTCATCCAAATTTACATATTTGACCACTATCGTCAAAGCAAAATAATCATACTACTTAGACATTCCATTGCAAGTCAAAACAATTTTGTCAAAATTTTGTGCGTAAAACGAAAGGCACAATAAAACCTACTTGTTATCTCATCTTAACAACCCAAAGCGGATTTGTGACAATTGATGTTGCTGCACCAGCACCTGAAGTGGCTATCAAATTGGCACCGAAGCTAAGTTAGCCACTGTTATCGGCTGCGTATATTGAAACACGTTATTAAGGATATGATACATAAAAGTTATTGTTAATACAAATAAGCCGTAAAAACGTTTATTTATATTTTATGATCTTCAAATGTTTTGTCGATAACAAACGTAAAATCATTTTAACGAAACAAATAAAATACCTAAATGGTTTGAGCCAATAGTTTATTAACACACTTACGTTTTCACATAAAACACAAAACAAGTAAAAGTGATTTTATGATACATATGTACAACAACTAGTGTTTACATACTGGGCAAATATATACATAACTAGTATGTATCTTAATGGGTAATACAATGGGTAGAAGTTTAAAGTATTTGACCCATTGACCAAATACTTTGAATGATAGTTGGGTAAAACCCAAAGTCCTTGACCTATATACCCATGGAGCAAAACCTATAACCCATTACATGACATCATGCATAAGTCATAAATGGATATTATCCATGACCCATGGTTTTACCCATGACCCATGGACTAGATGCATTGCATCTTGTAGATACATCGATCTACTTGGATACCCATGGTCCAAAGTCTAGGACCCATGACCTAAAACCCATGGGCAAGAGGGCGTCCCCACGGGTCCCAGAATACTGGACGGATCCTCAAGTGAGGGATCCGTGGGATCCGTGGAACAAGAGCACTTTTACTCTATAAATAGTGAGCCACTTCTTCATTGCACCTCACCCCTTTCACATATATTTTCTCTTTGAGTTGTAAACTCTCTAACCACACATCCAAGTGATCTTTATATGTAGTTTTGTTTTTGTGTGATTCTCTAGGTTCCTCTTAAAGGCGAGATCACCACCTTTTGAAGTCGAGCAAGCTCAAGCCCATGAGTTGCCATAATTCATCATCATCAAGACTCTGGGGTTCTCTTATTGATAGTTCTCTTTCTTATTAGAAGTGTAGTGTCGAAGACATAAGTGAAAGATGTCTAAACGGTCAAGACGAAGACATTAGTGAAAGGTGTCGAACGTCTGTATTGAAAGCACTAGTGAAGGGTGCTTAGAAGTCAAAGCTAAAGGCATTAGTGAAGGGTGTCTAGAAGTCAAGTTACAAGACAATAGTAAAGGGTGCCTAGAAGTCGAGTCAAAGGCATTAATGAAAGGTGCCTAAGGTGTACATTCGATATGGTGTGTCGATGTACAAGATAGATTATATTGAGTCAAAGGATATTGATATCCTTGTTGATGTATTGATGGATTTGTGTAGTGTTTTATCCGACTGTGTCTTAATATTTATAGTGTCTCGCTATACCTATGGTCTACCCTAATGCACTAACTTGCGTTGTGGGGCTTAGTTTTATTTATCTAATGCTTGTACACCGGATTCGTGTGTAGTGTAGTAAATGGTAAAGCCGAGGTCGTCCCAAGAGCTATGTGTGTCGGATAATTACTAAGTCTAATTGTCACGTAATATAAATGGTTTGATATGGTTTTAATTAATTAAACTACGAATGCGTAATATAAAAGCAATTAAATGGTAGAAAGGAAATCAATAGAGGAATAGTGGTGCTAACCTAGTTAATCATCCTAACTAGTTATGTCTACGCTCACTTACTTCCAATTACTTCGTGGGGTCAAATTCGAGAGGACAACATTTGGTCAATTCGCCTAACCTATCAAAGAAAGATGCCACCACAGAGAAATCAAAGCACCGTCATAAGTCCTGTTGTTCCCGGTCCCCTAAGCCGAGTCATTAAGTACCGCTACATGCTAGATTCTAAATAGTGAGTGCCCGGCCGTTAGGAACTTAGACACTACACCCCCAATTCTTAAGTTCATCCAAACGATAGTGATCAGTTGGTCAAATCGCACAAGTAGAAAGGGTCGTCATTGGTCATATCTTACCCTTCCCGCCTCAGTCCGCTCACCTAGGGTCGCTTGGTCATATCTCCTAGGCAATTGGCCTCACCGCCATTCAAAACTACCGAACCAGGGTGACTACCAAAGAACTATGCATGCATACACTTAGAAATAATTGTACGGAAGTAAAGGTAAACGTAAACAAAACAATTAAGGAATCATAACTAGGCTAGCACCAAAGGGTGCTTAGCTCATATTAATCATGCACATCAATTCAATATTCAAAGGTACGAAATACATGAATTGAAAGTAAAGAAATAATAAACGCTAAAGCTTATCGTAATGGTGTGACTTCTCCTGGAAACAACTCCGTATGCTTCCCTAGACCTTCCTTGAGTATTTTCCCACGCTCGAGTATTGTGTGTGGAATGGAATGATTAGAAATGCCGGAATTCATGGGTATTTATAGGTTGTGTCCGGGTTAGGGCAGAACTAAAAGATGAGTTACGCCAGAACCTCCGTAAATGCACTAGATCGCTAGTTACGGCAGAACCTTATAAGTGGTTTACCGTAGTCTTCAATAATCCGGTTACGCCGCAAGTGATGTAGTAGTTACGGCGTAAGTATCGCGCGTGGAACCTCTTTTGACCTAATGGAGTTACGTCGTAATCTTTGGAAGGAGTTACGCCAGAACCTCTTGATGAGTTGGACTTGGGTCACGCAATAGTTACGGCAGAATGTGAGAGACGAGTTACGCCGTAACCTCTTCAAAATAGGCATACCGTGATAAATCCTTAGTAATGTTTCCATTTCGCCTCTTTAGCTCCAATGCTCGCAATTTACCCGAAGTGTAAAACAATGGAAAACAAGCGTAAATCCATATAAATGATATAAATAACGAGCATTAACGGGAAATTGACACTTAATAATCGTGACTATTTGATGTTATCAAATATCCCCCACTTGAACTCTACTTGCCCTCAAGTAGACCTTATTAGATAGATTCCTAAAAGATATCTCCCAAAACCCGAAAATATGAGTTTACAAACCTTTATGCTAGAATAAAACAAAGCCGAACACCTCGCGAAAGGGAACAAACACTCAAATCTCTCAACTATTCTAAGTGTCAATTTCGGGTGATCACCAATTGCATACCATAGCATGTATTCTATCATAAGCTTGGCGGTTACACAAATCTCCACCATCGAGTTAAGGGCTAAACAATTCTCAAGGCAATATGGGTAGACACGACAAAGGTTAAGGGTGACTCGTCATTACTAACATGTCACGGCGAAGTGGACAAAATCAATGATACATGACCAAATCCATGGCCAAGACACCAAAGATTGCTCACGCATCACCTAGACACGCTTCATGACTAAAGGGTAGGATAAGACATGGGATGTATAATTGGTGTAAAATGAAAACAAGGTGTAGTCTATATCTATAACTAAGTCATCACCACTTCACCGTCCGCCCAAAGTTCAAGTTTAGAAGTCTAGAGACCGGATCATGAAATGCAAGGTAGATGTGTCATTAGAGGACGCCGTGATGGGCACACTACCTTTTCTTCTTCGCTTGGTATTACTCCAACTTCAATCTTCAAATGTGACCGAGGTGGCCTACTCGATACTAAACAATAAAGCTCATACTATAGTGCTTATAACATTTCACTTTACAAAATCATAACTGAATCAACTATTTTTTTTTTCGATTTTTTTTCCGAACATACATGATAACATAACATCCCCCCACTTGATATGGGAATTCGGGGGGTCTTCAATGATCTTCATAATTGTTGTCGATGAAAGCGTGATTTCCAAACTTTTCCACTCGAACCTTGAACTTAGGCAAATGATGACTTCCCAATTACAAATAAAGACTACAGGGTAGGCTAAGGTGTAAGGGTGTAATGAAAAAATATATTGGTGTGACAAAATGAAAGGAATGGCTCGTAAGGGTGTATCTAGGGTATCTTGCACTAAAGGGAGTGCAACAAAAGGGTTTCATATGGGGTCGAAAAGTCGAGGTGACTAATCGATAGACTCACAATGGTAGGTCGTTTGGGTGATAATCCTATAATAACGCCTTCTAAAACCGAAAAGTCCAAATACATCGAGCTAACTCAACATACCTCGCCTATGGTCTCGAAATGATGCAAAGGCCAAGTTCTAAAGTTTACAAGCTACCCAAGACACTCATAATTTGGTGGATTTGGGGTAAAATATAGGAAACGGATAAGGCTAATCTCACCATGTAATATCAAGGGTTGTATGTGCTCGCTAAGGTCTAATCTAGTTAGGTTCGAAAAACATGTCAAAATATAAAAATGGCATAATTTTTCAAAATAAACTAGAAAATGAGGGAGAAATAAAGTTCAAGATATAATTCTACCCCGCCCCCACTTGAATTGTACAAAGTCCCTTTGTACTAGGCATTAAAATAAAGGTGAAGAGAAAGGTAGAATTAGAGCGAGAACTTCCCCGAAATTTGCTCCAAAAAGAAGAAGGCCTACGAGAAAGGATCGTGCCTTCGTTAAAGCGCCATGAGCAAACTTCAATCCTCGAAATCACAATACCGACAAGCATAATTCTAAAAAGAAAAAATAAAATGAAAACAAACCTAACTCACTTTCAGAGGAATCACGGTTGCATTTAGCGAATGCAACAAGTTTTAAACCACTTGGTGTCCCAAGTGGACGAGTGAAGTCTCGTGAGGGTTTACAGGAACACACCCACAAAGTTCATTTAAAACTAATACAAGGTTACCGTGTTTAAGAATAAAGAATTAAAGGAGAGTTACGTCAGAACTCCAATAAGAGAGTTACAGTAACTTGCAAAACCCGGAATGAGCCGAGAAGCGAATGGTTACGGCGAACCATCGAGATGGTATTACCGTAGTTGGTAATGCGTCAAGAATCTCGCCGCTAAAATGTTGATTACGGCGTAATCACCGAGATGAGTTACGCCGTAACTGTTCGATCAAGAATCGCAGCAGAATTACTTCATTGTCTCCTCGCAAAATGTTAGAAAACACAAAACCCAATGTAAAGGAAATAAAACAAAAGAAAGGGATAATTCGGGTTGTCTCCTAAAGAGCACTTTTCTTTATTAACGAGTCTTTGTTAGACTCGAGTCGCTGGGCTCCTATGGGGGTTTTGAGCTTGCCCCACTTCTTCGATATCCTTCATCAAATTGTGCCTCATCCATGCAACATTAGAGGCGCTCGAGGTACTCAATGGTCTCGATCTTTCGGACTTTATAGAATTTCTCCTCCGGACCTAGGTGGTAGCGAGTGAATTCATATTTTCTACTATAATAGGGGTGGTCTTTGTAGGGTATCCCTGTGAGCTTGCACCTTCTTTGCTCGTAAGCTTCGTTATCGGATCGCTGAACTCTTCATTTCCTTGCAACTCAAGGTAATCTAGCATCCCTTCGATATCATCGCCATCGAATCGCACTTTGAACCATTCTTCATCGAGCAAATTCTCCACTAGAACGCGCTTGCATTCTTCTTTATCATTACTCACCCGCCTATATCCACGCCAATTGTTGTTTTATTCGTGTTTTCGCTACATTTGTCGTTAGAATTTTCTTGATCCATGTATTCCTTCCAAATCTTATCTTTTGTTAATGCATCCACATGCCCATACTTAATTTTACCCAACTATCAAACCCTGTGTTGTCTATCCAAGGTAAACTTGTTCTCTCCTTGTCATTGGTTGAGGACCAAAAGAATTCATCTTTTCCTAATCTTCCGAGTTGCCTCCACCATCACACATATCGTTATACGGGTTGCATGATGCCCGTAAAATTTCCCTGTGGGATTTTACTTTCTCGCACCAAATGATCGCGTAGTTCTATGTAGTTCGTTTCATTTACATGCTCTTCCGTGCGTAGTATATCTTTATTAGTCTCGTCTGCTTGAATGTGCTTCACAGAATCAACTTTTAGCTTCATAAGAAGATTTGGATTGATCTTGGCATTCCCAAATTGAATTATGCATCAATCTTTAAAGGCTAAATTACCGAATTTTATCCCGTGTCTTTCACGCTCATGAGGGCATGTCCATTCCTCCACTCTTTCATTGTCTCCTCCATTGCAATATTCGTGGAAAGGGTCGCATGTAGGCCATGCCCTTGTGGTTTCTTTATCGAATAGCGATAGGAGTACACCAATGAGTGATAAGTGGCTCTTCTTCATCATCAAGGAGAGTTCCTCGAGTTTTCGATTCGCCCAAGTCGAGGAATTTTTCTCGCCCATGTATCCCAGCCACGCCAGAATCGAGATTCTTGGTTACGGCGTAATTCATTAGAGTCGATTCCTCAAGATTCATCACAACTCCTTTGTCGCCGTTAAACACCGTGTTACGCCGTAACTCATTAGGTATGTTACGGCGTAACTCGATCTGTTGATGGAATCGTCCTCTAAACTCGCATCACCGGCCCGAGCCTTCGAGTTATCATCCGAGAAAATTACCTTACATTCCATAGTGGTTTAGATCCTTCGTGTTTATCGTTATTCCTTCTTACTTTTTCACGAGCTTTATCACCATGGATTCAAGGTTTTAAGAGTGGAGTCGTGTTTAGAAATGTTTCTATCGTTGTTTTCCGGAATTCCTTCAACCATTCATCTTGCTCCTTTTGTTTTTGGGCTGAATTTTCCGGAAATTTAGTAATTGTCTCTTCAAGACTGGGCTTTCTTTCTCCATAAGGCCCACAGTTGTAATTACTACGATACCCATTTCGATTGTCACCGTAAAAGGGTCGATTTTCTCCATACTTAGCTTCTTCGAATTCCTCTTCGTCCATATGAGGACAATTTTTCGTAAGGTGTCCTCCTCCATAGCTTTCACATCCCACTTGAATGGCATGAACAGTTTCCCTGACTTTTAGCATTTCTCGACTGAGGCTTTCAATTTTACTAGCGATTGCCGTAATTCCGTCGAAATTTCCACCTTGGTTTCTTTTACTTCCACCGTCGTGCAATTTTTGAGAATGGTCTGCCATTTTTTGAATGGCTTCAATTGCCGTAGTAGGAGTCATATTTGGGATAGGTCCTTGATAATCCAAAGATCTGTCTCGTAGTTACATTTATTCCTTTGTAGAAAATATTGACCTTTCACTGGTTATTAAGATCATTGGTAGGACACTTGTAAAGAAGATCGTTGTATCTCGTCCCAAGCTTGATACGTAGTTTCGTCGCCTTCTTGTTTGAAATTGTGGATCTCAAGAGTTGATTAGAAATCTTTGATGGTGGGCAATATCTTTGGATAAAGTGTTTCTTAAGTAGTGCCCAGTATTAACCGCCTGACGGGCAATCTTCGATCCATCTTCTTGTCGCCCGCTAGAGTCATAGGAAGACCCCGAGCATAACAAAGATCATGAGACACGCCCGAATGTTGAAAAGGCTAGCGATGTATAGGACATTTTCAACGTGCTCATATGTGTCTTCGCCCTGCTTTCCGAAAAGGGTTAGCCAAGCTCCCTCATAAATTGGTCTTTAATCTCGAAACGAACATCCGCTCCGATTGCCGGTCTTACGAGACCCGCCCTTGATCGCCTCTAGTCAACGCCAAGTATTCCTCAAGAGTGAGGTCATCGATGTTAACCACTTCCATGGTACCGAAAACTTGAAATATGATCGTGAGAAAAGTTTAAATATGAAATGAAAGACTTAATATAAATCCTAATATAGCTCCCAGCAAAGCGCCAAAAACTTGATGCGTGTTTTATCGACTGTGTCTTAATATTTATAGTGTCTCGCTATACCTATGGTTCACCCTAATGCACTAACGGGCAAGTGTACCCGGTCGTGTGTAGTGTAGTAAATGGTAAAGCCGAGGTCGTCCCAAGAGCTATGTGTGTCGGATAATTACTAAGTCTAATTGTCACGTAATATAAATGGTTTGATATGGTTTTAATTAATTAAACTACGAATGCGTAATATAAAAGCAATTAAATGGTAGAAAGGAAATCAATAGAGGAATAGTGGTGCTAACCTAGTTAATCATCCTAACTAGTTATGTCTACGTCTACTTACTTCCAATTACTTGTGGGGTCAAATTCGAGAGGACAACATTTGGTCAATTCGCCTAACCTATCAAAGAAAGATGCCACCACAGAGAAATCAGCGCACCATCATAAGTCATGTTGTTCCCGGTCCCCTAAGCCGAGTCATTAAGTACCGCTACATGCTAGATTCTAAATAGTGAGTGCCCGGCCGTTAGGAACTTAGACACTACACCCCAATTCTTAAGTTCATCCAAACGATAGTGATCGTTGGTCAAATCGCACAAGTAGAAAGGGTCGTCATTGGTCATATCTTACCCTTCCTGTCTCATCCGCTCACCTAGGGTCACTTGGTCATATCTCCTAGGCAATTGGCCTCACCGCCATTCAAAACTACCGAACCGTGGGTGACTACCAAAGAACTATGCATGCATACACTTAGAAATAATTGTACGGAAGTAAAGGTAAACGTAAACAAAACAATTAAGGAATCATAACTAGGCTAGCACCAAAGGGTGCTTAGCCTCTCATATTAATCATGCACATCAATTCAATATTCAAAGGTACGAAATACATGAATTGAAAGTAAAGAAATAATAAACGCTAAAGCTTATCGTAATGGTGTGACTTCTCCTCGAAACAACTCGTATGCTTCCCTAGACCTTCCTTGAGTATTTTCCCACGCTCGTAGTATTGTGTGTGGAATGGAATGATTAGAAATGCCGGAATTGTGGGTATTTATAGGTTGTGTCCGGGTTACTACAGAACTAAAAGATGAGTTACGCCGTAACCTCCGTAAATGCACTAGATCGCTAGTTACGGCGTAACCTTATAAGTGGTTACGCCGTAGTCTTCAATAATCCCGTTACGCCGCAAGTGATGCAGTAGTTACGGCGTAAGTATCCGCGCGTGGAACCTCTTTTGACCTAATGGAGTTACGTCGTAATCTTTGGAAGGAGTTACGCCGTAACCTCTTGATGAGTTGGACTTGGGTCACGCAATAGTTACTACAGAATGTGAGAGACGAGTTACGCCAGAACCTCTTCAAAATAGGCATACCGTGATAAATCCTTAGTAATGTTTCCATTTCCGCCTCTTTAGCTCCAATGCTCGCAATTTACCCGAAAAGTGTAAAACAATGGAAAACAAGCGAATCCATATAAATGATATAAATAACGAGCATTAACGGGAAATTGACACTTAATAATCGTGGACTATTTGATGTTATCATTATTGGTGTTATATACTCAATCCTTTGTATCTTCTTAGCATTGAAATGAAATATTACTAATGTTCTAGTTTATCTAGTTTATTTTTCATAATGTGTTTGTCATTTTTATTTTACTCTTTGTCGTTCTTACTTTTTGAGATACTCTAGAAACCGACAATGCATGCTAAAGTAAATATTGGCTAAAATACATGTCCTTGTATAAACCTACAAAATGCAAAAATCTATCTTTCGTCAAAACCCTTTTTCTGTCACTACAGATCCACGAATCCCGGTAGTACAACTAGCCGGATCCCTCTTGGAAGGGAACCGTGCGAACCGTCTTTCTGGAAAATAGTTTCTCATGCAAGATAAAAAAAACCGTTTTCTTCCTAAAAGAAAAATTTCACTAGAAGGTTTAATACTAAGTGAGCTAATTTTCATTGTTAATAGATATCTAGTAAAAAACATTAAGAGATCATCTTTTGTGCTTTAACGAATCTCATTCTTTTCACTTCCATAGGTCTCGTCATGTCTTGTGAGTATGAGTTCGACTTTTCAATCACTTATGTTTACATCCCTAACATCTTTCTTGAGCCCAACACACCTGGCAATCATGTCTGTGGGTTTAATAATCTCGAAACTCGTCACTTCCATGAACAACGTATTGTCGACACACCTCTACTATACGAAGAAGGTATCAATACTTCTTTCCGAACTATAGGACTAGAATGTCTTATCGGAATTAACGAGAAAATATGTCCGAGGTTTGTATTGGAATTCTTCCGTTAAGTTGAACTAGTTCGTAACGAGGATCGATCTCTATCTCTTTGGTTTCGGATCAAAAACTAAAAGTTTGTTTTAACCCTTGGGAAATTTGCTCACATTCTCCGAATTCCAAATCGTGGACAATGTGCCTTCACTGAAGATTGGTCTCTTGATTCTCTCTTCAACCATCGTGAAGAAAATAATCCATATTGTTCACACATACCTTCCCCTTAAGACTTGACTCGTATGTTATGCAAACCTCGACCCTATTACTCTGATCCAAACATTATCTATACACGGGGATATCCGAGAAGAGTACAAGCCTCTCGTACTCATCCTATGTGAAAATGTTTGGAGTCTTAGGGGAAATCGAGAAATACTTCCCGCTTGTGGTGCTCACATAATGTATTGTTTGCTAACACAACAACCATACAATCTTGCCTATTTCTTTGCAAGGCGAATTGTAAACCTTCAAGGTAACAAGAACAAACTAATCCCTTATGGAATGTTCTTGACACGCCTTTATCATCACATCATGTACTTCCACCCTCAATTTCAAAGTCCGTTATGCGACTTGTGAATAAGATGATTGAACCTCTTAACACATCTCTCATGAAGTCTTTCTTCATCTCGAATCGGCAAATACTCATCATCCATCGACGATCCATCTAGCGAAACGCCAAGAGACTTAGTTTTCTTTCCAAATAGGCTCCATCCTTAGATTTCATCTTTTATCATTGTAATGTAATTTCTCTCATGAAATAAAACATTTAACGTTTGATGTTTCGATCATGTTATTGTTCAAATTTCTTAGATAACACTGGCCTTGAAACACGATGCCTTGTGCAACCTTTGCATACCTTTTGTAAAGGTACTGTTTTGCATGAGCCGGATCCCTCTCCTTGTACTAAACGGATCCCTCTACTTAGGGAACCGTGGGATCCGAGCAAACAGAAATGCAATTGCAGTCTTTATACTTCAAACCATGTCCTTAGATTACTTTACACTAGCTAAACATAGTGCCTTAGGATCACTTAAGTCTTTCTTCTGCCTAGTAAGTTTCACACTTACTCCTAGCTCATTAAGGATCACCCTCAAGGTACTTTCCAATTTGTCATTTCACCAAAACTTATCATTCTTCTGCTCCTATACTCACACATCATCTTTCACATGTCAACACATCTAGTTTTGTAAATCTATCAAGTTTAGCGAATTGATTTTAGTCATCTTTACCTCAAAATGGTTCAAATTCTAGTTTTTCCATTTCCTATAACTTTTAAGATGTTCTCCAAAAATTATCTTAAGTTACTATCTGGTCTCTAGGATCATTTAGCTCCACTTGACACTCTCAAATTTTTAGTGTCATCTTTGGTCATTCATTGGTACTCATTAAAGTTCCATTTTCTTCCATAAAAGGCAATCATTAGCTACATCACTCATTGCCCTTGATCATTTAACTACCCTTTCATTTAAGACACTTAGAAAGACTGAAACACTCAAAAAGGTATAGGTATTAGACCTTACAAACATCATTTTTCTCCTTTCTTAGCTGCTGAGAGCCGGATCCCTAGGATTAGCCTAGACGGATTCCTCATTGGAGGGAACCGTGGAATCCGGGTTACAGATTCATCTTATCTCTAGCTAAAACAATCATTTCAAGTTCATCTTGCTAACTTGAACACTCCATCTTACCTTAATTAAGTCCCTAGATTAGTGCAACTTTGAAGTTGACTCTTGTGCATGCTAATCATCACATTCCAAAGGATCTTAGTGGCTTAAGTCTTGAATGCACTTGCCAAATCTCTTTCTTTTTAAACCACCTTGTTAAGACTCCTAAAGTCATAATCTACATCTTCATTCTCAACACTTAGAAACTTTTACAAACCTATTTTAAATCATCTTATCATGAGGAAAGCTCCTAGTGGTAACTCATCCACCAAAGGACCACCCAAGAAAATTTCACGTGTTGTACACAAAATTTCCTCAACCGAATCATCTCCCGTTAAATCCACAAATGGTAGGATCTCACCTCCACCTATCAAACCAATCCCCAAAAGGATTGTTCCCACAAAACTACCAATGCCAAACACCACTATACCCCCTATTTCCACTAAACCATCACCCTTAGTGCCTAGAGCTATATCATTCACCACTCCACTCTCATCACCACACCTCTACGGTATAGAGGACTTGCCTCCTAATCCATCCCATCCTCCACCATCTCCAACATTATCCACTTTAGGAGGAATAGCACAACAAAATCAAGGTGTTGAGTCAACACTAGCTCTGGCTTCCTTTTCTCCGTCACCTTCAAATAGTCCTTTTTGGATTATGAGGAATCATCAAAGTCAACCACCCGACCACATGGAAGTTGACACCTCTCTACCTTCGCCACTATCCATAGTTGAGCCATCATCGAATGTGCCTCCGCCAATCCCTCCTTCCTTTGAGGCTCCTCAACCCTCTTCACTTGATCCTCCACATCAAGGCATTTCGTTTCTACCACCACCACTTCCAATCCATGACAAAGATTGTTATCATTGTCAACATGCTGAAAGCTTGGTACATGAAGTACATGAAGATCAACATTTCATGTTTTATCACCTCCTCGAACGTTTCGACGAGATCAACAAACCTAAACAACCTTGAGCTTAAAATTTCAAAGTGGTGTCCTAGTTTTAAGCTTAATCTAGATAGTCTAGGAATGATATTTCATGTTTAAATCATTCTTTTAGTTTTAGAGATTGTAAATCATGTCTCCTATGTTTTATTGAATGAGATTACATGTTATATGCAATATTGTCTTGAGAGTATCTTTGTTTTCTTGATACATATCTCATTTTGATGTTAACATCATTTGTTACATCACCATTGCTGTATTTTGATTATAGTAAGACGGATCCCTCTATTTTGCCTAGACGGATCCATCCAAGGAGGGAACTGTGGGATCCGTGCAACAGAAGACTTGTTTTCTACTAACTTGAGTCTTATCTGCAGGAAATTATGCTTTAGATACTTGTTTTCTAACCTTTGTTTTGTAGATTTTCAATATACGCATGAAGACTTTGACACCCTAACGCTAGGGGGAGCTTTGTGTCAAAGTGATACATTGCAAAAATCATTTGCAATATATCATGATTACGTTACATGACGTCCCTTTGCAAAGTTGCAATAATCAAGGGGGAGCATTATCGTCACAAAGACAAAACCATTTGCAAACATTCTTGCAATGCACTATTTTAGTAGTTTCTTCTTACATGACGCCCTCACAAAGGGATGGACTCGTCAAGAGGGAGTTAAGACGAGAAATCTTCCCGTCACTTGCTCTCTATAGTTTTTCTTTCTTATTACATGTTTTTCTTAAAACAAGATGTTAGTTTCTTTTCGACGCTCTTTTTGTTTCGACAAAAAGGGGGAGAAGAGAGTAAAACTTAAATTCAAACTTTTACGAATTTTAGTTTTTCTCTAAAATAATTTTATGTTTTGTCATCAATAAAAAAGGGGGAGATTGTTAATACAAATAATCCGTAAACACATTTATTTATATTTTATGATCTTCTAATGTTTTGTTGATAACATACGTAAAATCATTTTAACGAAACAAATAAAATACGTAAATGGTTTGAGCCAATAGTTTACTAACACACTTACATTTTCACATAAAACACTAAACAAGTAAAAGTGATTTTATGATACATATGTACAACAACTAGTGTTTACATATTGGGCAAATATATACATAACTAGTATGTATCTTCATGGGTAATACAATGGGTAGAAGTTTAAAGTATTTGACCCATTGACCAAATACATTGAATGATAGTTGGGTAAAACCTAAAATCCATGACCCATACCCATGGAGCAAAACCCATAACCCATTACATGACATCATGCATAAGTCATAATGGATATTATCCATGACCCATGGTTTACCCATGACCCATGGACTAGATGCATTGCATCTTGTAGATACATTGTATCTACTTGGATACCCATGGTCCAAAGTCTAGGACCCATGACCCATAACACATGACCCATGACCCAAAACCCATGGGCAAGAGGGCGTCCCACGGATCCCGGGACACTGGAGCGGATCCTCAGTGAGGGATCCGTGGGATCCGTGTAACGAGAGTGCTTTTTCCTCTATAAATAGTGAGTCATTTCTTCATTGCACCTCACCCCTTTCACATATATTTTTCTTTGAGTTGTAAACTCTCTAACCACATATCCAAGTGATCTTTGTATGTAGTTTTGTTTTTGTGTGATTCTCTAAGTTTCTTTTAACGTGAGATAACCACCTTTTGAAGTCGAGCAAGCTCGAGCCGATGAGTTGCCATACTTCTTCATCATCAAGACTCTTCGAGGTTCTCTTGTTGATAGTTCTTTTCTTTCTCATTAGAAGTGTAGTGTCGAAGATATAAGTGAAAGATGTGTAAAGGGTCAAGGCGAAGACATTAGTGAAAGGTGTCGAACGTCCGTATTGAAAGCACTAGTGTAGGGTGCTTAAGTCAAGGCTAAAGGAATTAGTGAAGGGTGTCTAGAAGTCAAGTCACAAGGCGTTAGTGAAGGGTGCCTAGAGGTCAAGTCAAAGGCATTAGTGAAAGGTGCCTAAGGTGTACATTCAATATGGTGTGTCGATGTACAAGATAGTCTTATATTGAGTCAAAGGATATTGATATCCTTGTTGATGTTGTCACAAGGAGTGGATCTCCTTAGGGATAGGATTTGTGTAGTGTTGGGTAGTAGTTCCTCCTTTGTAATGGAACTCGGTATCTAGCCTTGTACCGGATAAAGGGTAGGCGATGTTGTGATAGGTTTAGTTCTACCTCGTGAAAGAACTCGGTATCTAGCCTTGTACCGGATAAAGAGTAGGCAACGTTGTGAAGTAGTGATTACGAACTCTCGAGTAGGTGACTCAGGGAGTGGAGTAGGGCAAGGAAGGTGTCCTTATGGCCCAACCACTATAAATGCTTGCGTTGTGGTTTTGTGCTTCTTACTCTTTATCTTAGTTTTTATTTATCTATATGCTTGTCTATCAACATCCAACACACATGAGTAGATTGACATAAGTCGATCAAAATAGTTTAAAACATCATTTTAATGGGTAAAACCATTCAAACCCCCCATTCTAGTTTTCCACAGTTATTGTAAAAAAATTTAAATTAATCACCAACCATGTGAATGAAGAAGCTCTTTGAGATGCCCATAAACAGCTAAGTAAACCTATACGTAAAAATCTATCTGTCAAAAATTGAAACAAAAAATGAATATTACATACAATCTCGAAACCTGAAGAGCAAATTTGGTCAGTTTATGTAGTTATACTCACAGCCCAGGTCGGAAGTAATGCAGCTAATGTTGGCGAAAGGCCCCGATATAATCCTTTGAATCCCTCTTTTCAGGCGAGTGACAATGACACCACCTGTTGAGTGTCAATAATGTTACTACTGAACAAAACTAAAACATATGTGCTAATTGTTGATTAGCTTATTTTAAACGACTTAAGTTTTCAGTATACTCAAAACAATCATAAATAATCTAGTCAAAATGCCTAAATACAAATTTTTTCATAACGACCTTTTTGCGCCGGAAGTGTCAGCAAGCCGTGAACTTGCGTCTTGTCTTGATCACATCTAACAGGCACACAAAAGTGGTCGCTATAGCACCTACAAATAACATTTCATAAATCGGTGAATCACAACCAAAATGTGCAATACTAGATAGTCGAATCCCAATTTTACCTTTAAAGTTGACCAAAGCTAAATGAAATGACATCCTATAGTTGAAATAACATTTTTTAAAAACTATCTGCACATTAACGAGGGTTTAGGCCATAAATAGCAATGTACTTTCCTTCATGTTCCACCTCAGTACGTGAACTAAAAACTGTCTCATTTAATGTTACAAACTTTCAAAAAGTGTTTCAATATGTATATTTTGGTGACGTGTCATTCCCCAAAGCATGTGACACGTCACATGTGTCACTTTATTTGTTTGACATGTCACCAAAATGTGCATATTTAAACACTTTTTTGAAAGTTTGTAAGTTTAAAAAGGACAATTTTTAGTTTGCATATTAAGTTGGAACATGAATGAAAGTATATTGCTATTTTATAGCCTAAATTACTCTATCTTTAACCTTGATCAGATTATTATCAAATTCTGATTATTCAAACATCCAAACACCCCAAAATTTATCACATTCTCAATTTCCAAACAACAACATTATGTTAGTCATAACATTACACACATGAAGATGATTTTGAAATTATGAAATTTAATTTCATAAAATTCTGATCACATAAAAAAACAAATTGAATAGCAGAGCGTATTGAGGAGTGAATATGAACCTGTGGGTGCACGGAAAGCGACGTCGTAAATGATGTTGCGATGATCACCGTCGTCATCTCTTCAAAACCAATATACAAATAATGACTGAAATTGCACTAGAATGTTGCAATTTAAAAAAGTAAGTGATGAATGAATGAAGGTTAGGGATCACCGGGTCGGGTCGGATTGCTTTTTGGGTTGGTTTGTGAATTGGTCGTTTGCTTTTTGGTTCTGTGAGTTTATTTTTTTTGTCAAAACACGATAAATACCAAATAAAATATGTACTTTACAAAATTTTCACATGGTAATTTACTTTATAAAACTTCAATAACACTATCCAAACTTTTGAATTTTATTTAATAGTTAGAAATATTCTCGAAGGTGACCGGTTATATAACCGATTGCCTAAGTACAAAATCTGTACATTTTAGCCTATCAACCGGTCATTTTTTTTCAATAATTAAACATTTCTATGTCATTTAATATTGTCTACCTCAACCCTACCTAATTTAGTCAACTCTATTTAAAACAATAATATTTACCCCTTTTCCTCAATTTCACCCGCCCCTTTTCCCCCAAATTTATCACATAAACCCTAATTTAGAATCAATGTAATTGGTTCAATTAACATTCATCATGACTAAAGATTAGTGTAATTATCATTTGGATCTTGTTTGTTTTTTGGTTAGTTGTCTAATTGTATAACAATGTTAAGAGTGTTGATATATAGAGCTAAAACATAGACCTAAAACATAGACCTGCTAATAGGCTCAATCCATTCATTTTATGACAAGTGTTATACACTTATCTTCTCTCATCATTTTCACCATTTAATTTTTCAAATGAACCAATCACATTTTTAGGTCTAATTTTAGGTTTCAGTTTTAGACATACAATTCATTTTCCTAATGTTAAATCCCTAATTTCAGGTAAAGCGGAAAAAAATCGTGTTTGTACTAGTTAACCTAAAACACGACGGGGTTTTTGTATGTGATCCTTTTGGCTATGTTCAATGTGATGAAAAGCAATTAACATATTTGAACTTTGAACGTATATCTTATGAAGATTTACGTGAAATAGTTACACATTTAGTGCATGCCCCAATGTTTAAGTTGTACTATTGCAAAGTAGGCAGACCATTAATAGAAGGTTTAAGTGAACTAAAAAATGATGGGAAACTTTAGGACATTTTAAAAGTTGGCTATGTAAACAAATGGGTTATTGAATTGTGTACAAAATATTTTGGGTATGATGCAATAGATTTTGCAAAGCAAATGAAACAGCAACTTAGTCATGAATCTGATGGATCTAGTGATGCATATTGTTCAAGTGATGAAGAAGATATAGATAATATAGACATTTTTAATGACTGAGAAGATAATGTGGTGATTAAGAACTTCACTAAAAATGACCTTTTTTTTAAATAAGCTTTATAGTAATAGTGGTCATTTTAGTGGTTTTTTAAATGAACTTGTCCCTGTCACTACTAATGAAGACGTATAAATGGAATTCTGATTCTATAGTTTAGACCCTTGTCACAAAGTTCACAGGGTTTTTTTTTTACCCAAAACATGACCGACCCCTCGCTTCATTGGGATCAAATGCAACCAATATTAGGCATGATGTTTGACCATCCACGACAATTGAAGCTTTGTTTAGCCAATTATGGGGTAGCAAATGGTTATTTGTTGTGGTTTTAGAGGAATGATTGAAGGCAGATGTTAGTGTTATGTGGTAGGGATGTGGATGCAGGCAGATGTGCAGGTTATAGTGTCAAGAAAAATAAGGCAAAAAACAGTTATTCACTACAAGTGTTGATGCAAAACAACATAAGAAAGTTATGAAGAAATCAGTTAAAAAGAAAGTCACTTTTAAGATGGCTAAGGTTATAACTAGAAGTAGTTAACAAAAAAAGGTAAAGGAACTAGAAAAGATGGACAAGGGTCAAGTAATTCACCACGGGAAAGTAACGAAGGTGATGGGAATTCACAGTCACCTAAGTGAACTAAATCTAAGATAGCTAGTGAAAGGAAAAGAAACAGTTTGTGGTTTTAGATTGTGGGCATCCTAGATGAAACCTGAAACTCATTCCAAATTAAGTCACTTAATGTTGCACATAAGTGCTTTACAAACTACAAAAGTCACATATAAACTCATTCCAAATTAAGTCACTTAATGTTGCACATAAGCCGGTAACCTTCGAGAATATTTCTAACTATTAAACAAATTTCGAAAGTTTGGATAGTGTTATTGAAGTTTTATAAAGTAAATTACCATGTGAAAATTTTGTAAAGTACATATTTTATTTGGTATTTTGATACGCCCGTGGTTGATGAGAGCCGTCCTATCCGTGGCGTGTTGCATAACTATCGTAGTTTATTTATTATGTTTTATTAGGATAAGTGTTGGAGTTATTGTTTAGGATATATCTTGAGTCATGTTAGGATAAGTTTTATAAATTAGTATTTAAGGTGTCATAATGTTATGAATCAATCAATCAAAGTTTAAACAAATCTCTAGTTCTTCTCTCTATTTTCTTAAGGAGCTTGCACACGCTAAAAGTGGTGTCTTATCCCGATACAACCCCTAACCGGGTCGTATCAATTGGTGCTTTCATTGAGAGCTCTAGTTGAGAGGGCTTACGATTAGGGTTCCAATCCCCCGCCC
The DNA here is from genome assembly GCA_022545495.1 of Chrysanthemum lavandulifolium. Classification (NCBI taxonomy): domain Eukaryota; kingdom Viridiplantae; phylum Streptophyta; class Magnoliopsida; order Asterales; family Asteraceae; genus Chrysanthemum; species Chrysanthemum lavandulifolium. The sequence goes on along the minus strand of CM040246.1, from coordinate 112,623,602 downwards.
CCCCCAAAAAAAAAGAAAAAAAGTTACTGTTCATCGGACTATTCACAGGTACTGTTCATCGCTGGTACTATTCTTCGATTTTTTTTTGAGTTATTAATCGCTTGAGTATTATTTATGGCATCGGTGGCAGCCGATCGGGACGCGTATCACGACTCTAAGCTCTTGCAAAGGGTACGGTGACCGAATATGATAGTGAGTTTGTGGTACTTGCAAATCGAGTAACAGGGATCTCTGAATCTTTACTTACATCATTTTATATCTCCGGACTTAAACTGACGTTACAAATAGAACTGTTGAGGGCAAGGCCTACAACTTTGGGAGAAGCCTTTTCTTTAGCCCATATAGTCGAGGCTTGTTTTGAGGCAATTGAAGAGAAGGAGAAAGAGCATGTAATTGAAAAGAAATCAAACACCATTCCATCATTACAAAGTGAATTCGCTTCACCTGAGATTAAAAGGTCGTTAGATGCTGATGAATATATTGGTGTTGATGAGGTTAGAAGCGCGATAGATGGTGTTTTTGATATTGGTGAGAGTTTGGTTGTTATTCTAAAGTGGGTACAGACCAGCACATCAAGAACATTGCTATTAGTGGTAACTTTTGAAAACATGGATGTTGTCATGGGAATGGAGGCTACAATTCAAAGAAGAACATGAGATCCTGGAATTAAGATTTATTTTAGACAACACCTTGAGGGCAAGGTGATTTTGAAGGAGTGGGGAGTGATACGTCCGTGGTTGATGAGAGTCGTCCCTATCCCTGCATGGCGTGTTGCATAACTATCGTAGTTTATTTATTATGTTTTATTAGGATAAGTGTTGGAGTCATTGTTTAGGATATATCTTGAGTCATGTTAGGATAAGTTTTATAAATTAGTATTTAAGGTGTCATAATGTTATGAATGAATTAATGAGAGTTTAAACAAATCTCTAGTTCTTCTCTTTATTTTCTTAAGGAGCTCGCACACGCTAAAAGTGGTGTCTTATCCCGATACAACCCCTAACCGGTCAGTATCATATTTATCGTGTTTTGACAAAAATAAACTCACATAACCAAAGAGCAAAAGACCAATTCACAAACCAACCCAAAAAGCAATCCGACCGACCGGTGATCCCTTACTTTTTAAAATTGCAACATTCTAGTGCAATTTCAGTCATTATTGTAGAAAAATGATTGTTGGACCTACTAATGATGCCTACAAATGAACCTAATGATTTGATTGTTTGATTTAAAAAATTGATTGGTGGAAATTTAGAAAGAGAAAGTACTTAATGTAATTGTATAAATGATTTATGCATTAGGTATATATTTAGGTTTGTGTTGTAGGTCTAAATAGCATAACTCTTATTTGTATATTGGTTTTGAAGATATAACGGCAGGTGATCACCGCAACATCATTTATGACGTCGTTTCCGGTGCATCCGCAGGTTCATATTCACTCCTCAATTAACGCTCTTCTATTCAATATGTTTTTTTTAAGCGATCAGAAGTTTATGAAATTAAATTTCATAATTTTAAAATCATCTTCATGTTTGTAATGTTATGACTAACATAATGTTGCTGTTTGGAAACTGAGAATGTGATAAATTTTGGGGGTGTTTGGATGTTTGAATAATCAGAATTTGATAATAATCTGATCAAGGTTAAAGATAGAGTAATTTAGGCTATAAAATAGCAATATACTTTCATCCATGTTCCACCTTAATACGCGAACAAAAAATTGTCCTTTTTAATGTTACAAACTTACAAAAAAGTGTTCCAATATGCACATTTTGGTGACATGTCAAATAAATTAAGTGACACGTGTCACATGCTTTGGGGAATGACACGTCACCAAAATATACATACTGAAACACTTTTTGAAAGTTTGTAACATTAAATCAGACAGTTTTTAGTTCACGTACTGAGGTGGAACATGAAGGAAAGTACATTGCTATTTATGGCCTAAACCCTCGTTAATGTACAAGATAGTTTGTAAAAAATGTTATTTCAACTATAGGATGTCATTTCATTTTTGTAGCTTCGGTCAACTTTAAAGGTAAACTTGGGATTCGACTATCTAGTATTGCGCATTTTGGTTGTGATTCATTGATTTATGAAATGTTATTTGTAGGTGCTATAGCGGCCACTTTTGTGTGCCCGTTAGATGTGATCAAGACAAGACTGCAAGTTCACGGCTTGCCTGACACTTCCGGGCGCAAAGGAGGTTTATGAATTTTTTTTGTATTTAGGGGGCGTTTTGACTTTTGACTAGATTATTTTTGATTTTTTTGGAGTTTTCGAAACAGCTTAAGCTGTTTAAAATAAGCTAATCAACGATTAGCATATATGTTGTAGTTTTGTTCAGTATTAACATTGTTGACACCAAACAGGTGGTGTTATTGTCACAAGCCTACAAAACATCATACAAAAAGAGGGGTTCAAAGGATTATATCGGGGCCTTTCACCAACATTAGCTGCATTACTTCCGACTTGGGCTGTGAGTATTACTACATAAACTAACCAAATTTGCTTTTCAGGTTTTGAGATTGTATGTAATATTCGTTTTTTGTTTCAATTTTTGACAGATAGATTTTTACGTATAGGTTTACTTTGCTGTTTATGGGCATCTGAAAGAGCTTCTTCATTCACATGGTTGGTGATTAATTCAAATTGTTCTACAATAACTTTTATGTATCATATCTTTAACAACGTGTTTCAATATAAGCAGCCGATAACAGTGGCCAACTTAGCTTCGGTGCCAATATGATAGCCGCTTCAGGTGCTGGTGCAGCAACATCAATTGTCACAAATCCGCTGTGGGTTGTTAAGACGAGATTACAAGTAGGTTTTTATTGTGCCTTTCATTGACCAGACAAAGTTTTGACAAAATTGTTTTGACTTGCAATGGAATGTCCAAGTAGTATCATTATTTTGCTTTGACGATAGTGGACAAATATGTAAATTTGCATGAAATGTTTTGTTATAGACACAAGGGATGAGGGTAGGTGTGATTCCTTATACAAGCATATCATCGGCCTTGAGGCGTATCATGCAGGAGGAAGGCTTCGAGGGTGGTACAGGTATGATTCTTAAGTTGCATTGTAACAAAATCGTGTTCTTGCTGACTCATGAACCATGTGTTTTATGTATTTGACAGTGGACTTCTACCTTCACTTGTGGGGATTAGTCATGTTGCTATCCAGTTTCCCACCTACGAAAAGATCAAGTCTTACTTGGCAAAAAGGGGTAAATACTCGTTTATTTATTGTTAAAAGGGTATTTTCGTAATTTAACCATTAATACTGATTTTGGTTTATTTCAAATGGTCAGATCATACGACAACGAATAAGCTCAGCCCTGGGAAAGTTGCACTCGCCTCATCAATATCCAAAATACTCGCTTCCTTAATGACTTACCCGCACGAGGTATTTTTGTGATTCTTAGTTATATGATTGTCTGCTGGCTAATAATATTGGAAATAATAATGCATGCGGGGCCCTTCAGGTGATTCGGTCAAGGCTTCAAGAACAAGGACAAGTTAGAAACCCTGAAACCCATTATAAGGGCGTTGTTGATTGTGTCAAGACAGTTTTCCACAAACAAGGGGTTCGCGGTTTCTACCGTGGATGTGGTACTAATCTTCTGAGGACGACTCCATCTGCTGTCATTACATTTACAAGTTACGAGATGATCAACAGATTCTTGCAACGCATCCTTCCGCTTCACCAGTGTAATAGTGACTCCGGACATTAGAGGTGGCAAAATGGGCGGGTTTTATCATAGGTAAAAAAGCTCCGGGTCAGAGCAGGTAAATTTTGGTATTGGTTAGGTTGGGTTGACCCTAAACATCTTTTGACCAAAAATCTTAAAAAGAAGATTTTCAAATATGATTACAGAAGTTTTATAATTGTAATAATATTACATATTTTTAACAAGGAGTTTTTTTTTTTTTTTTTTTTTTTTTTTTTTTATATATATTTCGTGAGTTTCAACACATCCCTTCAAGCTAACTCTTTGAGTTTTACATGTTCGACCCATTAAAGATAAAACATTACCCGGATTGACCAATTGATTTGCCACCTCTACCCGTCACACTGATGATTGAATGAAGCCACTGGATGGAATCAAGAGGTGTCAAGAATGCTTCAGGAGTCTGAATTGGAGTTGAAAGGCGATCCTAAGGATTGCTGTACATTAGGGGAAGCTGGCAATGATTCAGAGCATCAAACTGTTGTTTCTCTTTAGGACATTTTGTGACACATAATTAATAAATGTAGGTACTTTTTTCCGTTCCAGCTATTTTCTCCTTTGTTAGATGCTTAGAATTCCATTTCTACTCCCATCATTTTAGAGGGAGAAAAATATTGATTAGTTTTATATTGTTTTTGGGTGGAAGAAAATACCTCGAGTTGTCCCTTTTAGTAAAATTTCAAACTATCTATGATGGTTCAAGATCTGAAGTAGTAATTAGTTATGTTTGGATACACTGATTGTACAATACACTGAATTGAAGAAAAATTGGAAATGCCTATGGATCTGCTCAAAGTTAGTGAAGGTACAAGTACAATTTTTAGAATTTCTTGTATTATTAGTGTTGGAGTATAAAGTGATGCGACTATCAAAACTGCTCATTAGTAAAAGACAATAATGCATCTTTATGTTATTTACATCACAATTTCCTGATCATGAAAAGTTTCAAATATAGGGCACAAAGATCACACTCTGCTCATGAACCAACATAACAATTTTATGCACCTATATGTTTCTTTTCGCTGATCTATCTCCACTGCTGCTTACTGTAGTTGATGCACTATTTTCACTTTGCCATTCACCGGTGACGGAGACTGGAGAAGGCGGGAAATTTTTCAACCAAACCACAATGTCATTGGTTTCAGATGAGGGTCGCAGATCATCAGCATCTGTTCTTCCTTCAGCTTGAATATCCATCAATACATCCAACACCTCACTCATTGTAGGTCTCATTTCTGAATCATACTGCAAACACCTAAAAGCCAACTCTGCTACTGATGTAATCATTGTCATCAATTCACGATTTGAATCAGTCACTAAAACCGGGTCGATTAGTTCATCAACTGCACATCTTTGGATCCTGTTTAAAGCTAAGTTAGCTAAATTAATCTCATCTTTCGACCTGTTCAAATCGACAGCCACCATTGACGATATTAGTTCGCATAAAACTACGCCAAAGCTGTAAACATCACTCTTATCTGTTAACTGGTAACATCGGTGATATTGGGGATCCACGTATCCTGGGGTTCCCTGAGGAGCTGTCGAGACATGAGTGACATTATTTGGTATGAGCCTTGATAAACCAAAATCTGCTACCTTCACACAGAAGTTATGATCTAGAAGAATGTTGTTGGTTTTTACATCTCGGTGTATGATGTCATTCGCATGAAGGTAAACTAGTGCACTGGCGGTTTCTATGGCGATGTTCATACGTATAGGCCATGTTAGCATGCTTGGATTTGCTCGTTTCCCATGGAGGTGATCAGAAACAGTGCCATTGGGAATGTACTCATAAACAAGAAGTTCATGGCTTTGTCGAGAGGTGTAACCATAGAGGACAACAAGGTTGGGATGACGTAACTTGGTGAGGATCTCAACCTCGTTTATAAAGTGCTGGACTCGTCTGTAGTTGTGTTCATACAATTTCTTCACAGCAACTTCTCTCCTGTCTTTGATTTTACCTTGTTAAGAAATATGTGTGAGTGATTTAATGGTGAGTGCGTCCCAATGGGCTTAGTACTGTGATAAGCATGTTAAGTTCTTACCATAATAAACAGCTCCAAAACCGCCGTCGCCTAGTTTGTTAGAAGGATCGAAATGTTGGGTGGCATATTCAAGCTCTGTATAGGAGAAAACCGAAACACCATAGAAGAGACTTTGGTCTTCAATGCTTTCAATATTATCCTTTGATGAGAAATTAGGAAAAGGGTTGGTCTTATGGCATCGCCATATTATGAAGATGACTGAAGAGAGCATGATGATGAAGGCAGATCCAGTGAGAACTAGAGCCAAAAGACAATGCAACACTTCAGGTACAGACTCAGACATCCAAGTGTGTGTGTGTGTGTGTGTGTAATGCATAGGAATAAAGAAGTATATTACCCAGTATCAGTTTTGTGGGTGGTTTATCTGCAGCTATCAAAACAACAGAAGATAAGTTATATATAGTAATATTAAACAAATCTTGTAACATGTCTGACATATCAGTTCTCGTGTCGGCAGAATAATGATAAAAGAAACTAAGTGTTAAGTATGAGGAACAGGAAAATAAAGGCCGCACATACCCTTTTTGGCGTCTAAACACTTATAATCTCCATCACGTGGATGACACTGACGGCCCTTTTTTTGACACCACAGAGGACAGAACTTAAATGAAATAGAGTAGTAAGAATAGAGAAGAGAAAATATGTTGGTTTGATCAGGCACTTCTTTATCAAATTGGTATGGCTGTTTTGCCGGCAACTGTATTACTTGACATGAATGTGGAAGATCACTTGGAATTGTTGCATTGCTGATCAAATACTGATAGTAGAATTTGTGATTTGTGCATCTGTTGTGGCTATGGTATTTAAGTGTGTCAAAATAAGTAACATTTTTTGCACATTTGAAGAGAGTGATAAATGGAGCTATTGAAAAGGAATACAAAAGAGGTTCTTGAGAAGTGAAATTATCCATAAGCACCTCACAACTTTTATTTTTCACAAGTTCTTCAAATGTATTGTTATAGATGAAAAGGGAAGAATCATAATCAACCTTGCCAATCGTATATGACTGGTTTCCAAGTTGAATTTCTGAATAATTCGAACTACAGTTGACTCTGATCAACCCACCACATCGTGTGTCAGTGGCATTGTAAAACGGGTACTTGAATGGAACCATATGTGGACAACTAAAACTTTCTGGGCAGGTGGGTATGGATGAATGAAGGAGAGGTAGACAAGAGAGAACAACAAAAGAGAAAAAGAAGATGATAATCATCTCAAATTTCCAACAGAACAGGTTAGAGAATAACCTATCTTTATGTGTTCTTGAGACGTACTTATAAACTTATTTAAATGAGTGCATGTATTCTACCTGTTATGGCAGGAAGTCTTTGGTACAGTTGGGCTAAACGATGGGACCTTATAAATTATTAGCGACCAGCATTTAACAGGATTTCACAAGCTCAACTTGCCCCATCTTCTATGATAAACATAGAAATTCTTATCACTTGTGCAGTTTTTTTCCACATTGACTAACACCATCAAGACTTTTGAGTAAGTCCACGCTTCTCCTCCATTCATCCTTAACCCATTTTAAACGCCAAAATGACACCGATTGAAAGTTCAATGTGTCTCATTATTAAACCCCCATCTTTCCAAATCAACGCACCTCAAAGTCCAACTACTGTATGCCAAACACATAAATTAGAAACCCCATTTATTCATAACAATTAAAGTCTTCTAAAGAAGTTGACTGAAACTCCTGTATGCCAAACAAATAACTTTTTTTTTTTTTTTTTTTTTTTTTTTATATATATTAAATTATCATTATTAATTAAGACTGGGTTGCTGAGTCCTCCTGGTCCTTCCCATAATTTATTTTCCTTTGGAATGAAAAAAACTACTGCTCAGAAGACACAATGAATCAAATACTTCCGCTTCTGCGAAAGGAAGATCTGTTTAAATTGACGGGTTCTTGAAGGCCAATACTACTAGAAAGGATAGGATAGTTAACATGAAGGCCAATACTGCTAGAAATGGTTAGCACCACACTAGTTAATAAAACTGATCTGCTATAAACATATATGATTAGGGATGAGACCAGCTCACAAATTATGGCCACTTGTGGATCGTGTCATGACAGGTCTCATCTGTCCATTGATTAATGCTTTTATTTGGAAAGGCAAAAACTCACCCATCCACGTCTTAACTGAGGCTTGAACCTACAACGTCTTTGTTGATGGATTAAAGTAATACTGCTAGTCTAAAGGCTTTTCTGGCCTGTTGAAAATGTCCCACTAAGAAACGCCGACTCGTAACAAGGTATCTTGACAGCTGATGACGAGTATTTTTCTTTATCCTTACTTTTCGTTAATCAAAATGATCGCAAGCAAAACACATCAACTAATATAGTTTTAATATACTCTTATATGCCTATATGATAGTAAAACAATATTATAATATCGTATAGTACTCCACAATGATGCACATCAATGTTTTAAAACGCAGGTTGAGCCAAGAACCGGCTCGGATACCGAGCCGGATGTGACCGGATGTTTGTTTGTTTGAGAATCGGATTGAACCATTGGTTTTTCGTTGACCCGATTTGATAAACTTGGCCGGGTCATGACTTTTTATCAAAAAAATCTTACAAAAACTTTTATCTCCAATCAATCTTTCTAAGTTTAATTGACAAGTTGAAGTGGTGAGGACTAATGTTAGTTAAAAGTTGGTAAAACAATACATTATAGTTGTAAACTATATTAGAAATACCAACTAATATAGTTTTAATATATACTATTATAACTTAGAATCATAAGTTGATTGTTGTTGCAAATCTTTGCTGTATTATTATAGATATAGAACTTAGAACAAAGCGTATAGGTAAAGCCTCAATCTTTTTCATTGGTTCAATCGAATGTAAGAATAAAGTCGGATAAATCATTAGATCGTGCAACACTACATATTAAATATAGAAAAAAAGGATACATATTTATAGAACCGGTTCGACCTGGCGGTTTAACCGATTGAACGGGTGACCCGGTGAACTAGCGACTAAACCGAGTCGATAAAAAAACCAGATTTTAAAACATTGATGCACATACTTATGGCCATAAGTCGGATGTACATAAACAACTGCTTTATACATTCTTAAATTATATGAACAAGGACCCAATAATAATCATTTACTCATTGTCCCATTTAGAACAAATTTTTTTTCAAAAAAACTTACATGACAAAAACATAAACTTACATGAACAATCAATCCGTAGATGGGGAACAAAAAGACCTTGATGGAGAAGACATATACGGTTTTGGAGGGAACTCTATTGATGCCAAGTCATCTTCTAAGGCTGGTAGCAATCGAACCAAAAATATCGGTTGGGCACGCAAGTTTTTCAACGTCGACCGATGTTCAAATCGGTTTGCTCGAATGTGGGCGAAGGTTGCAAGATCGGTCGTGTGTGGTAATTTTGCCATATCGAGTGCATTTTGAACCGATGTGTTTTTATTCGTTTGGATTAAATACAAGTTAAAAATGACCGTTTGGTCAATTAAACTAAAAAAAAAAAAAAAAAAAAATTCAAACCTATTTTACCACTCTATAAATACCCACTTCACCTCAAACACACAATTTCAAACACAATTCAAACTCAAAATACTTCTCAACACAAGATTTAATATGTCTTGCCGTCTCCCCATTCCGTTGAAGATATGCAAGTGTCGTTCAAAATCAATGCAATAACGACGATGAGGCTCGAAAAACGCTATTATAAGCGTCATCGAATTGTTTGACCGGCGAAGGCGGAGAAAGAACAAATGAGACAAAACTACCGAGTTACAGCGACATTACTCCCGAAAGAAAAGCTGTGATCGACAAATTTTGAAAGATCAAGCCCATGAGATCGCGAGGTTCACGACAAGTTGTGGCGGTGTGTTCGAAGATAACGAACAACGTCAAGCACCAAAATCAATTGGAGCTATCGGAGAACAAAGGCGATGGTGTGAGCGAGGAAGATTTGGCTCGCCGAGGTTGCTCGTTCTCGTACTCCTCGTATGACTCGCATGCGGGAGCATTCGATTAGATTTATGATTTATGTATTTCGTATTGTTTTTATTTAGCATTGTAACATTTTAATTATTAATGAAATTTTAGTTTATGTATTTCCTTGGGTCGTCATTGGGGCATCCGGGTTGTCCTGTGTCATTTGGAGAGAAAGGCGGCGTGGTATTTGGATGACCCAGTCGTCAGTCGCGATCGGGACCACCTAACATTTCTAATACCTTAGTGATTGTGGGGCGGCTCAAGGGATTAGTTTGTATGCACCACAGCCCAACGACAATCATCTTCCTTACCATCTCGTTTTCTTCATCGCTCCTAATCCCATGTAGTCCAAGTTGTTCTTCATGTAACTCAACCTTTTTGTATATCCAATGAGGAAAATATATTTCACTTGTATTATCAACTTCAACCTCTATATTTTTTCTCCCACCAACCATTTCTAGAATCATCATGCCATAACTATAAACATCGGATTTGTGAGAGACCTCTCCAAAACTTCTGGAAAATAGTTCAGGAGCAATATACCCGGGCGTCCCTCTCATATGAGACACAAATATCATGCTTCTTTTCTCGGGGAATAACTTAGCCAACCCAAAGTCGGATATCTTAGGACAAAATCTCGATCCAACGAGAATATTATGAGGTTTTATATCAAAATGCAAGATACGTGTGTTACAACCCCTATCGCGGTATTCTAAGCCTCGAGCAATCCCAATAGCAATTTGGTGTAATTTTTCCCACCCAAGGTGGCTATTATGAAGGACCATGACCATATATGAACTTCTCAAGTGATCCATTGGGCATAAATTCATAGATCAAAGCTCTTTGACGACCCTCCAAACAAAATCCCACAAGACTCACAATATTGACATGGCTAGTCCGCCAACACTCATAACTTCATTAACAAAATCTTTCCCATCACCTTTAAGTTGACTTAAAACCTTCAACGCCACAAGGTTTCCATTGCTTAGCTCTCCTCTATACGTAGGCGAAGCCACCTTGTCCTAGTTTGACTTTGAAGGTGTTTGTTATCTTCTTGATTTGTGAATAAGAGTATCTTTTGGAGCCAAAAACTCTTGATTCTTTAGGAAAATCTCCACATTGACATTGTACTCTGCCTTTTTCCCCCATCCATATTTCTTCTTTAGACACAAGATTATAATGATTAGTATCGTCACAGTTACTGCACCGAGAGCTGAAAGAGTTCAATAGATGTCATTGTTTATTATAATTAGAATGGTTAACAACAAAAATTGATGGCGATGACAAATTACCTAAGAGAAGAATCACCCGCATCTGTCTTCCTGTTTCTACACCTAAGGAATTGAACCGTTTATATATCATGTTAGAAATGTTAGTGCACGATAACTATCAAAATAAGGTGTGATTTTTCGCTTTACTAATAAGATAATAGGGACATTTCTGGGTTGGGAATGTTTGTGAGTATCCATTTAATTTGACTATAAGAAAATACAGTTAGCATCATAGGGAGTGCTCAAATATTCACAAAAATAGATGCCTATGTGGCATATGTTCCTGAGCGAAATTACCATTCCACCCTCTTCTATTTCTGAAACTTTGGTCCAGATCATCGGGGAATTCTTCCCGAGCCTTCCCATGTGTTTATATGTGTGAACCCGCCACCCTTACTGTGAATGTCATCCTGTCACCACTCCCACACCCCCTTACCGTGTTGTGTGTGCATATGTGTTGTGTTGTCCATGCGGGAAAACTCGAGCACTCTCCATGCTCGATATAGCCCTATATACATACTAAGAATATTTGCGAACATGATCTTTAGGTATAATATACAAACAAATAGTATATGATGCCACACACGCACATGCGCGCGGACACACACACACATCACTACAACAAATAGGAGAACGGGCTACCAAGCTTTTGAAAATGTCCCCTCTAAATGCAGTCATTGTTAGGATCAAATGAGAAGAAAACTTTAAATAAGAATGATGAGAAGAATCACAAACCCAAAACCCTCCTTCCATTTAACAAAGTCAATGACAATCCTAAGAGAAACTAAATACTAGCACATTAATTATTAATTAAAGGGGATCGTACCGTACAAGTCATGCTTGATTCTACATTGGATATAGGCCTCAGAAGATAAATCACTATTATTAGAAGTACGCATACTCAGTCTAAAACAAATTACTACAAGCCCCAGAAATGTGAATTCATATACTAAATAATTAAATGGTTTGGTCGCAAACTCTACTTTTTAGAGTAAATACCAATAGTGATAGTAATAGTTGGTTAATAGTGAGTAATTATTGCACACGATTTGCTCCATTAACTTATGAATAATAGTATCTAACCCTATGTAGAGCTGCACTTTTTGTACGTGTGTGTGTCCATGGAAATTGCATGCTGCAGTATAGTAGTTAACATAATATACGATCAGTAAATACCAACAACAACAAAAGATAATTGTAAGCAAAGTCATTAAAATAATATGGGAGTAAGGAAAAGGAAGCAAATGATAAATTGTAAGTACCATTTTGGCATTTAAACACGAAAAAGTCCGTGTTAGTATGACACCGCCACCTTTTGATACACCTAGTACACGAAGGTGACAAGCGAAGTGAAATATAGATGATAGAAGAAAGAATAGTGAATATTTTGGTTTCATCAAGTTTCTTATGGTCATGTGGTGTCGCATTACAGTGGAGTTGTATTACTTGACATGTATGTGGAAGATTGCTTGGGATGTAGCATTCTTGTTGAATACTTGTAGTAGAAATTGTAATCATTGCATCGGCTATGGTTGTAGTAATTCTGTTGACCAAAATAAGCATCCATTTGTTCGGCATAATTGCGATTGTTTGCACATTTGAAAAGAGTGATGAAGGATCTCGAAAATGAAAACAAAGAGGGCTTGGAGATGTGAAATTGTTCATAAGCGCCTCAAGCTTTCATTTTCACAAGTTCTTCAAATGTTTTGTTAACAATCACAACCGAAGATTGAGAATCGAACTTGCCAAAAGTCTCATACGAGTGCTCACCAAATTGGTTCTCACCTCTCAAGTACAGATTGACCTTGATCAACCCACATCGTGTGTCACCGACATTGTAAAATGGGTACTTGAATGGGACCATATTTGGACAAGTGAAACTTTTTGGCGAGATAGGCAAAGAATTGTTGTTGTCATGGCGAGTGAAGGAGAGGTAGAAGAGAGAATAAATAACGCTAAAAAGAAGACGATGATCATCTCAGATATCCAATAGAAAAGGTTAGACAATCGATCATTAATATATCTAATATATCATCTTTGTAGACTCTATTAATAATTGGATTTTTCTAACTTGTGCCCTAAGGGCACAAGTTAAGCACACTAAAAGGACATTAGGTCCCGAGAAAAGTACGAGGAATCACGGAAAAGTACAATTTTGTGGATCCACTGTATCTTTCAATGGGACCCAATCCTTTTAGTGTGCTTACTATGTCTTCTGTTGTGTTCTTGAGTAACTTCATAAAAGAAAGAAAGAAGTGAAGAGAAAGAGAATCACTTCTCTTAACCCTTTCTTCTAAATCAAGGCGGAACCATTTACACCCAAAAACACTACAACTTCTTTCCAGGATCTTTTCCTTTCTTCCCTTTCCAAATCTTGAGAACACGAATTTTTTTGAGTTTCTTTCCAAATCTTTTCTTTTCTTCCCTTTTTAGATCTCAAGAACACAGCGTTAGGGCACATGTTAGACAAACCCTTAATAATTTAATATACATGAATGTGCATACACTTTATATCTTTTACCCCTGCGTCTTTTTTACGAGAAGTCTTTGGAATGGTTGGCTAAAGACGGACTGACTTAGTTATAACTCGTACATGACTAACGAATAACACGCTTTTACATTCACATATCAAGTTGACCCATCTTATACGCCAAAAAACATAGAAAATTCCATCAGTTCTGTAATTTTTTTCCACATTGACCAATATACTATCAAGACTTTTGACCAACCCACTCATCTCCTCCCTTTATGATTAATTAGCCCTTTCTAACACCAAAATGTCACACTTGGAAACTTTCATGGGCAGATAGGAAAAGAAATGTTATCGTTTAAAGCAGAGTGACAAGAGAGAATAAAGGACATGGAAAGAAAAACGAAGATAATCATTTCAGCTGTTTATCGGAAGAAGGTTACACAACTACTTAATCTAACTATTGAAGTTTGGAGAATGAGAGAATTCATGCCATAAGGCGGGAAAAGTTGTTATTTCTCATTAGATTGAAATGAAGTTTACAATGCTCTATTTATAGAGCAAGAAGTCAAATAACAAAAGTCAAACTACACTACTGCTACTTGTACAGTACTACTACTAAAGCTAAAACATAAGCACTACTACTACTACATATATACATTGACATATTACATGATTCCACATTGCACTTGAGCCATTTGATGAAGCTTTAGCTTTGTTGGTTTATTAGACTTTGACTACTGAGACTGCTGAGCTATGTTGTTGATGTGATGAGCTGAAGAGCTTGAGCTTGAGCCATTGTGACCTCCTTTACCCCCCCCCCCACAAGTTGGCAATGTGTAAGGATCACATATGCCAAACTTGGATAGACATGTATAGTGAAGAGTCTTAGGTAAACCTTTGGTTAGAACATCTGCAGCCTGAAGTTTGGAAGGGATGAACACATGAAGTACTTGGTTGTTCTTTATCTTATCTCTAACAAAGTGGCATTCAATCTCAATGTGTTTGGTTCTAGCATGATGTACAAGATTGGAAGCCAGTGCTATGGTTGATTCATTATCACAAAAGATAGGGATAGGAGTAGGAGTATGGACTTGCAGATCACTGAAGAGACATTGAAGCCAAGTAAGTTCACATGTACAATCTGCAAGTGCCCTGTATTCAACTTCTGTGGATGACCTAGAGACCACCAATTGTTTCTTGGATGACCAGGATATCAAACAAGGACCAAGAAATGTAGCATAACACGTGGATCGATCTTCTAGTGATGGGACAAGATGCCCAATACTATCACAATAAGTGATAATTGAAGATTGTTGGTTCTTGGGAAATGTAAGCCTTGACCGGGACAAAGCTTGATATATCTTAGGACCTTGTATAAGGCTTCCATATGAGCAGTCCTTGGAGCATGAGAGAATTGACTAAGGGATTGGGCTACAAATGAGAGATCAGGTCAAGTAATGGTGAGATAGATAAGTTTGCCCACTAACTTTTTGTAAAGGGATGGATCAGGGAGAGGTTCTCCATCTATGAGATTAAGGTTCTTGATTGGGTCCAATGGAATGGTTGAAGGTTTATAGTGAAGAGTGTCTGCACATTTGAGGAGATCCAAGGCATATTTCCTCTGAGACATGACAAGGCCTGTTGAATTATGAAGAATCTCTATGCCCAGATAATAGTGAAGTAGACCTAGATCTTTGATGCTGAATTGGTTGTGAAGTTGATGTTTAATGGATTGGATCAAGGGATTGTCATTTCCAGTGAGTATGATGTCATCTGCATAGATGAGTAAAGCAGTGAAAGAAGTATCTTTGGTGAGGGTAAAGAGAGAAGTATCTGCATAACTTTGATGAAATCCCAGAGATAAAAGAAAAGTAGTCAGCTTGGTGAACCATTGCCTATTTGCCTGCTTGAGTCCATACAGAGATTTCTTGAGCTTGCAGACCATGTTTGGGGAAGTAGGTGTGATATATCCTTGAGGAAGAGACATGTATACTTCCTCATGTAGATCTCCATGGAGGAAGGCATTGTTGATGTCTAGTTGCTCAATAAACCAACTTTTGTGTACAGCTACTGCAAGAAGAGCTCTGACTGAAACCATTTTGGAAACTGGAGCAAAAGTTTCCTTGTAATCTATGCCTTCCTTTTGAGTATAGCCTTTTGCAACAAGTCTGGCCTTGTGCTTGTCTATGGTACCATCTGATTTGAACTTGATTCTATATACCCATTTACTCCCAATTGGTATCTTTCCTGGTGGTAGTGTGGTGACTTCCCATGTTGAGTTTGTTTCTAAAGCCTCTAATTCCTTTTTCATTGCTTCTACCCACTTTGGATCTGTAGATGCTTGTGAATAATTGTGTGGTTCAGTGGTGGTGTTTATGTTGTGAATTAGATGTCTAGTGGATGGTGTGTGAATGTTGGTGTAATTGATGTAGTGAGTGTAGTGGTGTTTTGTGATGTTATGAATGAGTGACTTTGGGAGAGTGCATTGATAGTTTGTTAATTTGATGGATGGTTGTTTGGTTCTGGTGGATACTCTGTGTGGTGGTGGTGGTTCTTGAGTAGTGGTGATATGATGAGTTTCAGTGGAAGTGGAGGGTGTGGTAGTATTAGTTGTGGGTAATGGATTAGGTAATGTAGTAGATGGTGTATCTTTATGTGCTGAGTTTGATGGAGGTGGATCAGTGATTGGTGAATTGTTGGTGTGGATGTGAACTGGTGAGTTTGTTGTGGATTTAAGTGGAGATGGATCAGTATCATTGGTGATTGTTAATGGTGAAGGAAAGACAGGGGGATTGATTTGATCAGATGGAATGGGTGGTGGTGAGTGAGTGGTGTTGGATGGTGAGTGAGCAAAGGGAAATTCAGTTTCATCAAAGAGTACATGTCTGCTAGTGATGAGTTTTTGTGTGTTGGGATCATATAAAACATATCCTTTTTGTGTGAATGAATAGCCAACTAGAATGGTGGGAATAGATCTTGGATCAAGTTTGTCTGGACCATGATGGTCTACAAAGGCTCTGCATCAAATAACTCTGAGGTGATCAAGTGATGGTGGTTGGTTATGTAAGAGTTCATATGGTGATTTGTGATGAATTGGCTTGGAAGGTAATCTGTTGATGAGGTAGGTGGCTGCAAGGATGCAGTATCCCCATAAATGGTTTGGAAAGTGAGCTTGGTGTTTTATTGCCCTTGAATTTTCAAGTAATTGTCTGTGCTTTCTTTCTACTCTAGCATTTTGCTGAGGGGTGTTGGGACATGATGTTTGGTGCAGAATACCATTAGTTGCAAAGTAATCTGAGAGAGAGGTGTTGATAAATTATGTACCATTATCACTTCTGATTGTTTTGATTATTGTGTGAAAATGATTTTGAACATAAGCACATAATGTTTTGATATTTGAAGTGGTGTGAGTTTTGTTTGGCATTAAATAAGTCCAAATTGCTCTTGAATGATCATCAACAATGGTGAGAACGTATTTGCATTTGTTAATTGTGGGGTGTTTATATGGACCTCAAACATCAATGTGAATAAGATCAAACAAATGATTTGCATATGAAGTACTTGTGTGAAATGGTAAAGCATGTTGTTTTGCCAAAGGACATATATCACAAACTGAATTTGAATTACATTTGAACATTGATGATAGTGATTTTATTTTCTTAAGTACAGTAGTTAAGGAGTGACCAAGTCTTGAATGCCATAAAGTTGGATTGGTGTTGGAGTGAAGGATGGTTGATGAGCTGGTATGAGTTGAAGGTGCTGGTGAGATGAAGTACATGCCATCACAGAGGGTGCCATGTGCAATCCTCTTGTTCTGGTCCCAAAAAATGCAGTATGAAGCAGTTAAGGTGAGTGAAATAGATGTCCTATGTAGTAATTTTCTCACTGAGATAATGTTGTATGTAAATGTGGGAATGTAGAAGACATTATGGAGTGTGATGTTTGCATTGAGAGTGACTGATCCATAGGTTGTGACTTTAATTTTTTTGCCATCAGGAATGGATACAAGGACTGGTGTGGTGAGTGTGTGAACATTGTGTATTAAGGTGAGAGTGATTGAGATGTGGTCAGTTGCACCACTATCAATTATCCAAGCATCTTTAAGATCAGTAATGAGAGTTGCAATAAATTTAGGAATTTTAAGACTAGTAGAAGAGAAGATACCTTGGAAGGGATTGCCTTGATTGTTTTGAAGCATGAGCAGCACCTGATTGAATTGATTTCGTAGTTGATCCATTCTTGCTGATACATGGTTCTATGGTGCCTCTTGAGTGTTTGAAGTAGAAAGTTGTTGTTTTGTGTCCTCTTGTTCAATCACCATGTTGACAGTCCTTGTGGTCCTTTGATTGGTGAATTTTGGTGTCTGTGGTGGTTGGTATTTCCCATGAAGAGGATGACCTATTAGATATCCCACAATCTTGTAGCATTCCTCTTGCAGATGGCCTTCTTTGCCACAATTTCCACAGTAGACACCTTTCTTAAAAGTGCTTTTCCTTTCTGAGTTAGAGCTTGTGGTTGTGCCATTGGTAGTGTTTGGGTGAAAGTTGTTTCTTCTGTCTGAGTTTGGGTTTTGATATGAGTGTCTTGGATTAGCATAGGTGTTGTATCTGGGAGTAGAGCTTGTTTGTAGTCTTGCATTGTTGGTGTAGGAATTGAGGATGGTAGAAGTCATTGACTTGGGAACATTTCCCTCTCTTTGCTTCTCTTCCTGCCTCACCATGGTGTATGCTTTTGCAGCTGATGGAAGGGGTTGCATCAAGAGAATTTGACCCCTAACATTTGAGTAGCCTTCATCCAACCCCATCAGAAATTGAATTAGCCTCTTTCTTTGATCCCTTTCACCATTAATCCTCCCATTTTCACAATTACAACTGCAAATACACATGTAAGGTGCCTCCAGTGCATCATATTCATCCCATAACCCTTTTAGTTTGTGATAGTATACTTCAACACTTGAATTGCTTTGCTTTAACTGAACCATATCATTTTGTCAGTTGAAAGATTCTATGACCATCAATTTGAGCATAATGTTCTTGTAATTCATTCCATAACTTTGACACAGAGTTGATGAAATTCAAGTTGTTACTTATCCGTTCACTTACTGTATTCAAGATCCAAGAAATCAACATATCATTTTTTCTTTCCCAAATTGCTCTGAGATCAGATTCCATTGATGGTTCTGGATACTCTCATGTGATGATTTTCATCTTGTTCTTGGCATTGAGTGCTATTGTGATTGATCTTCTCCAGGAACTGAAGTTATCTGATCCAGTGAGTTTCTTGGAGATGAGGATGAGTCCTGGATGATCTGTTTAATGTAGAAACAGTGGGTGATTTGGTGTGATTTCAGCATCAGTAATTGTGGTGGTTGTTGCAGTTGAAGCAGTTGTGGCGGTGTTTGTTGTGGTTCCCGCCATTATGAGTTTTGAAAAATTTGATTGAATTGTTGATTAAATGATGATATTTAGATGATTAATGATGATAATAATGTTCTTGATGTTGATTAGAGTATAAAGATGGTAATTTGATTGGATTTGGTGAAGTAAAAGATGATGAGTGGTGGTTGTTGTGGTGGTTTTGGGTTGTTATGGTGGTCGGAGTGTTAGAGTTAGAGTTATGAAGTGGTGGAGTTAGTTGATAAGGTTTTAAAGGTACCATTTGAGGGTCATTTAAGTCCTTATTTGATCACTTTGTATCCGTTATTGCTTAATATCGTTCCTTTTCACTTTTAGGTCTCGTGAAGGCAAAATCTTGGAATGGCACTTATTTGGACGAAAAGGCGAATATATGAAGAAAATGGCCAAAGTCGAAATCGAGACACTCACGATCATTGAATGTAGAAAGCGACGGCGTCGGGAGCTATTTGCGACGCCGTCGGAGAATTATTGTGTGGTCGAACTTAAAACTCGTGTTTTCAAGAGGCGGCGTCTAGTGTAAAGAGTAGGCCGTCGCTACTCGGCACGGCCTAGATGCGATCCGAGACGGCGTCGAAGCGAAGAGGACGGCGTCGCGGACATAAGGTGGCGCCGTCGCAAGGTTAACGTGGCCAAGACGAAACCCAATGGCGGCGACACGACGGCGTCACTAAACATAAGGTGCGCCGTCGCAATTGTAATCTTATATATAGAATCCGAATTTTCGGTCTTTATGTGGAGAGTCTTTGGAGTAAAACCTAAAACCGAACCTAAGGTGTCTTGTACAGTATTTTAGGGTTTTTAACCTATCTTACACCAAGATAAGTCTTTGCTTCATTAATTCAATTATGTCTTTGATTATTTGTGTGTATGCTTGCATGTTCTCCATGTCCCGCTAATTTATTTGTGTGTTTGCTTAGGAAGTATGAAACTTAATTATTAAATATTGATTGGTTGTTTCTTATCTTAGTTGATTAATGATCTAGTAATGCGATAGGTCATTAGTTGTGTACTTAATGCTTGATTCATCTTTGTGAAACCTAGAGTATGATTACGAGTGATTGTAGTCTAAACCATCCGAAGAGCGCTTTAGAGTAGGAGTCTATAATCTCTAAGTGGATTTGTAGACAAGACCCTTTGGTAAGTTCAAAGAGTTGGGAGAAACGCATACCACAACTTTAGAAACACAACGCAACTAGGAATAAGGCGTGACACTCAACCATCAATAGGAGATAATTAAGGAGTAATACAAACTAAGTAAACACATCTTTAAACTATCATACGAGCACACATTAATTAGACATAGACTCCACAACCTTAGTTTAGATAATTAGATAATAGTAGAGTAATCGGTAGAAATACCAACCCCAAATCCAATACCGAGATTCGTACCTTTCCATTTTCATAAAATATAAAAGATAAAAATAATCTTCCTCAACCTTAACCTTAGCGTAGTAACTCCTACTAGCATTCCTATTCCCAGAGAAGCGATATCAATACGGTGGCTTACCCTAATTACTACACTACAACGATTAGGTTCAACGCCTAGGGTGTTATAAAACTTGCTCGAAGAAAAGGAAGTTCCTTTGACCCCGAACGACGCGTGTAGCGTTATCAATGGTGGTTGGTGGTTGAGCATGATCATTAGCTCTGATACCATATTGAAGTTTGGAGAATGAGAGAATTCATGCCATAAGGCGGGAAAAGTTGTTATTTCTCATTAGATTGAAATGAAGTTTACAATGCTCCATTTATAGAGCAAGAAGTCAAATAACAAAAGTCAAACTACACTACTGCTACTTGTATAGTACTACTACTAAAGCTAAAACATAAGCACTACTACTACTACATATATACATTGACATATTACATGATTCCACATTGCACTTGAGCCTTCTGATGAAGCTTTAGCTTTGTTGGTTTAGTAGACTTTGACTGCTGAGCTATGTTGTTGATGTGATGAGCTGAAGAGCTTGAGCTTGAGCCATTGTGACCTCCTTTACTAACTTATCACCTTTATTTTTTAGACTCTATGATATATCTTCCACCTCAATGTGGCTTCACAGGAAGCCAAAGACATAGACAATTCTGTACGTCACTTTTGTAAATTTTCTCCTAATTGACTAATTAAAACCATTAAGACTTTGACTTCATTCAAATGTTCTCCTCCATTCATTGGCTTATAACAAACGCCAAATGAACTCACCCGCATGCTTCATATGGTCCCCAAATTTAATCCCATGTTATACGTCTTATTTTTGCATCACGCGATATATGGTGAAAGTCTGGATAATAATTGGCTTAACTCAACTAAATGTATGATGATGCTTAACTAACTGATGATGCTCTAACTCATGTCATGACTAAGAGCATGGGGTGTGGTGGTGAACTCAACCCTCTTCATTTGGGCCCCACTTGTGTCACATCACTTCCACATCACTCCAACACACTCACTTAAAAATACCCCCCAATCACAACTAACCCAAACCTCTTCACTTGGGCCCCACCCACCCTCACAAACACAAACACAAACACAAAAGAAACAAATACAACGGTTTATCTCTGTGCTTACTTCTTGTCGTCTTCCGTGTCGTTGGAACGAGGAACAACCTAGTGGCGAGGCCACATGGTATGGTGGCGAGCGCCGGCTTGGACTGGCGAGGAAGACATGTAGGAGTGGCGAGTGAATCTCGTTACCACACCCCATGCTCTAATCTAAATAGACTGATATGTGATAGGATTGACTAATTTACCTTTTTTTAACTCCTATAATATTTTTAGAAAAATTTCCAAAAATGACATTAAGATGACACTTATTTTCATCTTAACTCAACTTTGTGACATTGCTAAAACTTGAATATCGAATCAGGTTTTAACGTGTTTACCCTTCTGTACCAAATGCACACCTATTTATCATTTTATTTAATAGTCTACTATCCCCAACCTCACATAATTCGCCATTTCTCCTCTCACGCACCTCCATTCTTCCCGAAAATTATACTTTCTTCACCGTCGTCTCATTCCGATCATGATGACACCCGTCTCGTCCGTTTTCATGCACACCCGATTTCGACCGAAATGACACCATTCACACCAACGGTTTTAGTCTGCGACATCTTGCGGCGATTATGATTGTCTCAAGCGAGCGGCGAGGGCCCCACCACATTTGACAAGGTTGGACTTCCGTTTCCCATAAAAATATTAAATTATAAGTCGGACTTTAAAAGTACACATTGTGTGAATTGCCTATAAATATGTACTCATCTAGTTTCAAATAATTAATACGACTAGATCTTGCCCTCTCACCATGTCATTACCATAGATCATATCGCACCACATCAATATCTTCATAAAACCATGAAATATTAGGGTGGCGTTTAGTTGGAAAACATTTTCTTTCATTTCCTATTTCTTGTTTTGTAGGAAAAGGAGGGAGTTTTATTTCCACAAAACAATGGAAAATTTAGAAAGCGTGTTTAGTTTGAGAAACATGTGTTTGTGTTTTCCATTTTGCAAAACTAGAAAACATGTTTAAGTGTTGTTGTTTTCTATCTCAATTCTCTATTCACCTTTGTAATACTATAAAAATATCCTCAAAACACAAAAGCAAATATTATAAACTAACAAACTAAATTATAAAATAACTAAAAAATCTAATCTGAGAAAATAAAGAATTTAAAAGTAAAATATAACATCAAATAACATGAAAAATCTTTAGCGACTACAATTCGACATAAAAACATTAAATTCGACATAAAGTAAAATTTCCTATTTCATCCGTTTTATCGTTTTATCCGTTTTTGTATGTTTTTATCCATTTTGTACGTTTTTATATTGTTTTTGAACATATTTATACGTTTTATTAGAGGTGGCAAACGGGTCGGGTTGGGTCGATTTGGGTCATGGGTGTGCATTCTTCATATTGCTCATTATACTCGAACCTGTAATCATAGAGAAATGAACATATATGCACAATCCTTTCATAACAACTAAAATTAAACATAAGAAACAAGTTCATGAAACTGTAAAAACACATATGCATAAAATGTTTCAAATTCACAACTGCAAAAACTATAAAAACACATATGCACAATCAAAAACACATATGCACACTGAGACGATAAGACACATCAAAACAACTTTAGATACGCCAGTGACTAACCGAGACACACCTTTAGTAGAAGTACATGTATGATGTATTTCACAAGAACAAAATCTTATTCTAAGACACATCAAAACAGCTCTACACATTTAGAACCATTTAATAATGCAAAATAAAATGTAATACTAACACATGTATAACTAATCATACGATTAATGCTCCACAAACACATGTATTATCATTGAAGGTGTTGACGTCATTTCACCTCCTTTGGGTGGTTAGTGGTTCTGATCAAGACTTCCAGACGAATCTAAAAGGTTTTATTTTTCTAATCTAAATTTTTCAAATCGAAAGTCAAAAATAATTAAAAAACGAAAGTAAAAAAAATCAAATCGCATCTATAATCATCGAAAACCATATATTTCATATCGAACCAATACAAAAAAAAAAAAAAAAAAAAAAAAAAAAAAACTCGGATCCAAAGCAAAAATTAAGTTAGATCGAAAGCAAAAAAAAGTCAGAACAAAGAACAAAAAATATTTTGTGAATAATTAAAAATCAAATTCAAGATTCATTGATATCAATTAAGGACACGTCTTGTTGTTTAATAAAGAGCAAAGAATATTTTGTTAATTTTTTCAATAACAATTTAAATATACTAATCAACAAGGAAGTTTAACCACCTATGTCAAAAGAGAACGTGAAGGAAGAACAAAGAGCAAACCTGTACATAAACATTTGATTGGAAGATGATGACGGCTAATATAAAATTAGGGTATTCATTTGAATTGACCCATCCAAAACCCCATATATGGTGGAGCAGTTACATAAAAAAAGCAAACATGAAATGCCTTTTTTACCCTTTATTAATTTACTAAACATACCTTAATAGTTGCTTAATTTACAGAAATGGCACAAATCATATTAGCCATTGATCAAAATATCTAATGGTTGAGATCGGTTCTCGCAGTTCTCGCATTTTTTTTGGTTCTGAAAATAACCTTACACTATATATATATATATATATATATATATATATATATATATATATATATATATATATATATATATATATATATATATATATATATATATATATATAAGAGATCGATAAGTAAATTAAAATAAGAAGTGGTGAGAAGTGACCAAAACCACACATTTAAGATGCAACGACTTGCATTAGATGCATTTCTATTCATATAGATGCAACATCTTGAGTTTCGAAAGTTAATTTGATGTATAGATGGTGCAAATTGATTTTCATGATTTGATGCGTGCGGAGGAACAAAAACAAGAGAAATCATGAAAGCCATCTAATATCGTATATGCATCGATTAAAAGCTAGAAAACACACTATGGTGCGTTATAATGCATCTAAGATTATAGGGATGCATATAATTTTG
The DNA here is from genome assembly GCA_022545495.1 of Chrysanthemum lavandulifolium. NCBI lineage: Eukaryota > Viridiplantae > Streptophyta > Magnoliopsida > Asterales > Asteraceae > Chrysanthemum > Chrysanthemum lavandulifolium. The sequence continues at coordinate 112,599,180 of CM040246.1, read as the reverse complement.
GACGGTGCATCTTGGATTTGCGGTTATAGTTCTTCTTATTACTTATTTTAAGTAATCTTCTTATTTGATCCTAACTCTCTCTCTCTCTCTCTCTATATATATATATATATATATATATATATATATATATATATATATATATATATATATATATATATATATATATATATATATATAATAATCGAAACATACCTTCTAAATCTCCTATATCTCTATATTATATATAACATGAGGCATTTGGCATTAATGCCACCTCAATGCCACATAATCCAATTTAATACCACATAATCATTTGTTGTCCAACTAAGCAATTTTTAATCCACCTAAGCGGTTATATTTAATTTTCGATTTTATTTGTTATTTTTGATATTGTTAAGCAATTCTTTACGAAATTCAAATTTAACAAAAATACCCATGGTGACATTTGAACTTGGGTCATTTGTAAGATTAATATTAATAACTTGTGTGTTTACCACTTTGGCAACAAGTTATTTTGATAATTATGTTGCATACTATAATATATAAATGGCTATAATTTTATTAGAATAATATATGAAATTCGAATTTAACAAAAAATGGGCATGGTGAGATTTGAACTTGGGTTGTTTGTAAGATTAGTATTAATAACTTGTGTGTTTACCACTTAGGCAACAAGTTATTTTGATAATTATGTTGCATACTATAATATATAAATAGCTATAATTTTATTAGAATCATATAGTAAATAAAATTATTTGAAATCTGTATTGTTTTAGGATTGTGTTTGTGTTTTGATTTTTACTTAAAATAAGAATATGATAAATTTGGTATGTGTTCATTGTTATCTTAACTCTTTCTTTACTGTTTAACTTAATCTCACACTATATATACACCCTTATTTAGAGAGGTATTGCACAATTACATCTTCTGTATTCTTCAATGTCGAACATGCAGTCCAAGAGATTCTCAAAGAGGCTTTCAACTGCCAAGCACAACAACAGTTCTGAGAAATCAGAAGAAGGTAAATCAATGAGTATAAAAGATTGAGGTTGTTTAGTTGTTAACGTATACGATGGTTTTGTTTTTGGTTTATGTATGTAGGAATAAATCTGCAAGGAATAAAACACAATACAATGGTTCTGTTTTTAGGTTATGTATGTGTTTACTATATATGTTTTGTATTTTGCAGGAATGAATCTGCAAGGAAAAAAACAGAAACGTGTTAGCCTTAATAGTTTTATTAGAAGTGATGGTCATTCACGATTAGGAACTTTGTAACGTGTGTTAGATATCGTGATAGAATAGTCAACGGGCTCGTGGATTGGACTAAGCTAAATGGGCTTTAGTTTAGTTAAGCTAGCATTGAATAATGGCGTGTAACCCATGTCCAAACCCAAGTCCACGAAAAGCCCAAGCCAAGCCCATGGAAAGCCTTTAGGGCAACATGTGTCTTGTACTATAAATACCCCTCAAATGGTCATTTGAGGGGTGTGCTTGAAAGTGTGTGTGTGTGTGTGTGTATTTTCTCTCTCAAGGAATATACAACTTATTGTTTGCATATCTTTCACAACATATACATGAATTTATTTAACATCAAGTCACCATCTTTCTCATCTTATTTCTAAGCTTTGTTTGTGTTTGTTTTACGTGGGTATACTTGTATACGTGTTGGGTTTGCTTGGTAAAGTGATAAGGTTGATAAATCTAAGGTCCTACAATTGGTATCAATCGCCTAACAATGGTTTAGGAGTGTTTGGTTGAAGTTTTTGTTTGTGTAGTATACGCGTAGTTTCGTTCTCAAAGTTTCACGCTTAAAGCTTTAATTTTTGCACTCAAAAATTCAAGATTCTTGTGGTTTAAGGTTTATTTGGTGCTAAAGTTTCAGTTTTTGCAAAAGTTCAAGCTTTACGCGTTTTGGTTAAGTTTTGAGCTCGTATTTGGTTCTTTGGTCATTTCTACTCGTAACTTTTCTAGGCACTTTGGGTGAAAAAGGTCAACATTTTGGGTTATTCGAGTGTTTTAAGGATATCGTGCAAGCGAAATTGTTTGAATCGTTGGAAATTTTTACGAGTAGGTCAAAACCCTAGTTCTACTCGTAAGAAAGTCAACTACTCATAAGGTTCTACTCGTAACTTTTGGTGAAGAATCTTCGTGCTATAACGGTGACTCGGTGCTTCCTCACTTGGATAAGTGTGTGGAACACTTCGACTTTGGATATCTCTTACCTTTGTGATAGTGTAAAGGATTTTGGGCAAAACCCTAATCTTACGCATAAGTTTTTACTTACGCGTAGAATACTTACGCATAAGCATTTTTCTTACGCCTAAGTTTTCTTACGCATAAGCTAAATCTTACGCATAACTTTTTCTACTCGTAACTTTAAACCTCGCATAAGATCCTCGCCTAAGGAATCCTACGCCTAAGATCCTCGCATAAGATCCTACGCCTAAGTTTCTACTCGTAACTTGTGTTTCTACGCCTAAGCTCTTTTGGCGGAAAACTTGAGTAAAATTAAAATTTTGAGGAGATTAAACGTTCAATTTTACGAGATTCAAATTTTGGTTTAACTATGAAAATTTTGGTCAAAATTCAAATTTTGGGCCTAAATTCAAATTTTTCGGGTCAAATTTGGCGTCAAAATTGTCATAACTCAAAATTTTCATACGACCTTAGAATTGATTTTATAGTGAATTTCAAATTTTGGGAAAAAATTTTAAGAACCGAGTTTCTGATGCGACTTTCGGAAAAACCTCAAGCGAGCTTAATCTTCATCAACCACAACTCCTTTATCGTTGAATCGATCCTACATCAACTTTATCAAATCGTACCTTCATCAATGGCTACTCAACAAGACATTCATGCGGTAGGTCGAAAACCGACCTCCTATGTTGGCAAAGGTGGTTATCTTCAATGGACAAGTCGAATGCTTCGTTACATCAAGACCAAACCTAATGGCAAACTCATGATTAAATCCATTCGGGATGGACCCTTCCACCTCGACAAGTTAATGTACCGGAAATCACGATGCAACACCTCCCACCGCACCATCTTCTCGTCTTCAATACGAATCGAATACATTGCGGAGGATCGAAACAAGTCGAAGCGGATGACATGGCAATTCATATTATCCACCGGGTTTACCAATAGACATCTTTCTTTGCGGTGAGCGGTTGTGAAACCTTTCGATATGTGGGAGCGTGTTAGACGACTTTGTCATGGAGCAGAAATTGGTCATCAAGACATGGAGAACAAGTTGCTAGCCGAATGGGAAAAGTTCACTTCTACACCGGGAGAATCCATTGAATCCTACTATGGAAGGTTTTGCACTTTGATGAATGAGCTAATCGAAACAAGTCGACACCCGAACTATCGTTCAAAACATCAAGTTCTGAATAATCTACCGGAAGAATGGGGACGATATGTCACTATTGTCAACCAAACAAAAGACCTTCATCGGTGAACTTTGATCAAGCGAATGATTTTCTAAACACAACCAAGTGAAGCTAATGAAGTCGAGCAAGAAAAATTAGCAAAGAATCATGATCCATTGGCACTCATTGCAAAGACTCAACCTCCGGTGAATACACAACAACAAGCTTCATCATCTTCCAACAACAACAACTTGCGACAATACATTCCACAACCACAACAACAATTCTATCCGGATCAACAATACCGGGAACAAGGAATCACCGATCTCGAATCGATCAAGAAGACCCTATGTCCCAAATAATTTCTCTCTTGGGTCAAGTAATCAAAGGTCGCTATTCCACACCTACTAACAACAACCAAAGGATATCATCAAACACTACATAGCAGGCAAATTGCACACGGGTGTGAATATGGGTAATCAAGGACAAATGGTTGGAGTTATTGGGAATCGGCGAGGATATCTCTTGGATTTCGTATGGGTAATCGACGGTTCGAATCGAGGTGTCAGATGAGGCAGAATGTTGGGAATAGAGCGATGGGTAATCAAAATCGAATATTGCGCTCCGATCGTTGGGAATCATGGAAATGTGAATCGAGTGTCAGTTAAGTGTTATAACTGTCAAGGAATGGGTCACATGGCAAGGAATTGTCCTTCTAAGCCGAACAAGAACGATCTTGAGTATCTTGAAAGCATCTGTTGGTACAAAAGGAACGCTGGATTTCGGTTGAGTCTTGAGAACATGACTTTATGGCTATTATGGATGATTTGGAAGACCTCGAGAAATTAATCTGACGCATCTTCATGGCAAATCTTGAGGAAGCTAAATGCGACATCGAGTCGGACTCACCTCCCTCTATGACGCCAATACAGTATCGAGGTACCAATCATTGATCCATGCTATAACAATGTCATATTTGATGTGTTTACTCATGACGAACGCGTTACGTGACCTCGGCACCTACTTATGATACATACCGGACAATCCGAGTTGTAGCAATACTAACTCGAGACTCGGATGTGGATCCTAGTGAGGCGTGTGGCACAAAATCTGCGGCGATGAGGAAACACGTACTTATGTTGAATCATTAATCAATCAATGTGGCATTGAAGTTGAGAAAGTAAGAGCGGTCAATCGCGAAGTTAAGGCGCGAATGCTAAATTGACCGGCGAGCTTGAGAGTTACAAGGAGCATGCAAAGCCTATGAATTTCACACAAACAAAATGTCCGAATTAGAAATTGGTTATCGAGATTACTTTTAAGAGAAAACAATTGCAACTCAAATACGATACACTTGATGTGAATCTGAATTTGAAAATCAAATCTTTAAACAAGGAAATTTCGATCTAAATGACCATCTTTCTAAACAAAAAGCATTGTTTTTCGATCTTGAAAAGAGAAGAAGCAGTTGATTCTTGATTTTCAAAACGAGAAGATTCTCTTCTTGATGAAATTCTTGATAAAGCGAAAAATCAAAACTTTGGACAATTTGCTTCTTACAACGGGTCATTCATTAAATCAAACAAGATGCTTTCTAACCAACTAAATCCACGTTTCATACTTCACATAAGATGGCACTTGGTAATGACCCTTCTTCGTTTCAAGAAAGCTCGAAATCTCGAATGTGTTGCACAATGGAAAACCTTTGCATGAACCCATAATTGTGCATGATTCTCTTGAAACGTTGGAACTATCTCGAGGAGAGTAGATCAAAATGAAACAAATACATCCGAAAATCAAACCGATTGATTATAACAAATGGAACCAAATTAATGTTCTTCCTTTTGTCTCTCAAAAGGACAATCAAAGTTTTCCACCACGAAAGTGTTTCAAACAAAGTGTCAACACCGTTTCAAAATCGGTTTCAAAACCGATTGTTGTCTCCAATTCTCTTTCGAACATTGAACAAATGTCTTCAAACAATCCTTTTAACACAAGTGAAGCGCCAAGTATTTTGGAAAATGTGAAACGCGAATTGCGGATCTTCAAGAGACAGTTAAAACTAAAACCAATATTAGAAACATCCGGTTTAATAGTTTTGATAATGAATAGAAAAGTTTTGAAACTCAAATTGCCCTCATTTGAATAACATCGATGCAAGAGTAATTCATTTTGAACAAGCGTTTTAAAAGAAACAAGCGACTTTGTCAAGGACCATAAATCCACAGTAAAGCAAGCTAATGAAAGTGTTGAGCACATCAAAGTTTTGGAAAATTTTAATGACTCTCTCCGAAGATGTTTCGACCATCGATATTATGTCCATCATTTTGCAAACATATTACTCGTTGAAGATCATGAAAGACTCGATCGAGACCTCCAAATTGTTTCAAAATATGAAAAAGCTCTTATGAAACTTGAAAAGAAAATATCTCATATTTTAAACAACTTGATCGAAAAAGCGAGGAATGCAAGTATGACAAATTGTCGTATATGAGCGCCTACAATGACATGAAAGCTAAAATGATCTTTTGAGGGCTCGGTGGAAAGTCAAAAGGAAAGGCAAGTGGAAAGCTGTGCTTATAAAACCATTGATGCGGAGAAAGCAAATGTTCTCAAACCGGTTTCAAAACCAAAATATACATTTCTTTGCCTCCTCCAAAAGTCAATGAGAAAATGTTTCATCAAAACCAATCACTCCACATCTTGCCTAAACAAAATGTTGATAAGGAAAAGAGGTTATCGAGAAACCAAAAGTTTTAGCACTGGCCTTTTTAAGATGAGTACCACTAATGCATACGCCTCCACATCTAAAGAGACTAGGATAGTTGAAACCACCTCCCTTCATAAAATGTGAATCTAATCGTGTGCCTCACCTTCTCTGGGACTAGAAAGCACCACTAGGAGCAGCAGACTAAAGCCTAAGAGCAATACAAGGAACAATAGAGTCTCGACTGCCTCTAGGAGTAGTAGCTTGAATAAAGAGAAGAAAGTAGAAGAACACCCTAGGAATTTACAACCTTTGAATAAGAAAGATATTTCATCTGAATGTACTGAATCTGTGAAACTTGCTAAGTCTAATGAATGTGTTGAATCTCTTTGTTTAACTTGCAAGAAATCTTTAAATGTTCAAGATGATTGTGTTTCTAAGAATGTTAATGATAAGCCTGTTAAGAAGAACGTCCCAAAAGTAATTACGCTAAGCGAATAGGAAGACTAGTTGCAAAACTTAGGCTTTACACTCTTGTGAAACCAATGTGTATACTTTAGGGATGATATTTGAAACCCAGGTAGAACTTTCACACTCGAGAATGGTACAATGAGTGATAAACCGAATCCTCAGAGAAAACCTCTACGAGTGTGATAAGGATTTTACCTCTAACCCAAAGGAACCTAAATCCAAACGGTTTCCACAATATTCTTTTTACATTCTTGGCGGTGTTATCGAAATTTGTCTTTGGATCGTCGACTCGGGTTGCTCCAAGCACATGACCGGAATCAAGCTGGCGATCAATTTCGTGCGGAAATTCATAGGAACCGTACGTTTGAAATGATCATGTAGCACTATCATGGGTTATGGAGATCTACCTTTTGGAAATTATTTGATCACTCGGGTTTACCATGTCGAAGGGTTGGGACACAATTTGTTCTCGATCAGGCGGTTCGTGATGCGATTTAGAGGTTGCTTTTAGGAGAAATGCTTGCTTCGTTAGAAACTTGGATGGCACCGATCTCTTAAGCGGGAATCGTGATACAAACTTGTATGCTATCGACATCAATCAAATGGCCTCATCATCACCAATATGTCTTATGACACGAGCATCCGGAACACGATCCACGGTTGTGGTACGACGGTTATCCCATCTCAATTTTGACACCATCAACAATCTTGCCAAAGACAACATCGTCAATGGACTTCCAAAGTTCAAATACACCAAGGATCACTTATGTCCATCATGCGAACAAGGAAAAGCAAAGAGCATCATATAAACCCAAATCCGTACCTAGTTCGGAAGCAAAGTTGCATATGTTGCACATGGACTTATGTGGCCCAATGAGAGTTGAAAGCATTAACGGAAAAAGTATATTCTTGTTATCGTCGATGATTATTCGAGATATACATGGGTTAAGTTTCGAGATCAAAAGGCGAAGCACCGAGCATCATCATCACCTTTCAAGCGAATTCAAGTACTTCTTCAAACTCGGTAAGGGTTGTAAGAACCCGACAACGACACGTAATTCACTAATCGGGAGTTAAGAGCTTATTTTGAAGATGTTGGAATTACTCATCGGACATCACCGTTAGAACTCCACGTGAGAATGGGGTAGTTGAAAGAAGAAATAGAACTCTTGTGGAAGTCGCTCGCACAATGCTAATTTATTCTAGTGCACCATTATTTCTATGGGGGCGATCTTTGTTGCCCCGCTTGTTTCACTCGAACCGATCCCTTATCCATCCAAGATTCAATAAAACCCCATATGAAATAGTGAACAATGAAAACCGGATATCTCTTACTTACACGTGTTTGGCGCTTTGTGCTATCCTACTGAATGATGAGAAGATCTTGGAAAACTGAAAGCAAAAGGTGATATTGGAATCTTCATTGGATATTCGAGATAACTTGTGGAGTTTGTTAGAACTCCTTTAGATCGTTTTGAGCCTCTAGGGTTAAACAATAACAAAGATAATAAACGTTGCACAGCGGAATAATCAAAAGAACACTTTGTTATTGACACAAGGTTTTCATCATTATCTCCCCAATTATATATTGATCAGAATATAACGTGTTACCTAACTGTAACAGGGATCTAAGCCATCTCAGATCTTAGGGATATACAAAACAAAAACTAACCCTAGACGTTTATAGAAACACGTCTAGGTTACACACACACCTTTAACTAGACGTCTACATTGGAAGACTTGTATATTAAACCTACACCCCATGTCCTCTTTATATACTAGAGGATTAGGGTTTACAAGATACTACGAAGGACTAATAAGTAAATCTTCTTTTGCAAGCAAGTCCTTCCATCTTTTTGTAGATTTATTCTCTTTCTCTTTAAGCCCTTGATGTTTCATTCTTCTATTTACTTTGTCTCATCAAATCCAAGGAACCTAAAACCCAACAATCTTCCCTATTTGATGATGACAAAACAAACAAAGTCGTGTACGAACTTCCTAGGCAGTAGCGAAGTTGAGATGTAAACATCTCCCTAAATGAAACAAATCTTGTCTTCCTTTGTCTTCCCCTTAATCCATGCCACGCCACTCCAATATATCTTCCTCTTTTTGTTATCAACAAATAGAGAATTTAAGCAGTAGAAACTTCCCCTTGAGTGGTGCATGAACATCAAATGATTCTTCAAATCTGTAAGCTCCTTGTAATGATTACTTGTGAAGAAAACCAAATATAACGAACTTGATAAAGAAGTAGAATAACCTAAACTTGTGTCTTATGTCTTGTTTATCCACGTGACTCCAAACTTAGACTAACACCATATAAGTAGACCGCAATCTCTTGACAAAATCCTCATCTTCAATGAGACACTGAGCACTACAATGTAACTCCTTTAAGTGATAGTTAACTAGGTCTTCATCCATCCACCCCTTGACCTATGAAAACTAGATTTTGCAAGTCTTCGTCAACATCCTTTAAGCACGAACAAGTTATCTCCAAAGTGTAACACCCACTTTGAGATATGATAAAGCACGAATCGTGTTACTCAACTACAATATCAAATAGGTGATAATCAATTGTCTTCGTAATCACTTTTTCAAGAAAAACCAATAACGAGCCTTTTAAACCTATAAGAACGTATCCAAAACCAAACTCCAAATTTCTTGTGTGTGTGACCAAACCAATGTGTGTAATAGACCAAAATCCATAACAATACATACTCGACCATTTGAGAACCAAAAATCATTCTTTGAACTTGAACTCAAACGTGAATTTTAACCAGACCAATGTTGATAACTGCTCCTTTAAAATTACTAACATAAGGTTACTCAAAACATACTCACCATGAATATTATATTTAGCCTTCCAAAACAATACGCAAACACTTGTTAAACCTCAAATAATCCCACTGTCCAAATTACCTATTATAATATTATGGCTTGCTAGACATCATATAGTAGCATCACGTGGCAGTTGGACCAATAACAAATAGCACCATTCAACAAAACAATACCATGCAATCACTACTTAAATAACGGCAACCCATAATTGTTTTTCTCAGATATGCGAATCTTGAATCACAACAGTTTCCAGTAACAGAAAACCGACCCATGATATGCATAATAACTACCAACTCATAATTCGTCTCATGTGCATGTGCCCTTGTATTCAACCAATCAAAGTTAAAAAAAACAACAACTATGTTAAACAAAAACATAGATAAAGAATCATGCACAGCGGAATTAAACAAACAACTATGTTATTGACACAAGGTTTCATTCACCATCACCTTCAAAATCTTCCAAATTGCTTCCATCCCAAGTCATGTGCCCAGAGCAACCACTATCAAATACTCCTTTATCTTTTAGCTCGGTTTGAAGATTGCCCGCACATAAGATTTCAAAGATTAGTTCTCTTTTGGACCCAAGTCGATCGACTTGGGTCCCTTCTGCATCAAAATATTCAAATTTTGTTAGGTCCATTGATGCACAGATTGACATATGGTAAAACCTTTGTCTTAGGCTTCCATTGCCAACTTGTCGAGGCCTTAACAAGATAAAATGATTTCCAACCAACGTATCGCTTATCACCTTTGGAATTTTAAAACTTCTTTTGAAGCGGTGGTGATTTTTGGCTTATCGATGGTTTGACTGCTTAGCAGCGTTTACATTTGGCTTAGCCGTGGTTGGAATCCATTTTGTGTAGCAATGACAATAGATTTTGTATTCCCATTCCTCATCAAGACCTGCTCTTGGAATCATGTTTCTTTTAGGATGAGGTGTGATTTATTTGAAAAGTTTTATGATTCACCCTCCTCCATTGATTCCAAACTTGTGGTCTGCTTTTATCACAATTCCTCGTAAATGGTCAAAACTACCACACAAAACAAGCTTTATTAACACATTGAAACTCATCACCTAATCATTAGAGATTAAACCATTTAAGTTTCTTTGATTTCCTCTAGGTTTAAATTGTTTCATATGTTCCTAGGAATTTCTCTGTACTCTACAACTCTCTTGGTAACTTTAGCTCCAAATCTAGGTGCAATTGACTTGCTTAGAATCAACTTTCTTAAGCGGCTCTATCTTTCTCGACTTAGTTGATTCAATGCTAACATCCTCGAATCGATTCCCAATCTTCAATTATGGAGCACCGGATAACTTAGCGTAACATATCTTAGGTAATTCGGTCTTATTTACTTCTTCAACAGTTTATTAAACCGAACTCACTACTAAATGACAGTTCTTTTAGGGTGGAGCATGTTTCATTAAAGGGGTGGTGGCATGTCATTGTATCCTAAACCGGTACCATCTCTAAAGCAGTTTTGGCCAATTGGTTTCGTACAAGATCGAGGCATATTGTATTTTAGCAACCCTAACAACATGTTTTCTTTTTCCTCTAGGGCCTTATCTTTTACACTTTCGCTACGCTAGTCTATCTTTCAAAGATGTTAATCTCTGCTTTTAAGGTCAATTTCACCACCTAGTATATTGATCTTTTCAACATATTCAAATTCACACTTAATACAGAATTTTAGCCTCTCTTCCATACCCTCTAATCCAACTTTATATCCTAAGTTATCTAGAGTCAATCTATCTACTTCTTTTCTCAAACTCTCGATAGCCTTTTGAGACTCTAAGCTATCGACACATGATTTATAAGAACAAGTAGATGTTTTAGAATTATTTGATACCTCGAATCGAACCGAGAAGATGAAGCATAGGCCATTAGAGCAAAGTTATGCTCTTTAGAAGCTTCACTAGCAAGAAAAGTCGCATTTGGACCTTCTTCAATTTGATCACTCCAATCATAATCACCAAGTCCATCCCGAGCAACCAAAGTCAAGTAATAGCAGCTCTTCGCTTGTCTTCTTAATGCCTTCAAGTCTTTTAGAGCTCTACATTTCTAGCAAAATGACCTTTCTTCTTGCAATTAAAGCACTCCATCTTGCTTTTGTCGAATCCAGCTCTCCTTTGTCCATCATACTTAACCTGCCTTCCGGTCCTCCTCGAAACTTCCTTGCTTGAAGAGTCAACATTGCCATTTGCCATTGAAGATTAATCTCTTCAAGATCATCGGGATCAATTTCATCCGGATCTTGATTCAAAGACAAGAACACTTGGTAGTTAAATCACCGAAAAGCACATATTGCACCATCATCGACATTATCACTAACAAGTGGTATTGTTTGCAATAGCCGTGGTTATTCCATAGGCGATGGATGCATCTTGTGGGCTTTTGTTATTTGTAGAGACAAAAGCAATGTTTTGATTAGAAGAAGACGAATTTGAAAAAGTATTCTCAGACTCATAGACCTTCAAGTTGTTGAAGAGATTGTCGAGAGTCATTGTAGGAAAGTCCGTCTTGTTTCTCCACACAATGGTATGAATAGCCCAATCAGATGATAGACTCCTTATGAACTTCAAATTAATGTCTTCTTGAAGAAACTTGTAACCTACTGCCTTCAGTTGACTGATGAGTTTTTGAAGCCTATTATATGTACCATCAATCTTTTCTCCACTTTGAGCATTGAAGGTTTCAAACTGATGTTTAAGCATGTTCATTCTTGACTTCTTGGTGGCTTCATTACCAGCAAACCTTAATTCAAGAGCATCCAATAGTTCTTTGGCAGAGTCATACTGATCAAAGTCTAATGCATACTCATTAGGTATTCCCATGGAGAGAATACTATGAGCCTTTATCTCCATCTTCCTCTTAGCTTTATCAGGTTCACTGACAATAGTAATTTCCTTACCATCTTCACCCTTCTTGGGAAGAGAGTCTCCCTGTTCAACGACATCCCATAGAGCATAATCAATCATGCGAATGTATTGTCTCATTCGCATCCTCCAGATTTGATATTCACCATGTTTGAGCATGGGAACCTTAGAAGCAGTCACCATATGAGTTTCTTGGACATCTTAACTTTCTTAAGTGCAGACAATGACTTCTTCTTGAAAACAGTTTCTAGATCACAAGCTCGATACCACTTGTGGAGTTTGTTAGAACTCCTTTAGATCGTTTGAGCCTCTAGGGTTAAACAATAACAAAGATAATAAACGTTGTTGCAATGGAATAATCAAAAGAACACTTTGTTATTGACACAAGGTTTTCATCATTATCTCCCCAATTATATATTGATCGAATATAACGTGTTACCTAATCGTAACAGGATCTAAGCCATCTCGGATCTTAGGGATATACAAAACAAACACTAACCCTAGACGTTTATAGAAACACGTCTAGGTTACACACACACCTTTAACTAGACGTCTACATTGGAAGACTTGTATATTAAACCTACACCCCATGTCCTCTTTATATACTAGAGGATTAGGGTTTACAAGATACTACGAAGGACTAATAAGTAAATCTTCTTTTGCAAGCAAGTCCTTCCATCTTTTTGTAGATTTATTCTCTTTCTCTTTAAGCCCTTGATGTTTCATTCTTCTATTTACTTTGTCTCATCAAATCCAAGGAACCTAAAACCCAACATAACTCGAGGGCATTCAGGGTGTACAACAGAAGGCTAAGGAGGATCATGGAGACGATGAATGTGAAGTTTGACGAACTTTCACAAATGGCTTCGAGAGACTCGCTCTAGAACCCGCACTAAACCGATGCACTGGACACATCGATTCAGACTCATACCTCAAAGAGCTCAATCAAGCGCATTTGACAATCCTAAAGAACAAGAATGGGAGAATTTTTTCGAGTTAATGTTCGATGAATACTATGGTGGAACTTCGACAAATGCATCAAACCATCATTCCGCTGCAACCGCTCAAAATCATCCTCCACCACCAACAGAAGATGCATCTACAACGGTCGAAACCAATGCACCAACTCCATCAACATCATCTACATCTACTCCAGTTATTGCACCCGTTCTACCAGCAATTGATGAGCAAAACCAAAACCAAAACGATGCAACGTTAGATGAAGACTTATTTGAAAACCCGTTTGCTACGGAATCAGCTGAATCATCTTCATGCTTACGAGAACCATCTAATTCGCATGACACGTATAACCAACGGTATCCTTCTACTCTGAAGTGGACAAAAGACCACCCAATTGAACAAGTTATTGGTGAACCTTCAAGGCCAATTCAGACGAGACGTCAACTTGCCACAGACTGCGACTTGTGCATTTACCTTTGCTCAATTAGCAATCTAGAGCCAAAGAACATTCGCGAGGCAATGGCAGATCCCGCATGGATAGAAGCAATGCAGGAGGAACTTCTTCAATACCGTCTACATGACTCTTGGAAAAAGGTTCCAAGACCGATTGACGTTCGAGTCATTGATCTCAAATGGTTATGGAAGAACAAACGGGATGAAGAAATGACTGTAATTCGCAACAAAGCTCGTCTTGTGGCCAAAGGATACAGACAGGAAGAGGGAATAGACTTTGAAGAGTCATTCGCGCGGTAGCTAGATTTGAGGCGGTCGGGATATTCTTGGCCTACGACTCACAAAACATCACGGTTTATCGGATGGACATTAAGACCGCGTTCTTGAATGGAACTACGAAAGAAGAAGTGTCGTGAGTCACCAAGGCTTCATAGACATGGAACATCTAGACTACGTCTACAAACTCAAAAGGCAATCTATGGTTTAAAACAAGCTCGAGAGCGTGGTATGACGAATTGTCCTCTTCCTTATCCAAAACAATTTCACCAAAGGAACATTGATCCTACCTTGTTTACACAAAATGCAAAACGACATTTTGATTGTTCGATTTATGTGGACGACATCATCTTTGGGTCCACTAATCCGAATCTTTCAAAACATTTTGAAAATCTCATGAAAAGCAAATTTGAAATGTCCATGATGGGGAACTAAAATTCTTTCTTGGTTTACAAATACATCAGTCCTCGTGGAATTTTTATAAATCAAGCTAAGTATACAATCGAGATTTTGAAAAATCATGGTATGGACAATTGTGATTCGGTCGAACACCAATGGTAACTTCACCAAAATTGGAGCCGATTTGTTTGGGAAACCTATTGATCCGAAGAAATATCGGAGCATGATTGGTTCTCTCATGTACCTCATCGCTAGTCGACCGGATATTCATTTTGTTGTTTGCCTATTAGCACGGTTTCGAGCTAAGCCTACCGAACCGCACCTCAAAGAGGTTAAAAGGATCTTCGGTACCTAAAGACATCCATTCACATGGGACTTTGGTATCCGAAGGAATCGATTTGATCTAATTGCTTTTTCGGATCACGGACCACGCAGTGACCAAGTTACTGACAAAAGTACATCCGGAGGAGCACAATTTTGGGTGAAAAGTTAGTAAGTGGTCTTCAAAGAAACAAGATTGCATCGCACTATCAACCGGCCGAAGCCGAGTATGTGTCTCTATCTGCGTGTTGTGCTCAAGTTCTATGGATGAGAACACAACTCACGATTATGGCTTTACTTTTGATAAAATACCTATGTATTGTGACTCGAAAAGTGCCATAGCCATATCATGCAATCCTGTTCATCACTCAAAGACTAAGCATATCCGCGTCCGCTACCATTTCATCAAAGAGTACGTCGAAAATGGTACTGTTGAATTATTCTTCGTGAAGACAGATTACCAACTCGCCGATCTATTAACTAAAGCCCTTCCAAAAGAAAGGTTTGACTATTTAGTTCGACGAATTGAATGCTAAGCCCTAACCCCGAGGAGTTAGAACGTCTTCTCGAATCTTCTTGAAAATGATTTTCCAAAAGCTTATTTGTAAATATTTTTAAAAACAAAATACAAAATTTGAAAACCAACAAAAGAAAAATATAAAATATAAAACTTTCAAAAATACAAAAACAATAGAAAATCAAAATACAAAAATATTCTTCTACGACATGTCTCTTGTATAATCGATATTCATGCGTATCTAGAAATGTCATTCAACAATGATACGGGCATGTATGATGCTTGAGCGAGAGTTCTTTAATTGTTTTCTAAAACATGTCATTTCTCAAAATTTCTTAATAAAATGGCTTTCAGATACATCGATTTAAACCCGGACCGAAATGATGACTTTTGATTACTTTCAAATCAAAACTCGTGCTTTGATCGAAAAATGAGGTGTACGCCTGCACTACATTTAAAATCGGTGAGAATCATCATCATCTTGAGCACCTTTTCAAGATTGTTCAAAAGATTTTCAAAATCTTTCAAAATACTTTGTGCTCAAGATAACTCCTCTAAAACCCTTTAATTGAATATGCTTTATTAAAGGGGGAGTATAAAACAAAAATGTTCCAAATTCATGCTTAAATCAAATCCGTTTGTCTCCCCAAAAGATACTAAAATGTTTTTAATCCGTTGATATAAAAAATATCACATATATGCTATTTTTGAGGGGGAGGAGACGTGATTAAAATGTGATCAAAAATGTTTAATGATCGTGGTTTGAATCTCAAAATGAGCTCGACTCGATCAGAACCAATGAATTGACGAGCAATTATGTACCATCTCGAGAAACTTTCTATGACTTGACCAGACGGGTAATAATTTCAAGCTAGTTCGCTAGTGATGTAAACGTGTCTCGAATCGGTCTTGTTCATTTAAAGTCGATCAATTCAAAAGTGCGAACTCTACCCTCTATGCGATTTACATCAAAACATATAAGCACATGTGAAGGGGAGTGTTTCGAAAATATAAAACTCACTTGAGTGTTTCAAACATGTTTTCTATCATAAACACTCGAGAGATTTTAAAGAAAATGGTTTTATGGCAACAATAGGACGATCATGGAGTTATAAGGTGACTAAGAATAGGAAATTGTCTATGATCCGCCAGAGCGGAGGGATCTACCCAAGGACATCACCAATTGTGTAGAACTAGAAGTCCTTAGAATGATTGAAAAAAGGAGTAATGTGAGGAAGGAGAAAGAAGGGTTGAAGAATTAAAAAGTAATGTAATGAGAAAGGGTGAAAAGAAATAGCCCTCCATATTCAACCTTAGGCGTAAACCGGGTTCAATACATATGCTACTTGGTTGTCACTAAATTGACACCGGTATTGAAGACAAAGACGTCATGGACCCGATGACGCATTGCACTAAACCTTCTAGCCACTCAATTCCTCTTAAAAGGATTTGTTTCATTCTCACTGGGAACCCTACATAATCTATTGACTTTCTCTTAGAGATCGTTGGTATTGAAGAAGGAGACCCTCTCCTAGTCTCCGCCAGAAAACCAAAATGCACTATTGAGTCTAGAGCCACGAGATTCATCAAAAGATCTCATAGGAACACTTGACATGACATCGCTTGTTGTTCATCAATAAGGGCACAAGTGATATATTCTAGAGTCCCACGCAGATCTTAGCAATCGCCGTAACATTTATGAGAAGTTTCACGTCTGTGATCTTGATGATTGAATGGAAACTCCGCCGTGGTCAACATCAAGCGCTCGACAGCAGTCACTTCGGTAATTCTCCGTGGATTACGCTTAGTGTGTCTCAAACGGTCTGATCGTGAAGTGATGCTTGGTATACTTCAATGACTCATCCGAATCAGATGTACTTCGGTATATCGTGTTATCTCACTTGTGGGACTCCAGTCAGAACGGCCTTTGTGAGAATTAGAGATGTGTTTTCACACTATGTCGTTAACACCCTCAAAATTCAAACTTATAAGTGCCGGAATCCGCTTATTACTAACAATGTTTTATGTTTTCTTCTTATGGAAGCTCGGGAGCGGATGGATCGTGCGAGACTTGCCACATGCTCATACCAACAACACATGAAAGTTCTCATCATAATCAAAGGAGATGATTCTTCATCAATGTCAAAGAATCTACAAAGTTTAAAGACTCGTAACTACATCATTGGTAACCAAAAGACAAATAGAAGTGTGAGCATGGTGGAGAAAGAAATGGAGAATGACGTGGAGACACCTAACCATCGAAGTTGACAACGGCAGACAACCACATTATTTGATCACAAAGCATGAAGGAACAAAGAATCAAGACTATTCTATATCTACACGCAAAGTTCAAGCTCAAGGAAAGTAAAGAACCAATCAAGTGGAGCATCATTTGAATGACCACCCCTTAGGGGGAGATTGTTAGCCTTAATAGTTTTATTAGAAGTGATGGTCATTCATGATTAGGAACTTTGTAACGTGTGTTAGATATCGTGATAGAATAGTCAACGGGCTCGTGGATTGGACTAAGCTAAATGGGCTTTAGTTTAGTTAAGCTAGCATTGAATAATGGCGTGTAACCCATGTCCAAACCCAAGTCCACGAAAGCCCAAGCCAAGCCCATGGAAAGCCTTTAGGGCAACATGTGTCTTGTACTATAAATACCCTCAAATGGTCATTTGAGGGGTGTGCTTGAAAGTATGTGTGTGTGTGTGTGTGTATTTTCTCTCTCAAGGAATATACAACTTATTGTTTGCATATCTTTCACAACATATACACGAATTTATTTAACATCAAGTCACCATCTTTCTCATCTTATTTCTAAGCTTTGTTTGTGTTTGTTTTACGTGGGTATACTTGTATACGTGTTGGGTTTGCTTGGTAAAGTGATAAGGTTGATAAAACTAAGGTCCTACAAAACGTGTTGATAACAAGAAGACACAAAAGAATGACACTACAATTGATTCACAAGCTGCAAGTAATAAAGAAGTGATTATGATACTATGGTTGCATGTTGCATGAAAGTTTTATGTTTTTTTTTAATTTAATTGGTTACAGGTTATATGTTTTTTGAATGTATAAGATGTTGATGTTGTTGCTGATTTTTTTTGTTTTTGTTGATGATTTTACAGAAACAAATAATTCTGATTTTAACAAGAAGACACAAAAGAATGACTCTACAATTGATGCACAAGCAGCAGGTAATAAAGAAGTGATTATTATATTATGGTTGCATGTTGCATGAAGGTTTTTTGTTTTTTTTAATTTAATTGGTTGTTTTTTGTTTATTTTGATGTTTTTTTTATCAGAATAATTGTTTGTTTATATCTGTAAAATTGAATTGGTTATGAGTTACATGATGTGTTCCATGTTTATGAGTTTTATGTGTTCCAAATATTACATTCTGTATACGCATGTTTACATAGTTCATACATGTTTATAACCTGTGATCATGAAATCATACAGATAAGATTAAGAGAAGAATTGAGACAAGCACAATTAGAGCTCCTTCTACAAGTAGTTAATCTGAAAGTAATATAGTCTAGATATTTTTGTTGTAGTTAAAATTGAATTGAAAACATAATACACTTTTTGTACCTGTTTTGATCAGTTGTGGCACCATTAGGTGATAACAGTGTTATCGATATGTCGTTGTTTGAAAGTGACACACCCGGGAAAAGATCTGGAACCCATGTTCAGACTGTTTCAATGGCATCGAAGGGTAAAGCTGATTTTAGTTATTATATTGTGGAGTGTTTATTAAATTTGATAGTGTACATTTTTTATTCTGAGTTATTTGTTGTAGTTAAACCTGCGTTAACCAAAAATTTTGGGAAGCAAGTATCATCTTTAAAGTCTCATGCAGCTTATGATAGCTCTCAAAGTGACACACCTGCTAATAAGTCTATATCTACCATTGTTGATTTTGGAAGATCAGAAAAAGGTACAATAGCTTTTTAAATTGAAACATATATTATATTCTGAATGATTAGTTACTTATATATTGTATAAATCTCTCAGTTGGTAAAATAGGCTCAGTTGATTACAAAATTGTTGACTTTAAAAGGATGGAGTACATCAGGAACCAGCAAAAAGATCTGAGAAGTGCAGCTTATTTGAATTCAAGAACTTCCAAATTTCGTTGTCAAGAAGACTATTCAGGGACACGTAAGTCCGGGTTTAAGAGTATTTTGTCAGGCAGACAACAACCAAAAGAAGCTTATGCTATACATGCTACGTCATTTGAAAATTCGTCTGATGGTTTGTGTTTTACTGATTATTCAATATAAGTTATTTTGTAACTGCATTTGATAAAGAACAACTTGTAACATGTACATCTCATTCAAAAAAAGGAAATGGAATGCATAGTTCCTCTATTGGAAGTGCTCCAGCAGGTTGATTCTTAAATTTTAGTTTAATTTACATTGATGTTGAGATGTGTTTGTTAGATTTAAAATCTTATAAAATATCCAGATGAAAGACTGAAGGAACGAGTCATAACTCCAATAAGAAACATTAACCCTATGGCTACCAACATGGCATATTTCTATTTGGCATTCTCACAAACTAAATGAAGAACATGATCCATATAGTTTGGATCGTGTTTTCCAAGATGAAGAGGTAACTATTATTTTTGTGATTTATTTTGTGTTTTATGAAATTAATATAAATGACAACAAATTTTTAACAATGTATATCCAGGACAACCGAATCCAGATTTATATCAAAAAAGAATTCATGTTTAAATTTGAACCTCTCCTTCAAGAGGGTCAATGCTACATAATATCTAACTTTGGTGTGGCGTAAAATGGTGGAAGGTTACAATTGTTACCAAACAGATGGATAGTATCTTTTTTCAAAGGGACTAATGTCACGCGTGTCGAACAAATAAATGATAATGTGATTGACTTTATATATGAGCCATTTTCGCGTATATTAGACCCAATGAATGAGTACCATGATCATGATTGTGTTAGTATGGATTTTATTGACACTTACAAAAAACATTAATTCATATTTAATCTTCTAAATACCAAAACATTAACCTATCTTATTCAACAGATGTTATTGGAACAGTTGTTGTTATTGGGAAAATCGTAGGTGTGAACAACCATGGTGGTCCTAAAATCCGAAGAACAATTGTTATTGAAGATGCCGAGCAAATAAAAACTTTAATATGATTGTTATATTCTATACAATTTTACAATGTAAATGTATTTATTTATATCATACTATACAAATCTTACAGGCTTGAGTGCACTTTTTGGGATAATTGGGCGTTAATGTGGAACGACTATGAAAATAGGCTTGAAGAAGTTGGCCATTTAGACATCCTTTTGATGCTTGGGAAGGTCAAGTATTGGGACAATAAGTTTTTAGCCATGTCTTTTTTAATAATTTTGAATACACCCAAATAGGTTGCGTTTAGTTAATATTAATTGTTTTTGTTTTTGTTTTTTTTGTTGTTTGTACAAAATCAGATAAACCAGCTGTGCATAATGCGTTATTTGGAAGCAGGATTTTCATTAACAGGAAGATTCCGCCGTTATTGTTATTTCGGAAAAGGTTTTTCTAATAATTATACTATATTTGTTGTTTAATTAATACGTATTTGACTTTAAGTTTGTATGTAACATAATTTTAAAACATACAAGATACGAATCGCAAGAAGGATATAATGCAAATGAATTCAAGATCCAGTTGCACAATCAAGAAAAAGCTGTTGTTACACCTGCAGAATTTATGCATGGTGGTGTAAAGAGGTTTGTTGGAATGATCCGAAGCATTGAACCGGTAAGAAAGGAGTACTGTGTTGCATTTATTTAATTATGAAAAGCATATAACAGCCGTCATTAACTAGTATTTTAATATGATAAAAAAACTATGCAATATGCAGGATACATGTTGTGTTGTTTATGCTACTGTGCATAACATCCAATATGAAAATGGTTGGGCTTATACAGCGTGTAAAGCATGTAACACAAGAGTAACAACAGTTTCATCAAAAGGTGGAATGAATGGTCGAAAGAAGAAACAATTGTGGTTCTGTAAGAAACACGGAGATACATATGCTGTTGCATCGAGCTATTAAACACATTGTGTTTTAATTAGTATTCCAATTTATAAAATTATGATTCATTACTGAAATACTAAAACTATATTATTTTTTTGTCTAAGGTTCAAGATCATTGTTCGTATTGTTGATGAAAGTGGAAGCTATAGTGTTGTTATTTTGATAACAATGTATACAAGATGACTAATTTGTCGTGGCAAATTATGGAGAAACAGGCATGGACCTCAAGAATACTTCCCGATGATCTAAACCAGTTATTGGGAAACAATATTTATTTAAAATTAAGTATTCTGAATTTAACCACAGCAACAACAACCATATCTATCGAACTGAGAAGGTGACAGATGATGTTGATACAATCATGTACTTCAAGAATGGTTTCCTAGATGAAGATGTATTCATATTAGCATTTTAAATTAGTTTATGATTGTCCATTTTTAATCATAACCTTAAATTGTAGACAAGTGTTATTAAATAAAAATTGAATTGGAAAAACATAACAGGATTTAGAAGATGAGGAATAGAATTGGAATATTTTTCAGACAATGGCGATGATGTGTTATACAATAATCAGGGTGGTTTAGATGATAATGTAGATGAGTTTGGAAATGGTGAAGATGATTTTGAAAAAGAAGATGATGTTTTGAATTCCGAGAATGTCTCAGATGATAATGAACATGATATAGATGAATCAGAAATTGGCGAAGAAGATTTAGATACTGCTCATGTTGGTTTAGAAGATGGTACATATGATTTACATGACTTAGAAGATGAGGGAAAGAATTCAGAAAATCACTTTAAAGTTGCTGAGAATATGAATACAAAACCATCAAATGACATGGAAGAGGTTTTATACATTTTATTATTAAATGTAGTTTACATTTAGATATGTTTTAAAAATAAGTTAAATTAATTTTGTAATTGTTGTACATTGCAGAATGCTGAAATACACACTTCTAAATCTTCAAATAATGCAAGTGGTGTTGGAGGTGAAAGGGCTGTTGATAGTCTGAATGATCCAATTGGTGTTTCTAAAAAAAGAAATCGTGGAATAGAAGAGTTATCATAGAATGATTGTGTCGATGAGGAAGATGTCCAGCCAAATAAAAAGATGCAAACAAATGATATTGCAAACAATGATGCATAGAACATGCACTGCATCTTCTTTAACATCTCTATTTCATTTTGTTTGATAAACAATCAATTGTTTTAGGTTATGATTTTGGCAAACAGAATATTATTTAGGTTCTTATAGGATCAATTAGAATTTGGTATTCAGTTTAAACATTTGCGTTTGTTTACATTTATTATTAGACAAGTATTACGTTAAGCGTTTTAAATGTTTGTAGTGTTTCTGAATTTTTAATATATATGCTACCAAGCAATTATTACTTTGAATATTTTATGAAATATGGTAGCTGTGTTTAACTCTTTGTCCAACAAAAAGTTAATAAGACGTTGGTCTACTTTTTCTTAATGTAAACACACGAAATCCAGTTACATTTACTAAATAAGTTGTGGACATTTTTATAATGTTTGATTTATTGAAATTTTGAATATAAGTCATAGTTGGTAACTGAATTGTGCATGTTTCTTTGGGTATAGATTATTCTCAATGTTGTTACACAAAATTAATAACCAAGGTATGAACTTGAAGAGGTTATTTATGTGATTTACTTTAAAACACTGTTTCATTACAGGAATATGACATAAAGGGTCTAACAATTTTCAGAGGTAACGCGTTTAATCTATAAACAAAGTTAACGCCTGAATTTGATCCTTTGTTATGAAAAAACTCACATCACCTAACATCTCACCACAGGTTAAAGCAACCAACCTTCACAGATGGCCACTTCTTAGATTGAGATGGTTTGACTAATGATGCAATAAAGATTTTCTTGAATAGTGATCAGTATTGTTCACCAGATATTGTTCTTTACGCGTCATTAATATATGGACTTTGTAATGATGAGCAGATTTTTAAAGCGAGCAAGTTTTTTTTCTTCTGATATGAGATGTATCGGTTTGAAAGCAGATGTGGAGCTTTATGCGTTTGTTACACAATGGAATTTTAAGGCGAAGCATATGCTTGATGTGTTGATGTTACGTGCAGACATGCTTAAGTTGGGTTTGATCCCAAATGAAGTCATT
This sequence comes from Chrysanthemum lavandulifolium, assembly GCA_022545495.1. Lineage (NCBI taxonomy): Eukaryota > Viridiplantae > Streptophyta > Magnoliopsida > Asterales > Asteraceae > Chrysanthemum > Chrysanthemum lavandulifolium. The sequence continues at coordinate 112,575,784 of CM040246.1, read as the reverse complement.
TATGGTGTGTTCACTAGGGGATATCGAGAAATTGGAGATTATAAATCAACATTTAGGTGTTAACAACTTTAGATGCTTTAGATAGGATATTCGTAAACAAATCAGTTGCAGATTACGATGCAATTGTTTCATAAACAAACACATTCATTAAAACACATATCACCTTAAATAGAATATTTTACAAGCAAACTGTAACAATTCGTAATTTTAGGTCATTTCTCAAACTTTGAAAATTTTACTATTCATCTCGGGAAATTACTATCACTTTTTACTATTCACTCCCGATACCCCCACACCACCTTTTGACTAATACATTTTAATTTACCTCAGTCATATACCTAGTCATCAACTAGATATTATTTAGATAATACCTAGTTAAATATCTACAAAATATCTCGCTAAGAGAAGTCAAATTGAAATTCTCTTCTTAAATATCTTAACATTCTAGGTTTTAACAACGTTTACGTGCTCCGTCAAACTTATCAATCATTTAATATGCTAAGATAGGTTATATTAATAAGTTTTAGCATTTTTATAAGTTTAGTATTTTTAAGATACCCGGTTTTAAGTTTCGTGACTTTACGACTTACAATTAGCGATTAACGGGTCCAAAACTCACTCCGTAAACAAGATAATACCAAGCAACTCATATCTAGTCATCCTAGATAGGCCTTGAACGAAATTTAAGCCACATGGGGCGTTTTATATTGATGACTAAGTATAGATAGAAGCTTACCTAGGAAGATACAAGCATATGCTAAGTTACTTAAGTCTTAAGTTTAAGACTTAAGACTTAAGTCTTAGAATCCAACTTTTGCACCTCCTCATCCTTGCTATATAAACACTTTCAATGACTAAAACACATTCATTTTATTTCTCCTTGATCTTCCATAAACGAGCCACCTTTAATTCACAAAACCATGATCCTTTGATCTTGAGTTACAAATTACATACCAAAGTTCAAGGCTTAGTTATTCTCTACATGAAACTAGTGTTTATTTGGTGATTCCATGGTTGAATTAAGAGATACACAAGGTTGCTAGGGCTGAATTCATAAAGTTTCACAAGGGTTATATCAAGGGTTAGCATGATGGGTTAAGGATTTGGAAGCTCGGGTTCATGTTGAAAGGGTTTAGGTTTTAGTGTCATAGTTCTTGGTTCTTGATTTGTTTCATCACAAGGATTGTAAGCAAACTCTTATGTTATCATTTTCTTCTGTAAATACTAGTATTTCATGTATATAATATGTTTTGTATGCTTATTATGGTTGATTATGCTTGGATAAATGGACTAAACCACTAGAAATTGTCAAAGGACTACTTTTGCAAAAGTAAACCGGACAGGGCTGTAAACGTAGTTACTGGGTAAAATTCGTGGACTGAGAAACTTAGGTAATAACATAGGATTATAGATCTATGTATTGTGGTCATTTTTCCGGGTGGCTCGTGCCGTAACTCACCCCGATGAATAAACTAGAGCCAAAACGGCTAAACGTGTCCAAATCTGAGTAAGAGATTTGTAACGAGTAAAGCTCATAAAACTTGCATATAACCAACTGTTGGTCAAAGAATAAAAGTTGTAGCTAACACCCTAACTTGAACGTGGCCGCTGGTCGTGCGTTAAATGGAGTTGTAGAACTCGACTTATGACCAAAACCGTGAGACAGTTTGCTGCTGATTGAAATAACTAGTACGTCCAAGGGTAAATTGGTAATTTCACATTAGTTAAATAATTTCTGTGGCAGTAGGACCCACTAATCTGTTTAGTACATTTAATTACCTTTCCGAGGACATAAAAACCGAGTCGTGATCAATTACGGTTTAGAAATAACGGGTAGATATAGACGGGGAAAACTTAAATAATCGAAACGTAAACACTTATACGACTTCACAAATGTTAAGTATCCAAGCATAATTGATGTAATAACTATATAAGGCATGTTTATACATTCTCTTCGTTGTTTTAGAACCTAAGACTCAACACATATTCTAGGTTGCGTAGAGGTTTCTCGGCTTATACATCGGTTCGTTATACATTGGATATCACATTTATTAAGGTGAGTCATAGCCCCTACTCTTTTAATGCTTGTTTTACAAACTCTTTGGGGAGATACATGCTCAAACACCGGCTTTATACTTTTACAAATACACAAAACATTATACTTTATTGCATTATACTTGATTGCATTATACTTGATTGCCTTATACTTGATAAGTCGATGGTAAGTCTCCCAATATAGACGGAGGCGGTCCCCTCGTTCGCATGATAAGTCGATGGTAAGTCTCCCAATATAGACGGAGCGGTCCCCCTCACATGATCGACGATGATAAGTCTCCCAACATACACGGGCGGTCCCCCTCGTATGAAAGTCTCCCAATATAGACGGAGCAACACTAAGTGCAATAATGTGAATTATTATGTCTATATGTGTGCTTAACTATAAAATGTACTATATTTTAGCAGTGGGTTGTAAAACACAAAGTTGCAAGTTTTGTATGGGCGGAACTTGGAACCGAGTGGATTTACAATGCCTTTCTTGTGTGAACATTCTTTAAAGGCTTTTCGACTTATTCAAAACAAACTCTATGAACTCACCAACCATTGTGTTGACACTTTAGCATGTTTATCTCGTGTCTTAAGGCGATAGCTAGAGTTTGAAGCATAGAGTCGCACGACATATTTTGAAGACTTACGCTTATATCATTTACCATTCGAAACATTTTGTAAATATTTATATATTATACTTTGGGACATCATTGTTTGTAACTCTGATTTCATTAATCGAATGGTAACTTTTCAAAACGTCTCATTTAGAGGTCGTTTTCTAGAACTTGTACTTTGTATTATGAAGTAGCACCCCAATGACACAATCTTCCGTTGTGATATTTTGGGGTGTTATGATTGGTATCGAGAATTGGTTATAGAGAACTAGGTTGCATTTAAGAGCCTAGACTATAATCGCTTTATCCGTTAAGACTCTCCACTATAATTGCCTTTACACACACTTCGCATGCATATGCTTCTTGTTAGTTGGTTGCTTAGATCCACGTTGTTGAATGATATGACTTTAGTAATAATAAGGAAACTACATAGTTTAATCGAGTCATTAAAATATGGAGCTCAAGAATAACTAATTATTTAACTTGATCTTGTGATGTTCTTGTTTGATAAGACATGAGATTTGAGTTAAATAATATTATTACTTAGCTTTAGACATTTGATGACTTGGTTATCTTATTATCTGTCTCAGAAAGCGAGTTTGTGTCGGAAAATCTTAAGTAGGATGATTTATAATCTCCTTATTTTAATGGATTGGGACGCCTCTTTATTCAAAAAAAGAAATTATAAACCACCGAACCATAAGTTTATAATCCATTACTTACATAAATTTGGACGCTTCTTTATGTAAGTAATGAATTATAAATAAGTGGGCTTATTTGCATCCGATACGATTCCCTAACCACATTATGGGTGTATTACAACGTAACCCATACACTATTCCTGTAGAATAAGAGAGAACCCCACTGTTTAGAAACCACACTTTTCTTAGACACACTATAAGTAGTTAACATCAACAGAACTTTGGGACGAAGTTCCCTTAAGGGGTAGAGACTGTAACAATTCGTAATTTCAGGTCATTTCTCAAACTTTGAAAATTTTACTATTCATCTCGGGAAATTACTATCACTTTTTACTATTCACTCCCGATACCCGCACCCCCTTTTGACTAATACATTTTAATTTACCTCAGTCATATACCTAGTCATCAGCTAGATATTATTTAGATAATACATAGTTAAATATCTACAAAATATCTCGCTAAGAGAAGTCAAATTGAAATTCTTCTTAAATATCTTAACATTCTAGGTTTTAACAACGTTTACGTGTTCAATCAAACTTATCAATCATTTAATATGCTAAGATAGGTTATATTAATAAGTTTTAGCATTTTTATAAGTTTAGTATTTTTAAGATACCCGGTTTTAAGTTTCGTGACTTTACGACTTACAGTTAGCGATTAACGGGTCCAAAACTCACTCCGTAAACAAGATAATACCAAGCAACTCATATCTAGTCATCCTAGATAGGCCTTGAATGAAATTTAAGCCACATGGGGCGTTTTATATTGATGACTAAGTATAGATAGAAGCTTACCTAGGAAGATACAAGCATATGCTAAGTTACTTAAGTCTTAAGTTTAAGACTTAAGTCTTAGAATCCAACTTTTGCACCTCCTCATCCTTGCTATATAAACACATTCAATGACTAAAACACATTCATTTTATTCCTCCTTGATCTTCCATAAAAGAGCCACCTTTAATTCACAAAACCATGATCCTTTGATCTTCAAGTTACAAATTACATACCAAAGTTCAAGGCTTAGTTATTCTCTACATGAAACTAGTGTTTATTTGGTGATTCCATGGTTGAATTAGGAGATACGAAAGGATGCTAGGGCTGAATTCATAAAGTTTCACAAGGGTTATATCAAGGGTTAGCATGATGGGTTAAGGATTTGAAAGCTCGGGTTCATGTTGAAAGGGTTTAGGTTTTAGTGTCATAGTTCTTGGTTCTTGATTTGTTTCATCACAAGGATTGTAAGCAAACTCTTATGTTATCATTTTCTTACTGTAAATACTAGTATTTCATGTATATAATATGTTTTGTATGCTTATTATGGTTGATTATGCTTGGATAAATGGACTAAACCACTAGAAATTGTCAAAAGGACTACTTTTGCAAAAGTAAACCGGACAGGGCTGTAAACGTAGTTCTTGGGTAAAATTGTGGATCGAGAAACTTAGGTAATAACATAGGATTATAGATCTATGTCTTGTGGTCATTTTTCCGGTGGCTCGTGCAGTAACTCATCCCGATGAATAAACTAGAGCCAAAACGGCTAAACGTGTCCAAATCGAGTAATGATTTCTAACGAGTAAAGCTCATAAAACTTGCATATAACCAACTGTTGGTCAAAGAATAAAAGTTGTAGCTAACACCCTAACTTGAACGTTACGCTGGCCGTGCGTTAAATGGAGTTGTAGAACTCGACTTATGACCAAAACCGTGAGACAGTTTGTTGCTGATTGAAATAGCTAGTACATCCAAGGGTAAATTGGTAATTTCACATTAGTTAAATAATTTCGGGGCAGTAGGACCCACTAATCTGTTTAGTACATTTAATTACCTTTCCGAGGACATAAAAACCGAGTCGTGATCAATTACGGTTTAGAAATAACGGTAGATATAGACGGGAAAACTTAAATAATCGAAACGTAAACACTTATACGACTTCACAAATGTTAAGTATCCAAGCATAATTGATGTAATAACTATATAAGGCATGTTTATACATTCACTTCGTTGTTTTAGAACCTAAGACTCAACACATATTCTAGGTTGCGTAGAGGTTTCTCGGCTTATACATCGGTTCGTTATACATTGGATATCACATTTATTAAGGTGAGTCATAGCCCCTACTCTTTTAATGCTTGTTTTACAAACTCTTTGGGGAGATACATGCTCAAACACCGGCTTTATACTTTTACAAATACACAAGCAATACTTGATTGCATTATACTTGATTGCATTATACTTGATTGCATTATACTTGATTGCGTTTATACTTGATAAGTCGATGGTAAGTCTCCTAATATAGACGGAGGGCCCCTCGTTCGTATGATAAGTCGATGGTAAGTCTCCCAATATAGACGGAGCAGTCCCCTCGTTCGACGATGATAAGTCTCCCAACATACACGGAGCAGTCCCCTCGTATGAAAGTCTCCCAATATAGACGGAGCAACACTAAGTGCAATAATGTGAATTATTATGTCTATATGTGTGCTTAACTATAAAATGTACTATATTTTAGCAGTGGGTTGTAAACACATAGGTTGCAAGTTTTGTATGGGCGGAACTTGGAACTGAGTGGATTTACAATGCCTTTGCTGTGTGAACATTCTTTAAAGGCTTTTCGACTTATTCAAAACAAACTCTATGAACTCACCAACCATTGTGTTGACACTTTTTAGCATGTTTATCTCAGGTCTTAAGGCGATAGCTAGAGTTTGAAGCATAGAGTCGCATGACATATTTTAAAGACTTACGCTTATATCATTTACCATTCGAAACATTTTGTAAACATTTATATATTATACTTTGGGACATCATTGTTTGTAATTCTGATTTCATTAATCGAATGGTAACTTTTCAAAATGTCTCATTTAGAGGTCGTTTTCTAGAACTTGTACTTTGTATTATGAAGTAGCACCCCAATGACACAATCTTCCATTGCGATATTTTGGGGTGTTACTGATTGGTATCGTAGAATTGGTTATAGAGAACTAGGTTGCATTAAGAGCCTAGACTATAACCGCTTTATCCGTTAAGACTCTCCACTATAATTGCCTTACACACACTTCGTGCGCATATGCTTCTTGTTAGTTGGTTGCTTAGATCCACGTTGTTGAATGATATGACTTTAGTAATAATAAGGAAACCACATAGTTTAATCGAGTCATTAAAAATATGGAGCTCAATAATAACTAATTATTTATCTTGATCTTGTGACAGTTCTTGTTTGATGAGACATGAGATTTGAGTTAAATAATATTATTACTTAGCTTTAGACATTTGATGACTTGGTTATCTTATTATCTGTCTCAGAAAGCGAGTTTGTGTCGGAAAATCTTAAGTAGGATGATTTATAATCTCCTTATTTGAATGGATTGGGACGCCTCTTTATTCAAATAAAGAAATTATAAACCACCGAACCATAAGTTTATAATCCATTACTTACATAAATTTGGACGCTTCTTTATGTAAGTAATGAATTATAAATAAGTGGGCTTATTTGCATCCGATACGATTCCCTAACCACATTATGGGTGTATTACAACGTAACCCATAAACTATTCCTGTAGAATAAGAGAGAACCCCACTGTTTAGAAACCACACTTTTCTTAGACACACTATAAGTAGTTAACATCAACAGAACTTTGGGACGAAGTTCCCTTAAGGGGTAGAGACTGTAACAATTCGTAATTTCAGGTCATTTCTCAAACTTTGAAAATTTTACTATTCATCTCGGGAAATTACTATCACTTTTTATTATTCACTCCTGATACCCGCACCACCTTTTGACTAATACATTTTAATTTACCTCAGTCATATACCTAGTCATCAGCTAGATATTATTTAGATAATACCTAGTTAAATATCTACAAAATATCTCGCTAAGAGAAGTCAAATTGAAATTCTCTTCTTAAATATCTTAACATTCTAGGTTTTAACAACGTTTACGTGCTCCGTCAAACTTATCAATCATTTAATATGCTAAGATAGGTTATATTAATAAGTTTTAGCATTTTTATAAGTTTAGTATTTTTAAGATACCCGGTTTTAAGTTTCGTGACTTTACGACTTACAGTTAGCGATTAACGGGTCCAAAACTCACTCCGTAAACAAGATAATACCAAGCAACTCATATCTAGTCATCCTAGATAGGCCTTGAACGAAATTTAAGCCACATGGGGCGTTTTATACTGATGACTAAGTATAGATAGTAGCTTACCTAGGAAGATACAAGCATATGCTAAGTTACTTAAGTCTTAAGTTTAAGACTTAAGACTTAAGTCTTAGAATCCAACTTTTGCACCTCCTCATCCTTGCTATATAAACACATTCAATGACTAGAACACATTCATTTTATTTCTCCTTGATCTTCCATAAACGAGCCACCTTTAATTCACAAAACCATGATCTTTTGATCTTCAAGTTACAAATTACATACCAAAGTTCAAGGCTTAGTTATTCTCTACATGAAACTAGTGTTTATTTGGTGATTCCATGGTTGAATTAAGAGATACAAAAGGTTGCTAGGGCTGAATTCATAAAGTTTCACAAGGGTTATATCAAGGGTTAGCATGATGGGTTAAGGATTTGGAAGCTCGGGTTCATGTTGAAAGGGTTTAGGTTTTAGTGTCATAGTTCTTGGTTCTTGATTTGTTTCATCACAAGGATTGTAAGCAAACTCTTATGTTATCATTTTCTAACTGTAAATACTAGTATTTCATGTATATAATATGTTTTGTATGCTTATTATGGTTGATTATGCTTGGATAAATGGACTAAACCACTAGAAATTGTCAAAAGGACTACTTTTGCAAAACAGAAACTGGACAGGGGCTGTAAACGTAGTTACTGGGTAAAATTCGTGGACTGAGAAACTTAGGTAATAACATAGGATTATAGATCTATGTCTTGTGGTTATTTTTCCGGGTGGCTCGTGCCGTAACTCATCCCGATGAATAAACTAGAGCCAAAACGGCTAAACGTGTCCAAATCTGAGTAACAGATTTGGAACGAGTAAAGCTCATAAAACTTGCATATAACCAACTTTTGGTCAAAGAATAAAAGTTGTAGCTAACACCCTAACTTGAACGTGGCCGCTGACCGTGCGTTAAATGGAGTTGTAGAACTCGACTTATGACCAAAACCGTGAGACAGTTTGCTGCTGATTGAAATAGCTAGTACATCCAAGGGTAAATTGGTAATTTCATATTAGTTAAATAATTTCTGGGGCAGTAGGACCAACTAATCTGTTTAGTACATTTAATTACCTTTCTGAAGACATAAAAACCGAGTCGTGATCAATTACGGTTTAGAAATAACGGGTAGATATAGACGGGGAAAACTTAAATAATCGAAACGTAAACACTTATACGACTTCACAAATGTTAAGTATCAAAGCATAATTGATGTAATAACTATATAAGGCATGTTTATACATTCACTTCGTTGTTTTAGAACCTAAGACTCAACACATATTCTAGGTTGCGCGAGAGGTTTCTCGGCTTATACATCGGTTCCTTATACATTGGATATCACATTTATTAAGGTGAGTCATAGCCCTACTTTTAATGCTTGTTTTACAAACTCTTTGGGGAGATACATGCTCAAACACCGGCTTTATACTTTTACAAATACACAAAACATTATACTTGATTGAATTATACTTGATTGCATTATACTTGATTGCGTTTATACTTGATAAGTCGATGGTAAGTCTCCCAATATAGACGGAGCAGTCCCCTCGTTCGCATGATAAGTCGATGGTAAGTCTCCCAATATAGACGGAGCAGTCCCCTCGTTCGACGATGATAAGTCTCCCAACATACACGGAGCAGTCCCCTCGTATGAAAGTCTCCCAATATAGACGGAGCAACACTAAGTGCAATAATGTGAATTATTATGTCTATATGTGTGCTTAACTATAAAATGTACTATATTTTAGCAGTGGGTTGTAAACACATAGGTTGCAAGTTTTGTATGGGCGGAACTTGGAACTGAGTGGATTTACAATGCCTTTGCTATGTGAACATTCTTTAAAGGCTTTTCGACTTATTCAAAACAAACTCTATGAACTCACCAACCATTGTGTTGACACTTTTAGCATGTTTATCTCGTGTCTTAAGGCGATAGCTAGAGTTTGAAGCATAGAGTCGCATGACATATTTTTTGAAGACTCACGCTTATATCATTTACCATTCAAACATTTTGTAAACATTTATATATTATACTTTGGGACCTCATTGTTTGTAACTCTGATTTCATTAATTGAATTGTAACTTTTCAAAACGTCTCATTTAGAGGTCGTTTTCTAGAACTTGTACTTTGTATTATGAAGTAGCACCCCAATGACACAATCTTCCGCTGCGATATTTTGGGGGTGTTACACAAACCGTAGTCTTAGTTAACAATATGTACGACCAACCTAACACCTTAAACAATAGCTTGAATGTTGGAAATAACAAAACATTTTCTACAAAATCATTTTCTAACATACATGAAACACAGGGAACATACCTGTGTTAGGATCATTCAACACCTCTCGATTCAACATGTACTTCAACCTTAGCATTTTGTCTTTCTTGAATTTGCAAACTTCAGCAAATTTCTTCCATTTCCCATTAATGTTTACATGGTTTGTTCGAGCGGGATTTTCTAAGTGAAGTACCATTTTTATACGCATGTCATATTCTATGTGTTTGTGTCTGATGAAACACTTTTTATAAGTATGCATTGGATGTTTGTCAAGAAAATCAGCTGGTATGCACTGCAATTATGTGTAATAATTACAATAATATGTTATTAAACACCACATCATAACCATAAAAAATTTAGGTATAACTACTTACAAGTCGTTGCCTGTCCATGGTATCTTCATAAGCCACATAGAAAGAATGAGTTTTTTCACCAAAGTGGTCCATGTGTTGATCCCAAAAACATTGATGCCTCATTCCATCATCATCTGTAATGACATATCACAAAAAACCACTTAAAACATATTTGAAATATCATTACATTTAGTCTTTAAAGTATTAAAAACTTCAACATGTCATACCCTGTTCCCAAAAATCAAGGTCGAGTTGGTGTTTTCTCAGCTTTGTTGCTCCAAGAAAGTGACAATCAGTTATTGGACTACTGTGCATAATAAAGGCCTGTAAACGAAAGTAGTTGTTCCTCTCCCTCATCAAGACTACATACTCCCCTACTCTAAGATTGAATCTTTCAACAATCTTTTGCCAACCCACATCAGACATAACATATTGATAACAACCTTTGTTTTCCTTATCTTTTTTACGCCTGACAACAACAGTATACCTACGTTTGTTAACACAGATTTTGATGTTGTCCATGTTAGATAAATATTCAATCATCTAAATTTTTTTATCATTGACATGCTTTTTATATCATTAATTTTAGTATTTTAATTGTTATTGAAAAATTGATTACATATGTAAATTGATAAAACCTACACCACATTTGGCTATATGTATGTAAAGTTTTTAAAATCAAGCCAAATCAAATAAAATATAGTTTAACTATGAAACAACTTTTAGAAAAAGTAATTAGTAGATAATTAAAGTTAATAATTCACGCCTTGTAAATATCGCTCTACGGTCCCTCGTGATCGACCACCGCCAAGCGCCATAGCGGTTATATGGCGATATATCGTTGATATAACTGAGACCCTAAATTATAAAGAAATTAATTTTTTATAGGTATTTATATATTTTATATACATATTTATAAATATTTATTAGTTTTATTGTTATATTTAATATTTTTAATTATATATTTAATATAAATATTACAAATTTTACATTGTATATGCATTTAGTTATGTATTTCCCACTCTTAACCGATATTTGACCGATATTCTGATATTTGACCGATATTTGACCGATATTTTACCGATATTTGACCGATATTTGACCGATATTTACAAGATATGACCGATATAACCGATATTGATCGATATTTGACCGATATTTGACCGATATTGACCAACCGATAAATTTGACCGATAAGTGAAATATCGTATCGGTGGACCGCCGATAAGCGATATATCACTGATATATCGGCCGCCAAGACCGATATTTACAACACTGATAATTCATATAGTAAGTTTTGCACACATATTCAAAGAAACCAAAAGATAGACTACATTATTAAAATATATAGACATAATACTTGGATGTTTACGTTCAGTTGCACATAACTGTATTTAACATACCTAATGATAATTACCAAACATATATCTTAATTACAAAACACAAAATATCAGATAAAGTAGTTTGTTTTAAACTTATTGAACCATGAGGAAAAACATTTTAACAGGTGGATGTTAATGTTTAGCAAATATGGAATATGGGGAATTGTGTGTTCTGGCCATCTTCAACATCCAAATCTTCACCAATCGATGCATACTTGAAGCGAATAATCTTGCTATATGGATATCCACATCTTGAGGCCAGTTGCTTCCACTTCTCGTGCACATTGACATGATTGTTTCTTTCAGGATTTTCGTTGTGAGGCTCCATTCGCACTTTCATCTCCTGACGATATTCTCGGTGTATGATCAGGGCTCGATCATACATATGCATTGGATAACTACTAAGGAAGTTTGCTGGAATTGCCTTTTAATTTTGATATTGTAATTAGTAATAAGCAACTGTTTTCAATCTTAAAAATTGTATAACCAAATAATTAAAAAAACGTTACCAATCTGTTGTAGCATTGAATGGCCACATATTCTTTGTAGAAGGACCTATCATACTCTCCAAAATGGTCCATGTGAGATGGCCAATACCAGATATGGTTCATCCGATCATCTTCTACACATCAGAATTATGTATTGTATATGTTAAGAATGTTATTAATTAGACAGTTCTAATTAGTTAATAAAAACATAGAATACATACTCTTCATGCCACTCCAGTGAAGTTGCTTCCTCCTTAATGTTGGTGCTCCTTTGTATAATATCTCGAATCATGCTACCATCGCGTAAAAGCATCGACCCACGCTGATTTCCCGCTCTTGGTTATGACACACACAGTTCCGGCCTCCAAATTTCTATATCGTCCACCATTGTGTTCCATGATTCACCCAACAACCAATAAAAAACGCTCCAAGATTTAACAAACCGCTTCACGCCTAACATGACACGGGTAATGTTCACCATTTGCTATGATAGTAACCACATCGAGTTCCTCTAGCCCCCGAAGTAGCTCGGCCGAATTGTCAGAGGAATGTATACCATAACCATAAATTGCAAATTGTAAATATAATTTATAGTGTCAAGTTCTTTAAGTTTTAAAAACATAAAATAAACGGTTTCAGATTCAATACCGCAAGCGCACGAGGATCCGAAGAACATAAGTTTTAAACCTTGAAAAGTAGACATGTGGCCATCATAACCACCACTTCTTTACCATTACGTAAATATCCAACACATAAAAGGAATCCTCTCCTTCTTCAATGAAATGCAACAGGTGGACATCTTCAGATAAGCTGCGGTTGCAAAATTCAATCCATTTAGGACCTGTCAAATACCATTGTCCGTAACGAGGCCTAACCAACTCGACCTTGAAACGATATCCATCAGCTGAAATGATGTATATGGCATTATTACCATGGTACGCTTCTAAGTTGTAAACTTCAAGTAACATCTAAAACCAAAAAAATAAAAACACATTAAAATTGTTTACTAATAAAACACACAATTATATGTTTCATATTTGTGGAATGAAGTTTATAAGTACCTGAAACTCTGAAAAGTGCTCTTCATCTTGCAGAATCACAAACTCGATACACATCCTTCCCTGCACCAACAACTATATTTTGTAAAATCATTTTATATAGAATACAAAAGGAATAACAGAGCATTTACATAAGACTTTATCCTAAAAATCGTCATAACCATAAGTTGTACTAAACGCATCTATATATACAAAGGTATTATACTTATGTAAACATATCACTTAACAACAATACATGTAACCTTTGATCAAAGTGTATCTAAAAAGGATACTTACTATATGAGATCAGATTTATTCCTATTGTAACATACAATATGTTGTTCATTGATCTAAAACAGAGCATTCACATAAGAGTATATCCTAAAAATCGTCATAACCATAAGTTATACTAAACGCATCTATATATACAAAGGTATTATACTTCTGTAAACATATCACTTAACAACAATACATGTAACCTTTGATCAAAGTGTATCTAAAAACGATACAAAGTATATGAGATCAAATTTATTCCTATTGTAACATACAATCTGTTGTTCATTGATCTAGCAACCTTAATACATAGAAAGTATATACGTGATGTGTCTCGCGACTACTAGTTTTAAATTTATAACAAGGATTACCGAATTAAGCTAAGAACACACGGGCAAGTATGACCCTTTCATATGTAGTTAGTTTTGGTTGGTAAGCCGAGGTCGTTCACTAGGATTTGAGTGTTTTCAATTGTGAAGAATCTACGTAATAGCAAGTAACACGAAAGTGGTAAATGGTTGTCACGTCCCAAAATACCATATAATAACAATGTAACATGAAAATAATGGTTAAACGAATTCAGATGATTAAAACTACACTTGCTTAAACTAGTTTCTTATCCATTATTAGTATGATTGTGTTAACCTCTTCTTAACATGTTGGTTATGATAATTAGTTGGTGTACTAATCTATTGTTCTTACAAGTTAAACCTTGATCAAAAGTTTAGTTTATAAAAACAAGCATTAAGTCTAACCAACCAATTCAAGATCAATTCAAGTTTCATAAGTTTACTTTCATAAACTTAAACACAAAAACATCCGTTTGTTTCATCAAATTGCTTAAGAAATGGTCAATACAAAAGGTAACCGATTATAGACAAAAGGTTACAATTGATTGTAAACAACTAATCTTACAACCTTTTAGATGTTTCCAATCAATCCAACTTGATAATCAAAAAGTGTTCTTATTACAACCATACTTTAGTTTCTTTGTTTAACCAAGAATAATGGGTAAAAACAATCATCCATAGACAAAATGATTATAACTAGTTGAATAACAATAAGTTCTTTCGACCTCTACGATTACTATCAACTAGTCAAACTTGATTAACAAATGCCACTATGAAACTTTAGTACAATTGGATCTTAGAATCAACTTGAAATTGAATTAAAACATGTTAACACAATCATAAAGTAATCATACGATAATCAACATCATTTAAGCAAGTGCATAAAGAAACTAGCCACCATAGCAAACATAAACATAAACTCGTAACTTTGAACATTAGAAAACATGATTAAAGGTCTTACAATGATTGAAATGAGATTACAAATGATGTAGTAATGATGCCTCAAGTATTGGTGATGACTTCTTGATGGTTTGACCTCCAAATGATGACTTCTTGGACCTCCAAAGTTTCCTGGAACTTAATGGACGAATTTAGGCTTTGAGAGAGAGTAGTGGTGGTAAGATAGGTGTGAGAGAAGATCTCTCAAGTTGTGGTGCCTGAAATGAGGTTGCAAAGGCTTCTATTTATACTACTTCCAAGCTTAGGGGTATTAAATGTTGAACTTGGCCTCCAAGGAGTTTAGAAGGACCTAGAAACTAAGTGGGAAGGACCTAGAATCGTTTGGAACAAGTTTGGAACCTTAGTGATGAAGAAATGGTTGTACCAGGCCTCCTAACCGAATCGGTTGGTTTTCTTGACCATTCTTCAACCGGATCCGGTTGCGGGGCTCGACCGAACGGTTGGAGCAAGTTGGCAGAAAATCAAGAACCGAAGTTGTAGATCTTTCTCTTAGCTTTCCGTGGCCGCGAACTGGGGGTCAAACGGAGTCTGTATGCAAAAGTTATGGCTAAAATGGTGAAGGTGTGTCGGGAACAACGAGTCTTCCAATATGTCTTCGTTTAAGCTTCTTTTCTTCATTTCTTTCTTGTTTCCCTTCTTGAACTTTATTCTTGAGTCTTTGTACCACTAACTTGATGACTTTATCTTCTCGAATATACCTCACAAGTCTTTCTTTTGTCGGGAATTCTTCGTATTTGGAGAAATCTTCGTATTTTACTTCTTTTTCCCGCCATTTTCTCCACTTTCCTGTGCTTGGCTACAAATAAACTAGCAAACGCACTTTTATACGATTAAGCCTCAAAAGCATATGATTATAGCCAAATAACATACATAAAAGCACGGATAACGCTACTAAAAACATGCACAATTTGAGCGTTATCAAATTCCCCCACACTTAAACTTTGCTTGCCCTCAAGCAAATCTAAGAAAAGAAAAAATAAACACATACCTAAATGACAAAACGAAAAGAAAAAATTTAAAAATATAAATATTTTTGGTTTTTATTTTTTTATTTTTTATTTATTTTTTATTATTATTTTTAACACACATAAAAATAAGCGAAAAATGAGCGCAAACTCCCCCACACTTAAGGTTTTGCTTGCCCTCAAGCAAATCTAGATATTAAGAAAAATAAATCCCACATGGTGCATGAAGTATGATTAGAAAAATGTGATGCAAATCTATCAAGTACAAGTACAAGATAAGATTCATCGTGTTAAGCTTTTAGAGGTGAAAAACCGAGATGTTTGACAATACCCCATGAATTCTCTCGCTTGATAACATGGCTAAGCACCTCACGAAAAGGAACGGATGTATAATTCACTGAACACTCAATTTATTTAGTGATGGATAGTATTAAGGAATAGTACACTCATATTGCTCAGTCATGATCTAAATATTACCATAGGCTTGTACAAGAAACAAAACTCCACCAACATGGCGTAAGCACCAAGTGTAAACATCTAAAGAGGGCTTTTATTCGGGTTGAAATGATAGGCTTCGGGTGTTTAAGGGGTATGGATAAGGCATGGGAATATTTATGAAATTGGTGTTAAAGAAAAATAAAGTCAAGTCTAATACCCATGTTGCTAGTTACCAAACAATTTGCAAAACCCGAAAATGATTATAGTTACAATCTTCTCCTCTTTGAATATCGATCACCAAATATATATATCACGTCTTAGCACATTGGCTAATCGATAACTCAAACATACTTCATCTTCCTTCATATTCATAATACTAAAGCACATTTGCTATAATTGTCATCGCATTTTTTTTTTCCGATGACTTATTTTTTTTTCACGTTTTTTTTTCTCATACCTTTTTTTTTTTCAACACTTCTTCTTCATACATCACATCTCCCCCACACTTCGTATAAGCATACACCACATAAATTGACAAAGTGCGGCTAACTCATAATAAAAAAAAAACAATACAATCATACCAAGCAACTAGCAACCAACCATTTAGACATTAACAAGGGGTAGGCTAAGGTTTGAAGTGTAAAATATTTTTTGTATTTTTCTGGATTTAACAAAGAGAATAGGAAGGCTCGGAGGGTGTACTAAGGGTATCTAGAGCTAAAAATGAGCGCTAACAAATGGGTCCATGTGGGTGGTTAACTAACCGATGTGGTTAGCTAATATATCATTAGATGTAAATGGAAGGCCATTTGGTTTTTATTCCTAAGGTTGCCTCTTTATCACACGAATACACTTATATCACACGAATGTGATCTTACTGCGGTCTGGTAATGATTTACAAGTACAAGTTCTAGAATAAATAAAATCACCGGCACACTCATAGCAATAGATCCAAGCATAAAAAATGTATGCTAATAAGAAACAGGCTCAGATCCTCACAATTTTAGTGGAAAGGGCTAAAATATGTGCTAGAAAATGTTATCGATCCCAGAATGGATTGCAATAATAATCGGGACACATCTCAAGTTTTTCAAAAATTACCGATTTCACCAGTGGGTTGATCCAGTTATTCTAATATATTATCCTATACGCGTGAAAACAACTAGATCACAAGGGCAAACAAGTTCACAAAATTTTAAAAATTGGCCCAAAATTTGGAATCTAAAAACTGGTTTCATTTTTCCTATAATATTTCCCCCCACACTTAAGCTAAGCAAAGCCCTCAATGAAAAATAAAACTTCAAAGCATGTTAAATAGGGAAAATAAAATAAACAAGCTGTGAGAAACAAAAACTTCCCGGTCCGAAGAAATCGCGATCGAACTCCATATGATAAAATGTTATGCATAAGCTAGCATAAGCTTGTGAGAACAATCGATTTCAAATCCAAGCATCCTCCTCCATCACATGATGCAATTATTCAAACAAAACAAAACAAACAAAACTCACAAGATGCAAGTAATAATAATAAACACTATTAGCATGTAACACCCCCACACTTAAATTTTTTCATGTTTTGAATAGATTTATGCAAAAAGGGTGTACATGTTTATTAAAAACAAACAAACAATTAAAAGCACGGGTTGCCTCCCGAGAAGCGCTTAATTTATTTATGAGTCATTAGCTAGACTCTTCCCCGGGTTAGGATACTTTGACAATACGGTTCAAATGGGGAATTTTAGTTCTTAAACGTTGAGGGTATGGGATCTTTGGTTTGTACTCCACAAGCGATGGAGATACATTTGATTCTTCTGGTTTGACCAAGTGAAATTCCCTCTTCGTTATCTCGAACATTTGGTCGATTTCATTAGAAATGAGGACAGTTGACGGATCTTTTTGATTTTTCAGAGGGTCATTGGACTTTCCACTCCCAGTGAATACGGCATCCACATTCTCAAGGTGAGATGTAAGAGGTGGGTTAGTCCTACCGTTCTGTTTTAAAGAAACTGGATTTTGTGGCTCGC
The DNA here is from genome assembly GCA_022545495.1 of Chrysanthemum lavandulifolium. Taxonomy (NCBI): domain Eukaryota; kingdom Viridiplantae; phylum Streptophyta; class Magnoliopsida; order Asterales; family Asteraceae; genus Chrysanthemum; species Chrysanthemum lavandulifolium. The sequence continues at coordinate 112,557,690 of CM040246.1, read as the reverse complement.
ACTATCTGCCTATATTTCTCTCGAGTTCTCCATTCCGCTTGCCACACCGCTTTGTTGAACTTCTTATCACCAACATGGTGTTCAGAACTTTGTAATTGAATGGTTGGGATATGCATGGTGCAATCCTCAAGAAAAGGTGTCGTGGTTGGTGAGTTAGACATGATTTGGTTCGGATTTGGCGTAGTTGGAATATGCTCGGTCTCGTCCTCTTCGATAAATTAAACCTCACTCTATTCGTCATCGTTTCGAATTGAGGGTGGTGTGTAGACAAATTTATGTCTCGATTTGGTATCTGTGGTGTAAGGAAGAGATTCAGCATGATGGACTTCCTGCTCCTCACTTAATCTTTCTATCCTCCTCTCCAATCCTGGATTATCGCTTGTTGGTTCCTTCTTCCTCGATCGACTTTACGTTCCAATTCAACCAACATGTTCGTTATATTCTCATTGTCTTTCATTTGACTGGCCATCCACTCTCTCATCATCTCCTCCGGTGAGGTTTTAGGTGTATTGAATTGTTTTGATGGATGTGGTTTTGTATTCCATGGCTGATATCGAGGATCGTTTTGGGTTTGGTTGTGGTATGGAAAGGAGTACGAATTTCTGGAATTTTGGTCATGATATCTTCCGTGATATCCTTCATGTTGAACTTGGTTCGCTTCCATAGGACCACACATCGGCATGTCATCCTCAGCATCGCGGTTTGAAGCGTGGTGATTATTTCGCAGCTCCATCATCTCTCCGTATGCTCATGAATTGGGCATCGACGCCAGGAAAGAGCTTCCAATCTCTCGATCAATAAGGCATGATCGGTATTGATGTTGCTTCCACCGGCGGAAACAACGGATCTTGGATTGGAGTCGATCATAGAATTTTCCGAGAGATCGAGCTTGAGTTGGACCTTGTCCTCGAGGATTTTGAAATCTTTGTTTAGAGTTTTATAGAGGAAGATTCCTCCGGCGTCGAGATTTCCTCGAGTTGGATCGTCTAAACCGTGATAGATAATTTGAATTATCGCTCCTTTGGTTAGACCGTGTCCATGACAAGTGCGAAGCATATCTTTCATAAGGAGCCAAGCATCAATGAGAGTTTCATGATTGATTTGGTGAAAGTTGTGAATGTCATTTAGGAGACGTTTAAACTTAGCGGGAGAAAAGTATCGGCTAATAAAAGCTTCTCTCATCTCTTCCCACGTATTAATCGTTCCTTCATTTAATTCGTTCAACCAAATCTTGGCTTCACCAGTTAATGAGAAAGGAAAAGTCCTCAATTTAACCACTTCCTCTTGATTTTCACCATACTGAAATAGGTTACTAATCTCAAGAAAGTCGGCTATATGTCGGTGAGGATCAGATCGGATTCTCCCATCAAATTGATTTTCCCGAATCATTTGCATGTGGGTACCCTTGATATGGAAATGGTTGGGAGAAGGGCGTTGAAGAATAGCGGAACTAGGTGTTCGTGCAACGGTCCTAGTGCTTGACCACATGGGTTGGTCATCGGGATCAATGACGATTATGGTTGGGGAATCGGTGGAGGTTTGACTTTCTCTTGAATATGTCGATCACGACAAAAAGTTCCTCGATGAACGGTGGTTTCGGATAAGGTTCGGGTTTAGTCCTCTTTTTGATTTGACGTTTAAGCTCGTAGAGTGGACTAACGAGTTGATCACTCCAAGAGTGTGAGTTTAGAAAAACCCGAAGCGATTCACAAAATATTTAAAAAAAAAAATAAAAAGATGAAAATAATGAAAACGAACATGAAGAAAAATCTTTTTGTATTTTTTTCTTCAGAAAATGACTTGAAAGAAATAAACTAAATAACTTTAGGACCTTTTTTTTTTTTTTTTTTTTTTTAAATTTAAAATAAAACTAGTTATGACTCTTTTTTTTTCTTTTCCCAAGGGTTCTCGGTAGCTCCATTGACACGCACAAAGAAGCGGAGAAGCGGTGTCATGAAGCATATTAAAACCAAACTTCTTTAGGGAATCGGGGAGACCCGCTTTATACCTCTCACACGCTTTGTTTACAATGGGTGAGCCTTACTTCGAGGGAATTTTTTATGACATAGTCTACCAAACAAACAAACAAGGAAAACACAAATAGGAACAAGACTAAACAAAGCTTGGACTAAAAGTTAAACAAAAATTGAAAAGAAAAAAAAAATGGTTTTTTTTTCTTTTTTGACAGAATGGTTCAGCCGATCGGCTGGGCTTCCAGCCGATCCGGTTGGATATGGTTTCGAGGTCTAGCCGAATCGGTTACGGGGACGTACCGATCGGCTAGACGAACTGGTGAAGAAAAATATATATTTTTTTCGCAAGCAAAGACGGCACAACTAGGGAATGATTAAAGCACAGATTCGAAGCACACAAAAACACAAACAAATCCCCGGCAGTGGCGCCAAAAACTTGATGTGTCTCACGATTACTAGTTTTAAATTTATAACAAGGATTACCGAATTAAGCTAAGAACACACGGGCAAGCATGACCCTTTCGTATGTAGTTAGTTTTGGTTGGTAAGCCGAGGTCGTTCACTAGGATTTGGGTGTTTTCAATTGTGAAGAATCTATGTAATAGCAAGTAACACGAAAGTGGTAAATGGTTGTCACGTCCCAAAATACCATATAAGCAACAATGTAACACGCAAATAATGGTTAAACGAATTCAGATGATTAAAACTACACTTGCTTAAACTAGTTTCTTATCCATGATTAGTATGATTGTGTTAACCTCTTCTTAACATGTTGGTTATGATATTTAGTTGGTGTACTAATCTATTGTTCTTACAAGTTAAACCATGATCAAAAGTTTAGTTTATAAAAACAAGCATCAAGTCTAACCAACCAATTCAAGATCAATTCAAGTTTCATAAGTTTACTTTCATAAACTTAAACACAAAAACATCCGTTTGTTTCATCAAATTGCTTAATAAATGGTCAATACAAAAGGTAACCGATTATAGACAAAAGGTTACAATTGATTGTAAACAACTAATCTTACGACCTTTTAGGTGTTTTCAATCAATCCAACTTGATAATCAAAAAGTGTTCTTATTACAACCATACTTTAGTTTCTTTGTTTAACCAAGAATAATGGGTAAAAACAAGCATCCATAGACAAAATGATTATAACTAGTTGAATAACAATAAGTTCTTTCGACCTCTACGATTACTATCAACTAGTCAAACTTGATTAACAAATTCCACTATGAAAGTTTAGTACAATTGGATCTTAGAATCAACTTGAAATTGAATTAAAACATGTTAACACAATCATAAACTAATCATACGATAATCAACATCATTTAAGCAAGTGCATAAAGAAACTAGCCACTCATAGCAAACATAAACATAAACTCAGAACTTTGAACATTAGAAAACATGATTAAAGGTCTTAAAATGATTGAAATGAGATTACAAAAGATGTAGTAATGATGCCTCAAGTATTGGTGATGACTTCTTGATGGTTTGACCTCCAAATGATGACTTCTTGGACCTCCAAAGTTTCCTGGAACTTAATGGATGAATTTAGGCTTTGAGAGAGAGTAGTGGTGGTAAGATAGGTGTGAGAGAAGATCTCTCAAGTTGTGGTGCCTGAAATGAGGTTGCAAAGGCTTCTATTTATACTACTTCCAAGCCTAGGGGTATTAAATGTTGAACTTGGCCTCCAAGGAGTTTAGAAGGACCTAGAAACTGAGTGGGAAGGACCTAGAATTGTTTGGAACAAGCTTGGAACCTTAGTGATGAAGAAATTGTTGTACCAGGCCTCCCAACCGAATCGGTTGGGCTCCAACTGGATTAGTTGGTTTTCTTGACCATTCTCCAACCGGATCCGGTTGCGGGGCTCGACCGAACGGTTGGAGCAAGTTGGCAGAAAATGACAAAAACCGAAGTTGTATATCGTTCTCTTAGCTTTCCGTGGCCGCGAACTGGGGGTCAAACGGAGTCCGTATGCAAAAGTTATGGCCAAAATGGTGAAGGTGTGTCGGGAACAACGAGTCTTCGAATATGTCTTCGTTTAAGATTCTTTTCTTCATTTCTTTCTCGTTTCCATTCTTGAACTTTATTCTTGAGTCTTTGGACCACTAACTTGACGACTTTATCTTCTCGAATATACCTCACAAGTCTTTCTTTTGTCGGGAATTCTTCGTATTTGGAGAAATCTTCGTATGTTACTTCTTTTTCCGCCATTTTCTCCACTTTCCTGTACTTGGCTACAAATAAACTAGCAAACTCACTTTTATACGATTAAGCCTCAAAATCATATGATTATAGCCAAATAACATACATAAAAGCACGGATAACGCTACTAAAAACATGCACAATTTGAGCGTTATCAATACATTAAACCAAACTTGATATCATTAGGTAATTGAGATCATTTACCTAACAACCTTACTGAATACAAAGTACCAAATTAAAATCATATTTTGTGTCATATAATCGTTACCAAAACCTACACACGCAACCTTTGATCTAAGTGGATCATTTACATAACAACCTTAATAAATACAAAGTACCAAACTTAAATAATATATTGTGTCATATAATGTTTACAAACACTAACACATGCAACCTTTGATCAAAGTGTATTTTAAAACCATACTTCCAATACAAAGTAAATGATATTTGATTTAGGCATATTGTAACATAATATCTCATGATCATTAATCTAATAACCTTAATAGCTAAATAGTATATAAGTTCAAACAATTTTGATGTCATATCAGAGTTAGTAACTACAACACATCAAATCTTTGTTCAAAGTCTATCCCAAACCTTTGCAAGTAAGAAAGATATACCACAAACAATATAGACCTATCCTAACATAAAAGTTGAGCATCAACGATGTAACAACCATATTCTTATAGTCATAAACCCCTTACAAACAACAACACATGCAACCTACGATGAGTTTCTAACATATTCGTTTGATGAAGCTTAAAGCAATAAAACGGTTTATTTTTCATAAACAAAAACTAAAAACTTACACTTCTAATGGAGATCTGCAAGTTCAGTAGATGGAGAAAATATGAATGAATATGTAATAGTGATGATTAACTTAGGCTGTGATAGTTGAAACTTTAATAGGCCTCGATGTAAGGAACAAGGAAAGAAAACAAATTATGTAGGGAGTAGATACTATATATGTTGTATAAAATCTTTTAGAAGATTTTATAACCAAAATAGAATTTAATTGTAGGTAGTTGTACTTTAATTGATAATTACTAAAATTATTTTACAAAATTGACATATAATCCAAAAAAAAAAATAACTTTGTTCAATTGCAATTGAGTTTGCATGATATTAGGAAACTATTTTTTCATATGTTTCTAACTTGACATAATTAATTTTTTATTTTTTACAAACCAAAAAAAAATTTATTTTAGGTTGACGTTGCATTTTTGAAGATTTGAATACTCAAATTCCATAAAATATTAAAAATTTTAATAAAATATGACAAAAATAGTTACAATAAGGTAAATACGCAAGAAAATAACTTATTCTAAATTACCAACCAGTAAAAAACACTATAAGTTAAAAACACCCAAGCTGATCAAAATAAAAATACTAAGTATGAAAAATGCGTGAAAAAGACCTAGATACGTAAATATAATTCTAAAACGAAGAATACGATAAAAAATAATTCTGTAAAAAAACAATATATTTATTCTAGTTTAGATTTATTTATTATTAATTTTAAGTTAAAATGTAAAGATTAAATGAAAATTAAAAAAAAAAAAGAACAAACTTATCGTAAGAATATTTTAGAGAAATACTGAATTTTGTAAAATACTAATTCTTAAATCCCAACTTCCAATAACCTTCTATTTAGCTTATAAAACAAATAAGCATAAAAAATAAATTACTTAACTTATTAAATATTGCAATACTAAACGAAAAAGACCCAAGGGCGCTGATGGTTGAGATTGTGTCTGTAAGGAGGTAGAGTGGCTTAAGGTCTTGGGTTCGAGCCTTGCTTGCCCAATTTTTCCCTAAATCCCCTTTTTCAATTTTTAAAAATTTTTGTTTCTTTAAAAGTTTATAATAATAAAAGTTATTACATGATTATCATTAGGTTCTACCTATGGCCATTATTAAAAAGTGTATCGACAGATGATAACAAGCACACAAAGTAAGTTTTATTAAATGTAAATCTTATGGATACATTTCTGACACATAACGAGTACAATCACATACAAAACATGTAACATATTGGATTTCACAATGTTGAAACAGACAAAGACCTTGATAGATCTTGAGCTCGTGGATCGTTATGTATGCCTATGTAATCACAAGCACCATAAAAGACAATCTCTACAACTAATGTTTATCGAATATAAACACAAGTAAATAACTAAGAACTTTTGATCCTCTATGGATCTTTATATTAACTAAAACCGAGTTTTTCCAATCGGTACATAAACCTTTCTAATGTGTTCCTTTTATAGATAAGGAACCCTAAACAATATCGCTAAACCGCTTTCCAAGAAACGATAATCATAAAACTAAATAAGATATACACAATCACTTCCTAATAAAGCTCATGTATATCCACACTAAATAAACTAAACACGGAATAAACACTTCCGTAGAATCAAACTAATCACTATTATTCTTCGCAGAATAAGTCCTCGGCAGTAATCCACTTCACTTCAAGAGAAACACTTTGCATTAAGTTCAAGATAATCGACTTTCACATAATTCCCAACAATCCTCCCTAAACCTGAATTTGACTTGTTAAGTTCCAGCTTGATAGATCTTACAAAGACTGAGGATTGGACACGAACAACAAAGAATAAAGAAAGAATCTAAAGAACATCTCTATGATGAAGAAACTCAAACGCCATATCTTTGCAAAGAACAAATGACAAAAGGTACATCAAAACAGATTAGTTTCATACTATTCTCATCACATCCGGTGTGTTAACTCTCGTGAGAGGTGAATCATTGAAAATAAATGGATTTGATGTCTCTTTACCAATAGCCATCACTACCGGAGTAGCCATATGTTTCAGTAAACTATGGTACACCGATAACCATCTCGATTTATGGGCAAACCAAAGAACCATATAAACGGATTTGAAATGTCTTTACCGTAGCCGCTTGCTCGTGACTAGTCAATTCTTAGAATTGGTGAATTGAGAACCAAATATGGAATGTCACCGCCTTTACCACATGCCATATACAAGTGGGCTAGCCAATTCTTGGATTCCAAAAGGAATAGACCATGGTGAATTGAAACCATACAACACTCAAAGAATAAAGCATAGGTGGTTGCATACCCTATGATTTTTAGCAAATCATTACAAACTATCAATGATTTGATGTGTCTTTACCAAAGTCAGCACTTTGGACTAGCTAACTCTTTGACATACCCAAAGTATATCGTGAGTCAATAACCAAAAATTATACAACAAACCCGCAAGAAAAGTTAGATAAAACCAAAACATTTTTTTTTTTTTTTTTTTTTTTTTTTTTTTTTTTTATTTTTTTTTTTTATTTTTTTTTTTAAACTAATAAACAAAGAAAACAAAGATTACAAAATGTTACAATCAAGATGAACCTTTATGTGATAGAAGTTGATTCTTAATCAAACCAACACATTGAGTAGCATGAAGGTCATCATTGCCAACCGGATTAGAGGCACTTCCAACTTGTGTCTCAAAGAATCTTTCCATAAAAGTATCGATAAAGGATAAAGCCTATCCGATAGCATACACAAAATCATCCCACATGTAGTCCGAACTACATGAACACAAGGCGAGGATAAAATCGCCAACTCTCAATCTCCCATTTATGAGAATTCTTCCAAATAGAATACCCTTTACCATGTGGAGAATCGTAATCAAACATAACTCAAGATCACCCAACAAATATAAACCGTAACCGGTTGTTTGAATGAAACTTATAATATCGAATGACATGTTCATACAAAGATCTTCAAATCATGTCGATTCACCAAATGAAGAATATCCTTCAAGAAGTTAAACTCAATAATGCTTTATCCAAATTTATACAACGTGTTAAGCTTTCCATTGTCCAATTAACCAAAACCACATGAGTTCCTTCAGAAAAGCTTCAATAGATCCAACCTCAATAAATGTAGATTCATCATTAAGATCTAAAGGAGTATTCCTAGAAGCATGTTTCTTAGCCAATCTATCCGAACTTCTTATAACCAAACTCGCTTTCCCATATCAAGAATGTTATCAAGATCAAGTTGTAGATCGGTGTCTCGAATCGAGAATCACTTAACTCCACACTTGACAACATTTCGAAGAAACCAAAGAAGTTTCAAAGAAACATCCATAGCGTAAGAAGTAATAACATCAAGACGTATCGGAAGGAACAATCAAGATACCACCAAGGCAAAACATCATCAAAATTATCCACAATTTCAACTGCTCTCTGTCTCTTGGTCAGAGGAACATCGACATTGAATCACTTGTCGCCAAATGAGAAGAAGTAGAACCAGAAGAAGAGAATTTCATAACCATATGATACTGTCTAATCAACACTTGCAACTATCTCATTATCTCCTCTCTTTTCTGCCGACGCCCAAAATTGAGTAATCAAAGTTTCATATATAGCTTCAGGAGAATGTGTCAATGCATATACAATCTTTGATCTTAGTAAGAAAGAAATCATCGGCCTATAAAGTTCATCTCCTCGAGCAGATCCAAGAAAAGCAACCTTATTATGATCATGTTTGAATTGAAGCGCCATGAGAGTGTTTGAAGATTAGGGTTAGGATTTTGCACAAAAGGAAGTGTTTTTAATGAGAGTAATAATCGAATTACTTATTATGGAGCGAAACTATGCCGTAGAAAATAAATAGAAAATATCCCAAATTTGGTCAAAGGTTGACCAAGTATGACGTGGACTTCTACTTTTACTAGGATTTACTTATAACTCGGTAGAAATGAGAACCATTCTCAATCAAGTAGAATACTCGAGAAACCGATGACTTACTCTCAAGCTTCAAGAATATCTTTTACCTGCTTCACCCACACGCATTAATTCTCTTACCACTTGAAATCGCTATAAAACAATCCCAATGCACATAGACTTTCATCAAAATCCCCAAATAATATTTCAAACCCTAATTCCTTCAATCCTTCAAAATTAACCGTAATAACCATGAGTACCAAACCCGAGATCATAGATCTCACAACAACATCCTCATCATCATCCTCATCATCTAGTGAAGATACCAATTCATGGTTTCACTATTTTCCAAAGCCATATCCACTACCAAAGAAGTCACCTTTCTCTCCTCATCAAGATGAAAGTGTGGAGAAACCAAGTGTATCTCGTCAAGATTCGATGAATCCTATAATGAGGGAACATCTTACTCCCAACCCTCAAAGACCTAGGCCTCAACGAAGGCCACGGCCAAAATCCCCACTCCCTATGGGAAGAAAGGTGGTGCTTGGTCTCTTTGCATCATGTTTTGGTGCATCATCACATATCGATCGAGGAACGGAAAAGGAAAATGATGTAAGTTGATGTATGATTGAAAGAGTAGATGATGCATAAATGAAAATCTTTCTTCTCATCTCTCTCGCCACAATCGCCCAACTTCTTCGCTTTCATCAATCCATCCCTCCATTTTGATCCTTAGCATCCGTTAGAGTTGGTTATGCTTATCACACCAAAGATATCCATCATATAGTGCCAAAAGATGTGAGCGATCATGCATATCCAACAACTATTAGTGTGAAAGATGTGAGCGACCATACTCATCGTGCTCATCTTTAGATGTTGGAATAGATGATATGTAATAGATTAGGACTATTAGATCATGTAGATGCTTTTGATGTTGCCAAGTACTGTAATCAGAAGTCGTAAACTGCTTCTTGAATGAATGAATGATCTATTTGCTTCGCATTTCTTTTGATTGAATCATATAACTTCAAGATTTCAACTTCGTGAGGAAACAAATAGCACACTTCAAAGATAATGAATTCAAGTGGAAACCACTTAAGCTTTCATGACCATATCTCAACCGATCGTGGACAACCATTCTCGCAAAACAAACACGTAAATATACACAAACCAACAAAGAAACACACTAAACTTACATTAGCGGTGTTAGAGTTAGTTAAAATCTATCAAATATACAAAATTACATAGCAAAATGCAAAGTTATACACAATCCTCCCCGAGGCATATGCCTCCCCGAGGTTTATGCTCCCCTTAAACTTTGCGCTAAGGGTTACATGCAATATGGACCACAAGGTGTTGAAACCTTGGTCCTTCAAAAGCCTTTGTTAACAGATCGCCACATTATCATCAAGATGAATTTTGACCACATTTATCAAATTTTTATCATATGCATCTCTTATAAAGTGGTGCTCGATTTCAATATGTTTTGTTCGACCGTGAAAACCGGATTTTTAACAATGCATATGGTACTTTGATTATCAATAAAATGGTTGTGTTCATGAAATTATACCCATAATCCAACAACCGATTTTGAATCCAAAGAACTCGTCTACAAAGAATTAGCAAAGAGCCACATACGCTTCAAGAGATGAGGTAGCCACAATAGTTTGTTTCTTGCATTGCCAAGAAATCAATCTCTTCCAAGGAATTGGCAACCTCCGGTGGTGGACCTCCTATCCGATTAGCACCAAAGATAGTCACTATCACTATAAGCTTCCAACTTAAAAGGAAACTCTTTGGGTACCAAAGACCTAGAAAAGGTTGGCCTTTAAGGTACTTAAAGATCTTCTTAACAAAGATTGAGATGGGAAGTCATGGAGTAACTTGATGTCGCGAACAAACACTCACAAAGAAAAGTAATATCAGCCCGAAGTCGTTAAATACATCAAAGACCCAATCATAGACCCGCATAAATGAATATTCACAGTGGATCACTTCATTATTGGTCTTTGACTTTGAGCTTCATAAGGTGTAGTAGCAGATCCTTACACCTCCATACCAAACTTCTTCAAGATGTCCTCACATATTTGTCCCGACCGATAAAGATACCATCGTTTCTCACGAACTTGAAGACCCAAAAGAAAGTCATCTCTCCCATTGCACTCATCTCAAACTCTCCTTCATAAGCTCCTCAAACTCCCCGCACCAAGCTTCCTTTGATCCAAAGATAATGTCATCCACATACACTTGCACAAGAATAATGTCATGGAATTCTTCTTTAGGAAAAGAGTCTTATCAATTGCACCTCTTCTTCGTAACCATGTTTCACAGAAATGTAGAGAGCCTAGCATACCGTGCTCGGGTGCCCGATGTAGTCCATAGAGAGCTTTGACCACCTTATAAACATGATTCGGATGATCCGGATCTTCAAACTTTAGGTTGAGTGACATATACCTCCTCTTCAATTTCACCATACAAGAAGGCTCCTTTAACATCCATTTGATAGACCATAAAGCCCATATAGGATGCATAAGCTAAGAAAAACCAGATAGCCTCAACTCTTGCCACCGGTGCAAATACTTCATCATAATCTATCCTCCTCTTGTCTATAACCCCTGCAACTAACTCGGCTTTGTTTTTAATGACAACACCTCTAGCATCTCTTATTTTTCGTAATCCATTTTGTCCCAATAGCATACTTACCATCGTGTAGTGGTACCAATATCCAAACCTGCCGATTTTGAAATTGTTGCATCTCATCCCGCATTGCTTCAAGCCAACTTGAGTCTTCAAGAGCCCGAGTAACACCGGTTGGTTCCACTTGTGAGAAAACAAGCAAATGACAATGTTGATAGTCCGTGTGATTGTCTCTCTCACGATTTGAAACATAAGAGACAAAAGCCACCGTCCATATTTAGAACGCGCCACGGCACTCTTGTTCTAACAGTGCATTAGGATCACCAATAATATTAGATCGTGGATGAACATTGTTGATCCTTGTAGTAGTGGTGGTGTTGACATCAATGGAAGAATCAAGATTAGTCACAGTGAGGTTCAAAGTCGAGATCATAGGAAGGTGTGTTGAAGATGCTCGCTTTAGGTTGATGATGACCAAGATCAAGGTTTTGGAAACCTTGTATAAGGTTCACCAAGATCCGTTGACACTTTAGTAAAACTAGGAGTAGTGTCACCATATCTTTCACCGAATTGGAGAGGTGAGGAGAAACAAAACTATCTTCAAAGAATTGAAGTTTCACGAGAGCTTCATTTGTACTATTTTCAACATTCCTCTCAAAGATCTAAATTGGTCGATACTCTTGTTTCTTCACCGCAAGGTCCTCAAAGATAATAGAATTCATCTTCACCCACATCAAGATAATCTTTAGAAGTGTCACCTACAAAATTGTTAGAGAGAAGGAAGGCACTACAATGGGTTGTTCATCATCGACCCACCGCCGAATTAGCATCCAAAGTGTCTCAGATTAGGAGTTGGAGATGCTTCGAATCGATTTTGATCACCTTATGTCTAGCATAACCCAAGTAATCAGTCAAGTAGTCAAGATCAAATGACCAAACATGACCCGGCCTTGAACATTAGGCTTGTCTTCAAGATACCTCGATTCAATGTCTCCTCAATTTTCTTTGCAGATACATTGTAAACTCAGATGCCTTACTATGAGCGTAATACCCCACAATGTAGCCATCATCGCCTTTCTCATCAAATTTGCCCAAAGGATCACCGGTATTTAAGATTGTCACCGACACCAAACGGTTTAAGGTAATGAATAATGTGAACTTTTCCAAAGAGAAGTTCATATGGTGTTTTAAGATGTGGTCTAGTAATGGACACTCTATTGAGTACATAACAAGTCGTACTCAACAAATTTCATTCAAAACATGGTAGGAAGTTTAGAGTCCGCTAGCATTGATCTTGCAGCTTCTATTAAGGTTCTATTTTTCTTTTCGCCACCCCATTTTGTTGAGGGGTTCTTGGAGTGCTATAGTCCCTTTGATTCCCTTTAACCCGCAGAGTTCTATCGAATGGCATTTTGAACTCGCACCATTATCACACCTAATTCCTTTCACCTTTTGTTTAACCGATTCTCAATAAGGGTAATGAAGTCTTTCAATATTTCGGATGTTTCATCTTTGGTTCTTAGAAAGAATACCCAACAAAATTTACTAAATCCATCGGTGATCACCAGACAAAAATATTTATGATCAATGCTTCTCACTCTAGTTGGACCAAACAGATCCATATGAAGTAGTCAAGAGGTTCGTAAATAATGGTTACCGCAGAACAGAACACCTTTGTAGGAGGCTCAGGTCGCTTTCCTTTGTTGCATGCAACACGCTTATGATCATTGGTGAATACTTTGGTGAAGACCTTGAACTAGGCCCATTTTAGAGAGTGGTTGATGGTCTTGAAATTGACATGGGCCATCCTTCATGCCATTTGGTGGACTCATCCACGATGCTTTAGCCACCAAACATGTTAAGTCACCCGGTTTGACATTAGTTAAGTTGAATGTATACAAATTGTGACTACGAGGAACCTTCGAGAGAATTGAAGTATCTTCGGGAGTTTGAAGTCTTTAGACAAAGACAAGACATTCATCCTCGGTGAAGAGTACTTTGTTCTTAGTGTCACGATTTGTGAGACCGAGAACAAATTAAAGTGTTGAAGTTCCTTAACATAATAAACATTCTCAAAGTCCATTGAGGTGTTTTGATGGTCCCTTTTCCGTAATTCGTCCATCACTTCCTCCAAAGGTTACATTGCCTCCACCTTCAATAGGTATAAAGTTATGCATCATGTCCCTGCTTCCCGACAAACTTCTAGAACAACCATCGCCAACAATTCCAACATCTTTATGCTTAAGGGATGATCCTACAACAACAAAAATATACAAAGAATTAGTACACTATGGAGGCTCAAGTCATTGCCGACTTGAACCCCGCCTTGTGGATCATATGAGTTGTGCCATGTAGAAGTATAAGATCCACTATTGTTCTTGGGTTTCCAATGAAACTTAGGTCTCGCTTATTCCAAGAACAACTCACGAGGTCTTGACAAAGAAGATCCCAATACCCTTTCCCATCAGTCATAGGGTTAACATATCTAGGCCAAAACCATTTTTAAAATATTCACCGTTGGTTGAACATATGGTTTTCCAAAAGATCTTCTCCAAGGAAAAGAAGTATTATAATTAGCACTTGTGGAACATAAGGTGGTATATCATTAACATTGGTCCACATTGGTCTAGATTTCCTAGAATCACCACACCTACTCATTCTTTGCTCATGATAATCACAATCCTTAATTAAATGAGATTTACTTCCACACACAAAACATTTCTTTCAAGAGAAGATTTATTCAAACCAAAAGAAGTATTCTTACAAGCAAAAGTATTCAAACCAAAACCATGAAAAGAATTGTTTTAACAAGATTATTATGCAAAGAATTAAAAGCAAGTCTTCGTGAGGCAACTGCCTTGAAGGGCATTCCTTGGCAAAGAACTCGTCATGCTTATTGGTAGTCTTGGGTGCAGTGTGGGTGAAGACTGGGAAGGTCGACTTGGGAAGGTCGACTTGTCATTTGAATCACACTCAGACCCTTGCTTGGAGGACTTGTCATCATAACACAAGAGACAAAGTCATTAGTAGAAGTATTAGGGTCCTGCAAGTCTTTTGACTTTTGCCATACAGATGGTGTGATCCATCAAAGTCATTAATAGTGGAAAGGTCAATGGGCATGTGCTCACCTCTAATTGGTCCACGAACAAGATGTAGGTCACCTTCTTTCACAAAATGTGCTAGGCTCACTGGTGTAGATCTACGTGTGTCATCCCTAGCTTCTAGGCCTACATATTTCTTAAAACCTAAAGCCACAGAGAATTGGGAGCTTGACCGCTATAAATGAGACTAGCCAACTTACTACCATTCATCATCCACTCATTATTCCTAGCAATTTCCTCCTTAAGTTTTTCCTTAAGCTCTAGATTTTCCGACTCTACATCCGCTCTTAACTTCTCGCACCATTTTAACTCATTTGTAGCACATTCGAGATCTCTTTCTAAAACACCTATTTTCTCACCATAAGCTATTTCATTCTTTTGTAACCAAACCTTTTGTCTTTCTAGTGTTTTAAAGCCTGCTTATAAGCTTCTACTTCCACATAGCATTCATTATATTTTGGTTCCATAATATCATAAGCTTGTTTCAGTTCATTATAACGCTCACTACAACCAAACAAACAGCTTTGTACCGAGAGATGCCCATCAAGGCAACTGATCATGCCTATCCTCTCAAGTACACCGCAATCAACCCAACATTATCGTAACCATCATTATCGACTCCTCATGTAGCTTCCATCCACATTGCTATCAAGAGTGACCAATGCAGCTTGATCCCTTTGAAGTTCTCGCATCCTTCCGACATCGCGATAAGTAGAGTATCGTACTTCATCACCGCCTTTCCTGTCTTTGCATTCTCTAGAAAAGTGACCTATCCGTTGGCATGTGAAGCATTTAACCTTCCTTTATCAAACCTTGCCGGATCGCGCCCTTTGAATCCAAACCGTCCGCCGCCTTTTGCGCTCAAAGGTCTTGATATCCATGGAAAGCATGGCCACTTGCCATTTCAACTTCATCTCTTCAAAATCAAGTGGGTCCACTTGATCAAAATCCTCATAAGCCGCCTCTCACGAGGATCATAATCAAGAAAGAAAGATCCAAGAACATCTTCCATAATTCCACTAGATCTAGGAAGAGAGCTTGATGAAGGAGCAAGATTAGATGATGATGGATATGAGCTTGAAAATAGCTTGACTTTGGAGTAGAGGCTCCAACAAATGCAAGATGACTCGCAGAGAAGATGATCGAAAAGGGCTTCTAACATCATGTTCAAGAGCTTTAAGTTTGTTGTCTGACTCATCAAAGGTCATCATGTCCAAACCACCTTTAGCTTTTAAAGCTATGCTCACATGTAGCCGTGGATGGAGGTAAGGACCTCGAAACTTAGAGTTACAAATATCATTATCGGCTTTGCTCAGAGTGATTCAACCGACTTAAGATCTTGTGAAACTTATCATAGCCCTTGTGAATTCCTTCCTCTTCGTAGATCCGAAAGTCCCAAACTGTTGTCTTAGCATCGACTTCTTCGCCTTCGACTCCTCATTCCCACCGAACTTCGCCTTAATCGCTAACCGATATCTTTGGCATCTTGCATGAAGTGAAAATCACTCAAGTGATCCTCGTGAATAGCTTGCGTAAGAATAGTTCGACCTTTGTTTCTCTCTCGAATCGCCAAAGAACTCTTCGCAGCTTTGGGAGGAACATTCATCATATTACCAAGAAGATCCGTGGTAGTCCTCTTCAAACTGCTCCTTTCAAAATTACCCGCCATAGATTCCAATCAATGTTGGAGATCCGCTTTGCATCTTCATAGCCCAAAGATCATATTCCTCCCTCTTAAGGTAAGGAAACTTAGCATTGCTATTAGATGCACTTAGTTGTCGCAGATGGGTGGAGTTTTGGTTGTTGGTGAGTTCAAGACGATCCGAACCGTGCATGATTTTTGTTATGGTTGTATGGGTGTTTAGAAAAGCTTGTCCTTAGTATCGTAGAGACTCTCACGAGGCTCGATACCACTTGTTGAAACAGATAAAGACCTTGATAGATCTTGAGCTCGTGGATCGTTATGTATGCCTATGTAATCACAAGCACCATAAAAGACAATCTCTACAACTAATGTTTATCGTGGAATATAAACACAAGTAAATAACTAAGAACTTCTTGATCCTCTATGGATCTTTATATTAACTAAAACCGAGTTTTTCCAATCGGTACATAAACCTTTCTAATGTGTTCCTTTTATAGATAAGGAACCCTAAACAATATCGCTAAACCGCTTTCCAAGAAACGATAATCATAAAACTAAATAAGATATACACAATCACTTCCTAATAAAGCTCATGTATATCCACACTAAATAAACTAAACACGGAATAAACACTCCGTAGAATCAAACTAATCACTATTATTCTTCAACAGAATAAGTCTTCAGAATCCACTTCACTTCAAGAGAAACACTTCGGCATTAAGTTCAAGATAATCGACTTTCACATAATTCCCAACACACAAACACATCAAATCATGATCAAATGGGCGTATACAATAAGGTTTTAGAGAGAAATAGTTAGAGGTTTGGGAACTTAGTGAGAGAAAATGAAAGTATTATTATGAGTTCAACCTCTACCTTGGGAGGTAGAGGGTATTTATAGTCTTACATAAACGCCACCTACGGGCATGGATCGTGCATACAGCTGGTAAAGACCCGTCCGTCCTCCACGGTGATACTTAACTAAATACTACTTAACATTAAATAACTACGAGTACGAGCTTTCTTAACGATTACATATAATTGGAGGTGACCGACACTTTAATAACCGGATTTACTAAATCCTAACAATCTCCCCTAAGGAGGTCACCTCAAATTACATTGAATACAAACAGATATTACATTAAGATTGTTCTTGGATTCTTGATAATGTTCTTTGCTCAGAGTCTGTAGTCATTGATTCTTCATTTTGCATGTTTGGTTAATCCAAGTGGAGGTCTTTAATCGATCCACGGATAATGAGTTTTGAGCCAAGATTGAGATCGTCACCATCATAAATCTCGACTCTTCCATTATGGTGTTGACATTATGTGAATTTGTGACTTTTGGACGTACACGCCAAATTCGGATCATGAAATCTTTTCATCATAGTAGCGGAAGCTTTAGTTGATTCATGATATTTGCGGTCAGAGAGGAAGCATGGAGTGAAAATATCGAGTCATTGATGCACTTCATCATGATTTCTTTAGAAATGAATGTGTTGTGTGAGCATGCGGCTATGGATTGATCTCTCCATTCGATCACCGCAAACGCCGGGTGTACATGCATACAACAGCTAGCAATAAAGCGCATGAAAGTATCTTTGATCACTTTCGTTGAATTGAGGTACACGGCCCACGGTCCCCATTGATCAAGACAAGTCTTGCTGTGATCGTATAATTCAAGAATCTCTTTGATGTGGTTTCGAATCGTTCTAGTCGTTCTCAAACCGAACGCCTCAAAGAAGACAACACGGAGTGAGTGAACCAACAAATTTGAGATTCACCGATTGATGAAAGAGATTTGAAAAACAATCGAGTATCGCTCAATAAAGTGTTTTGCAATACAACGAGGGTTTTGAGAAAATCAATTATCAATCATAAACACCTTTTATATTTGAAATATTAGTACATCGATGTGCTACGTAAAAGAATTTTTAAGCACAACGACCGGTTTTTCAAAGGTATCCGTCAATCCATAACTCGAACCAGGATTGATTCATAAGTTTGAATCACCCCATTGTTTCTGTTCAGTTGTCACATGGTTCATCTATTGGATAGATCTCACATGCCACCTACCAAGAACTTGTTTGATGTTGGATCTAGAAGGCTTTACATCTTCATTGGGAATATGTTTGCATATCACTCAGATGTTCTGGCAATACCACAAGGATAATGCGTAAAGAGATTTATTTGATGATCTCGTAGCTCTAGACTCAATTGTGCACATTTGGTTCCTATGCCGGAGACTAGGGAGAGGGTCTCCTTCTTCAATATCAACAATCTCTAAGAGAGAGTCGATAGATTATGTAGGTTCCCGTGAGAATGAAACAAGCCCTTTTAAGAGGAACTTGAGTGGCTTGGGAAGTTGTAGAAATGCATCACCGGGTCCATGATGTCTTGTCTTCAATACCAAGTGTTACCTTAGTATCCACCAATAGCATTTGAATTGTACCGGTTTACGCCTAAGGTTGAATTATTGGAGGGCTATTTCTTTCAACCCTTTCTCGTTTCATTTCTTTTTCATTCTTCAACCCTTCAAGCTTACCGAGACTTCATAACTAGAACCTTGTTGGGTTTATTCCAAGATTAGCTCGCCTCACCACACTCTTCCCATATCTCACTTTTCTCCTTTTTTCATCATATCTAAGGACTTTACACTATCTAGTGGATTGTCCTCGGTAGATCCCTCCGGTTCGGCGGATCATGGAACAAATACCTAACCTTATCATCCTTATATCACCATACATAAAGTAAATTTGGTCGGTCTATTTGGTATTGTTCATCCGCCATTGGAACCAATTGAAAACCATTTGAAAATCAATCCAGATACTTGTGATATATTATCAAAGCATTTTTTATCTGAATTGTTTTTTTATATTTTTAGAAAAAGAGCTCCCCCTCAACATGTGCCTCATGTATTTGAAATCGTTTTGGCATACAATGCAAAAGATCAAAGGTCAAAATGCTGTGACGGCGACGCTCAACCACAAATAAGTCACCATCACACCAGCAGACTTAAGGGCTATTCTTCTCATTCCTGTCATCGAACCAACTGAATACAATGCCACACCAACTGAAGAGGCCGTTCTGCAATTCATGATCGACATTGGTTATGACGAAGATGCAAGAGTAATCACAAAGCATTCATACGTGGATCTTAAGAATATTCCCCAGCCATGGAGAACCCTCTACATTATCATTACCAAATTCGTTTCTGGACGTGATAGTGGTTATAAGCATCCCAAGCTCATGGAACTACATATCTTTTGGGCTTTCGTCAACATGAAACACATTGAAGTTGAAGCTCTGATATGGGACAACATGATGTCTTTCCTCAAAAGCTTGGCTCCAAGATCCCATATATCGATATACCAAACTGTTGATCCAAAGAGCTCTAGGGTATAATCTCGATATTCCTCGAGACTCAATGACCTCAACAATCACTCCATGTTGTATGAGCCTACACTCACAAAGAAATTTAAGGAATCAACAACAAAGAAACAAGGTCTTGTGTTGCCGATCACCTTCTAACCGATGCGGTCAAACAACTTTATTCATACAAAAGTATCCGGTAGCGGTTGATGAAGGCAAAGTAGGTTTTCTTGATGAAAAGTCCTCTGGCACACCTACTAGGAAAACCAGAGAGGCAAAGGTGGAGTGTTACAAGACCGAGAGTTAGAGAAAGTTTCCTAAGAGGTCACATACTCTCAAAAGGAAAGTTCCTCTAAGGAAGCCATTCCTATTCCCAAGCCCGAACCACAACAAAAGCTAATGGATGAAAGCTCGAGGAAATCGAATCGTACGAAGAGGTCACCTACTCAAACCGCAATCGATGACACTCAAACAAGAGCTAAACCTCCCGGTCAAAAGTCGATAAAGGTAAAGGGAAAACTTTGTGCTTGAGCATGATAAGGAAAGCTCGACGAAGAACCATTTGATGATGAAAAGACTATCAAAAGAAGTCGAAGAACCTCCGACTCAAATACCTTGCCGATGAATTCGTCATCGATGAAACTCGTGGCCTAGGAGGGTCAAGTGGCACACGGTAAATTTTCACTAAAATTTAACTAATAATTAGTAATTTATTATTACTAAGCATAAGTCATTAAGCATGCATAAGCTTTGCTCGATCATTTGAGTAGATAACTCGCATACAAGAGATTAATTGCATCACTTTTGCATTCATATCATTTTATGAATATTTCATTTTGTCTTATGATTAAATTGTAAGACGAGAGGTTATCTCGATACTTTTCCCCAAATGACCGATTTAATCGCACGCTGCATCGACACTATGATAAGGGCTTGATAAAACAAATGACAAACTTCCGTAATGAAAAATATTACAAAGATAATAATATCTCCGACGCGTATCTATAAGATACTACGTTATAAAAGTTATCAAACAATGATACTTTCGGTCACAATTTAATATCGCGGACACAAAATATTTAATACACTTGCACTTAAATAATAACTCTTATAAGACTCAAACACAATTAATACATAAGTGTAACACAAGTACATACATGTACACAAATAAATCATAAGCATACAATATACATATACACACTTATATTTGTATTTCTTTTTTAAATGAAAACCTTATTTAAAATTTGAGATATATACCCTTTGTCTTCTCTTCCCACACACGACAAAACACAAAAGCGTAAAAAGGAGATATCAAATCTTCATCTTCAACCTCTACTCTACACCTCCTTGTAGGTCGAATCTCCCAAAGAAGAAAACCCAACATGCTTCTTCCATCATCTCCTCTTCTCTCTTACCAAAACCATGTAACTTGTTGTCTCTCAAATCCACTCCTTTGAGGCGTTGGCTACTATTCGAATGAATCCAAGAAGAGTCAAGACAAAGCCACCCAAGAGAAGCATATCTCAACATCAATCTACTTTGAGCCAAGGTCCAAGATTTCCTAGATTTTTGAAGAATTAACTAATTTTGGCTTCAAACCAAGTCACAAGAAGAGAAAGATAGTCAAGCTCTTCCCAAAATACTCCCTTTATCTCTAGTAGAGATGCAAACGCCTAACTCGCTTTTCCTCATCAATTTTACCAAAATTAGGGTTTGTGAAACTTAGGGTTTTCAAAATTGAATTGGGGTTTTGCAATTGGGAGTGTATTGAGCTAAATCAAGTCTCGTTTGGTCCGAAACCACGAAGCCACTTTCGTTCCTCACCCATCACTCTCGAGTTGAGGTTACTCATTCTTCTTGTTGTAATGTCTTTTTATGTTGTTTGATGATATTAAGGTTGATAAATTTTATCAAATAAATTGTTATATGATTTGGTCATGTCGATTTTATTTGTTCTTGGATTCCATGTCGAGTTGTGAGTTTGATTAATTGAGATTTGAGTTTTTGCATTTGTATGTTAACCTTGAGAGAAGTCAAGTTTATAAAAAGAGAAATTAAAATGAGTTTTACATGTTATAATCTTTGTGCTTGACAAACAATCTATATTAGTGACCTTAGGCTTAAGAATCATTTGTCAAGGGTCCGTTTGGCTTTTCGTGGGTAAGGAACAAGAAAAAGTAGATGAGTCAAGTTTTACAAAGTCTACTAGTAACCCATGTTTGATGCTCGATTTTTAGTCGAATTCATGTCATTTAAAGTATGTCGAACCTTGTTATAACCTTGCTTAAACTTGGAAACATGCTCGTTATCTTAGTGTCTTGTGACTCAAATTTTAGTGGTGAACCTTGTGTCTAAGTAGTTGTGTATGCCTAGGAGAAACTCAAGTCAAGTGTGCTCATTTGCTAAAATATATTTCGAGTAGTCTATGTTTTGTCAAGGTCCGTGATGGTAAAGTACTTGACGGAATGGAACCGAGTTGAGTAGTACTCAACTAATATATGGTACCCCACCCCTTTGCTCGCATTTTTCCTAGTTAATGATGTTAGCTAGTTCTCGTTCGAAACAAGTCTTGTACATGGTCATTTTCCCTTTTGTTAACTTGTCGACATTAAGTTCATATCCGTCATCTAATAGACATACTTTTGGACTATGAAAGTGTGTCGACGACTTTGTTCTTTTGGTAGTACCATAATGACGGAGTCATACTCTCTAGCCGAGAGGTTCGACTTCACAAATTGGAGCGAAAACGAACAAGTATGTCTCGAGCCAAGTTGCTCCCGTGAAGCTTTGAAACTAGACTTGTGCATATTGATAAAACCTGGTGTTTACATCTTAGCATTTGTCTTCTAAAAATTATGTGAGTAACAACTTGTTTGTACCCCTCCATTGGAGCATGCCAACTCCTACATCACCATTGGGTCAAGCCCGCTCACGCATGTAACTCACATCGGCCTAGCCCAAATTCATTTCCCATAATAATAAACAATGGGCCGCACCCATTACATTATGTGCGTAATTGTTCGAGTAATAAAACGAGTTCACAGATTTTAACGCAAAACATAACTTGGGATCGATTATAAAACCAAACTCGTAACCGCTTAGTCTTCATTCCATTTCGTACATATCGTCCTAACGTCAATTATGTACACTAGTTGTAATTTAACGAAAAATGTATGAAAGCTTGGCATAAACAACAAGTATTCTAAAAACATGATTCACGTAGTAATGTACGTCAAAATTTAACGACAATGTGTAAATGAATGTATGTCAAGTGAACTCCCCGTTAGAACTATATATATATATATATATTAAGAACAAGTCTTGATAAATAAATAAAGATCACTATATTATTTTATCACTTATTAAAATTGGAAGTCTTCAAATTTAACTCAAGTATTTTTCTAAATACAATTAGAAAATAAATTAATTATAATTTTGACAATACCATTTGTGTCAACTTAAATAAGTATATATACATTTATATACTTACTAGTGGAACCTTGTAATTATTTTTCAAATCAAACTTTGGATTTTAAAACCATATTAATGTCAATATGAAAAGTATATATACTTCATATACTTACTAGTAAAACCATTTTAATAATTTTTACAAACTTACGTTTAGTATTAATACAATTATAAAACCATTGAACTACTTTAAGTAAGTGATACTTAAAACAATGAACTAAAACATTGCCCTCCTTATCTAGGTCGCGTGTCGGTGCCGCTCACAACAATCACTAAATCCCACTTTTGGATTGCACATTTGCTAAGGTGAGTTTTCATAGCCCTCTTTACTTGATAAACTGTTTTATACATTTTGGGGTGAGAAATATGCAAAACCTTTTATGGACCTAAACTATTGCATGATTACTATTACGTGGTTTAGCCTAAGCCCTTATGTCCCTAGAGAATGCCCTTTTTCATGAACCGTCAATTCCCCATTGGGAAACGCGAATGTTATAAATAGATCTATTGAGGGTGACTCCTCCGTTCGGTTGGCCATGCTTAGGCCAAGGCGAAACGTATACCATGTCGGAATCGAGTGTTGAGGGACAAAACACTCGCTATGGGCCCCTATATTGTATGATATCTTTTAGCATACAGAAACTGTCGTAGTATCGGTTGCATGAACTTAGAGCTAACGTAATAGACATTCATCCATATATCATTATATTCGTTGTAATGATTATATGACTTTGCTTATGGTCCAAACTTACTATTTTAACTTAAACCTATGAACTCACCACTTTTTAATGACCTTTTAGCATATTTTCTCGTGTGCTTAGTTGTGATCATGGATGCAAGGCAAGAGGCGGATAAATGGTCGTAGTAATTTCTAAAGAAGTGTTTTACACAAAACGATGTTTTTATATTGGGACCACTGAACTTATGGGATGTGCCCATTTATCTAAACAATGTTGTAAGATAATGTTTTAAAACTATTTTATGAAATTAAACGGAGTATGTATTCCGTTCTTTATTACTTGTGTTGTGATTCACCAATTTCGTAACATTCCCCAATAACACGTATGCTTCCGCTAAACCAAATTTGGGGGTGTTACAGATTGGCATCAGAGCCTAGGTTATAGAGAACTAGGTACATATAAACCCTAAACTATAACTACTTTTTACAAAAACATCGTACTACGACCGCCAGTTGCCGCTTGCCTTACTTGCCATTTTACTTAAGAGTTCATTTAAATAGGATTGCATGTTTTATTTCCTATTTACTAGTGCACTATTTCATATTCATCATGAGTATATTTTTCCACATACTTACACATATGCACCGTCTTGTCACAGACCATGCCTTCACCAGCCTTCCCTCACGATGTTCAGGAGGACATCCTACTTGCTCACTCACCTACCATCCATCAGCTTGCACACTTGGCCACTGATCCATACATTCAGGCCACACTAGCAGCTCGGCCAACCATTGCACCTACTCCATCCGCATCGACCCTTACCACCACTCCATCGCCTTTGTTGACACGCAGCGAAAACCCCGCATGATCGCGAGAGTACCGGATATCGAGAGCGGTATTCATTCATGCCCGCACTAGCTTCTCGGATGACCCGCCGCCTACATGGGTCCTTCCACTACTCGAGTCACCGACACCATCATCCACCGAGTCACCACCTCACCGAGACTTAGGAGAGCTACCGATTCCTACTCGATGAAGACCCCAAGAAGATCCGAAGAGGATCGGAAGAGGGAGGAGCTACCGAGCCTATGCCGATTGAGAGTGTTCCCCGGACATGTTAGCACAACAGCAGATATGGATACATGTGGTCCGGAGATTGTCCGAGTATTCGAGAGTTAGGACAGAGCTCCGTGATGGCTTAGAGATTGAGCGAGGACATGGACATTGATGCACCATTTGGGTTAGGACAGAGAGTCGCTTTCCTCCGTAGCTGTGGAGGAGAGTGATGAGGTTGCTTGAGGATATTGGTTGTTTGGTCGGCCTTGTACCACATATCGCGAGTCCGAGCTACACCATCATCACCTTCATTCATACCATCCGCATCGACATGGAGCGCCTTGCTCGCGCCACTAGACGACTTGAGACCATTGAGGAAGCAGACCGAGTGAGGCACAACCCTGCTGATCTATCAGATCTCCATGATGATGAGCCGACCCTCACCGAGAGAATACTTATTCGTTGGATTCTCATGAGACCTTGCTAGGGGTCCATACCGATCGCTTGAGAGAGTCGATCCAAGACGCTTGCAGCTCATGAGCAGCGTGTTGAGGGTTTAGACCGCGTCACTGATGTGTTGTTTGAGAGTATGGAGCTAGAGAGGCATGAGAGGATTCGGTTGGGTTTTGATTTGAGGCTCAGGTCGAGGATGTTAGAGAGTTGGACAGCAGAGCACGAGCCTTGGGCAGAGGTCAAGCCCAGATGCACGGCCGACTTGAGGAGCTAGAGCGCATCCAGTGGATGGCTAGAGATACTGCCAGAGAGGAGTGGCAGAGGACCACATGTTTGGAGTCCATGCTGGCCTCTCAGATGAGGCGCATCGCTAGTTTGGAGGATACGCAGCGAGAGTTAGTTGCTACCATTGAGCGACTACGTACCGAGCGTGGACATCCTTAGATCTTATTGCATGATGTATCACACTAAACTGGATTATAACAGTTAGTGTTAGTTATTACTCTTGTACTTCAGTTGTATTTTCGTTGTATTTCTATTGTATTTCGTTGTATTTCAGCTTGTATTCCATCTAGTATCTCATCATGTACTTTAGGAACCTTGTAACCAAATTCTATCTATGTCAAACTTATTTTCCTATCCAATTGTCCTTTCTTTTATAGATTGCTCATATGATCTATCCGCGATAACTACACTATTACTTGGCACTTACCTTGTTTAAAAGGTTCTATATCTCATCACCTTTCATCGCGTAAATGCCGCCAAAACGAAGATCAAACCGTACCAACCATGGTGGAGCTTCCAATGCTCCTATTCCAATGAGAGTTACCGCAACCAAGTCGCAAACGCCGCTATTCCAAACAGAGTCACACGCGATCGATCGCCAAGCCACTACTCCCGCTAGGGCTACTCCAATCCAACCTACCATGAATCAAGCTATGATAGACCAACTAGTCAATGAGCGAGTGAACGCCGCTTAGCCGCAAAGAAACCACTCGCCTACTAATGCCGGAACTTCGAGACCACCCACCCACAACCGCACTTGTACTTATCAGATTTTCGTAAGACCATGACCTGAGGCTTTAGTGGAACCAAGGAGTCGTCGGTCCGACTAGATGGATCGAGAAGCTCGAGACCGTGTTCAAATGCAATTGTGAAGAAGAGGCTAAGGTTAAGCACGCATCATTCACTTTCACGATGCCGCCTTGACCGGTGGAACAATTTTTCAAATCGCTAGTATCGATGTTGCCTATGCCATGCCATGGGAGAGCTTCAAGGAGATGGTATCAAAGCATCGTCCTCGTAATGAGATCAAGAAACTAGAGTATGAGTTTTGGAACCTCAAAGTTCAAGGCACCAATATGGCTGCTTATAACCAGCGTTTTCAAGAACTAGCCTTACTGTGCCCTGAAATGGTTCAAACCGAGACCCGATTGTTGGAGAGGTACATCGGAGGACTGCCCCAATCTATCAAGGGCAATGTCACCACTTCTAAGGCTGCTGATCTTCACGAAACCATCGAAGTAGCCAACAAACTCATGGACCAAGTGATTGAGGATTCCATGGACAAAGTGGTTGACAATAAGAGGAAATGGGATGACCACTCCCGAAGCTACAACAAAAATGGGTACCGTGGCAACAACAAATGGGAACAACAAGAACAATCAAAACAAAAGGCAAATGTTGCTAGAGCATATGCAACTGGATTGAAGAAAGGAAACCGACGCAGGACTTCACCATTGTGTAACCGATGCACACCGCATCACAAAGGACAATGTACAACAAGTGTCAGAATCGCCGTAAAATCGGACACTTGACCGTAAACCGCAGTCCAAGTCATTGGCGACGGTTCAAACAAAGAGCACCAGACCCAAAAGCTGCTATAACTTGCTTTGGTTGTGGTGAGAAAGGGCATTATAAGAATGAATGCCGAAAGACCAGAAACCAAGGCAATGGAGGAAATCAAGGAAACCGAGGAAATCCAGGAAGCCATGGGAATGGCAGGATTCAGGGAAATGTTGGACAGCCGAGTAATCAGGGAAATGGCGAAGGAGCTCGTGGAAGAGTCTATGCTGTGACCAAAGTGGAAGCTCAGGAAGACCCGAATGTTGTGACGGGTACGTTCCTTATAAATAACCGTTATGCATCCATATTGTTTGATACGGGAGCCGATAGGAGTTTTGTTTCTAATGCATTTAGTCCACTACTCGATATTGCCCCAACTGCATTAGGAAATGCATACAATGTGGAACTAGCTAACGGTAACGTAGAAAGGGTAGATACCATCATAAGAGGTTGCACCCTGAATCTGTTAAACCACCCATTCAATATCGACTTGATACCAGTAGAATTGGGTAGTTTCGACGTCATCATCGGGATGGATTGGTTATCAAAATACCATGCTGCCATCATTTGTGACGAGAAGCTTGTCCAAGTACCCTATGGAGATGAAGTCCTAACTATAGAAGGAGACAGAAGTGATAGAAGAAACGCTTCAAGACTGCATGTCATTTCCTGTACCAAGGTGTTGAGGTGTATCGAGGAAGGATGTCACATCTTCCTAGCACAAGTCACCGGAAAGGACGAAAAAGAAAAGGAAGAAAAACGTCTGGAAGACGTGCCAATAGTGAGAGAATTTCCTGAAGTCTTTCCTGAAGACTTGCCAGGACTTCCGCCAACCCGACAAGTTGAATTTCGATCGATTTAGTGCCGGTGCCGCACTGCTGGCAAGAGCACCTTATCGATTAGCTCCAACGGAACTCCGTGAGTTATCAAACCGCTTGTCGGAACTCATGGAAAAAGGGTTCATTAGACCGAGCTCATCACCATGGGGAGCACCATCCTATTCGTCAAGAAGAAGGACGGAACTTTCGTAATGTGCATCGACTATCGTGAGTTGAATAAACTAACCATTAAGAACCGCTACCCACTCCCGAGGATCGATGACTTATTCGATCAACTTCAAGGTTCAAGTGTTTATTCAAAATCGACTTAAGGTCCGGATACCATCAACTAAGAGTTCGAAGAAGATATTCCCAAAACCGCCTTCGTAACTCGTTATGGACATTACGAGTTCCAAGTCATGCCTTTGGGTTAACCAATGCACCACCGTGTTCATGGACCTCATGAACCGAGTGTAAACCCTACCGGATAAATTTGTGATCGTATTCATTGACGATATCCTAATTTATTCCAAGAGTGTGAAAGAACACGAGGAGCATCTTAGATTGATCTTGGAATTGTTGAAGAAGGAGGAACCGTATGCAAAGTTCTCAAGTGTGAGTTTTGGATATCGACTGTGCAATTCCTAGGTCATGTAATCGACAACTGTGGTATTCATGTAGATCCCGCTAAGATCGAGTCAATAAAGGATTGGGCGACACCCACAACTCCTACTGAAATACGCCAATTCTTAGGACTCGCTGGGTACTACAGTAAGATTCATTGAAGGTTTCTCAAAGATTGCCAAATCTTTAACCAAGCTAACCTTAAAAACACCAAGTTTGACTGGGAGAAAAGAAGAAGAAGCTTTTCAACTCCTTAAAGAAAAGTTGTGTAGTGCACCTATCTCGCCTTACCAAGGTAGTGAAGACTTTGTTGTTTATTGCGACGCTCACATAAGGGGCTAGGAGCGGTGTTAATGCAAAGAGAGAAGGTGATAGCATACGCCTCGCCAATTGAAAACTCATGAGAAAACTACACAACGCACGATTTGGAGTTAGGATCGGTCTTGTGTTCGCACTCGAATTTGGAGACATTATTTATATGGCACGAAGTGTGTCGTATACACCGATCACAAAAGCCTACAACACATTTTGGATCAAAAAGAACTGAACATGAGACAACGCCGATGGTTGGAGTTGCTCAGTGATTACGACTGCGAGATTCGTTACCATCCGGGTAAAGCGAATGTAGTTGCTGATGCTCTCAGTAGAAAAGAGCGACCAAAACCTCTTAGAGTCAGATCTTTGGGTATGACAATCAGTTCACCTCTTCCATCCAAGATTCTTGAGGCACAATCAGAAGCACTCAAGGAAGAAAATCGTCCGAATGAGAACCTTTACGGAATGCCAGAAAGTGAAAATGGATTCGTAAAAAGGTCGGATGGAATCTTGTGTTTCAAGGAGTGTTCGCACTCGTAATTTGGAGACATTATTTATAGTTGGATTCCACTTTACGGAGGAATTCTTAGAGCGATCTTTGGGTATGACAATTAGTTCACCTCTTCCATCCAAGATCATTATGATTCGTAAAAGGTCGGATGGAATCTTGTGTTTCAAGGAGCTAAGTTGGATTCCACTTTATTAGGAATCGCGATATCATTATGCACGATATCGAATCCCACAAATCTAAATACTCCATACACCCAGGATCCGACAAGATGTATCTCGATCTGAAGAAATTGTACTGGTGGCCAAACATGAAAGCCGACATTGCAACATATGTCAGCCAGTGTTTAACCTGCTCAAAAGTCAAAGCCGAACATCAGAGACCCTCAGGTCTACTAGTACAACCCGAAATTCCCGAATGGAAATGGGAACGTATAACAATGGACTTTATCACTAAGCTACCTAAAACCTCTAAAGGCTACGACACTATTTGGGTAATAGTTGACCGTCTCACCAAGTCAGCACATTTTCTACCGATGAAAGAAAGTGACGGAATGGACAAACTTGCACAACTATACCTGAAGGAAATCATCGCGCGTCATGGTGTACCAATCTCCATCATCTCGGACAGAGATAGCCGTTTCACCTCAAATTTCTGGAAATCGCTTCAAGATGCTTTAGGATCTAACCTCGACATGAGCACCGCTTACCATCCTCAAACTGATGGGCAAAGCGAAAGAACCATTCAAACTCTGGAGGATATGCTAAGAGCATGTGTGATAGACTTTGGAAATGGCTGGGATAAGCACTTGCCATTAGCCGAGTTTTCTTACAACAACAGCTATCACACAAGCATCAAAGCCGCACCATATGAAGCACTCTATGGTCGGAAGTGTAGATCACCTGTGTGTTGGGCCGAAGTTGGAGAAAGTCAACTTCATCGGTCCGGAGTTAATTCAAGAAACTACCGAGAAGATTGTACAAATCAAAACCGATCGCAAGCGCTCGTGACCACAAAAGAGCTACGCGGATAAAGAAGGAAACCACTTGAGTTTCAAGTGGGAGATAAAGTTATGCTCAAAGTTGCGCCATGGAAAGGCGAATCCGCTTCGGAAAACGTGGAAAGTTAAATCCTCTTACATTGGACCTTTCAAAATTCTCGCAAGAATCGGACCGTAGCATACCGACCGAATTACCACAAGAACTCACTCAGGCACAACGTGTTTCACGATGCAACTTGAAGAAATGTCTTTCTGACGAAACTCTTGCTATTCCTTTGGAAGAAATCCAAGTTGACGAAAGATTGAATTTTGTCGAGGAACCCATTGAAATTATGGATAGAGAGATCAAACGACTTAAGCAAAGCCGCATTCCTATCGTCAAAGTCCGTTGGAACTCTCAAAGAGGTCCTGAATACACATGGGAGCGCGAAGACCAATTCAAGCGTAAACACCCACATCTTTTCTCTACTTCAACAAATAATCCTAACTGAAAACCGAGGACGGTTTTCCCTTCTAAGCGGGAGGATGTGACACACGGTAAATTTTCACTAAAATTTAACTAATAATTAGTAATTTATTATTACTAAGCATAAGTCATTAAGCATGCATAAGCTTTGCCTGATCATTTGAGTAGATAACTCGCATACAGTAGATAATTGCATCACTTTTGCATTCATATCATTTTATGAATATTTCATTTTGTCTTATGATTAAATTGTAAGACGAGAGGTTATCTCGTTTTCCCCAGTGACCGACACTGCACGCGTACCGACACTATGATAAGGGCTTGATAAAACAAATGACAAACCTCCGTAATGAAAAATATTACAAAGATAAAAATATCTCCGACGCGTATCTATAAGATATTGCATTATAAAAGTTATCAAGCAATGATACTTTGGACACAACTTAATTTCGCGGGACACAAAATATTTAATACACTTGCACTTAAACAATAACTCTTATAAGACTCAAACACAATTAATACATAAGTGTAACACAAGTACATTCATGTACACAAATAAACCATAAGTATAATATACATATACACACACGTTTATTTTTTTTTTATAAATGAAAACTGTTATCAAAATTGAAATATATATACCCTTTGTCTTCTCTTCCCACACACGACAAAACACAAAAGCGTAAAAGGAGATATCAAATCTTCATCTTCAACCTCTACTCTACTGCTCCCTTGTAGGTCGAATCTCCCAAAGAAGAAAACCCAACATGCTTCTTCCATCATCTCCTCTTCTCTTACCAAAACCATGTAACTTTTTGTCTCTCAAATCCACTCCTTTGAGGCGCCGGCTACTATTCGAATGAGTCCAAGAAGAGTCAAGACAAAGCCACCCAAGAGAAGCATATCTCAACATCAATCTACCTTGAGCCAAAGTCCAAGATTTGCCTAGGTTTTTGAAGTTAACTAATTTTGGCTTCAAACCAAGTCACCAAGAAGAGAAAGATAGACAAGCTCTTCCCCAAAATACTTCCTTTATCTCTAGTAGAGATGCAAACGCCCCAACTCAGTTTCCTCATCAATTTTACCAAAAATTAGGGTTTGTGAAACTTAGGGTTTTCAAAAATTGAATTGGGGTTTTGCAATTGGGAGTGTATTGAGCTAAATCAAGTCTCGTTTGGTCCGAAACCACGAAGCCACTTTCGCTCCTCACCCATCACTCTCGAGTTGAGGTTATGAATTCTTCTTGTTGTAATGTTTTTTATGTTGTTTTATGATATTAAGTTTGATAAATTTGTATCAAAGAAATTGTTATATGATTTGGTCATGTCGATTTTATTTGTTCTTGGTTGCCATGTCGAGTTTAAATTTGGTCATTCACTTTGTTGATTTGATTTTACGCATTTGTTATGAACCTTGAGTCCGTCGAGTGGTATAAACCGAGGGTAAGGAACAAAATTTGAGTTTTAGATGAATCTTTGTTTGACAAACAATCTAGTCTACTTAGGCTTGAATTTGGTCCCATGTTTGATGTTTGGTTTTTTTCAACGACATTCATGTCATTTAAAGTATGTCAACCTTGTTATAACCTTGCTTAAACTTGAGAAACATGACTCGATCTTAGTGTCTTGTGACTCAAATTTTAGTGGTTGTGATGTCTAAGTCGTCTTTTGTATGCCTAGGGTAAACTCAAGTCAAGTGTGCTCATTTGCTAAAATATATTTCGAGTAGTCTATGTTTTGTCAAGGTCCAATGGTAGAGTACTTGACGGAATGGAACCGAGTTGACAAATAGTACTCAACTAATATATGGTAACGTCACACCTTTGCTCGCATTTTTTCTAGTTAATGATGTTAGCTAGTTCTCGTTCGAAACAAGTCTTGTACATGGTCATTTTCCCTTTGTTAGCTTGTCGACATTAAGTACATATCCGTCATCTAATAGACATACTTTAGGACTATGAAAGTGTGTCGACAACTTCGTTCTTTTGGTAGTACCATAATGATGGAGTCATAATCTCTAGTCGAGAGGTTCGACTTCACAAATTGGAGCGAAACGAACAAGTATGTCTCGAGCCAAGTTGCTCCGTGAAGCTTTGAAACTAAACTTGTGCATATTGATAAAACCCGTGTTTACATCTTAGCATTTGTCTTCTAAAATTGTGTGAGTAACAACTTGTGTGTACCCTTCCATTGGAGCGCCAACCCTACATCACCATTGGGCCGAAGCCCGTTCACGCATGTAACTCACATCGGGCCTAGCCCAAATTCAGTTTCCCCATAATAATAAACAATGGGCCGCAGCCCATTACACCTGCGGCGTAATTGTTCGAGTAATAAAACGAGTTCACAGATTTTAACGCAAAACATAACTTGGGATCGATTATAAAACCAAACTCGTAACCGCTTAGTCTTCATTTCATTTCGTACATATCGTCCTAACGTCAATTATGTACACTAGTTGTAATTTAACGAAAAATGTATGAAAGCTTGGCATAAACAACAAGTATTCTAAAAACATGATTCACGTAGTAATGTACGTCAAAATTTAACGACAATGTGTAAATGAATGTATGACAAGTGAACTTCTCATTTGAACTATATATATATATATATTAAGATCAAGTCTTAATAAATAAATAGAGATCACTACTTTATTTTATCACTTATTAAATTTGATAGTCTCCAAATTTAACTCAAGTATTTTTCTAAATACAATTAGAAAATAAATAAATTATAATTTTGACAATACCATTTGTGTCAA
Organism: Chrysanthemum lavandulifolium; assembly: GCA_022545495.1. NCBI lineage: Eukaryota > Viridiplantae > Streptophyta > Magnoliopsida > Asterales > Asteraceae > Chrysanthemum > Chrysanthemum lavandulifolium. The sequence goes on along the minus strand of CM040246.1, from coordinate 112,524,051 downwards.
CTTGAACAAGTATATATACATTTATATACTTACTAGTAGAACCTTGTAATTATTTTTCAAATCAAACTTTGGATTTTAAGACCATATTAATGTCAATATGAAAAGTATATAAACACTCATATACTTACTAGTAAAACCATTTAATTATTTTTACAAACTTAAGTTTAGTTTTATTAATACAATTATAAAAACCATTGAACCACTTTAAGTAAGTGATACTTAAAACAATGAACTAAAACATTTCCCTCCTTATCTAGGTCGCGTGTCGGTGCCGCTTCACAACAATCACTAAATCCCACTTTTGGATTGCACATTTGCTAAGGTGAGTTTCATAGCCCTCTTTACTTGATAAACTATTTTATACATTTTGGGGTGAGAAATATGCAAAACCTTTTATGGACCTAAACTATTACATGGTTACTATTACGTGGTTTAGCCTAAGCCCTTATGTCCCTAGAGAATGCCCTTTTCATGAACCGTCAATTCCCCATTGGGAAGCGCGAATGTTATAAATAGATCTATTGAGGGTGACTCCTCCGCTCGGTTGGCCATGCTTAGGCCAAGGCGAAACGTATACCATGTCGAATCGAGTGTTGAGGGACAAAACACTCGCTATGGGCCCCTATATTGTATGATATCTTTTAGCATACGTAAACCGTCGTAGTATCGGTTGCATGAACTTAGAGCTAACGTAATAGACATTCATCCATATATCATTATATTCGTTGTAATGATTATATGACTTTGCTTATGGTCCAAACTTACTATTTTAACTTAAACCTATGAACTCACCACTTTTAGTGACCTTTTAGCATATTTTCTCGTGTGCTTAGTTGTGATCATGGATGCAAGGCAAGAGGCGGATAAATGGTCGTAGTAATTTCTAAAGAAGTGTTTTTACACAAAACGATGTTTTTATATTGGGACCATCGAACTTATAGGATGTGCCCATTTATCTAAACAATGTTGTAAGAAAATGTTTTAAAACTACTTTATGAAATTAAACGGAGTATGTATTCCGTTCTTTATTACTTGTGTTGTGATTTCACCAATTTCATAACAAATTCCCCAATAACACGTATGCTTCCGCTAAATGAATTTGGGGTGTTACAACTCCAACCGCATAGCCATCGAGGAAAAGGCTACTCACATGTTTGCCAACAACAGTGGAACAAGATGACATTGATGCAATGTATGGATTCACCATTGGCCGTAACGCCAAAGAATCTACTACAAAATCGCTGTGTTTGAAGGTCTAAACATGAAGTGTACAAGGATAAAGGGATCGTTGTTGTTAAGCATGTAACTCTCGCCTAAATGGGACTACACTTTCATCAAGAAAATCGTGGTCAAAAGACAAGACGAAAGGGACTATGATTTCGTGGAAGCGGACTTTCGTAATTTATCTCTCAACGACATTGAAGATCAGATCTTGCCAAGGTACAGGAAGAATGAGACAATTCTCGACGGTAAATCCAACGTGAATACATCAAGTCCTTGCTAATCTTTATCAAGCATAGTAATCCGAGTGAACGTAGAAGACTTGCAACTTGCCGTTGAATCGTATCGACACGTGTCAACCTCACTCAAACCTCACCGACCTCCCGACATCAATCATCTTCCTCAATACACTCTCATCAAGAAACCGCTTGGAGTAGTTCACCGTAGTGAACTACATCGCAATCGCTTGATGGCGTGTAGAGATCTTCATAAATTTGGAGATCACACATCAAGAAAGTCGTGACGGCTTAGCTTATCGGTTAAAGGCGATACAACAAGGCATTAGGTCACCAAAGAGATGGAATTTCGGGAGAGACGGATGGGAAGAGAATCATCACGGATTGATGAAAGGTTGTTCAAGGGTCCAGCTCGTAACTTTGAGGCTTCGAGGTGGTCGTCCCATGATTACTCTCACAGCTATCAACGCCCATTTAACATTCACGGAGATATTGTTGGACTACCGAATCTCGGTACCCTTGTCGGGTTCATTTTCAATATTGATTTGATGTGTGATTTTTAATGACAATGGCTTGTGCACACATAATGATGTACAACCCATTCTTGTAATGAAAGGACCCCGTAGCACGCTTGATGCCACAATCCTTGTAAAAGAGCGAAAGCTTCTACTTTGAGTAAAACTTATCAAACCTTTCACTTTTAAAAGGTTTTGCTCAAAAGAACAAGTACTTCCCTTATGATTTTCAAAACCTCAAAAGTTTATATCACTTGTCGAGGGGATTATTTGATTAAAAACTTTGTTCACAAATTGTTCTTCGTGATAATCTTCCCACAAAACTCGAAATGGTCATATTCAATATCAGAATTTCATCAAAAATAACATTTATATGCCATTTTTAAGGGGGAGAAAAATTATGTGATAAGAAATATGTTGTGAAATTGCAAATGAATCTTTATGCTATAGACTTAACCAATGAATTGACGAGATCTTAAATGTTAGTAACTCAAAAAGACTTGTTCAGGACGGGTAATAATTTCAAGCTAGTTCGCTAGTGATGTAAACGTCTCTCGCAAAGGACTTGTCCGAGTAGAATGTACCATTCGAGAAACTCTTGGTAGACATGAACTTTGACGGTTTGACAACCTTCGAGGCTTGTCACACCTTTAAGATAGTTATTAGAGCTAGTTGTCACCTAAAAGTCGACAATGTAACTCTTTAACTATGCAACGAACCGTGTCTCGGGGATTGTCTATCATGAGTTGATCAATTCAAAAGCGCTCCTCCATCACCATGCAAATTTCACAAAACACTTAAGCATGCATGGAGGGGAGTATTTTGCAAAATAAAACTCTCGAAGTGTTTCAAAATGTTTCTTATTCATAAACACTTTGAGAAATTTTCAAGATATCGGTTTTATGGCAATGGAGTTATAAGGTGATTAAGGTTAGAATAACAGTCCCATGATCCACCTGAGTCGGAGGGATCTACCCAAGGACACTACCAATAGTTAGAATTAGAAGTCCTTAGGTATGATTATAAAAGGAGAAATGAGAATCGGAGAAAGAAGGAGTTGAAGAATTAAAAGAAAAGCAAAGAAAAGGGTGAAAAGAAATAACCCTCCAGATTATTCAACTTAGGCGCATAATCGGGTTCAATTCATATGCTACTAGTTGTCACTTGATGACACCGGTATTGAAGATCAAAGTCGTCATAGACCATGTGACGCATGCACTAAACCTTCTTAGCCACTCAAGTTTCTCTCAACAAAAGCTTGTTTCATTCTCACAGGGAATCCTACGTAAACTATCGGATTTCTCTTAGAGATTGCTGGTATTGAAGAAGGAGACCTTCTCCCTAGTCTCCGCTCAGGAAAACCAAAGTGCACTATTGAGTCTAGAGCCACGAGATTCATTAAAAGATCTCACAGGTACACTTGACATTTTATCACTTGTCGTTCAACAATAAGAACGCAAGTGATACATTATCGTGTCCTTCACAGATCTTAGCAAACTGTCGAGAACATTTATGAGAGGTTCATAATTGTGATCCTCAGGAATTGAATGGAAACTCCTGCCATGATCAACATCAAACAAATTTCGAGACAGTCACTCGATAACTCCCGTGGATTACGCTTTAGTGTGTCTCAAACGGTCTCACGATCGTGAGGTAATGCTTCGTGTACCTCAATGACTCCTACCGAACCGTAGGTGTACTTCTGCACATCGCGTTATCTCACTGGGACTCTGGCTCAGAACGGCCTTGTGAGAATTAGAGATGTGTTTTCACACTATGTCGTTAACACCCTCGAATTCAAACTTGTAAGTGCCGGAACCGCTTATTACTAACCGATGTTTTATGTTTTCTTCTTATGGAAACTCTAGAGTGGATTGACCGTGCAGATTCTTCACATGCTCATACCAACAACATCACTAATGTAAGTTTTCTCAAAAGGCAACAAAAAGTCAGAATGATTCTTCGTCAAGTCAAAGAATCTACAAAGTTTAAAGACTAAGAGAACTACATTAGTACTGAAATCCAATGTTAAAGAGCGTGTGGGCATGTTGAAGAAAGACGTGGAGACATTGGAGCAACGGAGCAGACCTGATGCAGACAACAACAACATACTATCACTACCATCACAAAGAACAAAGATCAAAGAACAAAGAAAATGATGACGTCAAAGCAAAACTTTTCAAAGGAAACAGTTTCTCTACACTGGGGAAATTGTTCGAATCAAGGCACTTCTTCTCACAAGAAAGAAGAATGTCAGAAGACGCCAAAGCTACTATTACATCAACACCTTCAATGTTTATTTCATCAATCACTAACACTTAGGGGGAGATTGTTGGAATCACTCCTAAACTTGATTTCAAGTGTTAGTAATTAATATGTAATAGTTAGCTTAATATGGCTTTTATGTTAGTAATCATGCCAAGGCTTATATAGAAAGCCCATAAGCCTTGGCCCAAGCCCATAAAGGAAAGGAAGGAACTTGCATGTTGCCCTAGTTCCTTCCTATAACATGTTTGTAAACCCTCACTGAGGGTTGGTTGTTCAATTCACATTTCACCTTACGCATAACTCTTCTTTATTTCATATCGTGTGTGTGTGTTTGTTCATCCGATCACTTCTTTCTATTTCTTCTATTGATGCTTGTGTTATGAACATGGGAACCTAACATGAAGCCAGCCACTGGGGTACAGGAAATTACTTGCGGTCTTTTTATGTGATGCTACTTATGATGGATAGCATGTCTAGGCCTGAGATTGTTTACGAAAAAACATGGGAGAAAATGGCAGAAGACGTTATACATATCGAGCGAAAGAAAAGGAATGACCCAGGTATGAGAACAACTTCCACCTTCTACTTAAAAATGACAAAAACAAATACATCTTAACCTCAACAATCCACAGCTAAATCACCAAAACACTCCTAATGTTGTTTAGCAAACTCATCCAAAAAGGAATTACAGATACAAATGCATAAAAACCAATCTCTAACATTCAACTAATATTTCATTAAAAAACAACAAAAAAACAAAGATAATACTTACACGTAAATGCAAACGCATCCAACAGATAATACGTTTCGGAAGATAAGAATGACTTAGTAGAGAAATAAGTCATCTGAAGCACACACTACACAGATGTGGTCATTGTCAAATTCCCTGCACACATACAATAAAAGTCAAAAATACAATCGTAAAAATACACCATACTAACACATACTAACAAAATATACGATAAAAACAAAACAAACCTAAAGCTCCAGAACTCACAACGAAAGATCCAAAAACCAAGTCTGCCGCACAAACAAACAAACCATGTATATATCAAGTGACACAAACATTATACGATAACCAATAAAGGACCAACTTTTGAATTACAACCATACAAACAAAGCTATGCAACCAAAAAAAATCATAATAAAATCAAATGTTGTCACACATACAAAAATACAACCCAACATCTGATGCACTCCCATTTTAAAAAACACAGCGTCTCTAAAACAAACGATGGAAAATGCATTTAAAACATATAACCGACAACCAAAATAAATAATACAAAAACAAAATACAATAACACGTCATAATAGTAAAATGTTATAATATTTTACAAAACCAGGAACAACGTCATCAAATACACAACCATACTTACACATTACACAACCTTGAAATAGTACCATACATCCACAGAGATTGTTTAAACATAAATACATAACTAAATATTCACAGACATAACAACCCCTTTCAGAAATATTTGACCACAAACTTAAACAACTAAACGATATGACATGAACTTTCACCCAACAACCAAAATGCAAAATAGTTTGTATATCTTCCAACTTTAACACCAACCATGGGGACTCTGACATTCAACTGATATGGAAGATCGGAAATTGTGTTTTCACATACAAGCATCCATCAGATAACCATTCCCAATGTACTTAAACCCGATCGACCGAGTATGGGAAACGACATGAATCCGCTAACTCCTGGTGTATGATCAAAGTCCTATTGTAGATGTGCATAGGGTTCTCCACTTGGAATGACGCAGAATGGCTCATGACAAAATTACAATTAAAACCAATACGGATGCCACAATTTTAAAAAAACAACCGCATCGACCAAAAAATCACACATACCAATCGCTTTTCACTTGAATATACAGAACTCTTATAAAAGCTCCTATGACCTTCCCGAAGTGATCCATGTGGAACGGCCAGTAGCACACACGTTTCATCCTATCATCCTCTACATAAAACAAATATATAATTACTACATCCTAAAACAATTACGCAAACAAGTGTAAAAACTTTTGCCTCGAAAAAATAAATAACAAATTCAACTTACGCCTTTCATCCTTCCGTCAACTGAAGTTGTTGCCTTCTTAACGTGGCTCCTTTGAAAACCGGATCAAGAATAATACTTCCATCGTCATCGAATGCATCAAACCGTAATCTCGCCCATGTTCTTTGTCACACACATAATGTCCCGGCCAAGGCCAATCGATTCGATCATCGTTAAATGAATCAAGAACTAACCGAAAGTCGATCGCCGACAGACGTCACACATTACAAACCAAAAGAAACACCATTTACAACAACTCTTATTTCATCCTCTTCTCCTAATCCTAACATTAGCTCACCAGGGATTGTTTGTAAACGACATAAAACACAAACATTAAACAAAATCTTATAATTTTCAGACATAAAAACATACGTAAACATAATGTTTATAAAATAAATAAAAATATAACATTAAACTACACCACCTAAAGCACGTGTGGGTATGGCAACACTGAAATCTTAAACCTATTAAACAAAGAAAAAGGCCCTTCATAACCACAAGCTTCTTTTCCGTTGCCATAGTAGCCAGTCACGTAGAAGCAATCGTTCCCTTCCTCGACAAATTGTAAAACTTCAACCTCCTCATAAAGGTATTGGTTTCAAAACTCACTCCATTTCTCGCCACACAGGTACCATTGCCCATAACGTGGTCTCTTCAACTTTACTTGGAAACGATAACCATCTGAGCTGACAATATAGACGTGGTCACTACCATTATAACCCTCAAAATTATAAATAAATGGAAGGACCTGCTGATAGGATCCTATATTTATTGTGTTTGATGATTCGGGTGGTCTTGGATGATGGAAATACATGTTAGCCATATTTAGAGAGAGAAAGAGTGAGAGGGTGTTTCTTGGTAGAGACTTGGTATACAAAAATATGAAAGGTTACATTGAAAGCACCACCCCTTGCATGAATGGAAGGGGTATTTATGGTTACAAAGCTACCGTCCTCCTACCGGACTATGGATCAGGCATACAGTGGGTAAAGACCCGTCCTTCCACCACGGTGTTACACTAAACTAAACTAAACTAATAACTAACTAATAAACTGATAAATAACGTATCTAACGATATGTCTACGAGCTAACTTATGCTAGATAATATTTGGGGTGACCGACTCTTCACTATGGAATTTCTAATTCTTAACAATCTCCCCCTAAGGGAGGTCACACCATGTTTTACATTTTGAATCCTAGCATTCTATTCTTGACTTTGTTCTTGAGCTCGTAGACAACAATTCTTCAATTCCGCAATCTTTGTGCTTAAGCAGTGACTCTTCCTAGTCTGCATAGTTTTGTAATTTCAGTGGAGGTCTTTGATCTGATCCACATCTTGATGATCTTCGAAGCCATTGAGATCATCAACCACAAGAAATCTCGGATCACCCATTGTAGTGTTGCCATCATGTGAAGTTGTGACTTTCGGACCGACATGCTCACACTTTGAATCATGACATCTTTTCATCGAGTAGCGGAAGCTTTACTCGCTCATGATATTTCGCGGCAGCACAGCAGCGAAGCATAGTATAGAAATATCGAGCCAAAGTTATGTAGATAAGCACAAGTCATGATTTCTTCAATTAAGTGTGGATCTTTGAGCACGCGGCTTTGGATTGACTCCTCAATTCGATTAGTGCGAACCGTCCAAATGTATCCGCAAACAACAATTAGCAAGAAAACACACGAAAGTGTCTTTGATCACTTCGTTGAATCGAGGTACACGCCCATGGTTCCCGCTGATCAAGCATAAGTACCGCCTATGATCGGTATAATTCAAGAATCTCCTTGACAGGTTTCGCACTGCTCTAGCCGTTCTCAAATCGGAACGCCTCAAAGAAGACAACACGGAGTGAGTGAACCAAAGAAATTGAGATTTACCGATTGTGTTGGGTTTTAGGTTCCTTGGATCAAGAATTACTTTAAGTCTTACTTTGGAAGCTGCGGACAAGGTAGATATAACCACGGACGGAAGAATGTAACCACGGATGAAGATAACCTGCGGCTAGTAGTATAGTGTAACCACGGATCTTGATATGTAACCATATTGCTAGTCTTGTATAGTCGGTTTAGTTTATTGTATTAGATAAATATGGAAAGATATTTATCTTGTAGGTTACGTATTGTATAATGTATAGGACTCCTTAGCCTATAAAAGGAGGTCCTAGGTTAGGTTAGATATACGTATGTTTTATATCTAAGGTCGATACACTTCAAGGTTGCAAAACCCTAATCTTGTAAGAGTATTCGTATTAATAAATAATATTGAGGTGTTGAATGTTTCTTGTTCTTCTTCTTAAGATTAAGTATTAAATTCGCGTAATACTTGATAAGCGTTTGTTACAAGTCGGTTTCTATATTAGATCGTTTGCTCAACTGGGATCAACAAGTGGTATCGAGCTTGTGATCTAGAAGCGTAACCAAGAAGAAGTCTGTTAATCTTTATTCAAGCAAGTTAAGATGTCGTGAAACTCACATGGTGTTGCTTCTAAAGTACCCATGCTCGAACATGGTGAGTATCAAATCGGAGGATGCGAATGAGGCAATACATTCGTATGATTGATTATGCTCTCGGGATGTCGTTGAAAAGGAGACACTCTTCCTAAGAAGGGTGAGGATGGACTGGAGATTGCTATTGTTAGTGAACTGATAAAGCTAAAGGAAAATGGAGATCAAAGCTCACGGTATTCTCTCATGGGAATACCTAATGAGTTTGCTTTGGACTTTGATCAATATGAATCGCTAAAGAGTTATTGGATGCTCTTGAATTAAGGTTTCTTTGGTAATGAAGCTACTAAGAAGTCAAGGATGAATATGCTCAAGCATCAATTTGAAACCTTCAACGCTCTTAGTGGAGAAAAGATTGATGGTACATACAATAGACTTCAAAACTTATCGACCAGCTGAAGTCGATGAGTTACAAGTTTCTTCAAGAAGATATTAATTTGAAGTTCATTAGGAGTTTATCATCGAATGGGCTATTCATACAATTGTGTGGAGAAATAAGGAGGATTTTGCTACGATGACTCTAGACAATCTCTTCAACAACTTGAAGGTTTATGAGTGCGAGAATAACTTTTCTCACTCATCTTACGCTAATCAAAACATTGCTTTTGTATCCACTAATCACAAAAGCCCACAAGATGTATCCTTGCTGCCTATGGTATAACCACGGCTATTGCAAACAATACCACTTGTTAGTGATAATGTCGGTGATGGTGCAATCTGTGCTTTTACATCGATTTAACTACCGGTGTTCTTGTCTTTGAATCAAGATCCGGATCAAATTGATCCCGATGATCTTGATGAGATCAATCTTCAATGGCAAATGGCAATGTTGACTCTCCAAGCAAGGAAGTTTCGAGAAGGATGGAAGGCAGGTTAAGTATGATGGTCAAAGGAGGCTGGATTCGACAAAAGCAAGATGGAGTGCTTTAGCGCAAGAAGAAAGGTCACTTTGCTAGGGAATGTCGAGCTCTAAAAGAATTGAAGGCATAAAGAAGACAACGAAGAGCTGCTTGGTTCTTGACTTTGGTTGCTCGGGATGGGATTGGTGATTATGATTGGGTGATCAGTTGAAGAAGGTCCAAATGCGACTTTTCTTGCTAGTGAAGCTTCTAAAGAGCATAACTTTGCTCTAATGGCCTATGCTTCATCTTACGGTTCGATTACGAGGTATCTAATGATTCTAAAACATCTACTTGTTCTTTCAAATCATGTTATGATAACTTAGAATCTCAAAAGCTATCCGAGTATGAGAAAAGAAGTAGAAAGATTGACTCTAGATAACTTAGGTTATAGAGTTGGTCTAGAGGGTGTGGAAGAGAAGCTAAAATTACGTATTAAATGTGAGTTTGAGTATGTAGAAAAGATCAATATACTAGGTGGTGAAATTGATCTTAAAGATAGAAGATTAAAATGCTTAAAGATAAACTAGCGAGAGGAGAGAGTGTAAAACAAAAGGCCTAGATGAAAAAGAAAAACATGTTGTTAGGGTTGCTAAAACACAATATGCTTCGATCTAGTAAATAAGCCAATAGGTCAAAAGCTGTTCAAAGATGGTCTTGGTCTAGGATACAATGATATGCCACCACCCTCTTTGATGAAACATGCACCACCGCTAAAGAAGCATCATTTAGTAGTGAATTCGGTTTTAACAAACTGTAGAAGAGATAAATAAAATGAAACACCTAAGATAAGTTCGATAAGTTATCGATGCTCCCATAATAGAAGATTGGGAATCGGACTACGAGGAAGATAGAATTGAATCAACTAAGTGCGAAGAGATAGAAAGTTAAGAAAGTTGATTCTCGACAAGTCAACCTTGTACCTAGATTTGGAGCTAAAGTTACCAAGAAAGTTGTAGAGTGCAGGGAAATACCTAGAAGCAGATGAAACAATATAAACCTAGGGAAATCAAAGAAGCTTAAATGGTCTAATTTCTAGCAGTTAGGTGATGAGTTTCAATGTGTTAAAAGGCTTGTTTTGTATGTGGTAGTTTTGAACACTTACGGAGAAATTGTAATAAAACAGACCACATGTATGGAATCATTGGAGGAGGGTAAATCATCAAAACTTTTCAAAGAATACACACCTCATCCAAACAAAACATGATTCCAAGAGCGGTGTTGATGAGGAATGGGAATACAAAATCAATAGTCATTGTTGCACCTAAATGGGTTCCAACCACGCTAAGCAAAATGTAAACACGGCTAGCGAGAATCAAACCATCATTAAGCAAAATATCACCTCCGATTCAAAAGAAGTTTTAAAATTCCAAAGGTGATAAGCGACACGGTGGTTGGAAATCATTTTATCTTTGTTAAGGCCTCGACTAGTTGGCAATGGAAGCCTAAGACCAAGGTTTTACCACATGTCAGCTGTGCATCAATGGACCTAAAGAAATTTGAATATTTTGATGCAGGCGGACCCAAGTCGATATTGGCTTGGGTCCAAAAGAACTAATTTGTGTAATTTAATGTGCGGGGCAATCTTCAAACCGAGCTAAAAGATAAAGGAGTTTTTGATAGTGGTTGCTCTGGGCACATGACTTGGGATGGAAGCAACACGGAAGATTTTGAAGCTTTTGATGGAGGATATGTGGCATTTGGCAATGATCCAAGGGAGGAAAGATACTTGGCGGAGGCACAATCGAGCAGGAATTTAGACTTTGAAAAGGTCTATTTGGTACAGGGACTTAAGTACAATTTATTGGTGTTTCTCAAATGTGTGATAAGAAAAAGCGGGTACTTTTGGGAAGCCGTGTGTGTGTGTTGTCTCACGAGTTTAAGATGCACGATGAGAAGTTTATACAACTTAGGGTACCTAGGAAGGAAAATATATCTTGTTTTGATCTTAAAGATGTTCTTCCTAATAGGTCCTTATGTTTGTTTGCTAAAGCATCGTAGATGAGTCAAAATTGTGGCATAGAAGGCTAGGTCATCTCAATTACAAAACAATCAATAAAGCGGTAAAAGGCAACTTAGTGAGAGGTTACCTTCTAAGGTTTTGAGTGTAAGGAAGCTGTGTGGCTTTGTCAAAAGGAAAACAACATAGAGCTTCTTGTAAGACCAAAGCGTAAACACCATCACACAACCCTTTGTTTATGCTTCATATGGACTTATTTGGACCTACCTTTGTTAGAAGTTTGAACCATAAGCGATCTTGCCTAGTTATCATGATGATTATAGTAGATTTTCTTGGGTATACTTTTTGGTCGCTAAGAGTGAGACTAGTGAGATTCTCAAGAGTTTCATTACTAAGATAGAAAATCTAGTAAACCATAAGGTTAAAGTAATCGAGATGTGATAATGGGCGAGTTTAAGAATGATGTGATGAATCGGTTACGTGTAGCTAAAGGTATTGAAAGGCAGTTTAGTGTTGCTAGAACACCACAGCAGAATGGTGTGGTGAGCGGAAAAATAGAACACTAATTGAGGTTGCTAGGACCATGTTGTCGAATCTAAGTTACCAACTACCTTTTGAAATGAAGGTGTAGGAATTGCATGTTATGTGCAAAAGCAGTAAGGTAGTGAAGCCTCATAACAAGACCCCTATGAATTTGTTACATGATAGGAAGCCAATGATTGCATTCCTAAAACCTTTTGGGTGTCTGTTACCATCTTGAATACCATAGACTACCTAGGCAAGTTTCAGGAAAAAGCGGATGATGGATACTTTTAGGCTATTCTACTAATAGTAAAGCCTTTAGAGTATACAATAGGAGGACTAGACTTGTTGAAGAGAACCTACATGTTCAATTCGGTGAAAAGACTCCTAGTGTTGAGACCAAAGGACGGTGGTACATTTAACATTGATATGCTAACCAAATCTATGAATTATGAGCCTATCATTGCGGGAACTTCCACTAATGTTAATGCGGTACACAAAAGGATTACGAGGCGAGATACATCTTCAAGGAAGGCGATTCTCCAAAGGAGTTCTATTTGGTTGAAAAGTGGAAAGGCGGTTCATTCCTTCCATCATTCACAAGCAAGGTCCCCCGATGATGATGTCTTGAATCTTGGAGGCAATGTTGATCATCATCAAGATAAGGATGAGTTGTTGAAAGATAACTCGGTGTCGGTGAAGAAATTGATAAGAAGAAAAAGCGATGCGCAAGCTTGCTAAGCCTCTTGAAAGCAGCGATAGGCCAAGCGTAACGGTGACAAACCATCTTCTACCACCGATAGTTCAAGTGTAACTCGGGATAAAAGTCTTGGTGATAGTACTTTCTTTGGACCACATCCAAAGCCACTATTTGGTGATGAGGAGTATCCACATGATCCTAATATGCTGGTTTGATTGAAATTGATACTCCTACGATGATGAAGACATGGATGATTTCTTCAATCTTGATTTGTCAAACTTGGAAGCTGTCATTCATGAAAGTCCAATCACCACTACAAGGATTCACAAGATTCATCCCAAGGAACAAATACTTGGAAACTTGAATACTCGGTTCAAACAAGAAGCGGGGTTAAGAACACGAACCCTTTCACGAACATGGGTTCTTTGCAAGATCACTTCACAAAAAAGCAGTCATAAAGATCGCAAAATTGCTGTTTGCTTGTTTTCTGTCTCAAAAGGAGCCCAAGAGAGTGGAAGAAGCTTTATCGAAGAAGGTGGGTAGAATCAATGCAAGAGGAGCTTTTCGGTTTAAGCTTCAAGAAGTTTGGACATTGGTTGATCTTCCAAATGGGAAGAGGCAATTGGGACTAAATGGGTGTTCGAAACAAGAGGATGAAAGAGGAATAGTTGTGAGGAACAAGTCAAGGTTGGTTGCTCAAGGATACACACAGTGAAGGTTTGGATTATGATGAAGTGTTTGCACCAGTTGCAAGGATAGAGGCTATTAGATTGTTTTGGCTTATGCTTCATTCAAGAATTTTGTTGTGTATCGGATGGATGTTAAAAGTGCATTTTGTATGGCACTATTGATGAGGAGGTTTATGTTTGTCAACCTCACGGTTTTGAAGATCGATCATCGACAAGGTTCTGAGGTGAGAAAGGCTATGTATGGATTGCATCAAGCTCTAGGGCATGGTATGAGTGCTGTCTACTTATTTGATGGACAATGGGTTTAAAGAGGACTGATTGATAAAACTTTGTTCATTAGAAAGCACAAAGATGATATTTTATTGGTTCGAGGTTTATGTAGATGACATCATCTTTGGCTCTACTAATAAGGAGCTATCTGAGATTTTGAGAAACTTATGCATGATAAGTTTCGGATGAGTTCTATGGGAGAACTCACTTTCTTTTTGGGACTGAGGTTCAACAAAGGGTGATGGTATTTTCATTAGTCAAGACAAGTATGTAGCAGATGTTTTGAAAAAGTTTGGGTTTCAAGATGTAAAGAGTGCAAGTACACCTATGGAGACTCAGAAACCTATGCTACCAGATGATGGAAGTCCCAAAGTAGATTTGAAGTTGTATAGATCCATGATTGGATCTTTGATGTATCTTCCTGCATCTAGGCCAGATATTATGTTCTCAGTATGTGTGTGTGCAAGATTTCAAGTCACACCAAATACCTCACACATGAATGCTGTTAAGAGGATCTTTAGATATTTGAAAGGTCATCCTAAATTGGGCCTTTGGTACTCTAAGGATTCCCTTTTGACTTGGTAGCCTACAGATAGTGACTATCTTTGGAGCTAGTTTGGATAGGAAGTCTACTCTTGGAGGATGTCGGTTCTTGGGAAGCAGATTAATTTCTTGGCGGTGTAAAAGCAAACCATTGTGGCTAATTCTACAACTGAAATTTGAATATGTGGCTGCTTGCTAGTTGTTGTGGTCAAGTTCTTTGGATTGAGAATCAATTCTTTGGATTTTGGGTACAATTTTATGCATACTAAGATTTACATTGATAATAACGATACAATTTGCATTATTAAAATCTGTTTTACATTCTAGAACTAAACATATTGAGATAAGGCATCACTTTATTAGAGATTGTAATGAGAAAAGGTTGATTCAAATGGTAAAAATCCATCTTGATTTCAATGTGGTGATCTTCTCACTAAAGCTTTTGATGTGGGAGGTTTCGATTACCTTGTTGTTAGTATTGGAATGATTAATCTCTAAATTCTCAAATTGTTTTGTACCGGTTTGTATAAATATTGGATTTATTATTATGTAATCTTAGTATTGCTATCTCTGTTTCTATCCTTGATAGTGTTGTGTCTAACCACGATAGTTTTGTTCAAACCACGCTAGTTGTTACGTGTTTCTACTAACCATTTTGCGGATAAAAGACAAGTCATTATAGAAGCTAAAGAAATCTTGAAGTTACATTGTTCATTCATTCATCAAAGCAGTTTCTGACTTACGACTTACAATGAAACTTCAAGTGCTAATTAAAGACTACTTCTATACATGATTTCCTAATACTATCCTCATTTGTTGGATATGCATGATTCTTTGGATATGCATTTATCATATGCATGACCGATTATGACAAAGCGACTAAGGATCAAAATGGGAAGGATGGATTGATGCAAGCGAAGATGATGAAGATGAATACGATAGATGAAGCACAAAGGACATAGTCATATTATACTTGCATCTCTGGTTTCACCAAAAGCATCATTCCATTTTCCTTTTCCCTTCCCTTTACGATGTGTGAAGAAGCACCACAACTTGTGCGAGAAAGACCAAGAACCACCTCTACGTCCTTTGGGAGTGGTGGATTTCTTGCTCGTGGTTTTGGTTGGGGTTTGGATGATGAAGGTTTGGGGTTTGAAGTTCTCTTCTTAGAGGAGATATCGATTCTTGAAGCCTCACTTGGATTCACCAAACTATCATCTTCGATGATGGAAGAAATGGGGATTTTAATGGTCGTGATTCTTGTGGGCGCTGCGATGGCCGCCACGGAAGATGTTTCTTAAATCGTATCTTCATAGGGTGATACATACGAACTTAAAGAAGAGCTATCTTCTCCTTTGCTTGGATTGCTTGACAAATAGTTCTTTTCCATCTCTCAGGCTTTGTTGGAGGAGGTGTTGTCATCGATGAAAATTGATTGGGTTGGGCGCTCATTATTGGGGTTCTTGGACAAATTAGGGTTTTGATTTTGATTGGTGTGTCGTTATATGAGATTAAGGGTTCTTTTTATAAGTGGAGTTTAGGGTTATGGAAGTAAATAAAGGCGGGTTAAATGTGGTTGGAGAGTTAATGAGTTTCTTGGGCTTTGGGTGAATTAGTTCTAGAAGTTGACCATATTGACTTACTGTTCAAACCACGGATAGGTCTTATGGAACCACTTTTGATTCTTACTAACCATGACAACAATAACCTTATTCTACTGTGTTGGTGTTGTGTTTGTGTTGCGGTATGAAGGATTTGTGTGCATAAGGAGTGGTGTGTTAGCTTTGCTTGTGTTAGTTGTTTAAAAAAAAAAAATGTGTAATCCTTCATATCTTTGTGAGAACTTTCTCATTATGACACAGATTTACTTGCTATATCTCTTGGTTATTTGGGCGGTGATTCAATGTATCTGCGATGGTATGTTTCAACCGCGGATAGCGATTCGGAACCGCGGATAGCATGGTGCTTAGATTTGGATATTCGAGGGTGTTTGGTAACATTGGCAAACCTATATCACTCTCCCCAAATCCGGACGGATCATTTATTTGATTCTCAAACCACTTCAATTGGCGCTCAACCTTAACCCTAATCACTTTCTTTGCATAATTCACAAAACCCACATCATCGTAACATTTATCACAATGGTGAAAAGTATTCCACTTCACATAACTTAGTTGCAATCCTCACCAAGAATGCTCGATCGAAGGGTTTCATCAAATGATAGATTTCCTAGTTCAAAGTCCATTCACTATGCTTTATGATTAAACCCACCATTCTTAAAGCCTACATACATCAATTTTGGAGGAATGCTACACTTGAAGAGGTTGATGGGGTGGAGGTGTTTAGTTACTTGTGGATGAGAAGGCTATTTACATTCGAGGACATCATTAGGGAAGTTTTGAAGTTTGATGATCTTGATGGTGTTGATAATCTTTCGGATGTTGAGATTGTTCTTTGGTTTAGAGATTAGGTTATACACGGGGTGAAAAGGTACAATTCTTTAAGAGTTTGTTTTCACAACAATGGAAGTTTTGATTCACACCTTGTTGATGTGTATGAGTAACAAGACCACAGGTTTTAATGACTTTCCTTCAAAATTACTCTGCTATTATTTGTTTATCGATGGAAGGAAGTTTAATTGGTCTAGGATGATTTATGAGGGTTAGTACAAAACATTAGGAAGAAGGGTAAATACTATTTGTATCCTAGATTTGTTCAACTGATTGTGGAACATCAAATAGAGGAACACATTGAACATACTAGGGAGTATGAAGTACATCATATGCTTCCTAAGGTTTTTGCTCATATGAGGAATCGACCACAGAATGTACAAATTAGAGATGTTCCTTTATTTCCTCACATGCTTACTTTGCTGTTGATCCACGAGTTTGATGAAGGTCTTGTGTCTCAACCTATTGTTCCTATATCACTTTGCTAGTACATCTCTAACCACGATTGTCATACCTATTGTATTGCTAGGAGGCAGAAGGCACTCGGCTACCTCGGGCTAGTGTTAGTGGTGTTGTTAATGAGGTTGTCACATGGAGTGGAGGTGACATGATTGGAAGGGCTTCCACTCTTGATTCATGCTTAGATCTTTGGTCGGGATAGTGGAAACATAAATAAGACCCAACCATTGGCAACTCCTAATGTGGAGAGTTCTTTGGAACTTAACACGGTGGAGGAATCCTAGCCATTGGCTGCTCTGAGTGCATAGATGATCGGGCTAGGTGCGGTGCTATGTCTACTATATCCAAGGATTCACCTCTCGGGCGCGGTTAACACAACTCGAAGTGATGAGGATAGATTGCAACATGCAAGCTGAATTGACGGGTCTGAGTTTGTACATGATGACTTTTCCAATGAACCACCTCTCGGACCGGTTCACACAGTCGAAGTGGGAGGATATTCTTGAGCGTTTAAATGAATTGACGGCTAAGTGTGCTAAAATGGAGAATACAATTTGGGTCTGAGGAGTTAAGCGTGTTTCAAGGTAAGGATATTAGAAGATTGAAGCATAGAGTGTTGGTTTTGGAAAAAGTAAGGAGACACAGGGTTCTTTGTTTTGAAAGCTATGAGAAGAAAGAAGAAGAAGGTGGACTTCTCTCGACTACGAATGTGGAAGATGTATCCAAGCAGGGGAGGAGTGAAGGCATGACTTGAGGGGAGGCGGTGATATATCATTGATGTATCTATGGATGAAGATGTTAATAGTGGAGATAATGACTTTTGGTATCGATAAAGATGGGAATGAAGCGGTTCTTGAAAGTTTGAAGAATGTTGCGAGAAGATGTAGTGAAGGAAACAAACAACGATGGTATGTGCGAAACCATGGTTAGTACTCTTGTAACCAGCGATGCGGTTTCGGACATCACAATTATACCACTCTTGTAATACCCTGCTGCTATCATAACCACTTCCACTATTGTCACAACTCTCTACGAATCACAACCTAAGTCTAAAGAAGTTGAGAAAGAAGCGCAAGTACCTTGATAAATCTAAGTAAAACCTCATCTATTTCTACTATCATTGCACTGTTTTATCATTGGGTCTATTGCAACCAAACCCGAGTTAAAAGTCGATTATTGGTGAACCTTTGAAGAAGAAAGTGGTTCAATCGATGTTGGGAAAGGTAAAGAGGTTGTCTTGAAGTTTAAAAATAAAGCGAACAAGAAGCTTATGATGAAGAGTATGCTAAAAGTATTGTAGGCGAGGATCAAGCGACTTTAGTGAAAAGAAAGCAAGATGAAGAGGAAGCTAGTCGAGATGGTTAGCTACATGGTATGAATCACAAAACTATCTTGAAGCTTACGAATTAATAAGTGATGAGTATCTTGCACAAGAATGGGCTTTGTTTGATGATGAGGAAAAAGCTAGACTTTTGGGTATATTGGCAAGGAAGGTCGATAAAGAAAAGAAGCAAGTTGTAAGAAAGAAACCTCCTTCTATTGCTCGGATGAGGAATGTATTGATGAAGATAATTAAAATTGGGCATACATGTTTCGATAATCTTAGTAGGTGTTCATTTGAAAGAATTTTTGAGATTTATGAGAGATGTATGAGAATTAATCATGATGATTTATGTCAATGAATTCTAAAAAGGAGGAAGAGTGGATTAAAAGGATGATGAATGGATTCAAAGTAAAGAAAGAGAAAATCGAGGTTCAAGAGACATCGATTCTAAAAGATTGAAATTAGTTGAGATGGTAATCACATTATTTCTTATGAGTTTGAGCTTAATGGAAGTGAAGGAGTTTGGAAAATTCAAAGACTCAATAATGATGTTTATGAGTATAATAAATTTTCACAGATGCTTGATATTTTGATAGAGATGATTTGATGAATCTTTGGATACTTTACAAGAATAAGTTTGGTGAAATACATCCGAATGATTATCATGAGAGGCGGTTTATCATTATTTGAAGATTTTATTTGAACCTACTCATGATGAACACGAATGGAAAGGACTCTACAATGGTCAAGTTACTAGATGGTTTTATATCAAACTTGTGGAGTTCATGTTTTAAGCATTTACGGAGAAATTATTCATATGCTTGTAGAAGGTGATTATCCTCAATGAATAAGTATCCGTGATTATTGCTCGGATGTTGAAGCTGGTTGTATCAAGATGTTAGTACCTTATGATGGTCAAGCTTACGATTTGTTCTTTGAAGTATGAGAATATTCTTAAGGCTAGTAAGTGTTTGGCTACATCCTCCAATTCAGATGTTTTGAGCTTAAAGAAAACTTGAGAATTCTGTTGGAATGTATCAAGTTTAGGGGAGGATTGTTGGGTTTTAGGTTCCTTGGATCAAGAATTACTTTAAGTACTGGAACTGCGGACAAGGTAGATATAACCACGGACAGAAGAATGTAACCACGGATGAAGATAACCGCGGCTAGTAGTATAGTGTAACCACGGATCTTGATATGTAACCACTGCTAGTCTTGTATAGTCGGTTTAGTTTATTGTATTAGATAAATATGGAAAAGATATTTATCTTGTAGGTTACGTATTGTATAATGTATAGGACTCCTTAGCCTATAAAAGGAGGTCCTAGGTTAGGTTAGATATACGTATGTTTTATATCTAAGGTCGATACACTTCAAGGTTGCAAAACCCTAATACTGTAAGAGTATTCGTATTAATAAATAATATTGAGGTGTTGAATGTTTCTTGTTCTTCTTCTTAAGATTAAGTATTAAATTCGCGTAATACTTGATAAGCGTTTGTTACAAGTCGGTTTCTATATTAGATCGTTTGCTCATTTGGGATCAACACTCAACATGTGCATATGATTTTGAAATTGTTTAGCACATGGAGGCAAGAGTTCTTGTAATATTTTCTTTGATCACAATTTTCATAGAAAAGCCATTTGATTTTCTTTGGTAAATTCTCCCTCAATATGTGCGTGAGGATATTTGAAATCATTTTATCAAATAGAGGAAAGAGTTCTTTTGAAGCACATTTACGGTCACACAAGCCATTAAGAAACCATTCGCTCCCCCTCAATATGTGCATCAATATACGAAAGAGTTTGGCACATATTAGAGAGAACTTGCACTTTGAATCGAAACAATCATCTTATATCAAATTTCATATTAAATCACAAATTCTCCCCCGATCAAAAATATCAAACCCTTTGAGATTTTGGATCCCAAGTGATTTAATAAGGTTTAGAAAACATGGGAGAATATGTGCCTTGTTCAAATACTCTTCTGGTTTATGGTTAAATTCTCCCCCTCAACATGTGCATTATGTATATTGAAATCGTTTGGCACATGGAGGCAGGAGTGCCTTTGAAGGACTAAAACCAATTCCATTAAAACAGATTTGAGATTTAAATCACGATCTCTCCCCCGATCAAAAATTTCAAACCAATTGAGATTTGTGATCCCAATTGATTTAAATCATTTAGAAAATTTTGGGGAAAGACGTGGCAAGATTTGATTTTGAAAAATGACAGATAAGGACCATTTAAAGACAATAAAGATTGTTAGTGTCGTATGACAGCTTTAAGAGATCTTTAAGTAAAATAAAACAATTTCACAACCAAACAAGAATGAAAAATTTCATTTTGTAAGATCTTTGAGTTTTAAAGAAAATCATACCATGAAATAACATTAAATCTTTAGATCACCACTTTATTTCGTACAAACCGGACTTTTATGAGGAAATATCGTTTGAAAATATTTTATTAAAATCACTCTCCCCTTAATCGATGACCGTAGTCGATGATTGAGTGACTTAAGTTTTGATAAAATGAAGTCCGTGATTTTCAAAATTAAGTCCAATTAATTTTCATAACAATATTTTCCATTTTCAAAAGAATTTAATCAAATTTTTCAAAATTGTTTTTAAAATGATATCCCGCACAAAGATACGTTAGGTGGTTGAGAAGCTTATGTTGTTGTTGCCGAGGGTTGAAGAAAACCGTCACGATGCAAGTGAAACTTCACGTTGCATTTTTTCATGCCAACCGAGGTCAATTAAGCTTCGCTTTCTTCATTTGATGATGAAGAAAACCATCCGATGATGCAATGAGACCTCTTACGTTGCATTTTATCATGCCAACTCTCCATAGAAGTCAAATTAAGCTCCGTTTCTTCATTTGTCAACCCAAGATATAGTTACCCTTTCCTTTCGCATCCAATCATCTTCAATTGTGGGATCCGGATCGAACATTCTTATATACCAATATACCAAAGATAATGTTAGTGAAAACACACAGATATATGGTGGTCGACATCACCAAACAAAGAATCGACTAATAAAGGTCAATTAAACATATCAATCAGGTTCATATAAGGCATGGGAATAATGTATTTATCAAACTCTAATCATCTAATCCTAACAATCATATCCTAGGCATCTAGTCCTTCAATGTAGGTTAACATGATTTTAATTAAGCATATAGGATAATTAAGAAAGCCCGTTAGATGATGTAAATTTGAAAACATTCTCCCCCTCAATCAATGACTTATTTTCTGAAAAGTTTAAGAGCGCAGAAGTCATTGATTTAGTTTTCAATTTTTACAAAAAACTCTGAAACTGATTGATTTTCAAGAAACTCATTTACCACCACTTTTTGAAAACAACAAATATTTTTCTGAAGAAGTTTAGACGGAAAACATTTGTGTAGGAACAGCAGTCCTTCGACATACTTTCCTCAAATAGTTTTTTAGGATAAGTGCATGAATTTTGTGAAAATCGTTTAAGCGTAGCACTTTCCTTCTTTGAAAAATGGGTTGCTATCTGAAATAATAGCAAACCATAGTTAAACACGGGTTACAGTCTGAGATAACTGCAAGCCATCATTTTTGAAGCGCGGGTTACAGTCTGAAATAACTGTAAGCCATATGATTTGTGACATGTTTTGAAAAGAATATTTACACCTTCGCTAGAACTTCATCTATGGTCCCGCCATTATTGAATGACATTTCTAAGACCGCAGATGTTATCGATACCGTAAGACATGTCCTTGAAAACAATATTTTCGGTATTTTTCAAATTTTTCGATTTTTATGGGTTTTTGAAGGTTTTATATTTTCTATTTTGTTTTCTTTGGTTTTATATTTTGTATTTTGTTTTTCCGAAAATATATACAAAGATAGAATAGATTATATAGTTTAAGAAGATGATGATACGAGTCCGAGATAAGGATATCAAGCAAGACGTCGTAGAAGATAGAATTGGTCATCTTAAACTTCCACCACCAAAGCTTCCGAGGCTCCGAATAGAAGGGAGAACCCGAGACTTTGAGAAGAGAGACTTTGGCGCTTCCCCAAACCGAAAATCCATTAGAAGAGCGATTCAAGCTCTATTTCAAGCTTGCCTTAGCCAGTGCCGAGAAGCACACCATTATCATAAATCCCGCTACTCTTTCTAAGAATGAAAATCGAGATTCTTCGTTCGGGGTTATATCATCAACAAGAACGAGAACGTATCATCCAACTCTTAAAATTTCTTCTCATATTTAATTACCACTCGAAGTCTCAAGCAATGCATCCCCAACGAGTTGTCAAGAGACCACTTCCCCAAGTAGATGAATTGATGCGCCGGTCTCTTAGACTAGAGCTCACAAACCCGAATACACATACCAAGACAAAGAAACTTATACCATCAGTAGCAGTTAAGTCCAATAGCCAAAGAATAACCCCGATGTATACTTTTCTCCCCGATTATAGTGTATGAAGCTCAAGAACCCAAAGTACCGAATGCCCAAAGAGAATAACCGATAACATTGAAGAAGCAGGTCGAATCACCGATTATCTCATGGATAACTCTGCGGACGTCAACTCCGAATATGTGATTATATCTACGAATCAATGGTTAAGCTCTTAAGTGAGACAAATGCGCCCCTAATGTACACAATTCTCACTCCCCTGATGATAGCGATAACATCGAAATCATCACACACTTGTGTACCTCTTTTTATCTTCAGAAACTTTCTCTTCCATCTCTTCCCCCACATAGTTGGAATAAGAACACTAAATGCCAAGAGTCAAACCTTGAGTTTCTCTGCGATAATGACATATGTCTTCCCAGGATTTCTTCAATCACTTAGAAGTATTAAGTTCATCAAGTTTACTCGCCATGAGTCAAACCTTGAGTTTCTCTGCGGTAATAACATTTGTCTTCTCGGGATATCTTCAATTACTTAGAAGTATTTAGTTCATCAAGTTTACTCGCGTTTAGATACGTGTCTCCTTCCCCCTTGCTGGTTTTGATACTTCAGAATTAGCAACTCTTTGTAAGCCCGTATACATGAAATCTTTTGAGAAGAAAGCTTGAAGTCTTTGTGAGAATCAACATTTGAATAATGTGAGCAAGTCTAATTGGGGATTAAATTCGACATTTCACTCTCCCCCAATTAGTGTTCTCCCCTAAACCGACATTATTTATGATGAATGCTTAAATTAAGAAGAAGTCTTTAGATCGTTAAATGCAACTCGCCTTTAGTCTTCTAACATGCATCGAAAATGTAGAATGCATCAGACTCGACCTTCTTCAAGATTGTCCGGTTGGGGAATAGAAAGTCAATATCTTCAACTCACCAAATGCATTCCGTTAACTTTGAAATAGAAAATCCCTTTAACTAAAATCCTCCCAATCAAACAAGAATGTAAAGATGTTCATTAAGGAAATCAGCCCTGAATCGAAGCACTTTGTCATTACTCAAATCAGCCTGTGAAGATGTAAACCAACGGCTTTAGAAGAAACTCCATGTGAAGATGACCCGATAAGAAGAAGCTCGGTTCTTACATGAGTTTGGAGCCGCTTGACCATTTATTCTCTAATGACAATCAACCATGCGTAATTATCATATTTCTTCTCCCCAAGAATTGCATACGAGATGTCATTCTTGATTGAATAAGTGAAATCATCCAAATGTAGTCTATTCACACTTCTCCCCGCAAAATTAGCACATGATGTCACCATCGTCATTATAGTTGAGCAAGTGGAATAAGAAAACAATCAACGGTAGTCCGGTTCACTTGATGTTTGAAAGCGCATGGAAAAAACATGAAGCATGTTGATGAGAATGGTCATTAGTGAGAAGATTTTTCTTCTTCAGAAGATAAAGCGCCTTCAAGCGCATACTTTTCTTTTCTTTAGAGTATGAGGCTTGAACTGTTGTGTTCAAACGTCACAAGAAGATTTCTCTTCTTTCAAATATAAAGCGCACTGAGACGTACACTTTTCTTTTCTTTAGAGTACGAGGCTTGAACTGTTGTGTTCAAACTTCATAAGAAGATTTCTCTTCTTTTAAAAGATAAAGCGCACTGAACCGTACACTTTTCTTTTCTTTAGAGTACGAGGCATGAACTGATGTGTTCATACGTCATAATCTCTCTCTTTTCATCATCTCTTGGCAAAACATGTAATCAATCTCACTATCATTCAGTAGGCTCTTTTTCGTGACAGCTGATGGAGAAAACCCAATATGATGAATTTGACCCTGAAGTAAATTAACCCGAACTCGTGACTTAAGCTTGCACATATGTAACAAAGAGCGGTGTCGAGAATTCATGCCCAATTTGAATCTCTAAGTACTCTATACTCTTCAACCAACCAACCATCATGTATTAGACGTACATTACCTCTTGAAAATCCACAATTGAATGTGACACTAAGCACTACAACATAACTCCTTAAAGTGATAGTTATTTTTTGAGGTGATAAGAGCCTAATTCCCCCAAGTGGTAAAAGAAAAGGAAAAGTTACCCAACAATAACTAGATTCCCAAGTCTTCATTTTTGATAATAAGCTTGAACAAGGATCTTGAAGAATCTTCATCTAACCATCCCGATACCTTCAGATACTAAGTACACTTGCGTGATATTTCACTTCAACCTCAAATAAATAATAGTGAATTAACCCCGTTGTCACATCTTGTTAAAAGCTCAAATCTAGCCTCCTTTGACCTTAAAAGTGAACTTTGATAATGGTTTCATCCCACCATGGTTAAAAGCACGTAACCCGTAAAACCTTGTAATAGCCAAACTGTCATGACGAATATCCAAACACACATCCAATTCATGAAGTACACCATTTTATCCTTCTTTGAAGTAGAAACCGTAGAACCAAAGATCGATAAGATCCCAAATACACTTTCCTTTCTCCGTGATGAATCCATCATTACGGATTTTACAATTCTATAGTTTAAACCGAGAAATAATTTCTTTCATGGGATTTTATAAAACCAGGAGTAAACCGTAAGAAAGATCCGAAATTCACTTTACTTTTACCGGTGATGTTTCCATTGTCGCGGATTTTACAAGTCTATGATTTAAACCGAGAAATAGTTTCTTCGGGATTTTACAAAATCAAGACTAAACCGTAAACAACGCCACTTGAATGTGTTATGACAATTTTGGTTTCGTGAATATCTGCTTTAGGGAACATGCATGTTCATCAACGGTTCAATAACCAACATCATCAACCATCCAATAAACACTTTCGTAAACACATCATTCACGCATTCTCGTTTATTCTTGTCGTGACCACTGGAGAAGTAAACCCGATATGTCAAACTTGATCATGAAGTGATCTTCCCGATTTGTTACTTAAAATTGTACTAATCCTTGTGAAAAGAAACGTGTAGCCGATGTACAAAACCTCTTGACGTATCCTCAATCTGTGAGACACAAGTGATAGCCGAGTTATGGGTTAAGCGAGAAAGAATCACAACCGTAACTAAATAGCCAAGTCTTTATCACACTCAATAAACACCCAAACAAGTCATCTTGGCGAAGAGCGTAAAGAAAGAAGACGAAATAAGAAAACGTGCCCGAAAAACCTCACTTCAAATCCAAATAAGAAATACCAAACAAACAACCCCGTAGTCATCTTTGTTCAATAACCAATTCAAGCCGTGACAAAATATCCTCTGTGAAAATGTATACACCAAAGTACCAATCTCATAACACAATGAATCTCATCATCAAATCTCATAACCGAAATCTTATAATCAAATCTCATTGTCAAATCACTTCAACAGATCTCATCCAAATCTCATCATCAAAACTCGTTGACAAAACTCATCAATTAGCAAATCCCAATTAAAAAGCTTATTATCAAATATCATGTGAAATCTCTTGAACGATCCAATTTTGTGAAGCCTGTCATCTCAACCTAAAGTCCATGTCCAAGTCCATAAATAACCTCGTTTGAATCGTCACTTCACTACCAAATAAATAATACCAGTCAAGAATCTCGAAGTCATGTTTTACAAATATTTGATTAAGCCGGGAATTAGTGAATCCTCTGTGAAAAATGGCATATCAATAATACCAACTCTTTACCAAATATAAAAATTTTATCCAAAATTTTGCATAGGAAAAAAAATTCGGATGACAAAATCTTTATAAATCCACTTAGCCTACCATTTTCTTTGATTCGGATTCACATGTCAAATAAAATGAGGCGGCCCATCTTAGTGTAATAGAGAAAACAGTCCATGATCCATCTTCATCCAATTCATGCCCAATCATCGAATCTGATCCAAAAACACGCTTACCCTAAATTTCGGGTATAAGACATACTTTACCACACAATACCTAAAAATTTAGTAACCCTAAAACACCAAAGTAGAAAACCACGCCCCCTCCAAATCTCACACACCTTAAACCTAATATCACACAAAAATCCGCCTCTATTACCGCTTCTCATCTAAACGCAAAGATCAAGCTCAACCAAATCTGCTTCATCTTATCACATATCATCCCAAATACTATTAACCAAACCCTAATATCTTTCTCACCCAAACAAAACGCCTCCTTTTCATTCGAATGCACTCGCCATGTGGTTGGCTAGAAGGTGGAACGGATAGCCACAAAGATGGTGAGATTGAAGAGCTAATATTCGGTTTCAAGAATCTCGATAAGGAACACGGGTAGGTTTTGACTTTAGTTGATTTCGTATTGAGTTTGAGTTAACGAGCGAGTCAAAGAAATAAAGTAACATACTTGTTACATTTATTTCTTTAAACTCGAATAGTATCACAAGAGATTATGATGATGACATCTTTATGACCAAGATCTTTAACGGTCTTTAGATAACAAAGAGGAATCTCGTTTTTATCCATTTGTTTCAATGAAACTTGATCGATGATGAAGCTTTTCTATTTCGAGCGAAAGACTCATGATTGTCTTGATGCAACTTTTGAGTGTCACGAAATAAAGAAAACAAACTGAGATCGAATTTATTTTATGTTTATGATTCTTGTTTTGAGTTATGATTGAATCGAGTCTTGGAGATGGATTAAGGTTATGGACTGATGAAGGTTTGGTATAATAGCCTGAGGTCGTGAGTCTAGTTCTGGTGTATCAAGTCGCTAACATTTTTGTACCATTCTGTAAAGTCGCTACCATTCTGTCAAGTCGCTACCTTTCTATATCAAGTCGCTAACATTTTTGACACAATACCAAGACATGTCGCTAGGTCATTTATTTGACTCAATAGTCAAATAACCAAGTCGCTAAACAGCCTTAACACAAGTTGCTACGACTTGTAAAGACATGTCGCTAGTTTAAGGCACAAGTCGCCATCAGAAACAATGAATCCGGACAACTTGTTTAGTCAACTCGCTAGCATGAATATCAAACTGTTTTTTTGTTCATACTCAAAGTTACCCAGAAAAAGAGACAAACAAAGCTCAATATTAACCCGATTTGACAACAAATATAGACCAAAAACCACTTTGACTTCACTGAAATATTATTGTTTGACCATAGATAGATTACACAGATATGGTACCAATAAAAAACAGTCTAAGACATGATATATGTGACTGAGTCTATGTGGACACAATTTTGAAACAAACTGATATAACAAGCTTGAAAAAGCAATAATTTTTCAGACCATAAAAGACACAAAACATGTTAAACAAACACTGTTCACCCACAAGAATCAAAAAAATATTTTCGGCCAAGAAAAAATACCAAAACAGGTTAAACCATGAATCAATAACCACCATAAATCGACACAACACAACAAACCATGGCTCTTGATACCAATTGATAGGATCATATATTTATTGTGTTTGATGATTCGGGTAGTCTTGGATGATGGAAATACATGTTAGCCATATTTAGAGAGAGAAAGAGTGAGAGGGTGTTTCTTGGTAGAGACTTGGTATACAAAAATATGAAAGGTTAGATTGAAAGCACCACCCTTCCATGGATGGAAGGGTATTTATAGTTACAAAGCTAACGCCTCCTATCGATCGTGGATCGTGCATACAAGGGTAAAGACCCGTCCTTCCTCCACGGTGTTGCACTAAACTAAACTAAACTAATAACTAACTAATAAACTGATAAATAACGTAACTAACGATATGTCTACGAGCTAACTTATGCTAGATAATATTTGGGGTGAACGACTCTTCACTATGGAATTTCTAATTCCTAACACCTGCAAAACAAAAACAACGTAGATTAATGAAATTATTAAACAGACAAAACCAGACCATAATCAATTTCGACGTTCTAATAAAAAAATAATACCTGAGAATTAGGAAAAGTAAAAACGTCTAGCATTGTAACAAACTCAATGGCCATTTTCCTACAAATTTTTTAAAAATTATGTTAAGACAACATAACAAACTGTGATACAACCAAACAAAGCAGATGTTACAACCAAATAACAACAACCAAATTATTACAATTAATCATAAACAAACAAACTCAAAATAATATTGTATTTTCTATTTCAACAACATTTTTGAAATCATCTACTAAACAACATTTTACGGGTCACTTACTAAAATGTTTCATATCACCATTCTGCTTATCTAAACACAACAACAAATACCTCATACATGTACTTACAAAATGCATATCTAAACACAAACATCACTACGTGACCATTGACATTCATGGTGAACACGATATGCATATAAAATAACACATTTTAAACAACAACTTATCAAACTAATCATTTGCATATTACATCAAACTACATAATCGTTTAAAAACCATGTAAAAAAACAACATGTATTCTAAATTAAAAAACTTCAAAACATTAGACACCTATCAATATTGCATTATAGCTTACGACAAGCGTGTTGTAAGTATAAAACCAAAATGACTACTCCCATTCATATATCAGATTAACAAAAAGAACAAAAATAAAAGTCAACTAACAAGTCAAACTAAAAAAGAAACCACTTAAAGGGCACTACTTAACCTTCTAAACTAACTTACATCAACAATCAAACCATTATCTACACATAACAAGTGAATAACACAAACTTTGACAACAACAACCAAACAAACAAATCAACGTCAATTACCTAAAAAAATATACAAACAATAACATATGTTCAAACAACAGATGTAAAGAAAACCATATTAAACAAAAAATCTCTTTAATTACCAAAACCCACCACATACTACAACAGCAAAAAAAACCAACTATTTGTATTCAAAACATTATTACAACACCAACAAAAACAGCTACAATTTTAAGGATTAAAAAAATTAGGCGTTTCTTAAAATCAAAATAAAAAAACAATGGAACATAAAAATCTAATAACAAACCATTTCAAAACATAATACCGCACCTACTCTCTTAAAAAACACAATCTTAAATAACTAAGACCAAGGTTGCAAAATCGCGAATCGGTAGTGAAGCGGTCGAATTCTCGTAGCTTGTAATCGGTCTAGGCGGGATTAATCGGTGATTAATCGATTGACATTTTGGCAAGTTTGGGTATTTCGGTATTACGAAAAGATTTTCCTTAAAAACATCTTGTAATAGATATAAACAATGACTATAAGTGATTACATTTGTTCGTGGTTGCAAAAATAGCGAATCGTTGATTAATTGTATTGGCATTTTTGGCAAGTTTTAGGTATTTACGGTTAATGTTGATATTTTCGGCAAGATTTTCCTTGAAAAACATCTTGTAATAGATATAAACAATGATTATTAGTGATTATAACTAATTTAAGGCAGTTTAGGGTATTTCCAGTAAGATTTCCATGTTTTCGGCAAGTTTGACCATTGTTAACCGCCGTTGACCATGGTTGACCGATTTGTTTGAACGATTTACACAAATCGAAAAGGTCGGTGGCCCAGTAGCACCTAATCGGTGATTAATCGGCCTTGTAGACCTTTTTTTGCAACACTGACTAACACTATTCAAACCAGTAAAGGAAAAGAACAAAACCTTTTTCAAAGCAAGAAATACTACTAACCAAAAAACATAGTAAGTGTATCATCCAAACAAATCTTTGATTTGAATGGTTAAAAAAATCGCTATATACCTGTATTGATAGGCGGAGAATCGATCGGAAGAAAATTAGGTAGGGGATTTATGATTTATGAGAAACACAAAACAAAACAATGTATTTATTAATACAAAGTATAATGGTTGAAAAAAATAGGTGAAATGATTGCCTATCTTCTAAGTGCTATGCAAATTGATATAATGTGTAACATGCATAAATACATTGCAAAAAAAAACTAAAAACCAAAAAATTTACATAACTAACCCATTTATTTCCATTTGCAGACATTGAGAGGAAGAATATATGTCTCACATATATTGAGCACATGCTACTTTGTAACAACAAAAGCTTAAAAAGTATACCAAACATGCCATACCCTAACGAGATGTTAACAATGGGTAATTACAACAAATTGGTGTATGATGAGTTGAAATACAACAAAGACGAATTACGGATACAAGACGGCACGCCTACAAGACATTGACACATGAACAAAAAGACATATACCGAACATTAATGGACGCGTTACACATGAAAAAGAGGAATGTACTTTGTCTACGGATATGGTGGGACCGAAAGACATACCTATACAAAACATTATCGCACGATTAAGATCAAAAGCGAAATAGTCATAAATGTGGCATCAAGCGGCACCGCATCACTTTTATTAGAAGGTGGAAGGACAACACATTCTCGATTCGCTATCCCTATAAATGTGGTGGAAGATTCAAGATGTCATATTCCACCGACAACGACCTCATGAATTGCTAAGAATGTAAACTAATAATATGGGATGAGGCTCCTATGACAAAAGACATTTGTTATGAAGCATTCGATAGACACTAAGAGACATATGCGTAACGCCCACATTCGAACCATCGAAAAAGTTTTGGAGGTAAAGTGGTTCTCTTTGGCGGAGACTTTAGGCAATATTACCAGTGGTTACAAACGGCGGTGACATGATGTCGCATACGCGCCGATCAACGCTCATATCTGTGGCAACATTGCAAAGTAATGCGTTTGACTATTAACATTAGGCTCGGAACAGATCAACTAATTCCGAGAGAAAAGAAATCAAGACTTTGCGGATTGGATATTAAGCATAGGAAACGGACAATGGTGGAAAGAATGACGGAGAAGCGACGGTTGAATTCCTCGATGATATGTTGATACACGATTGATACACGATTCTAACGACCATATTGCTACAATTATAGAACAAACCTACCCGTTGGTACAAAACCTCTGACCCATAATTCTTCCAAGAGAAAGCAATCTTAGACCGACTCATGAGCTTGTGGATATGATAAACGATCGAATGCTACAAAAACTACCAGAGATTTAAAGACATACGATAGCTACGACTCGGTTGGTATTGTCGATATGGATTCAAACTTTAACGAGTCACTTTTACAACCGAAGTTCCTAAATAGCATTCGATTGCAGGCCTTCCACACCATTCTCTAACATTAAAAATAGGCGCCTGTTATGTCCTTGAGAAACATAGATCAAACGGCGGATTATGCAATGTAACTAGGCTTCAAGTCTCTGAGAATGGGTGTCAACATAATAGAAGCCAAGATTATATAAAGGCGGAATGTAGGTACAATTCATGCAATTCCAAGGATGGTGTTAAGCCCTTCGATAATAAGATGCCGTTTAAATTAATTCAGATAATTCCAGTTGCATTGTGTTTTGCAATGACCATTAACAAAAGTCAAGGAAAAACATTAACACAAGTAGGATTGTTTCTACAACGGCCGGTTTTTCTCACGGCCAATCAGACGTAGTTGCTTCAAGGTGAAAATCATAAAAGGATTGAAAATTTTATGTCATGATGAAGAAGGAAGTACGCAAAATCAACGACTAATGTTGTGTACAAAGAAGCTTTGTTTAGAATTTAAGTCCATTGCTATATGACATTAATACATTTTCATTATCTACACTTTACAAACAAACGTATATTCATTACTAGAGCTAAAATTTTATATGACGCCTTATTAACCATCCATAAAAACATACAATTATTTATAATCATTTATCTTATTAAATTAAAAACACAAAAATAAAATTATCGATGATATACACTATATATTCCTACCATTGAAAACAAAATAAAAGTTTTTACAAACGATTATCAAAAGCTTACAATTAATTACATAATGTAGTCTTAGTTATAACAAGAGGTTACTAGCATGCAATTATCTAATATTGTTAGTTGCCATCTAAGGCAAGCCTAAAGTTTCAAAGACAAAACACAAAATATCAAACATAAGCTTCCTAAGAGATCTTTGTTAAACATGTCCAACCATAGCAGGTTTCAGTTATAAACATTCACAAAAACATTTAAGCCAGCCATCTGATGTCTTAGCACATGTGAAATACAGGGATCACAACTTTTTTTCAGGAAGCCAAAGAAGCACAGACTTCTGCCACACGATCTACGAGCTTGAACCGCACCGTTTTATTGGGTTCCCAATGACAGTCATGAACAACATCCCTCCACCTGCAATTCATTGTGACATGGTTTTTGCTCTTTGGTCTGTCACTGTGGTGTTCGATGTCAACATCCACATAAAACTCCATACCTCCAACGTATCACAGAATTTCATTTTGGTATCTCCACATTTTATGCGCCTTCACAAAGTCATGCGGTATGTTCTGTATTAATATGAAAACAAACGGGATTAAAAAAATTAGTAGCCATACATAACTCTAAACAACAATCAGCTGAATAACAACATGAATCAAAAGTCAATAAACACTCCTAACATCTGATGTTGGTCTACAAAATACATGGGTATTTCATGACTTTACGCAATATGATGTTACGCCAAACATAACTTATCCTAAGCATACTAGCAAGATCACTAACCAAACAACTACACTGTTTCCATGCCCTTCGGAAATCCTTTCTTAAAAACTATACGCACGAACGCAGGTTCATAGAAACTAATCACACTACCTACTCAACAAAAGTTATGTGTTATCGTTAAATGTACTATACTTACCATAAACGTTTTACCCTCATAATAGTGTCGTATATGTTTTAAGACATATCACAAAATACTCTCTACACATAATACTATACACTCAGATGCATTACATATGTTGTTGGGAATTATACGTTTGAGTTGATAAAGACAAAAAGAATGAAACAAGAGGGACTTAATATGACAAGAAGGAAACCTACTAAAAGATGAAAGGACTTGCTTGCAAAAGAAGTTTTATTTATTAGTCCTTAGTAGAGATTTGTAAACCATAATCCTCTAGTATATAAAGAGGACATGGGGTGTAGGTTTTAATTAAGTCTTCCATAATGTAGACGTCTAGTAAAGGTGTGTGTGTGTCCTAGGCGTATGTTCATGTAAACGCCTAGGTTATTAGTTTAGTTAGTAGACGTATTCCTATAAACGTCTAAGGTTAGTTAGTGTTGGTGAATGAAAACCTTTAGCAATAACATTGATGTTCTTTATTATTCCGTTGAGTATGTATATGTTATTGTTATCCTAGCTAAGCTTATAAACGGTCTTATCAATTGGTATCGAGTGGGGAGCTCTTGATATAGGGATCTACAAGGTTTTACTCAAAGAAAACGAAGAAAATCGATTTTGTGCTATTTTCGTAACCCTTCGGTCACGGCGCTTCCAACGATCATAACTTTTTCGTTAACTGCTGGATCGTGACGAAATTTTTGGTGGAGTTCTATATAGCCATCTAACGTTTCACCGAGGGATCGTGAGATCGGAGCTTTTATGCGAAACTTATTGTCGTCAAGTTGGATGCGAGAGGAGGTTTTCAAAGTCGAATTTTATGGTTTATGCTTAATTGGATTTTTCATGAAAAGTCTGTTGTTCAAGATGATTGTTGTCATTATTATGCTCATGGTATTGGTTTATTTGTGACTAGCATGAACGTTTCCTATGATGATTATAAAATCCTAAAAGTTGCAACATCAGATTAAAAAGTTTTAGATACTTGGTATATTGTAACCATGTACTATATGGTCGTAGTTTATTACTTTGCAATTATTAATTCATTCATGTGGGACGATGACATCATTTAAAGAATTACACGAAAGAAAGTGAAGCACAGTGATGCACACATAAGTTTAAAGTTTGTCACGTTAACTGCTGCGAAGACAGGTTATTCTGATCTTATCATTCTTGTTGCAAGGTATTTTAACTTTACTATTGTTCGAATAATGTAGTTACCGCAACAAGAAGTATTGTCGCATGGTCCCGGGTTAATATTGTCATTATTCATTTCAAGTATGTTTGCTATGCTTTTGTTTGTACCGCTCATCACATATACTCTTTTGTTCTTCTTGTCCCGACATATATTTTATTCTCGAAGAGAGGGTATACAATTTGATTCAAGTTAATTCAAATTAGTGGGTTGCGACTTGATATATTCGATTACATGTGAATATTGATTGGTGGGGTTGATTAGTTTGTCATGGTGTGTATCAATTCTTATGAATTGAAGTTTTCAACCTCATTTAATTTAAGGAATGGGTCAATGTTCGATTATTTTAATGTTGAAGTGAGTTATACAAGGTCAAAGATCCGTATGTGTGGTGAGAGCAGATTTACTAAAGTTTAGCGACGGTTCAAGAATGTAATTTGTGTCGCTAACTCGATTTGGGAGGAAGGAGTAATCATGATAGATGACAGTTAGCGGCAGTTTAGTGACGAGAAAGTGTTGCTAATAGGCTGCTTTTGGAATTGAGGGAAGTTAAGCGTGATATTTGTTATAGTAGTTTGGACGACACAATACGTAAGAGTTGGTTCACACACACACAAGGAGTTTGGTTATTTGTTCTTAAAGATATTAAAAAGCTCAAGTTGATTTTATTGAAGAATTGATTACGAAGAGGATTATTTATCACTTATTTGAAGGTGAAGTGGAATTACTTGGATCGTGTTTTATCATACCTTTTAGTGGAAGGTAACTTGTTCGTGCTTCAATGATTATGACAAAGAATTGACATAACGCTTAAAGGAGTGACGTTCTTGTGCTCGTTGATTATCGTCAAGAGATTGAGGTCTCCCTATACATACGATATCGCTCAATGTCATCTATAGTGCAAGATATAAGATACAAGTTTGGGTTATTTTTTCTTCATCAAATTCATTATATTTGGTTTTCTTCACAAGTGATCATTACAAGGAGCTTACCGATTTGAAGAATCATTTGATGTTCATGCAACACTCAAGGGAAGTGTTTGATTTTACCACTCATTGATCATTATTACTACGCTAGTTGCGTTTCTATTGTTTTGAATCCATTTTTCTTAAGGTGCGTAATGGTGGGCGATTTTAAACATTGGAAGTCTTAGATTGGAAGTATGATATTGGTTCGTGGTGGTCAAGATCATTATTTGCATACGCTCCCTATTTGGATAATAACAAAAGGGGAAGAGATGTTTGAGTGACATGGCATGGATTAAGGGAAGACAAAGGAAGACATACTTGTTTCATTCATGGTGAGATCTCGATCTCAATTTCTCTACTTTGTCTAGGGAAGTTCCTTCAAGAATGGTTTTGTCATTATCAACTAGGGGAAGATTGTTGGGAATTATACGTTTGAGTTGATAAGACAAAAAGAATGAAACAAGAGGGACTTAATATGACAAGAAGGAAACCTACAAAAAGATGGAAGGACTTGCTTGCAAAAGAAGTTTTATTTATTAGTCCTTAGTAGAGATTTGTAAACCATAATCCTCTAGTATATAAAGAGGACATGGGGTGTAGGTTTTAATTAAGTCTTCCATAATGTAGACGTCTAGTAAAGGTGTGTGTGTGTCCTAGGCGTATAGTCTTGTAAACGCCTAGGTTATTAGTTTAGTTAGTAGACGTGTTTCTATAAACGTCTAAGATTAGTTAGTGTTAGTGAATAAAAAACCTTTAGCAATAACAAAGTATTGTTTTGATTATTCCGCTGCGTATTATGTTTATTATCTTTGTTATTGATCCCTAGCTGAGCTTTAAACGATCTTCACAATTGTAGAAGATTTACAATATGTTGTTCATGGAGTTCATATTAGACCGGATGCTGTTCCTGATGAAGATCCTGTTAGTCCAAAACAAAGTACTGATGTTCCCAAGCAAAGTACCGATTCTCCAAAACAAAGCATCATGCACCACAATCCTCATTATCTCCGAGGATCAATCTATTCAAGAGGAACTTAATCGATGCTTCTTCAAGATGTATTAGCACATTCTTACACCGATGAACAAAGGAGAGCTTATGAAGAGGCAAAGAAGAAGAACAAGACCGCAGTACTCTCACAAGTGCTTTTGACAAGATTTCAACAAAGTATCTTGCACCAATTGACATTACTTTAGATGATTTGCATGATCCTACAATGCGACTTAGAGGAAACCGATGATGAGTTTGCGGATGAAGGTATTTTCTCGATTCAATGAAGATTTTGATTTAACTAACTTGGATGATACGTATGGAGTTCCACGAGTCTCCAATCTTAAGGATTCATAAGAATCATCCTCTTGATCAAATCATTGGTCCTTCTACTCGGAGTGATGACTAGACACACGCCTAAGAGTTTTACTAAACCTCATAATGCTTTACTTAGCTTTGTCTACAAACGTAATAGATCGAATCATAAGGACCATCAAACCCGCCTATTTACTTGTTTCCTCTCTCAAGTGGAACCCAAGAATATTGCTCAAGCATTGACTAAAGAAAGCTGGGTTGAAGCTATGCAGGAAGAATTTCTTCAATTTAAACTTCAAGAAGTTTGGGTTTTATGTGATCTTCCGGATGGGAAGAGAGTTATTGGAACCGATGGGTCTTGAGTGAAAAGAGATGAAAGAGGCAATGTTATCAAAAACAAGGCAAGGTTAGTAGCTCAAGGCTATGCATAAGAAGAAGGTGTAGATTATGATGAAGTATTTGCTCCTGTAGCAAGGATTGAGGCTATTAGAATATTTCTTGCTTTTGCTTCATACATGGGTTTTCGTGTTTACAAATGGATGTCAAGAGTGCCTTTCTATGGCACTATTACGTAAGAGGTGTATGTTAAACAACCTCTAGGTTTTGAAGATCCTAAACACCCAAACAAAGTCTATAAGGTGGTTAAGGCTCTTTATGGCCTTCATCGTGCACCTAGAGCTTGGTATGAGAGGCTCTCTACATTCCTATTGCAACATGGATACGAAGGGAGCTATAGACAAGACTTTGTTTATCAAGAGACAAGAAGGATATCATGTTAGTTCAAGTCTATGTTGATGATATCATCTTTGGGGCTACCAAACAGTCCATGGTTAAGGAGTTTGAGTAGGCGATGCGGAAAGAATTTCAAATGAGTTCAATGGGAGAGTTAACTTTCTTTTGGGACTTGAGTTAAGCGGTCAAAGGAAGGAATTTTATCACCAAGACAAGTATGTTCTTGACATACTTAAGAAGTTCAATTTTGATGATATGAAGATCAGCATTACACCTATTAAATCTATCAATTCATTGGGCAAAGATGAAGATGGATGACTGTTGAAGTCTAGTTATACGGATCAATGATTGGCTCTCTTATGTATCTTCATCGCATCAAGGCGATATCATGTTTGCGCTTGTTTATGTGCAAGATATCAAGTCTCACCAAAATCTCTCACATGAATGCAAGTGAAGAGAATCTTCGTTATTTAAAACAACAACCAAAGTTGGGTTGTGGTATCCAAAAGAGTCACCTTTTCACTTAGAAGCTTTTTCGAGATAGTGATTATGCGGTGATAATTATGATAGAAGATCAACAACGGGTGGATGCCAATATCTTGGAAGAAAGGGTATACAATTTGATTCAAGTTAATTCAAATTAGTGGGTTGCGACTTGATATATTGATTACATGTGAATATTCGATTGGTGGGTTGATTAGTTTGTCGTGGTGTGTATCAATTCTTATGAATTGAAGTTTTCAACCTCGCATGCAATTTAAGGAATGGGTCAATGTTCGATTATTTTAATGTTGCAATGAGTTATACAAGGTCAAAGATCCGTATGTGTGGTGAAAGCAGATTACTAAAGGAACGGTCTATTACGGAGGAAACCCTACTCTTCTATGTTAAATTGAAAGTACCGCTCATAATTTTTAAAGCATCGCTCTTTGACAAAGTCTTGCTCTTTGATTTGAGACAGTTTAGCGACGGTTCAAGAACATAATTTGTGTCGCTAATCGATTTGGGAGAAGGAGTAATCATGATAGTGATGATTAGCGACAGTTTATGACAGAGAAAGTGTTGCTAATAGGCCTGTTTAAGAATTGAGGGGAAGTTAAGCGTGATATTTGTTATAGAGTTTGGACGACACACACAGAAGAGTTGGTTCACACACACAAGGAGTTTGGTTATTTGTTCTTAAAGATATTAAAAAGCTCGAAGTTGATTTTATTGAAGAATTGATTACGAAGAGGATTATTTATCACTTATTTGAAGGTGAAGTGGAATTACTTGGATACGTGTTTTATCATACCTTTTAGTGGAAGGTAACTTGTTCGTGCTTCAATGATTATGACAAAGAATTGACATAATGCTTAAAGGAGTGACGTTATTGTGCTCAGTGATTATCGTCAAGAGATTGAGGTCTCCCTATACATAGGTATACGTTCAATGTCATCTACAGTGCAAGATATAAGATACAAGTTTGGGTTATTTTACTTCTTCATCAAATTCGTTATATTTGGTTTTCTTCACAAGTGATCATTACAAGGAGCTTACCGATTTGAAGAATCATTTGATGTTCATGCAACACTTAAGGGAAGTGTTTGATTTTACCACTGTTGATCATTATTACTCGCTAGTTGCGTTTCTATTGTTTTGAATCCATTTTTCTTATGGTGCGAATGGTGGGCGATTTTAAACATTGGAAGTCTTAGATTGGAAGTATAATATTGGTTCGTGGTTGTCAAGATCATTATTTGCATACGCCCCTATTTGGATAATAACAAAAAGGGGAAGAGATGTTTGAGTGGCATGGCATGGATTAAGGGAAGACAAAGGAAGACATACTTGTTTCATTCATGGTGAGATCCTCGATCTCAATTTCTCTACTGGCCTAGGGAAGTTCGTTTCAAGAATGGTTTTGTCATTATCAACTAGGGAAGATTGTTGGGAATTATACGTTTGAGTTGATAAAGACAAAAAGAATGAAACAAGAGGGACTTAATATGACAAGAAGGAAACCTACTAAAAGATGGAAGGACTTGCTTGCAAAAGAAGTTTTATTTATTAGTCCTTAGTAGAGATTTGTAAACCATAATCCTCTAGTATATAAAGAGGACATGGGGTGTAGGTTTTAATTAAGTCTTCCATAATGTAGACGTCTAGTAAAGGTGTGTGTGTGTCCTAGGCGTATGTTCATGTAAACGCCTAGGTTATTAGTTTAGTTAGTAGACGTATTCCTATAAACGTCTAAGGTTAGTTAGTGTTGGTGAATGAAAACCTTTAGCAATAACATTGATGTTCTTTATTATTCCGCTGCGTATGTATATGTTATTGTTATCCCTAGCTGAGCTTATAAACGGTCTTATCATATGTCCCTCAATATAAACGATAAAAACAAAAATTAAAATCTGAATCAAACTCTTACCAAACGGCTACATTCTGTCACATACACAAGAATTGCCGCATAAAAACAATCCTTCTCATCCTGATGCTCTGTATGGCCTTCCCACTCACACATGTGTGACATCCTTTTATCTACATGAATCATTTAAAACAAATTTCAAACAAGTATATCATGTGCAAACAGTTTGATTTCTCAAAAAAAAAAATTAGACACAATATGCGTATATTATCATTACCATACCTCCGTCTATAGGGCTTTTCAGGAAAGGCATTCTCCAGTTCAGTACCATATGCTCTACAATATCGTGACGCATCTCCAAACCAGAAGAATCAAATGGCATCATGGATACACAATTTCTTAGCAAGTTTGTGAAAACAACCCTTCTCCCAACAACGAGGTTTTCAACTTGGACCAAAATATGCCATCCAATTCCGCTAAACACATGAACATCCTTGTCTTCATCCACAAGCTTAATCTCATGGTGAGTGACTGTAGATATCAACGTCCCACTCACATAAACACGGAATTGAGGATTCTCAGTTGACGTCAAGAAACCGCAAGGAAGATCATACGAAACAGGTATTTGTTATTAACATTAAAACTTAAATAAAATTGATTGGTTTTGAAAAGATTTCTAATAAAGTAATACAATGTCAACTATGTAACTTCAGAATTACCGGTGATTGGTCGACCTGTTCCAAAGTAAGCAAGCATCTACGTTGTTTGTAACCTACCCGAACGAGATCGTATCCATTGCATTCATATCTAGAATTGTTGTACGCTATTACGTAGTAGCAGTCTTCTTCCTCTCGGATGAAATGGAATGTCGATATGTTCCTATATATGCTGACATCTAAAAATTCCAGACATTCAGATCCATACAGCTTAAATTGATTCCCTCCAGCCATCTTTATGTACACCTTATGTTTTGTTCCTTTATTTTGGATTAAGTACAGCCAGTTATTCTTAGGTTTCAACAACCCCGTAAACAGGGTAGGAAGAAGCTGAAATCAAAACATTAAGTGCGTGTATCAATATCAACATTCCTTGAATAAAATGATAGGTTGTTTAAGTCTCTTAGATAGTAAATACCTGAAGTGTTCGGATGTTACTTTGGTTTGCCTCCACCAATAGTTGCATTGTCATTCTATTTCACCAAACAACAAACGTGTCAATGGTTAATACGTTTCTCTCATTAATTTATATATATGTGTAATGAATTCAATCATCAGCACAAATAGACAGGTCAAAATGTCGACCCATACAAAAGTGTTTCACGCAACTATAATCACATAGATCTTTCAGAGTACGTATATGTATTGTCTTTCAACTTCAAAATCTTATACCATGTAAACCGTTTTCAAGAGTAACAACTATTACACTACCTACCCAACCTACATTCTCTACATACTTTTTACTAAATTCATTTTATACTAATAATATGCATAACACGTTCTTGCTTAACAACTAAACAAAATAGCAATAAATCATACCTACACTATGTAACTACTATTATACCTCCCCTTACACATGTTTTTAAAACAAAAAATCG
Source organism: Chrysanthemum lavandulifolium (assembly GCA_022545495.1). Taxonomy (NCBI): domain Eukaryota; kingdom Viridiplantae; phylum Streptophyta; class Magnoliopsida; order Asterales; family Asteraceae; genus Chrysanthemum; species Chrysanthemum lavandulifolium. The sequence goes on along the minus strand of CM040246.1, from coordinate 112,482,281 downwards.
TGACATTAACCACCAATTGATTACCTACAGTAATAACATCGTAATCCTTTAAAGATACATCCATTAAACAAAACAACTAATATCCAAGGATCAAAAACAATTTATACTTCAAAACAAATTTTTAAGTATGATCATACATCTGATAATAACAAAAAAAACTTCTCAAACTTTACAAATCTACTAAACATCTACTACCAATCGCCAAATGGGATGGAACTCTAACGGTTTTTATCCTATCCCTTCTTCTAAAGTGATCATAAACTATGTAACTATTTGAAACACAAATATCAAAGATCAAACTGAAGTTACATTGCGATCAAAAGTAAAAAAAACATAAAAAAAATATAGCAAACATGCATTTGTAAACAACAACAAATCAGAAACATGCATATCAATTAGTGTGCAATTTCAAAGGACGATTACGGTAAAAAAAAACAAAAAAAAATGAAAAAAAACAAAACAAAACCTGATGAAGAGAAGTGTGTGGAAGAAGATGAAGAAGTTGTTGACCAAATGAGTTATACATTTAAGCCGGATTAAGATAACAAGTGGTTTTTGTAATGATAAGCACCTACAACCTAGCCTATTCTTCTAACACACTAAAAGCAACTTAAACATTCACATACACATCAAATGTTTAACATAAAAAAAATTTAAAAAATTTTACATTTAAAAATAAATAGAATTTATAATAATATAAACATTTTTAAAAATATATTTACTATGTATCATATATTGTACAAATACAAAATATTTCGTAGAATCATATTAAAAATTAAATACCATATAAATGAAATGTCCTTTCTCTTATCAAAAAACTATCCCAACAATGCCGTGTACAAATAAATTTCATTTTGTGTATGAATAAAATTGTCATCAATTTTTTTATTTCGCTATCACGATTAATAAAATTTAAGGCCAAACATTTAACAATATTGGTTTGTTTCTAAAAAAAACTGTATACTTATACTAGTTAATTGTTTCGTTCGTATATTGTATAATATACATCCAAAAACCATACAATTATATATACTTTTTTACCAAAAAAATTACCAAAAAATGGTATTTGTAATCATCACATTATACCATCTACAAGCTACCCTATTTATACTTAAATTATTTAATTGTTTCATTACGTTTTTATAATTTACATCCACACAAACAATAACATTATTTATAAATATTAAAAAAACCAAATTAAAAAAAAAACAAGGACTAAAAACAAAAGAAAAAATTGTTTAAAGTTATTGTTTCACAATTCACAATTCTAAATAAAGTATTTCAACTAACAATGAACAAATTTTTTTTTATAAGTTATGCCCGCCCATTGGGCGGCCTTATATATACTTTTTTACCAAAAACAATTACCAAAAAATGGTATTTTTAATCATCACATTATACCATCTACAAGCTATCCTATTTATACTTAAATTATTTAATTGTTTCATTACGTTTTTATAATTTACATCCACACAAACAATAACATTATTTATAAATATTAACAAAACCAAATTAAAAAAAAATGACTAAAAACAAAAGAAAAATTGTTTAAAGTTATTGTGTCACAATTCACAATTCTAAATAAAGCATTTCAATTAACAATGAACAACAAACAAATAATTATAAGTCATGCCGCCCATTGGGCGGGTTAAAAAGTATATATATATATATATATATATATATATATATATATATATATATATATATATATATATATATATATATATATATATATATATATATATATATATATATATATATATATATATATATATATATATATATATATAATAATCGAAACACACCTTTTAAATCTCCTAAACGTCTTTGTGGTCTGCAACATACCTTACGAATATATAAATTAATCAATAAACAATATGGATCATATATATATATAATAATCAGAAACACACCTTCTAAATCTCCTAAACGCCTTTGTGGTCAGAATATACCTTCGAATATCGTGCACAACTTTTGCTTTTGTTTCACTGATAATAGAAAAACAAGAATATAACAAACGCCAAACAAGAATACAAAACATCACAATAATACAAAAATAATACAAACAATATAAATAATATGAATCATATATATATATATATATATATATATATATATATATATATATATATATAATAATCAAAAACATAACTTCGAAACTCCTAAACGTCTTTGTGGATGCATTTATACCTTAAAGATTAGGATAAAATTTTATAGAATCATACATATAATCAAATTGTTAACACACCCTAAATATAGGCCTATAATATATCACGATATATATTTTCCTAATATATCCTCCTATAATTAAGGAGATAAATATGATAAAAAAGAAAGAAACATTTATACCATTACAAAAACAGTCGTGTATATAGATTATGATTTCGAGTATGTAACCAAAAGATTCATTAGCCTAATTGGTTTGGTTACTTGAGGCGTTTAAACAGTATCAAACCAATGCAGGTTCGAACCTCACATGTGTACATTTTTTGGATTATAATCTAACATGTATACCAGATTAAAACACTGCCTACGTGGCATTACGTGGCAAAACGTGGCATTATGTGGCATTTCGGGTGAATAATGACATCTTGAGCATCCTGTAATATATATGTTATAGATTAAGCTCAGATTTGTAAATGAAATAGGGTCAAAAGGATCATAATTTCGCCATGGCGGAAAAGGAACACGGTTGCATTGTAACAACTATATGCCATCCGTTCCTTGCCATTCCAAGTTACGGGTCTAATTGAATCTTTGATTACCCACTTCATTTGACTCAGAAAACAAGAATTAATCATCACAACCCACTATTCTATTATATATTTATAAAGCAAACAATTGCATTTTAGAATAAAGCAAAACATGTCGAGACGACTGAGTAAACACCCTATTCCTTCTTTGGCATGGTAAGTGTAATTGTATATGGGCATACCTTTATTGCTCGTTTATACATATGTGGTGCAAATGACATCATGTTATTCTTCTCCACCATAGTTGCATACACAAATTCAGGATGTGTTGCCATGCCATTATGTGGAGCGACACTGTCAGTTTGTCTAGAAGCACATACCTTAACGAATAAACTTTATAACGCGAGGCTATCTGTTGTAGCCCTTGGGTGGGTATTTGATACTACGTCGTTTTACACTGCTCCAAAAATATTCCAAAGTTTGGATCCCTAATCTAAAATTATAAACTAAACCTACATCACAATAAACACTTACAATAGTAGAGAATATATACCAATTAAATAGCAACAAAAAAGAAAAAGAAAAAAAATACCAGTAGCATTGTTTTCATCAATGGCTTCAATTTTCTGTTACAATAGTACATATTATATCTTCAATTTAGCAGTTGCTCCCACATCACAATTTAGACAATAACAATGTGCCAAACCTAAACAAAACAGATAGGGTAAGTCGGAAAACAAAAAACTATTATAACTAATTCCCTTGTGATGGGTCGATTCAGGTTACATTTTTATCTCTAAAGAGTAAAGTATTCAAAATGAAATATAGCTAAAGATAAATACGTCAAACGGGTCATCAAATGCAATTATACCTCTTTGTCATTATCAGCAATGCATCTATCGTCTCTACCGAGGTTTCTCTTCCATGTTCTTTGCATGTCTAACTTCATTTCTTAATTTAGCCAATCCAACTGAAAACAAAATGTGTTTCACCATTAAAGCTGGGCACATATATAATTGAATAGCAGGAATATTATTTCAAAGATCTTTTTGGACAATAGAAACAGTCATACAAACTTATAAAGACATAAATCTAAAGAAGTATATTTTTTTCCTCAAAAATTAATACACTATTGTCCGAAGATCGTTGCTATAAAAAAAGATGAAGACTTTAAGCATTAACATCCCAAATATTGGTATAATCACTCAATTACCTTTAATTTAGCATAAATTATACTCTGTAACTTCTAATCTGATAGAATTACCGACACACATGAAATACCATTTTAGTTTGATGCGTGTACACTTATTGTGTTTGTTCGGGATTAGAAGATGAGAATAACAGTCTTTACTATTAGCTTATTTTATGGGCTTATGAGCTTATTTGAAAATGGAAAAGTCAATAAAATCTTTCTCTAAGAGTTGATGAGCTTAAATGTTGATAAGCTCATAAGGTCTCAAAAGTGAGGGTATTCGCTTTTATGAATTAAAAAAAAAAGCTCATAAGTAGGAAAAATAAGCTAAACCAAACACCCCTTTTAATTAGCTTTAATAAATTTATTTGCTTCGTTTGAGGTTAAAGTTTCGGATAAGCTTGTAGAAATTGCTTACTTCAAAATGCTTATTTGAGATAAAGTTAAAATTATTCTTTTACCATCATACTAAACCTAAAACATTCAACAAATTGTTACTTAAAATTGATCGAAAACCACAAATCGTTAAAAACGATAATGAAAATGGAAATGTGAATCTTAAATTAGAGCGGGTACCTATATAAGCATTTATCCAAATGAAACCACTACCCATTGCCAAACTCACTCTCGACCATTATGGGGCTGGTGTTATTAGGAAAATGCTTCCAATTATAGAAGCCTACCACTCATTAACTGCTTTGTAGCAATAATCGAAACCTCACACGTGAACTAATTTATATACAAAAGTGGGTAGCAATCTAAAATACCGGGATGTTATACTCCTGTATAATTCGCGAATTTGGTACGCAAAAGTAAAAGTGATTATTTCCTTTAGAAAACACAATAAGCAAATAAGCAATCCAAACACCACTTCTCAAGTAACGAAATTGTTATTGTAAACACGTGGTTTACCTGATTATGTGGTTATGGCCTTGTAACAATCGTAGCTACGATTTCATGGCACCGACTGCCACCGAGCATTTAATCAAACACTTAATGAACATCCTCCAACTTGCTGCCAAAAACTTATAAGTAAACATGATGTAACGATCATAGTAACAACAAATAAAGTGTGAGAAATTTGATATAATAGATGTATAGAATAACATACCATAACACAAAATTGTCAAGAAGAATCAAAACCATCAAGCAACTCATCCATTCTTTGAAGTAAAATTATCAGAAGGGGGAGAAGATTCAAGAGAGGATGTGGGATTTTTAGAGAATGGTATTTGTGTGAGAAAGAAAGTTAGGCCAGGAAGAATTGATCTTGAAGGTTCTTGAAAAGGATTAGTGTGAAGTTAGTACAGATTTGCGATGAACAGTAAAGATTGCAACACACATCAGCCAATGGTAATGTGCCACAACATTTGTTCTTGTACTACAATTTATATAAAAATGGAATGGACCAATAAATTGTTGACAACATACTATGTATAACACCATTTTATATACACCCACCAAGTGGTTGTTAGTATATATATATAATATTCTTGAAGGTGACCTGTTATGACCGATTGCAAAGTACAAAATATTTACATCCTAGCATATCAACCAGTTATTTTCTTTTCTAATGTTTAAACATTTTTATGTCATTTAATGTTGTCCACCTCAACCCCGCCTAATTTAGTCAATTCTATTTAAAACATTAATACTTACCCTTTTTCCCCAATTTTACCCGACCCTTTTCCCCTAAATTTATCACATAAACCCTAATTTACAATCAATGTAATTGGTTCAATTAACATTCATCATGACTAAATGTTAGGAATTGGAAATTCTATTGTGAAGCATCGGTCATCCCATGTATAATCTAGCTTAAGTTAGCTCGTAGACATATCGTTCATTATGTTATTTGTTAGTCAGTTATTAGCATAGTTTAGTCTAGTGCAACACCGTGGAGGAAGGACAGGTCTTTACCCATTGTATGCCTGATCCACAGCCCGTAGGAGAGCATATTAGTTTGTATAAATAGCCCTCTCCCCATAAGGGAGAGGGTTGGATGTTCATTTGGAATCTAACCATCCATGTGTTTCTCTCACTAGAACATCTCCCTTTCTCTCTCTAAAACTTATATACGCCTCATATGTTTATGCTTTGATGTGATTATGAAATCCTATATCTTACAATTGGTATCAAGAGCCATGGTTTGATCACTAATCTTTCATGCTCTTTGTTTTGGTGGATTTCATATGGTTTCATAGGAGAGTTTGAATCATTTGGACAATTTCTAGTGTTAAAGTTTGAATTTTGAATGTACTTTTGTGTTTAGGATCATCATATGTGTTTAGGTTTTGAATTGGAAAGCTTAAATCATTGTGGTTTGGTTGTTTTTGATTGATAAAGTGGGTATTTTTGAAAAGTGTACAAAGCGAGTTGAGACTCGTAGTTGAGTTTCTTGGATGCGAGTTGCTTCTTCATTGGAAGCGAGTTGGTATAAGCGACTTGGCTACTTAGTGAGTTGACTATTTATGCGACTTGGGTTCTAAGCGAGTTATTTTACGCGACTTGGTGGTTAAGCGAGTTGTCTCTGTATGCGACTTGTCTATTAAGCGAGTTGTTACCAAAGCGAGTTGACTATTTAGCGACTTGTCTATTGAGACCTTTTACTTCTTCTTGCTACGCTTTACGGTTGTTCTTTTGATTTTGTAAAATCCCGTGAAAGAATCTATTTCCTGGTTTAATCAAAGAATAATAAAATCCCGTAAAGTCCAACATTCATGGCTTACACCACTGATCCAGTAATCTCTAATGTGCTCAAAATTTAACTACCGGTAAAAATCCATCTTTATACTAATAGTAATTCATATTTCTACGTACATTTTTTTTTCTTACAACTAGATAATAAGCTGCACTCACAAAGTGCTCACTAGCATAGTTAATGCCTTTGTTATACACACTCTTAAGTGACAATGGAAGTCTCACAACAATGTCATACTTGAAACTTCCCGACATGGTCACCCATGTCAGTTGTGTCCTCACATAACATACGGGATGTCCGGTATAAGGTATCCTTATATCATTAGCGTCATTTCCAATAAAATGTCACTGAGTAAATTAGGGTTTTCTTAAAGTTTTATAACAATTTCGATACTACGTCATAAACCCTAATGTACAAACCATTAAATTTAATATACAACTCTACAAGGCATAAAACCCTAACTCTAGGGCATTTTCCGGTTAAAACACTAATTTGAAAATCTTATGATTTTATGTAAATAAAATCACAAACTAAAATTAAAGATATATATGAAACTTTTACCAATTTCCAAGGTACAAGTTTATTAAACAAATGTACAAGTCATTGATGCATAAAAGTATTCACTTAACCTAAAATTAATTATAAACCTTAGTGTACTTAATTTTAATCACATTGTACAAACCTTCCAAGCACAAGCCTTAAAAATATATTTTCTTTTTAGTATGTACAATAAAACAATGCTAATGTACAAACAATAATGCACCAAAACTTAAGCCTTTACTATTATTTATTTACATGTGAATTACCTAAAAATGTATTTGTCTAAAGTAAGTTAGCAAGCCTAACTAGGTACTTATACCATTTACACAATAGGTACAACAATAAAAACCGTAGGTACTACCCTTCAATGCCTAACGCCCCTTTTACCATAGTTAAAAATGAACTAACTAGTTACTACTAAGTTACCTAAGTACTACATGTAAATGTCCTAACCACAAACTAATTACTTGCATATAAAAGTTACACATCACACTTTTATCTTGAAGTTTTACCATAGTCAAAATTGGTGGGTAAAACTCTTGGCTAGAGTTTTACCACACCCTTCATGTCCCCTTGAATTCACTTACACCATCCATGTGTATTCAAACACATCACTATGTCCCTTTTCTTGTGAGACAAGGTGACATAGCACCTTGGGGAGTCCATGCACCTCCACCCTATAAATAACGCCCCATATCCCCCTCTCTTTGAGTCCCATACATCACACACATTATACCATACCACCCACACATCACACGCACCATATAACCTCTCCCATATTCACATACATTCTAAATATTTACCTTAAGTAGTGAAAGAAAAAGGGGTAAACAAAAGCCTAAGAAGGAGTGGAGTATTTGGGGAGAATAGCAGCTCCTAGGAGAGTTTTCTTGTGGTTTAAGCATCATATTAATTGTAAGTACACCCACACTCTTTCTTTACTCATTTTATACATTCAATAAAACATATAAGTGATTATGGATTAGTGTTATGTGGAAAAACAAAGTCAAAACCATACTTCATTTTCTTTCTGTACACTTGTGCGCCCCAAAGACAAACACCCATTTGTAATGCGTTTTTCTTAAATGTTAAAACATTGTTAGGAATTAGAAATTCCAGGTATTAAAGAATCGGTCACCTCAAGAATATGTAATCGTTTGAAAGCTTGTAGTCGTAGTTATTTTATGTTAAGTAGTATTTAGTTATGTAACACCGTGGAGGACGGACGAGTCTTTACCCACTGTATGCCTGATCCACAACCCGTAGGTGGCTTTGTTTGTAAGAAACTATAAATACCCTCTACCTCCTAAGGTAGAGGGTTGGAGCTTCAATACTATTTTTCTTTGTTTCACATAGTTCCCAACTCTGTTCCTTTCTCTCACTAGAACTTTCTCTCACTAAACATTGTTAACGCCTCACATGGTTATGGTTTAATATGTTTGTGAAATCCTATATCTAACAATTGGTATCAAGAGCCATGGTTTGATAACTCATCTTTCATGCTTCTTATTTTGGTGGATTTCATAAGGTTTTTGGGGTATTAAAGGTTTAGGAGAGTTTGATTCATTTGGACAAATTCTAGTGTTAAAGTTTGAATTTTGCTTGTACTTTTGTGTTTAGGATCATCATATGTGTTTATGTTTTGTATTGGAAGGCTTAAATCATTGTGGTTTGGTTGTTTTTGATTGATAAAGTGGTTATTTTAGAAGTTTGTACTGAGCGAGTTGAGTCTCGGATACTTTGTTCTTCAAAGCGAGTTGCTTTGTTATTGGACGCGAGTTGGAACATGCGACTGGGTCGTTTAGCGAGTTGATTTTATGCGATTTGGGTTCTAAGCGAGTTGTTTATTTAAGCGACTTGATATCTAAAGCGACTTAGCTATTAAGCGAGTTGTAAAGCTAGCGAGTTAATTTAGCGACTTGGTGTTCAAGCGAGTTGATTGTGTTGCAGTTGATACCAAAGCGAGTTGGCTATTTAGCGACTTGATACATTAAGCGTGTTGGCGTTGCGATTTGATGCTAATGCGACTTGGCTATTTAGTGAGTTGATTCCTTGCGAGTTGTCTCCTTGAGCGAGTTGGGTGTTTAGCGAGTTGATAACTAAGCTGTGTGTTTTACTACTTGTCTAATTTTAGACTTGTCACTTCTTCGTGATACATTCTTACGGTTGTTCTTTTGGTTTAGTAAAATCCGTGAAAGAATCAATTTCCGGCTTAATCAAAGAATTGTAAAATCCCATAGAACTTGTAATCATGGCAAACATCGCTCCTACTATTATTTCTTCCATAGTCGAGGACGCTCAGCCAGGTCGATACTCGCCCACATATGCTTGATGTAACCGACTACGACTCTTGGGCTCAAAGAATCGATTGTATTGTCTTGGAAAGGAAAATGGGTCAACATTCTCAAATCGATTGATGAAGGACCGTATAGAGTTGAGACTACTAGAGACATAATTGATACAAATTAAGATGGAACAATGATCTATGGAATAGATGCACCAAAGATGTATGATGAGCTCAATGATAAGGAGAAGAAGAGATTCGATGCGGATATCGTGGCTTCTAAGATCATATTGCAAGGTCTTCCAAAAGACATATACAAGCTTATAAACCACAACACCAAGCAAAGGTCGTATGGGATAATGTCAAGATGCTTCTCTCGTGTTCGAATTAACCATGGAAGACAGAGAATCACAACTCTATGATGAATTTGAGCACTTCAAGATGAAACCAGATGAGAGTGTCTATGAGTATTACGTGAGATTCCACAAGCTTGTTAATGACATGAGGAACATCAGAATGACCATGCCAAACATTCAGTTAAATTCAAAGTTTGTAAACAACATGAATACCGAATGGCACAAGTTTGTCACCTCTGTGAAGCTAACCAAAGGATTGAAGAATACTAACTATGAGCAACTATATGCTTTCCTTCTCCAGAATGAGAGACATGCTATGTTTGAAAAAAGGATTCTGGAACAGTTCAAAACCAATTAGGGAGAAACAAGTTCATCAAATGATTCAACCGCATTTTTAACCAATGATGGAACCACTACCAAAGCATCTCAAGTCATTCAAGATCCATACTTCAAACAACTGATGCCAATCTTTGTCATGGAACACTTTATCAATAAGTCGGCTTATATGGTTAAACAAAACTTAACCTTCTCTCCACATACCAACAAACTTCACACTAACAATGAAATCGGGATCGCATCCAATCTACACAACCATGCTTTGGTCGAGATGGAAAGGTTACAAGACAACCAGCTCAAGGAAGACAATATGAACAAAGAAAAGGTGGAGTAGGAGGAGGGTATGTGGAAAATCGAATAGAGGAAGGAATGAAATCAATCATTTAAACTTTGCACCATCAATGATCTCTCCAGAAAGGACTTAGTTGTAGGTCTACCTAGACTTAAGTATGAAAAGGATCATCTTTGTTCAAGATGCCAATTGGGAAAAAGCAAAGTATGCCCATAAACCCAAACCTACAAACTCGCCGCAGAAATTCTCCATACAATTCACATGGACTTATGTGGACCCATGAGAGCGCAGAATATCTTTGGGAAGAAATATGTGTTAGTTGTGGTGGATGATTTCTAGATTCACCGGTAAAGTTCTTAAAGACAAAGGATTAAACCCGGATATCATCATCAAACAGTGCAGTTCGTCTTAACAAAATGGTCGAATCATCCGAATGCATAATGGAACCGAGTTTGTTAACAAACAACTTGGTGAGTTTTATGAAAGTATTGGAATCATCATCAAAGAAGTGTTCCTCGAACTCCTCAACGTAAGCGGTGTAGTTAAAAGACTAAATCGAACTCTTGTGGAAGCCGCAAGGACTATGCTAATTTACTCAAAAGTTCCAATGTTTCTACGGGGTGAAGCCATCGCCACCGCATGCTACACCCAAAATCGATCCTAATTCACACCGCTCATGGAAAAACTCCATATGAACTTGTCCACAACAAAACCCGATCTTTCATTCCTTCGTGTGTTCGGTGCTTTATGTTATCCAACTAATGATGGTTAAGATTTAGGAAAACTGAGAGCTAAAGCGGGCACTGGAGTTTTTGTAGGCTATGCACCTAACACAAAAGGTTACCGAATCTACAACAAGAGATCCTGAAATATTATGGAAACAATTCACGTCACGTTGGATGAGCTGTCCGGTCAGATGGCTCCTGGACAATCCAGTTCAGGACCCGCACTTCAAAGCAGTCCCATTGGTTCATCTCTTGTACCAAACTCCTCATCAGCAACTCCATATGTACCTCCCTCAGAAGATGATTTAAAGAAACTGTTTGATCCAATGTTTGATGAACAATTTAAGCCAAGTAACAATGATATGACAATTCAATCACTAGAGGCTGCTTCTATCCCTGTCAATGCAATTAACCCTTCAACTTCTATGTCATTAAGCCAAGAAGCGCCTGCTGCTGACCAATCTGTTTCATCAACAAATCTTCAATCATCAAGTGTACATCATGGAAATGCCTCTGATTCATAGGATGAAGTCAATCCCTTTGCTACTCCCGAAGATGCTCCATTTGAAAATATATTTGCTCCTGAATCATCATCTCGAACCATCTTCATCAGAGACATCGACTGCTACTTTCGGTTCCACAACCACAACCACATGAACATCTTAGAAAATGGACACATGATCACCCATTGGATAACATCATTGAAACCCTTCTCGTCCGGTATCCACTGTAAACAACTTGCCATCGATGCCTTATGGTGCTTCTTTAACTCAAGACTTTCAAAGATCGAACCTAAAGATGTTAAAACTGCTATGAATGAAGACAGCTGGTTCAATGCCATGCAAAATGAAATTCATGAGTTTGATCGATTAGATGTATGGGAATTAGTACCAGCTCCAGATTGTGCTATGATCATTGCACTTAAGTGGATCTTCAAAGTGAAGCTTGATGAGCATGGTGATGTTTTGAAAAATAAGGCTAGGTTAGTGGCTAAAGGTTATCGTCAAGAAGAAGGGATATGTTGGGAATAATCCGTTACCACGGATAGTTGTGGTTTACACTGTTTGGTTTAACACTAGCAGTGGAAACGTATTCCCACTGCAAAGTTCTTTATTACCACTGCTATCAGTTTGTAAGGATAAACGCGTCTAGATAAGTATAGAATAGATCTTGTATATATTCTATTATGTTAGCTTTATACTTATCTTGTAAAGGACTCCTTGTTGTATAAAAGGAGATCCTAGGTTATTGTCTTAGGAACGTATTACATTACAAGATTACCTACGAAAGCTTCAAGGTGTAACCCTAGTGATAAGTCTAGATCACTCGTATTATTTCATTAATAATATTGGAGCTTGAGTTTTGTGTTAACTTGTGTTTATTCTCATACATCATATAATTCGTCTTCTAAAGTATTACTTAAGTAAATTCTGCTTGCTTGATAATATCATACAAAATATCATTGACACAAGGAGAGTGTCTTAGATCCATCAAGTGGTATCAGAGCCAAGGTTCTGATATTTTGTTTTAGAAGATTCAAGGAATTAGCTTGACTCACTCACTCAATTCAATGGAGATGGAAAACAATCAATCAAACTCTTCTTCAACACCCAAACTCCCTAAGCTTAAGCTTAATGAGTTTGAGATGTGGAGGATACTGATTGAGCAATACTTCCTCATACAGGACTATGCTCTATGGGAGATCATTCAACTTGGTGATTCCTTCAAACCCGTGACCACTACTTCAAAAGTTGGTGACACGAGATGTTGTGAAAGTTTTCATACTCGATTCAAATCTTGAAAAGCTCAAAGAAGAATGATCTTAAAGCTAGAAGTATGTTGTTGATGACTCTTCCTAGAGACTAGATTATTACATTCAAGAAGTTCAAGGCGCTAAAGAACATTTGAAGAGATTTGCTCGGTGTTTGGTGGTAATGATGCTACAAAGAAGACTCAAAAGACATTGTTAAAGCAAAGTTATGAAAACTTCTTCGCTTCAAGCAATGACTCACTTGATAGCATTTTCACCAAACTTCGAAGATTGTTACACGACTAAGCGTGTTTGGCATTGAGGTAGAAAAGAAGACCTCAATTTGAAGTTTCTAAGAAGTTTGCCTTGAGTTTCAAACCAATGTTACTGTTCGGGAAAACAAAGCAGACATAGAAACAATGAAGCTCAATGATCTTTACAATAACTTCAAACTTATTGAACAAAGGTTGAAGAAGGTAGGAAACTTGGTACAAGCTCTAGTAGCTTGGCATTGATGTCAAATTCGTTGATAGTGATGATTTCAAGATGAATGTGATGATGATATGGCCACCGTAGGTTCTAAAGTTTCCACGGCAATGTGAATGTTGCCACCGCAGGATCAAAGAAGAAGGTTGCTAGTATTGGAGATCCTACCTTTATACTTTTATCTCCACACAAGTTGATGGCTCTCTCTTAACTCATGAAGACATAGAGAAAATTGATGAAGATGACTTGGAGGAGATGGATATAAAATGGCGAGATAGCTCTTCTTAGCATGAGGGCTAAGAAATTCTAAAGAAGATCGGCAAGCCTATCCACATTAATGGTGATGATATCGCAGTTTTGATAAGAAGAAAGTGGAGTTCTTTAAGCGCCACAAGTTTGGATATTTTGCTAGAGAATGTAGAAGACCAAAGGCCAAGGACAACGGTCTACATGGTACAAGCAAAGAAGGACCAATGTGGAAGAACCAAAGGCAATGTTGGCTATTGATGGTGTGAGCTATGATTGGAGTATCATGGCTGATGATCTTGAAGAAGAACACACGATGTCGCTCTTGTTTACTGTGAAGTTGCTCTTATGGCTTTCTCGACGAGGTACAAAATACTTGAATGTTGCTCTAAAACATGTAGGTGCTAAAGAAGTTGAAAGACTTAATGATTTATATTCTAATGAAAGACAAGAGTTATACATCGCTAATTATCTGTGGCTAATCTTAGGAGAGCCATGGCAGTTTAGAAAAACAATTTGAGCACTATCGGGAAAATGAGTCAAATTATAATGATGATATGATTCTTCTTGGAGAGAGGTAGAACATACAAGCTGCGTGAATGAAGCATACCTAAAGGAGCTTGAAAACTTCAAAAGAAAATTGAAAATGTCAATTTAACTATAGACACATGTTATCATCAGTCTGAGTCAATTGATAAAATTTGGAATGCTCAAATATATAATAAAGCTAAGTCTGGTTTGGGTTATAATATTGCGCCTCCACCACTAAGAGGTGTTCATTCACCTCCAGGTATAGATTTAGCTCATACAGGCATAGAGGATTTTAAAGATCTTGAAAGAGAATATGGTCCTTTAAAAGACACAGTTGTAAAGAGTGAGGAAGAGAGTAAGCTAGATAATGATGTGTTTGAGAGTGCTAGTGATTCATCAGTTGTTGATGAAAATGTTAAAAAGAATGTAAAGACTATTATCCCAAAAGTTGTTAATACTGTTACAGAGAAACCTAGGAAACCGTTAATAAACCTAGACCAATTGTAAGGTATGTTGAGATGTATAGGAACAAGCCTCTGACTCTAGGGGTAACGAGAGGAGTTGGAATCATGTTAAATCTCAACAACTAGGTAGTGATTTTGTGATGAACAATAAAGCATGCTATATTTGTGGTAGTTTTGATCATTTACATGCTTATTGTGACTATCATGTTGGGAGAAGGGTAGTCTATGGGAATAAAGGGTGGAGTCTAACAGATATCAACATAATGTACACCCTAATTCCTATTGCAAAATGGTCCCAAGAGGATTCAACTTAGAAGTGGCCTCAAAACATTGGCCACCGCAAAAACTGCTAACTTGCCACCCTAAGTCACCGTTAAAGTGCAAATACCAAAACAAGCTTTGTAAAATCTGCACAAACAGGAAAAAGGACCTTTCATGCAAAAAGGTTAACAATAACCAACAGTGGGTACCTAAAAGAAACCAAAGATTTTCCACTCGCTCATTCAAAAGTTACCACCGCAAGGGTTTTGAACAAGAAAAGGGGACATGGAAATCTTTGTGAAGGCCTCAAGACGTTGGGAATGGAAACCTAAAGGAAACACCTCTACATCCAATCCCAATGGTGTATCAATGACCTTTGATAGATACAATTGTATTGATACACGAGGCAGATCCAAGTCAATCATGGCTTGGGTCCCTAAAAGAAACTAACTCTTTACTCTTATGTGCGGGAACATCCAAGGACTAAATGATTTGATCTTGTATTTACATATTATGGGTGTTCAATGCACATGACCGCAACAAGTTTTTGTTTTGATTTTGTGCATACTAATAGATCGTCTGCCGCTTTTGTTAATGAAGTTAGTGGATTGAGATGTGATGCAGAACACTAATGATAAAAGAAAACATGGATTATTATTTTTATTACAACAACCTTTGAAAGTGCAATAAAACTACATCCATGAGGAATAGAGTACAAACATCATCGCATCAATCGACTCACAACTATCAACAACCAACCCCAAACACATGTTTCCTAACCCATCCTCTTCCCGCCCATCATTCATCCTTTATGGCTTCTTGGGAAAGCCCGACTTGGCATCACCTTAGGAGCTCCACGCATGTTAATCGATCATACACCCTAGGGTTTTAAACCCATCACCACTATACCGGTGGGTGGTGAGGATGATGAAGGAACTAGCGATGGTGGTCTTTGGTAGAAATGGAAGAAGGTGATGATTGCAACTCTTTAGAAGACTCTATCACGCAGAGGAGGAACACTACGGACTCTTCCGAGGTCTCATCATCTGTGACATATTGAGACACATAGGAGCCGATTTACGAGCTATCTTCTTTAACTGTTGCAACCTGAGGTTCTGGTTGTAGTGATGAAGGTCCAGCAGAAAAAGGGTTTGAAAGAGCAAGTGACTGCTTTCTCTTCTTGGATACAACCTTCTCATACTCCTCTTTTTCTACTCTCCTAGGGTTTTTCAAAACAAACTCATCCCAGGAACTATCAGATGAACTGCTTGAAGAAAGATTGATTGGACTTGATTGACTCATGGTGTTGCTTTGAGAGTGAAAGTTATGGAGTATGTGATTTGAGTGGTTTTGGTTAAATGATCTATTTTATATATATTAAGTTGGATTCAAGAAGTTAATGAGGGAAGGTACAGTTGAGGAGTAAATTGAGTCCTGTATTCTTGGAAAATGTATCAATGCTTAGTGTTGACTTTATTGAGTATAGCCAACGCTATGCTTAATTCTTTCAATATATTAGCCATTGCCAACACAATAGTGATTCCGGATTTATGATTAGTGATTTGCGGTTTGAAGAATTCCTTGTTTACAATTAAATTGTTACTCTTTGATGAATCGTTGCTCTAGGTTATTTAGACCTTATCTATGTTATCCACTGATGATTCAGCTGACATTTGGTTACAGTGGGAACTTTATTGCAACCAGTGGTAACATGCTTTCAGTGGAAAAAGGAAAAACAGAGGAACTTCATTACTAGCAAATAATTCATTCCAATCAAGAGTACTCCTAGTAAACTAAAGACAAAATACTGAAACCTAGCATATTCTTCATCTGACTTCAGCTATTCCATTGGTCTCTTGCCCTTGCCCACATACTCATGTTTATTCTTCTGGGCTCTCTTTCTCTTGTTCTCAAAGGAGGATTGCATTCTTGGACATGGAAGCCCAAGAATCTGTGGAGGAGGTTTTGGTAGCATTGCAGGCCTTGTTGGATTGGATATCTGCTTCATATTGGAGATAGCTGTTTCCAGTGCTATTGAAAGAGCTTTTGGCAATTCTTTAGCAAGAGAATAGGTTTCATCATTTGCATCATCATCATCGATGCATCGGAGTAGAACTCAAGAGATTTTGCAGTGCTTAGCTGCTGAGCTTTCGCTTAGCGATTTCTTTGGTATATCTTTTGGATGAAGACCCACCCACGTGGAAAGTATCCAAACCATCCCGATACTTCAAGATGATTCGATTCGATTACATACTCTTCTTCCGAGTCAAAAGAGATGTTGATTGTGTTGGAGGGATTGCTCATGCTTATGGTTTTGGGGTTATTGTGTTTGAATGAAAGCTGATTAAGTTTACCTTAAGCCATGTCTCCTTATATAGACAAAGTCTGTTGAAGGGTTATTTAATGAAGATATTTACCTTTTTCTTATTTTGGTAGGTAAAGGAGTAAATATAGATATTATTAAGTTGACTTTGGAAGATATTTTTGCTTGGGAAATAGTTTGGTTAAAGGTAACTTTGGTAAATATCAAGTTGGTTATTCTCATCTTGTATGAGTTTGTATATCAAGTTTTGATGAGAAGTTTTGGAGTTAAAAGGTGTATATCTAAGATACACAATAAATGGTTATTGATTCACCATGTCTAGTACACATAAGAATCAACTAGTCCAGAGCAAACGGCTACTGGTAAAGACTTGACAAATACGTTTATGGTTGATAGTTTACAAAAAACTATATGGTTATCAACTCACCATATTCTTTATGATTAAGAGTTGGCTAGTCCATAGCAAACTGCTCATGGTAAAGACATATCAAATCCGTTGATAGGCGGTAGTTTGCTAAAACTATGATGGGAGCGATCTTGTTTTCTAATGATTTTATTTCCCCGCGCTCTTTGAAATTTTGTGAAAAATTACCACTTCTAGTTCACGATTTCCATCGGTGTTATTTTACCACCGTTGTTCTAGCCATTACAACCGATTATGTCAGTAATTAATTTTTACTAGCCGTTGAAAGTAACCACCGATAGTCATATATATAGGGTTAAAATTTTAAGTAAACTATCTTCTTTCTATATTATAACTATTTTCTAAAGATAATTTTACTTGCGCATCAATTCTAAACCCTAACCCTATATATCTTTTTCTCTCAATTGGCTAGTCATTCTTTCAATTCTTACTGACATAATATAATTTTTCATCAAAAGTTTCTATGGCATCTTTGAACTTTGCAGATGAGCACAACCTCGTGGTCTACCTACAAAAGTCTAACGAGAAGAGTGGCCCTGTTTTTCATCAGATTGTGGATTTTCTTCATACCACTCATATAAGGTATGCTTTGCTTTTCAAACCCACAATCTATATCTCTCAAATCAAACAGTTTTGGACTTCTGCTCAGTCCATAACACTTGAAATTGGAGATGCACATGAAACATTGGATGCTCTCAGAGCCATTGTAGATGGGGTAACCATTGATGTTACTAAGGCATCCTTGAGGAGAGTACTTCACTTGGATGATCTCAATGGTCTCATCACATTACCTATGTCTGACATTCATGATACTTTATCATCTATGGGATATGATATCACTGACAAAAAGGCTACTTTCAAAAAGAGTGGTTTTTGTCCCCATTGGAGATTTTTGATTCATACTTTGTTACATTGCCTTAGTCCTAAGAAAACATCTTATGAGCAGTTTAGTTCAACCATGGCTTATCCTTTGGTTTTCTAGTTTCGATAGGATTTTTAAGCGGTCACATTATATTTTTACAAGTATGAAAGGCAATGTACAAAGTAAAACCAAATTTTAATGTATCCAAGGTTTGTGCAAGGCTGGTTAATGAATTTCAACTGCAACCTTACACTCACTGCTTATCAAATCGGTTGCCTAAAGCCTAAAGTTTTTTAAAATTTGAATAAAGATGGCAATATGATTTTTACACCTCTCTACCCCAAATGCTTGCTAAAATTTCCACCGAACAAAACACACCTATAATTAATGTTCCTAACATTGATTATACCCCACCATTTAAGAACCTATGAGAAGGCCTAAACAATAACTCCTCTCATGACAACACAACAAGTTTCGAACCTTTGGTCTAGGAACAAGCGGTGGTGGTTCTAGACTTCCACCTAGTCCTACTATGGAGGAATCGGACCTTTGCCCCATGATTCACCTCTCCCAATAGGTAACATACGTTGGAAGTGTTGAGGCGGTGGCAACCAAATGTAATTGATGGTTTTGTGTACCAAATTAGCAAAGCAGTTGAGTTTCTACAAAAGACTTGGCTATTGTTAAGAAGAATCATGCCAAGGATGTTCAATTGTTAAAGAGCAGATTCGAGACCTTAAAGGGAGAGTCTGCAGAGGTTGAAAAAGCATGTGCAAACTCAAGAAGATGGTGATTTCATCTTCATCCTCACCTTCTAATGGTGATTCATTGATCAAGATTTGGGAAATTCCTCCAAACAAGGGAGGAAAGCAGTTCGACACCGAAGGGAGGAAAATTAATTTTGAAGATGAAGGAGATACAAGTAAAGGAGCAAAAGAAGTGAAACTCATGGAAAGCAACTTGAAGATCAAGACATTTTCCAAAGCACACTGATTTTACCATCGATTTTGTTTCCACCGCAGAGCCAAATATTGCCACCGCAAGTGAAGAATTTGATAAATTGAAGACAAACAAGAGTAAAGCGGTTATGGAAGATGTACACCAATTTGAAAGTAAGATTTCAAAGAATAGACAAGTTCGATTGATCTTGATAGAGAATTTCTTTGAGAAGATAGCGAGAAGATCAAATTGTTTGAGAAAGTTCTTTGAAAAGAAAAGATTGCAAGAACTAGAAGTTGCAAGCTTTTGGAAGCTAAAAGATTGGACGAATGGAAGATACCGATTCAATTTCCACTGCTCAACCTACAATTATGAAAGAAAAAGCTCCGGAGTTTACCTATGTTCCCATCAAGAAGATATTCGGTTTACGTAGCTAATAATCCATAAATCAAGAAAAGGCAATTGACCTTGTTGTCGATGCATCCTTAATCGAGGAACAAAGAACATTTCGATTGAAGGATTTCATCATAATGAAGAACAATCAAGCACTTGATAATGTAATCGAGTTCGGTCAAGAAGAATCGGAAGAAACAAAGACAACCAACCAAGGCACAAATACTTGCATATATGAAGACTTATTGTTGTCATGTTGGTCACTAGAAAAGGCATAAATTTATAGGAATGTCGATGATCAAGTTGAAAGGGCTTACTACGTAACTCGTGAAACAAGATAAATCTTTTATTCCAATGGGTTCAAGAAGAAGAAAGAATATTTCCTAGATTGAAGAGAAGGCCAAAGTCGGTGATTCTCAAACTATTAAGAAGACTAAGGTTGATGAAGATTCTACAAAGTCATCGAGAAGGAGATTCCTATTGAGAAGTTCACTAAAGATCAAATGACCGAAATGATTGTGATTGAAGACATAGATTTTTATCCACGAACCAAAGGCAAATCGACATCCTATCATTGATTGGGAAGTTTACATCGCTAGCAATCTTGCTTCAACATGGAAGATTACAAGGTGGGAGGAGAAACTTCATCTTTCATAACATTTGAATATCTTATTAAAGTTTTTGACAGAGATGACCTTAATACACTATGGAAATTAGTTCAAGAAAGGTTTAATGCTCAAGATCTCAAAGATACAAAGGAGATGCAGTTATGGGTGAATCTTAGAAGGCTTTTTGAACCAAATGTTGATGATGACTTCTGGAAATTCTCATGTACATGTCCTGGTACTAAATGGTTTTACTATGACTCATGTGAAGTTTATCATGTCTCTATAGCAAATGAAGAGGATGCTTTCATGCTTGCTGAGAAGGAATATCCACTCAGAGCTGGAACTCTCACTGTGATGTTATGTACAACAATCAGAGTTCATGAAGACAATGAGAAGGTCAGAGCATTATTACAAAGGCTTCAAGATCAGTGTTCAAGAGCTATACAGAAGTTAAGAGAAAAGAAGTGAAGTGTTTGATTGAATTCCCCAAATCCTTAAAGTTAATGCATATTGAAGAAACTTATTGATTTGCAGAGAAATCATAAGTTTAGGGAGGATTGTTGGAATAATGCTACCACGGATAGTTGTGGTTTACACTGCTTGGTTTAACACTAGTAGTGGAAACGTATTCCCACCGCAAAGTTCTTTATTACCACTGCTATCGTTTGTAAGGATAAACGCCGTCTAGATAAGTATAGAATAGATCTTGTGTATATTCTATTATGTTAGCTTTATACTTATCTTGTAAAGGACTCCTTGTTGTATAAAAGGAGATCCTAGGTTATTGTCTTAGGAACGATTACATTACAAGATTACCTACTAAAGCTTCAAGGTGTAACCCTAGTGATAAGTCTAGATCACTCGTATTATTTCATTAATAATATTGGAGCTTGAGTTTTGTGTTAACTTGTGTTTATTCTCATACATCATATAATTGTCTTCTAAAGTATTACTTAAGTAAATTCATTGCTTGATAATATCATACAAAATATCATTGACACAAGGAGAGTGTCTTAGATCCATCGTGATAGACTTTGAGGAATCTTTGCTCCAGTTGCTTGTATCGAGGCGATCGAATCTTCTTGGCTAATCTTCGCTAGCAAGAACATGGTTGTTTATCGATGGACGTTAAAATCGCATTTCTTAACGGAGATCTTAAAGAGGTCGTCACGCCACCAACCTGAAGGCTTTGTGAATCCGAGCATCCTACTCATGTTTATCGTCCGAAGAAGGCTCTTTATGGTTTAAAGCAAGCTCCGAGGGCATGGTATGACACGCTATCAAAGTTTCTTCTATCTACCGATTTAGCAAAGCGAGCGATTGATCCAACGTTGTTCACCGTAAAGTCGCAAACATTTAATTCACGCTCAAATATATGTTGATGATATCATATTTGCCTCGATCGACCCCAATGAGTGTGACCGTTTTCAAAAGAAATGGGTTCTAAATTTCAAATGTCAATGATGGGACAAATGTCATTTTCTTGGGATTACAAATTTCACAAAGTCACGGAGGCATTTTCATAAATCAATCTAAATATGCAAATGAGATTTTAAAGAAATTTGGATTTGATTCTAGTGACCTGTTGACACTCCCATGATTGAGCGTATAAAACCGGATGAGGACCACTTAGGATCATGGTAGACCAAACGAAATATCGTAGCATGATCGGATCCTTGATGTACCTCACACCAAGAGACCTGATATTCATTCATTGTATGCATGTTTGTTAGATACCGAGCTAAGCCACCAAAAGCACCTTGAAGCGGTTAAACGGGTCTTCGGTACCACCAAGGAACCATCAACATGGGACTTTGGTACCAAGGACACCAGTATGTCACTAACAAGATATGCGGATGCAGATCATGCAAGGTGTCAAGATACTCGTCGAGTACGTCCGGAGGTGCTCGGTTTTGGGTGATAATCTTGTGAGTCGGTCTTCAAAGAAACAAATGAGTACTTCTATTTCCTCTCTAGGTTGAATACATAGCCATGTCATCTTGTTGTGCTCAAATCCTATGGATGAGATCTCATTAACCGACTATGGCTTTGTATTCAACAAAATCCTCCGCATTGTGATAATAAAGTGCTATTCTCTCATGCAACAACGTTCAACACTCAAGAGCAAAGCATATCGACATTCGACATCATTTCATCGGGAACAAGTGGAAAAGGTGTGGTGGAACTCTATTTTGTGAGGACCGAATACCGTTAGCGATATCTTCACCAAAGCTCTTCCAAGAGAACGTTTGAGTTTATTCTTCCACGACTTGGCTTGAAAAGCCTTCAACCGAACACTCAAACGCCTTCAAGAGGAAGACGAGGAGTAAAGGTTTTTCTTCATCTATCTCTTTGTATATATTTTTTCAAAAAATATATATATATATATATACAAAATTACAAAACCTTCAAAATCAAATAGAAAATTATAAAACTTTCAAAATCCATAAAAAAAAAAAAAAGTGAAATTTGAAAATTCTCAAAAAATATTGTCATTTTGTCATGTTTTTTCTCGATTCGATATCATCTACGGACTTTGTGTTGATATTGAAAGAATGTCACTGGTCTTTAGATGTTCATCGAATGTACATAGTTTTTCATAAAAAAAAAAAAAAAAAAAAAAAAAGAAATGAGTAAGAAAAATAGTGGTTTATTGTCATTTGTGCAAGAACCCGTGTTAAAAAGAAAGAACGAGCCATACTTTATCTTGTTTTTCAAATCTCATGCTCGAGTCTAAAAAAAATTCACTATCCAATGAAAAGCAATTGCTTTCAAAATTACTCGTGCTCAATTTTTGAAAATCATTTGTACTAAACGGTTGTTAAAACTATCTATCTCAATCAACAACTTATGTCATTGATATTCAAACGATATTCAAACAATGGTTTGTTTTCAAAAGATATTCAAGTATGTTTAAATCTTTGAGTCTAAAGTCTCAAAATTGATTCTTATCGCTTAAAACGTTTTCAAAATCAAGTCACAATTCTCCTTAAAAATCGTTCAAAACAATTTAAATTCATCGAGATCACGATTCTCAAATGATTTGATATTTGTGATCGGGAGAATTTGTGATTTAAATTGATTTAAACCGATAATTGATAGATGGTTTCATAAGTGATTAGTATGTTTGCCTCCCCGCAAATGACAAACGATTTCAAATTTTCCATGCACACGTTGAGGGGGAGCATCTATCTTAAACCACAAATATTTGAAACGTGATCAATTTATCTCAATGTGCAGTCTTTTCCTAATATGTGCAAAATATTCTCAAACATCTATGCACATATTGAGGGGGAGCAATCTTGTGAAAACCTCATCCTTCTTTAAAATGTTTTATCTACTCAAATTGATTAGGAAGTGATGATGATCATTTTAGAAAATGTTAATCAAAAGATTGGACCTTTCATTCTCAATCTAATGATTTCAAAGATCTCTTGCCTCCATGTGCTAAACAAATTCTAAATTTTTATGCATATGTTGAGGGGGAGCATTTCTAAAATATCAAAACAATTAAGATACAAAATGCTTTGATTCTATATCACAAGTATCTTGATTGATTTTCAAATGGTTTTCAATTGGTTCCAATGGCAGATAAACTGTCACAATTCTCAAATTTCAGTCATTTCTCAAAACAATTCACGTTTCACTATTTCAACATTTATCGTAAACTTGGTTTACTTGTTCCAAATTCGCGTAACCTTGAAGGTTTAGCGGCGAATTCATGATCATAACATCACGTACATTTCATATGGACTATTATTAGTCTACATTTCATGGACATCATGTGCATTTCATTAGTACATTCACGACATTTCATTTCACTTTCAACGCGTAATTTTTTATATTTAATAAACTTTATCGCGTGAGTTATTATTTTGAATATTTAACCCGTTACTTTCAAAAATGATCCCGAGGTATTTTTAAACTTACATTTAGTTTATAAAAACTATATTTTTAGTTTTCCTAGTGTTTCAAATTTATTTGGTATTTTAATCGTTAAAGTTTAATCATTACGTCGTTTTCTTAAAAGTTTTACGATAATTATTTTATCACTCAATTTTCACAAGGAAAGTATTTTTACAATTTTTATCATCTCTATACAATCTATTTTGACTTATTAAAAACATACTTGCACCAAAAATTCTATTTACAATCACTTGTACATTTTCTACACAAATTCTTACACTTTCTTTACAACTAATACACAAAATAATGCAAGTAATTCAATATAAAAAAAAAAATATATATATTTTTGGTAGACCAAGATCCATGAAATCCGCCATAGGGAGGAGGTGATTTCATTTATTGTTGGAAAATCTTGTCTTTGATAATACATATTTATACTCAAACTCATTCATTTCACATAATACACAATGTGCTAGCAAGAAAAACTTTTCTCTCTTCTTCCTTACCTCTCCTAACCGGCCATATATCAAGGTGCCAAAGGGATCAAGATTTTTCAAGTTCAAGTGTTTATCAATCTAGTATATATCCTTTTTATGGTTTTGAAATAAAAACCAAGGATATTTAAGTTTAATCCTTGTTACTTTCACCTCTTCACTATCACTTGTAAGCATATTCTTATCATTTTCATGTTTCCTTGTCATTTCATATGTTTCTCTTCATTTTGGAGCTTATATGCATGTTATGTAATTTATACCATTTATTTCAAGATTTTAGAAGTTATATATATTTATAGTCATCCTATAATTATTCCCAAGTTATTCTTTGGTCTTGATGGTGATTAGGAACCCATGACACCTTAAGAAGGTGTATGGTAGGATTAGATTAGCTTTGGAGTTGATTTGAAGGGATTAGAATAGGTTTTGTCCGAGAAAAACTATTTTCGTAAACTATATTTTGTGTTCTGTCCTTGTTTCGAATTTCTGGAAAAACCAACAGTTGGTACGACATTTTGGCCTTGATATTTAGAAAATATACTTTAAAACGAATCCGTGGCCTTTTGAACGGATAAAAACGGAGTTATAACGAAGCCGTGGTGAATTTTTAAAGTTTGACGACGAAACGTATTATTTTCAGAAAATTCAGCTTTGATGTTTTACTTGTTGGGTCAAAACTAGCCTTAAGCTTCATAAATTATTTCGACTTCTCAAAAATATATTAGTTTACTTGATACGAAGCTAAGGACATATTTTACGTAGAAAGCGGATTTGAAACGACAAATATATGCACGTTTTATAAAGTTGTCGTAACTATTATTTTCCGAAAAATTATATTATTTCTACGATTCAAGTATTTCATTAGTTGTAAGGGCTATGTTTGCGGCGCTTTTAACTATGATGCAAAACTTTTGGAACAAATTGTCTTCTAGTAAAATCAAGTTCATCGGCCATATTTTTCAAAACAAAAAGCCGTTTGTCAAGCGGAGTCATAGTAAATTATTTACGGATGTTCAAACTTGGCCGAAACTCATTTTCTGCACCCAATTAGCAAAAATCACTATCTTTAACCCTTATTATCTTTATGATCGAGACCTTTTGGACGAAAACTCCTGAACTGAAACTTCTAGATATCGATACAAACTTTCCAAAACCGTCGAGTTCGTTCTCTAACGATCGACGTACACCATTTTACGACTAGTTTTCCAAAGCCATTTTTGTTGATTTCATGAAAATTCCGACGACATTGTTTTGCGACGAAAAGTGGTAATTTCACCAAAAATCATTATAAAACCATTGTAGGATGACATTTTGACGTAAAAACTTGTAAAGTCATTTTTGGTTGGTCAAGACGTCAAAAGAGTATTTTTCGACGACAAGTAATATTTTTTTTTAAAAAAAACTCACAAATGGTATAAATAACATACGAAGTGCATGCATAACATTACATTGCAACTCATGACATATCATATCCTTCACAATAGGTCAAGATTAACGTATCACATTACATCTCGGTGTACTCACTTTTGTCTTCGCATCATTCCATCAAGTGAGTTCCATAGCCCCTACTTTTACTTGTTTTCATAACTGTTTTGGGGGAGATACATGCTCCAATATTTTCATTTACTTTCATAGTTACTCTAAACATTTAAGGATTACTGTGAGTTTTCATAGTCCCACTTTCTATTATTTAATTGTTTACAAACTTTTGGGGGAGATACAATGCTCAACTACTTGTTCTTATAAATACAAATACTCAAAATATATATACTTTTATGCTACGCTATACTTTTATACATGATTGCATAATACTTGATAACATTTATACTTAATAACATTTACACTCGATTGCATTATACTTGATTGTGTTACGCTAACTTGAAAGTCTCCTTGGATAACACACGCATTTGGGTTTCGGAGATGAAGTAGAACCAATGCTATTACTTTCCTTGTGAGTTCATACCCCGCTTTTACTCGTTTAAATTCCTATAAACTATTTGGGGCGAGATATATACTTATTTATCCAAACATTTAAACTCTTTTGCCAAACAACATTACTTATACTCTAGACTTGGTGTGTGTATTGACTAGACTTAAACAAACATCCCATCATTTATATGTTGGAAGGCCATTAATTTGATACTGTTTAACGTGCGTCGTTGGAGGAACATCCCATCATTTATATGTTGGAAGGCCATTAATTTGATACTGACCAACGTGCGTCGTTGGAGGAACATCCCATCATTTATATGTTGGAAGACCAATTATATGGATACGCCCAGCGTGAGCGTTGAGGAACATCCCAACACGAGTTGTTGGAAGACCCTTGTGGTGACATTTATACTTTTAACCATCTTAATGTGCATATACATGATTGTCATACTATTTTTAGCGGTGGGTTGTAAACACACGGGTTGCAAGTTTTGTATGGGCGGGACTTGGAACCGAGTGGATTACGATGCCTTTGCTTTGTGAACTATTCTATATGACCAAAAACTTAGACTTTGTTGCATGAACGTTCTTTAAAGACTTTACATTTCAACACAAACTCTATGAACTCACTCAACCTTTGTGTTGACACTTTTTAGCATGTTTTATCTCAGGTATCTAAGGCATTCACTTCATGGCACGCATATGGACATATCATAGAGTCGTGGTGACGACGCGTCTCACTTGGGATTTATAAACTTTAAAACATCGTTTGGCTTGTAATAAACTTATTTCCGCACAAGTTGATTTTCATTTGGGACCAATACTTTGTAAACTCATATTGTTTTAATAAATTAAACGATGTGTTTTCCAAACGACACTTTAGGTCGCTCGATATAATCGTAACTTTGATGCTATGACAGTCCTCCCAAGGTATTCAATTCACGCAAAGCGGTAATTTGGGGTGTGACAGATTGGTATCAGAGCATCGGTTATAGAGAACTAGGTTGCATCATTGACCCTAGACTATAACCACATCATCATAGCATCTCATTATATCATTATAAGTGCATATTCTTTGTACATGCGAACTTATGACTTAACACCAAGCATCATATGAGTCGATTAGTTCAAGCATTGCATAGTTACTCCTAAATTATACATAGCCTGATCACCTATGTCTAATTCGGGAAGAATCATGCAATGAAGGAGTAGTAGTCTCATATGTGTAAGCAATCCGTAATCAAGCCAAATTTTCAAAAGATTTTCTTCAAACCACTTGTTTCCAGTTTGATCCGAGTGACAGTTCTTGTTTGATGAGTTGCAAAGATCGAGCTAGAAACAAGTCGTTACCTAAACCGATTTAGCCTAATCGTATGACAGTTCTTGTTTGATGAGTTGTGGGATTAAGTAAAAATCGGTTACCAAAAAGTCTTTTGAAAATTTTGCTTGAGAATGGGAAAGCTTGTCTCATCGAACCTAATCATAAGGGAGCATGTCTTTAGAATGGGATATAGTCACGACATATGCATGAGCATTGACATAATTATTTAAACCATACATGAGCATAAACTTTTAGAACCCTTGTCGCGTTTTGGGCCATAGTATCATTAATCGAATCGCGAGGACGCGATTCCTCTAACAGGGGAAGAATGTCACAATTCTCAAATTTCAGTCATTTCTCAAAACAATTCACGTTTCACTATTTCAACATTTATCGTAAACTTGGTTTACTTGTTCCAAATTCGCGTAACCTTGAAGGTTTAGCGGCGAATTCATGATCATAACATCACGTACATTTCATATGGACTATTATTAGTCTACATTTCATGGACATCATGTGCATTTCATTAGTACATTCACGACATTTCATTTCACTTTCAACGCGTAATTTTTATATTTAATAAACTTTATCGCGTGAGTTATTATTTTGAATATTTAACCCGTTACTTTCAAAAATGATCCAGGTATTTTTAAACTTACATTTAGTTTATAAAACTATATTTTAGTTTTCCTAGTGTTTCAAATTTATTTGGTATTTTAATCGTTAAAGTTTAATCATTACGTCGTTTTCTTAAAAGTTTTACGATAATTATTTTATCACTCAATTTTCACAAGGAAAGTATTTTTACAATTTTTATCATCTCTATACAATCTATTTTGACTTATTAAAAACATACTTGCACCAAAAATTCTATTTACAATCACTTGTACATTTTCTACACAAATTCTTACACTTTCTTTACAACTAATACACAAAATAATGCAAGTAATTCAATATAAAAAAAAAAAAAAAAAAAAATATTTTTGGTAGACCAAGATCCATGAAATCCGGCCATAGGGAGGGGGGAGGTGATTTCATTTATTAAGTTGGAAAATCTTGTCTTTGATAATACATATTTATACTCAAACTCATTCATTTCACATAATACACAATGTGCTAGCAAGAAAAACTTTTCTCTTCTTCCTTACCTCTCCTAACCGGCCATATATCAAGGTGCCAAAGGGATCAAGATTTTTCAAGTTCAAGTGTTTATCAATCTAGTATATATCCTTTTATGGTTTTGAAATAAAAACCAAGGATATTTAAGTTTAATCCTTGTTACTTTCACCTCTTCACTATCACTTGTAAGCATATTCTTATCATTTTCATGTTTCCTTGTCATTTTCATATGTTTCTCTTCATTTTTGGAGCTTATATGCATGTTATGTAATTTATACCATTTATTTCAAGATTTTAGAAGTTATATATATTTATAGTCATCCTATAATTATTCCCAAGTTATTCTTTGGTCTTGATGGTGATTAGGAACCCATGACACCTTAAGAAGGTGTATGGTAGGATTAGATTAGCTTTGGAGTTGATTTGAAGGGATTAGAATAGGTTTTGTCCGAGAAAAACTATTTTCGTAAACTATATTTTGTGTTCTGTCCTTGTTTCGAATTTCTGGAAAACCAACAGTTGGTACGACATTTTGGCCTTGATATTTAGAAAATATACTTTAAAACGAATCCGTGGCCTTTTGAACGGATAAAACGGAGTTATAACGGCCGTGGTGAATTTTAAAGTTTGACGACGAAACGTATTATTTTCAGAAAATTCAGCTTTGATGTTTTTACTTGTTCGGGTCAAAACTAGCCTTAAGCTTCATAAATTATTTCGACTTCTCAAAATATATTAGTTTACTTGATACGAAGCTAAGGACATATTTTACGTAGAAAACGGACTTGAAACGACAAATATATGCACGTTTTATAAAGTTGCCGTAACTATTATTTTCCGAAAAATTATATTATTTCTACGATTCAAGTATTTCATTAGTTGTAAGGGCTATGTTTGCGGCGCTTTTAACTATGATGCAAAACTTTTGGAACAAATTGTCTTCTAGTAAAATCAAGTTCATCGGCCATATTTTCAAAACAAAAGCCGTTTGTCAAGCGGAGTCATAGTAAATTATTTACGGATGTTCAAACTTGGCGAAACTCATTTTCGCACCCAATTAGCAAAAATCACTATCTTTAACCCTTATTATCTTTATGATCGAGACCTTTTGACTGAAAACTCTGAACTGAAACTTCTAGATATCGATACAAACTTTCCAAAACCGTCGAGTTCGTTCTCTAACGATCGACGTACACCATTTTACGACTAGTTTTCCAAAGCCATTTTGTTGATTTCATGAAAATTCGGCGACATTGTTTTGCGACGAAAAGTGGTAATTTCACCAAAATCATTATAAAACCATTGTAGGATGACATTTTGACGTAAAACTTGTAAAGTCATTTTGGTTGGTCAAGACGTCAAAAGAGTATTTTTCGACGACAAGTAATATTTTTTTTTAAAAAAAACTCACAAATGGTATAAATAACATACGAAGTGCATGCATAACATTACATTGCAACTCATGACATATCATATCCTTCACAATAGGTCAAGATTAACGTATCACATTACATCTCGGTGTACTCACTTTTGTCTTCGCATCATTCCATCAAGTGAGTTCCATAGCCCCTACTTTTACTTGTTTTCATAACTGTTTTGGGGGAGATACATGCTCCAATATTTTCATTTACTTTCATAGTTACTCTAAACATTTAAGGATTACTGTGAGTTTTCATAGTCCCACTTTCTATTATTTAATTGTTTACAAACTTTTGGGGGAGATACAATGCTCAACTACTTGTTCTTATAAATACAAATACTCAAAATATATATACTTTTATGCTACGCTATACTTTTATACATGATTGCATAATACTTGATAACATTTATACTTAATAACATTTACACTCGATTGCATTATACTTGATTGTGTTACGCTAACTTGAAAGTCTCCTTGGATAACACACGCATTTGGGTTTCGGAGATGAAGTAGAACCAATGCTATTACTTTCCTTGTGAGTTCATACCCCGCTTTTACTCGTTTAAATTCCTATAAACTATTTGGGGCGAGATATATACTTATTTATCCAAACATTTAAACTCTTTTGCCAAACAACATTACTTATACTCTAGACTTGGTGTGTGTATTGACTAGACTTAAACAAACATCCCATCATTTATATGTTGGAAGGCCATTAATTTGGATACAGCCCAACGTGCGTCGTTGGAGGAACATCCCATCATTTATATGTTGGAAGGCCATTAATTTGGATACAGCCCAACGTGCGTCGTTGGAGGAACATCCCATCATTTATATGTTGGAAGACCAATTATATGGATACAGCCCAACGTGAGCGTTGGAGGAACATCCCAACACGAGTTGTTGGAAGACCCTTGTGGTGACATTTATACTTTTAACCATCTTAATGTGCATATACATGATTGTCATACTATTTTTAGCAGTGGGTTGTAAACACACAGGTTGCAAGTTTTGTATGGGCGGGACTTGGAACCGAGTGGATTTCTGATGCCTTTGCTTTGTGAACTATTCTATATGACCAAAACTTAGACTTTGTTGCATGAACGTTCTTTAAAGACTTTACATTTCAACACAAACTCTATGAACTCACTCAACCTTTGTGTTGACACTTTTAGCATGTTTTATCTCGGTATCTAAGGCATTCACTTCATGGCACGATATGGACATATCATAGAGTCGTGACGACGGCGTCTCACTTGGGATTTATAAACTTTAAAACATCGTTTGGCTTGTAATAAACTTATTTCCGCACAAGTTGATTTTCATTTGGGACCAATACTTTGTAAACTCATATTGTTTTAATAAATTAAACGATGTGTTTTCCAAACGACACTTTAGGTCGTTCGATATAACTGTAACTTTGATGCTATGACAGTCCTCCCCAAGGTATTCAATTCCGCTGCAAAACAGGTAATTTGGGGGTGTGACATAAACGATACCAAAAAGACCGACCAACTTTACTTTAAGTATGGTGATATAAGGTTGATAAGGTTAGGTTGAGGTCCCATGATCCGCCGAATCGGAGGGATCTACCAGGACAATCCACTAGATAGTGTAGAAGTCCTTAGGTATGATTAAAAGGAGAAAAGTGAGATATGGGAAGAGTGCGGATCGAGATTGAGCTAGTCTTCGAACGAACCCAACAAGGTTCTAGTTATGAAGTCTCGTAAGCTTGAAGGGGTTGAAGAATGAAAAAGAATTGAATGAGAAAAGGGTGAAAAGAAATAGCCTCCAATAATTCAACCTTAGGGCGAAACCGGGTTCAATTCATATGCTCTTGGTGGTTACTAAGGTAACATCGGTATTGAAGACAAGACGTCATGGACCCAATGGACGCATTGCACTAACTTCCCAAGCTACTCAAGTTCCTCTTAAAAGGGCTTGTTTCATTCTCACAGGGAACCTACATAATCTATCGACTCTTTCTTAGAGATTGTTGATATTGAAGAAGGAGACTCTCTCCCTCGTCTCCGGCACAGGAAACCAAAAGAGCACTAATTGAGTCTAGAGCCACGAGATCATCAATTAATCTCTTTAGGACACTTATTTCATGAAGACTCACTATTTCATACAATGTGGAATGTAAAATTATATCTTATGAGTCCTACGCACTATCCTTGTGGTATTGCCAAGACTTGATTGTGTCATATGGACCTCATCAGTGGAGCGATTCAAAATTGAACCAATCCAGGTCCAAGAAAATGGATTGACGGATGCCTTTGAAAAACCGGTTGTTGTGCTTAAAAACTCTTTTCTCTAGCACATCGACTGTGTACAATTATTTCAAATCAAAAGGTATTTATGATTGATAAATGATTTTTCACTAAAACTTCGTTGTATTGCAAAAACAATTTCTATTGAGCTATACACGATTGTTTTTCAAATCTTTTTCATCAATCGGTGAATCTCTATTCATTGGTTCACTCACTCCGTGTTGTCTTTCGAGAAGCTCCGGTTTGAGAACGGATAAAGCATTGCGAAACCTGTCAAGGAAATTCTTGAATTATACCGATCACAGCAAGCTTGTACCGATCAGCGGGAACCGTGGGCGTGTACCTCAATTCATCGAAAGTGATCAAAGACAGGCCAAGCGCTTTATTGCTAACTATCTTATGCACGGTACTGTTGGAATTATATAACATGACTAATCATAAATATAAACAATAAACATCAAAGTAAGTGCGGAAGCGTATAGGAACATATAATGAATAATTAATTAACTAAAGAATAAAGTATGTACACTTACTTGATTCTAGCGAACAAGAATCAAATCCACAAACTAGCAATTAGGATGAACCCTAATTAGGGTTTATAGGATTATAAGAATTACCCTCACCGCTTTGTAATTCAATCCAAGATAATAACAAAAGTATGTTATTACTATGTTCTTGTACACACGCATTAAACCGAATTAAAGTAATGCTAGTTTTTATCAAACAAATAACTTGATGTGGAAAGGTTTGAAGATCGACACCCTAAAGGGATGTACGATCGGTTTAAGAACAAAACACACACAAAACAATTTTAGGGTTTAAGCAATGTGCACAAGAGATGGAAAACCAAGACCCCTAGCCTCAGATATATACCCAACTAAACTTGGTGAACAAGTTGAGGTTGTTTCCTTTTCTCTTTGGGCGATCGGTTCATGGCATCCCATAGGGATTCCGAACCTTCCCAATCTTTGCAATTAAGTCCTTTTCCAAATACTTTTAACGCCCGTAAGTCCATTACATTAATTACTTAACGTCCGTTAGTTATTTCGTTTAATAAATAAATAAATATAACATTTATATTTAATTATTAACTTTAAATTCTCATACGTAAAGCATGCAATCCCATAGTCTCGAGTTCGATCCTAACTCACGTCTATTAATTTATTGTCCATAAAACCAACAGCTCCCACTTGGACATATCTTAATAGAGTGATCACATTCGGTTAGCGTCTAGCAACACTTCGATGCCTCTAGTACAACTCGAGCAAGGCTCCTGGAAAACCTTTTAATGATTTCTCATTATTATTATCCTTTTGTTTCTAATACCATGTTAAATAAAGATATGGAATTAAGTCATTCTTTATTCAACCATTCATTTCTCGTTGTAAGTGATTGAGCAAGATTACCAAATCTTCCGAACATATTCGTGGGAGAACTTTGGGCATGGCCATGCAAACATCTTGTCAACCCTACGAGGGCCCAAAGAAGATTAAACTCCAAAATAAATTTGAAGGAACAAATTCTATCTTGACTACGAGAATAACCCACGAACTTTGCAACACTTCAGAAACAACCCTTATGACTACCGATTCGTATAGCGTTAAGTTGTTCCACAAGTGCACTACATTCATGACACTTATCCGTATCTCAAGTCCGAGGATAACTATTCATAATTTACTTAAAAACAATATCCATAAAGTAAATTATGTAGTTGGGATAAGACCTATATTCAATCCATTGAATATCATCTGAAATTGGTATGCATTCTCATCAATATACTTTCAAGTATATTCTACCACATCTCTCAGATTTGTCTTAGTTTAACGATACTCCCATATCATTAATCGACAATGGACGATTTAGAATAAATAAATTTATTCACGGATTAAACATGCAAATATAGGATACAATATATTATAAAATCAAACATACCAAGTATTTGATTTATTATAAAAATCGTTTAACATCCCTTATCCAAATACCAAATAGATCAATGCATGAAAATTCCAGTTGATGAATTATGCCTCAAGTAATGACAATCATACTTGTTGACAAGGCATAAATCAACCAACTTGATCTATCATAATTTTGAGAATACTTATTTCAAGAATTCAATTAGTGAATTTCTTGTATGTATGCATTCACCAATCAACATAATAATTCATAAAGTGTGTGACATCCTCTATCACAAATTTATGACAATTTAAACTTTCAAACATTTCAAAGTTTAAAGTATTCTTATTCTTTAATGTATAATGCAAGCGTGTTCTTAGATAAGCACCACTAGTTCACATGGCCATTAACAAGGATGAAATCCTACCATGACTAGTATTGAGTGTCATCTCAATTAAACCAAGATCATTGTATACAAACAACAATGTGCTCATTAAAATTCCGTAAACTTTAATATCTTATTATGTAACGTTTGATGCTTTCCTAACTTTCAAGTTTAAAGCTGATGACAATTTGCACAACAATTGACATGTTGTTCATCCATAGAATCTAGGAGCAATTCCAGGTTTTAAGGATGTAATTCTATTAGAATATTCATTACACAAGTTATCTAATAACTCTTAGTTAGATATCAATGTTGTCAAATCACTTCTTATTCAAGAATGATACAACAATTTTAATACACTACATGATGTACATGATGAATCTACATGTCAAACTTAGACTTCATTCACGTTCTATCTTGTCAAAAGATATTTATCCATTTCCCAAATGATATATCATGTTTTATTAGAATCATTTATTTTACTGCACATGTTTATTAACAATAAACATATATTTCAAGGTTGTATGTTTTAATTCTAAAATCTTACAAGTGAAGTTTCATTCCAATCTAAGACTTAACATTTAGCTTTCAAGGAATGTTACTTCTCATATGTTATACAACATATAAGATTTAAAATCTTAACATAATACTCCCACTAGCTTTCAGGAATACTTAAAATTTATCTTATTTTAATTATAAATCGAAAATGGATTTAATAATTTAATATAAGAATAATTTCATAGATGCATGCATTTATCCATTCATGAATTATTGCACTTGTACACTTCCAAAGATTACATGAATTAAAAACCTTTCAATTACTTACCGTCCTCGCCAAGTAATTTCTCAAGAAAGAGTTTTGATATTCCATTGTCATATTTCATATTAATGAAATCCAGTATGACAATTATCATCCTTATACATTTAATGTGTCTTGAAAAGAATATTCAATCATAATTAATTGCTTAAACATGATTAATAATCTTGTCATAAAACATGCATTAAATATGTGTAGAATATTGTCCATATGATTTTTACATAGAAATTCAAACCACTAGGGTTTTTCATCTCTTTGAAGAAACTCATTTCCATTCTCTAGTCTAACTATTAAGATAAACCAAATTTCCAAAATTGATTATCTTTATGGACATCATCTTTAACATTCATAGTATGAGTAATTTTCCCAATTCAATATTTGGTAATCCATCATAATGATTATCGTGTTTACTATAATCCTGTAACTCATATTCTTCTCAAAGATATAAATCAAATATCCGAGATATCCTTACAGATCTATGAATGAAAATTCCATCATCATGAGGTCTATCATTTACATGTCTAACCTCATCATGATATTTACTAGTGTGTTTTAGAAGACTATGTATCTTGTAATTTTATCTTTCAAGATAGAAAAACTCCCACTTACCTTTTGTAATATATAGACTATCTATATATACTTAGCAATTAGAGCAAAACTACATTGTTCTCTATTTGGGACATTACAAATATACATTGATAATTCCTGATTTTACTTTGTTAATAACCTATTCATAAGTAGTTTAACAAATTCAGAATATTCAATTTTAAAACTTAATGTGATTCATCACATTCCATAATGAAATGGTGTTTTAACAATCTTCTAGATTGGAGTCATATTGAGTATATTCAATCCATACTCAATATTCTAACCTTGTTACTATTTAAGAAAGAAGTTATGGTTATCTTGAATCAAACAAATCAAATATACTTTGATTCTCCTAACTGAACATACCATCAACTTGTGGTATTCATTAGAATTTAATATTGTAAGACAATCTAACAATATATAAGATAAACATATTCCTTTTGGCTTACCTATTTACCAACTAAGTTAACTTAATGGTATAATAGACTTTCCAAGCCAATTACATGCTTTATAACACAAGTACTTTTTGACCAAGTCACTTCATATCTATGTCTCATCAAGGAACATAAACTGTTATAATCCCATTATACGTTATAAATCATTGATCACCTCAATGACTTCTTGTATATGTCTTAATTAAAAAAAACATAATAAGTTAACGTCTTACTTTATTATAAGTCTTAAAAGACTTTATGTTTATGTCTTTACAATAAATCATAAACATGTTTAACTAAAGTAATTATGAACACAACTCTTGGTTTCAATAGTAATTTCAAGTTAATTTGTTTACTTCACAATAATGTAAGACTACATTATTTTTCATTTATGTCATTCCAAAATACATAAATAAACAAACTGAAGTAGGATTAGATTACTTTATTTAATTTTATGTCATTCTAATAATACATAAATATTTAATTTGAAGTAGTCTTATATATCATTTTGACAAATGTTCTAAATACTTGTCTAATTTAGAAACTGCAAATATGTCCATGCAAGGTCTGACTTCACATAGAGATTTACTTTGTTATTGCAATCTCGCCAAGTTCTGACATGACGTAAATTGCAACACCAAGTGTTTCTTGAATTAGATATGTACAAGTTATATTAGAATGTTGGTCTCTTACCTTGCAGTCAAGAGAATCCATTAAATCATATACTTATATGTTGTAGTACCTTGCACACAATATAGATTTCTCCCACTTGTGCATGGAACAACATTATGTAGCAAATAAACAACACAACATATGTTTGTTTATGTGACTAATATGATTGTGTCATTGATATTAGCATAACTAGTAGATGTAGAACCACTTTATTGTCTAATAAGGAAACGTACATGACTATCCTTGAAAACATACGTGTCTACCGGTGGAAAGTAATTATCTTAAGACATTATAGAGATAACTGGTTACTACCAATATGACAAAGCTTGTAACTCCCACTTGAATAAGAGATCATTACATTAATTCCTTATTCAAGAATAAGAACACAACACTCCCAATGGATTTGACAACATTGAAAGTGTTTCATTAACCAAAGGAAAGAAAATAGTGTTCTATTTACTTCCCTACACCTTTGAGAAAGTCCATACATAACAATTACTTATGTAGTTAAAAGAATGTATTCTACTATGTAGATGATGAATTTATCCATCAATGCTATTAACTTGAAAAATTGGGCATGCAATTTCTTTCTTAATAGTTCTACTATTCCAACAATTGTAAGTAGTACTTTTAAATGGTCAAAACACAACAACTAGATAAAATATGCTAGTTTGTCTTTACCAATTATACAAGAATTAGTCTAGCTTCTAATTTAATAACTCAGAAATATGCAATTTTCTTAACTATTAAAATTTGCTTACGAGTTATGTATTTAGAATTTAGACAATTCTAATTGTCCTATCATACCTTTCTTCATTCATGAAAAGGAATAGGATTGAATCTCACTCTTTCGCGTGAAAAGAGGACTAGGTTTATTCTTTTAGTAACGTTGACTCTACTAAAACCCTTACAGGTGTAGATCAATTTTACCAATACAGGAATAACCTACGTTTACGCTTTAATGTTGCATTAATACATTTAAAGAATTAGCAAAATTCAATTTTAGTATTTTCGATAATTAAACTTTTCAAGAAAATAAAATACCCAAGGTAATATTCATATAACCATAGAATTTTCTCGAAAACTAGGATCCAAATTATCATAGGTTCATTACATCAGTTGATCTGCTAGCAACGAACACATATAATAAGGTAATCTGTCGAACATTAATTGGCAAACAATTTCCAACTCCTAGATCCTTATGGGATTTATATTTTCCAACGCTATTGCAAATATAAACATGTTTCATCCCATCTTATGCCATTGAGTCCAGGTCTCACTTCCTACTCAACTTAAGTGTCTAACTTAAAGAACGCAAATATGTCCATGTAAGGTCCGACTTTACATAGAGATTTACCTCTCCATTACAATCTCGCCAAGTCTTGTCATGACGTAAATTGCAACTTCAAGTGTCCCTTTAATTAGATGGCATATTCTTAATTTAAAAGGGTACTAGTTTTGATTTTATGTGGTCAAATCAAATATGTACAAAGATGTCATGCATTCATCTTGTAGCATAATTTTAATAAAAACTTTTATTACCAATTCATAAAGATCAAATTATCAAAGTTTTGATTGAGGTATTGGGTTCACCAATCAAGGAATTTAGTGTTAATTATCATCCATTATACCGTACTTTTGCATAAGTGTAAACACTTAGTGTTTCGGATAATTACCACCAAGTGGCGCATGGAATTAAAACTAATTCGCCTTAAGATGAGCTTGCACATTTTATGGCTTACTAAGTAGCTCCATTCGAACTTACAGAGGCGAGAGGACCGTAAGCGCAAACGCATAACCTTAGACATCCATTCAAGTGTCGTCGCGCACTTCTTAAATAACCCCTTTATAGTTCATTCGAATGGGTGAGCTGCTCATCATTGTACCAAAGTCACCAATCAATAAAACTATTGAAAACTTAACTCTTCCAAAACAAATCAAATTTCACCATTGTTTAGTCCGTATTATTTTTCTATTCAAAATTACCCTTTGCTTAAAACTGTCACACATAATAAACAAACAAGTAATACCAATAAAAAAAATATAAACAACTAAAAACAATACGCACATAATAAACAATTTATACGTGTAAACAAGTAGCCACATGCAACTTATTCGATAAAACCCTATTAATAATCAATGTCTAGGTTAAATTAATGTATATATTAATTTAGGGTTTTCACCCAACAATAGAAAGTGAGCCACATACATCATTTAATCGATTATGTAAACCCATAATTAATGATATACCAAATTGCACATAATTGATTCATTAATGTATATAATTGAGTCATCCCCAATTCAAGATTTTTCATAAATATACATGTGTATAAAACTTAACAATTAATCCAATCTTAACAATTAAATAATAAGACAAGCAACTATCCATGACAAACATGCATGTATCATCATGGATATAACATAACAATTATTCCATTAAGTCACAAGATCGCATACAATTCCATGTCACATAACACTTTATTCATGAATTTATCACGTAACAAATATATTAAATCTAGGTTTCGATATTGATAACATAACAATTAATATAAACCCTAAAAAAATTTAGAAATCGACTAAAAATTTTAGGGTTTCCACCCAAAAAAATTTCGATCCATAATAGATTTTAAAACCAAATTAGGCAAAGCCTTAACCCTAAAATTAGGGTTTATATAATCATAACCAAAACCCTAGAATAAATCATATCAAACACAATACAATATCCGTTTTTACGTGTTTAGTAATTAATTACTCATTAAAACCAATGACTCGTGATGCCACCGTTGGAATTATATAACATGACTAATCATAAATATAAACAATAAACATCAAAGTAAGTGCGAAGCGTATAGAACATATAATGAATAATTAATTAACTAAAGAATAAAGTATGCGCATCTTACTTGATTCTAGCCGAACAAGAATCAAATCCACAAACTAGCAATTAGGATGAACCCTAATTAGGGTTTATAGGATTATAAGAATTACCCTCACCGCTTTGTAATTCAATCCAAGATAATAACAAAGTATGTTATTACTATGTTCTTGTACACACGCATTAAACCGAATTAAAGTAATGCTAGTTTTTATCAAACAAATAACTTGATGTGGAAAGGTTTGAAGATCGACACCTAAAGGGATGTACGATCGGTTTAAGAACAAAACACACACAAAACAATTTTAGGGTTTAAGCAATGTGCACAAGAGATGGAAAACAAGACCCTAGCCTTGATATATACCCAACTAAACTTGGTGAACAAGTTGAGGTTGTTTCCTTTTCTCTTTGGGCGATCGGTTCATGGCATCCCATAGGGATTCCGAACCTTCCCAATCTTTGCAATTAAGTCCTTTCCAAATACTTTTAACGCCTGTTAGTCTATTACATTAATTACTTAACGTCCGTTAGTTATTTCGCTTAATAAATAAATAAATATAACATTTATATTTAATTATTAACTTTAAATTCTCATACGTAAAGCGTGCAATCCCATAGTCTCGAGTTCGATCCTAACTCACGCCTATTAATTTATTGTCCATAAAACCAATGTGTACACCCGACGCTTGCGGTACCGATCGAATGGAGCGG
This sequence comes from Chrysanthemum lavandulifolium, assembly GCA_022545495.1. Taxonomy (NCBI): domain Eukaryota; kingdom Viridiplantae; phylum Streptophyta; class Magnoliopsida; order Asterales; family Asteraceae; genus Chrysanthemum; species Chrysanthemum lavandulifolium. The sequence continues at coordinate 112,441,035 of CM040246.1, read as the reverse complement.
TCAATCCATAGCCGCATGCTCACACAACACATTCATATCTAAAGAAATCATGATTGGTGCATCAATGACTCGATATTTTCACTCCATGCTTCGCCACGCCGCCAATGTCATGAATCAACGAAAGCTTCCGCTACTCGATAAGAATAAATCATGATCCAGAATGTGAGCATGTCGGTCCAAAAGTCACAACATCATTAATTACCAACACCACAAAGGTTGAGTCAGAGATTTAAATGAGGCTGATGATCTCAAAGCTGGCTTAAAACTCAGTATCACGTGGATCAGTTAAAGACTACGAGCTACAGAACAATGAACATGGAAAAGAATCCAAGAACAATCTCAATGTAATATCTGTTGGTATTCAATGTAATTTTAATGTGTGTTTGAGGTGACCTCCTTAGGGGAGGCTGTTAGAATTAGAAATTCTGTGTATTAAAGAATCGGTCACCTCAAGAATATGTAATCGCTTGAAAGCTCGTAGTCGTAGTTATTTTATGTTAAGTAGTATTTAGTTATGTAACACCGTGGAGGATGACGGGTCTTTACCCACCGTATGCCCGATCCACACCCGTAGGTGGCGTTTGTTTGTAAGAAACTATAAATACCTCTACCTCCCAAAGTAGAGGGTTGGAGCTCAATACTATTTTCTTTGTTTCACATAGTTCCCAACTCTCTACCTTTCTCTCACTAGAACTTTCTCTCTAAACATTGTTAACGCCTCACATGGTTATGGTTTAATGTGATTGTGAAATCCTATATCTAACAAACATGTTAGGAGTCCTTTGAGCAAGAAAAAGAAAAATCTAGTATAATTACTAATACCCTATAAGTTTACATTAATTGAATTGCATGTTTTGTTTTTCTCACATCGAATTACGCCAAACAAAGCCAACCCCTACTTGTCCTCATTTATCTACTTCAATGTTAGAGGTATTAGGTCAACCAAGGTACCGTTGTAAACACCACCTGGGATACTACAAAACGCCCCCATGCATAACCCGGTTCAAAAGCCTAGTCGTTATGCTTAAAAACAGCCCTTCATTTTGGCCAAAAGTCCTAAAAACCAAAAGCTTCTTACAACAGGTATGTGGGAAAACACGAGATTTTTGATAAATTTGATTAGGAACTATCTTAGAAACATTATAAATAGGTAAAACAACATTTCACAAGGTCGCATGCAAAAGATATAGAGTTTTATGGTTTAAAAACGAAAATTTCAATTTGGCAAGAATAGCCTAAGTAGCCTTTTTCCGTAATTAATATCTTGCAAGTTAAAAGGTTTCAAAGTACGAGGTTTGAACCGTTTTAAAGGGCACACTGCAAAGATTTTAATGCCCCAATAATATCTTTAAAAGCACTTAATGTCTCTTTTATAATTAACCACAAAGAGGGTGACTCGCGGGAATTTTCATAAATAAGCCTTGTGTACATTTTCCAAAAATTGAGTCGTGGGAGTTATAGGATGATGGGAAATAACTTAAAAAGAGTTAATAAACATATTACAACATCTCTAGGTGACCCCGTAAAAGTTAATGGGTTAAACTGATATTTTCTTAAAACTCTTCGTGGCAGTGGCCATGTTCGCGACTTGTATCTTTCTAATCAAAGACGACTAGGACATGAGAATTATACCATTTAGAGAGCTTACAAACAAAGTGTTTAAAGGGTCAAATGTGTTGTAGAAACACCGGCTTGCCTCGTAAAATCGCCTTGTTTAGCCCTCATTATCGCCCAAAACAACAAAAGGCACCTAACCCCTACTTTGAAAATTATTGCACCAAACCGTAAGAGCTTAGGACCTCTAGTTTGAACCATTAGAAAGACCACCGGACAAAATCTTGAAAGGATTAAGAACATAGTAAAACCTTTTAAGGCCGCTTTTATTCACTTGCACTTTTATCCATTTAGGCCAAAAACTAGTAATTTTTTCTTATAAAATTTCAAGCATAAAAATTGTAATTTTTGTAAGATAAAGTTTTCTTGGACTAAAAATGTAATTTCTGTGAAATTAACTATATAAGGGCTGATGTTGGCAATAACCCATAGTTGAGGGTTTAAAGTGTTATTTTTGAAAGTACAAGGGTAAAAACGGTAAATATTTAAAATTGTAAATTATAACATTTTGGAAACATAAAATATTTAACAGCTTTGGTTTTGATAAAAATTTATTAACAAACATTCGAGCCATAAAAATAAGTATGATAAGTATTATTAATTTTTGAAGAGACTTCATGATATCTAATTATCAATAGAACATTATCGTCGCATAAACTTGAATACAAATACTAAATACATGATTTACCAACTCATGTCGAGAGTCGGAGCAGTTTGTTCATATTATCTAATTTGTTTTCCATCCAGACTACAATAACACCGAGGTGAGTCATAGCCCCTCTTTTCCTTATTTTGAACGTTTTGGGGGAGATACATGCTCAAATATTGCTTGATATTTTTACATTTATTTTAAACTCTTATCAATTACCGTGAGTTTGTAGCCCCGTTTTTATGCTTGTTTATTAATGCTTTGGGGGAGATACATGCTCAACTAATTGCTTTCACTTTTATAAGTACTCTAAAAACTTTTACATATTACCGTGAGTTCATAGTCCCACTTTTACATAATTGTTTTCAAAACTTGTGGGGAGATACATGCTACAAAAACCGAACACAAGTATTTTTCAGATGCTATCCCGATTGATATTGCTAAGTACCTACCGATGCCACTAAAAGTCCCTCATCTCATGAACCATTAATCCTTGAGTGAACGAATATCGTGAATAGATCTATTGGCGCTGACGCCCATTTGTGTTGGCGGATAGTTAACCAAATGCACGTTATTTGAGAATACTAGGAGAATGGCAAACTCCTACCGAGGGCATTGTTGCTCACATCATCACTATGATGTTTGTAACTTACGCCATTATTATGACGCGCTCGTGTTAAGGTTTGCGTGTCATGAGACTTATGGCAATATAATCGCATCGCAATATTACCGATTTTACTACTGCTTATCTTGTGTTCAACTGATTATTATTCAAACACTATGGATTCACTCAACCTTTGTGTTGACTTTTTAGCATGTTTTATCTCAGGAAACTAGAGCACGATCTGGCACGGAGTGGCTATGGACTTTCTTTAAAAAGAGCGTCCATTTTGTTATCATTCACAAGAATAAAACTATGTATTTCCGTATTTCCTTTGGAACCTTTATTTTGTAAAACTCTGATTTAAATAAATGAATGATAACTGTTTTTTATCTAAACGTCTTTTTCGAGCCGCTTATCTATTATTATGATATGTTCCATGAAGTAATACCCCAACCTTAATTCCTACATGATACCGAATTTGGGGTGTTACAGATTGGTACCAGAGCCATAGTTATAGAGAACGGAATACAAAACCGAAACTATAACTCTTTTTCACACTTAAATAAAGTCCTCCGTGCCACTATACCGTTCAGACACTGTTTATACATGTTTATACTGATTATTTATATACATAATTAGATATTTACAATTATCGGGTCGTTACAGAGTTATGTCTTACCCTATTCCTTATATTATTATCTTATCAGATACTGAGTCCGAAGACACCATTCCTTCCACGGATACGTTAGTTCATTCTCCAGCACCCAGCCGCACTATGGAAGATATGGAGTTTGATCCTTTAGAAGAGTCATCTGAGGATTTAGCGGTAGTACCTGATGTAGACCCAGCACCTAGGTACACCATAAAGACAGAAGACGTCACGGTAGTACCTGATATCGCTCCAATTCCTGACGATCCATATGTGCTAGCTAGGAGAGGATATCCTACTTTTGCAGATGCAGAGCCATCTGAGATAGCACTTCCCGTACACTCACCACCACCCCCACACCCATATATGTTACCCATGTATGTACCGCCGCCAACTACACCACCTTCACCTTCAGCTACAGACTTTACTCCCCTGTCTCAGCCATATGAACTTGGAAAAGAGGCTAGGACCATTATTGCCAGGTACAATGTCTTACGATCACCTACTCCAGATATCCCTACGCCACCACGGATATTCGAGATTGGAGAAAGTTCGCAAGCAGCAATAGACCGACCGCCCACCATTCCCACACTATTGGCACGCTTGGAAAGACATGAGGAGCAGATTAATACTGCCTTAGGCCATCTAGATAAGTTACTTTGGATCGCATCAAGTCACTTGAGGATTCAATGGAGGAGTTAGTTTCTAAGAAAGCAACTATGCAGCAGGAGATAGATATTTTGAGCACCGGAATGCAGGAGACTCGTGAGAGGCGATAATCCTGAGGAACATCACAGTTGAACTAGTCAACACATACCGCTATATGACAATGACGAGATGATGTCACAAGCAATGATGAGGCAGAGTGATGACTTAGTAATGGCTTACTCTAGAATTACCACGTTAGAGGCAAGAGTGGTAGATATCCGTGCCCGATATCGAGTATATATGTGTCCTTCTCAAGATGATCATAGAGTCGGAGAGTCGCCGCAAAGAAGCCACCTGGTAGCCATTAGAGTATATCCTTATCTAACAGCTTTTGGTATGATGTCCTAGCCACGGTATGTGGCATAAATATGACACTTGTAATATTTTGTTATATGAAAAATTTTGCGAGTTGTTTATGACTATATATTGTTTTGATATTATGCTGTGTTATGATATCGATTGATGTGGACCAGGGTGAATCACTTTACCGTGTGATAGTATTCGAGCATGATACGATCATATGATTCTTATATTGCTATGATTTTAATGCGTATACCTTGTTATTGGTTATGATAACATAACATGGTCATCCTAAAAATATATTTCTTGTGGCATTAATAGAAATATGGCAAGAACAAGAAATTCCACCAAAACACCAGAACCCGCTATGTCCCAAGCTGATATCCAACAACTAGTTGCAAACAATGTTGTCATGAAGACTTGAGAGGCAAGGAAGAATGGCCCGCCTGAAATACTAGCAGCCTAACGGAGAAAGTGAGGCAACTATATCTCGCAAGTGTACTTACAAAGATTTCATGAACTCGAAGCCAACCTTTTCAAATGAATGTAGGAGCAACTGAGTTGGCTCGCTGGTTTGAGCGAACAGAGACGGTATTCATGAGGAGCGGTTGTCCTGATGATTGCAAGGTCACTTTTGCTACGGGGACTCTATTGGATGATGCCCTATCTTGGTGGAATGTTTCTGCCCAAACTATGGGTGTTGAAGCAGCCTATCAACTCACCTGGGATGACTTCAAGAAGATGATGCTAAAGAAGTATTGTCCTCGCACCGAGATTAAGAAGTTGGAGGATGAGTTTCACGAGCTGGTGGTGATAGGAACTGATCTCAAGACCTACAACCGGAGGTTTCAGAACCTGCAATGCTATGCCCAAGTGTAGTGGACCGATCTCGAAGACATTGGAGAAGTACATTGAAGGCTTACCCGCAAAGATCGAGGGTAATGTTACCTCCTCAAAACCACAGTCACTAGAGGAAGAAATTTCCATTGCTCAAACGTTAATGGATCGGGAAGTCAAGCGTGGTTTCACCCAGGGAGGTAATGATCACAAAAGAAAGCTTGATGACAAAAGGACAACCCATCATCACAACAACTACCCTAACCATAACACCTACAACAACAACCACAACCAAAACAACAACCACCATTACCAACAGAATCGAAACAACCATCACCAACAACATAACCGAAGGCAGGAAGCTGCCAAAGCTTATGTAGTCGCACCTGCTGAAGGCGGTGGCTATGCTGGAAATCTGCCCTTATGCAACCAATGCAAGATGCATCACAATGGGCCATGCTTTGTTAAGTGCGGAAAGTACCACAAAACCGGCCACAAAACCAAAGATCTGAGGGGCCTCGGTGCTAATTTGCACTGTAGAAGTGATATGCCACGGATGTGGTGAGAAAGGACATTACAAAATCGATGTCCCAAATGTAATGGCAACCGTAACAACCCGCCGTGTAAGAGCTTACGTGCTAGGAGATGCAAACACTCAAGACAACCCGGATGTGGTCACGGGCACGCTTTCTCTCAATCGACATTTAGCTAAAGTATTGTTTGATACCGAAACCAAGAAAAGCTTTATATTACTTTCGTTTCCTTAGATTAACTCACCCTGACTGCCCTAGACGAATACCCTAAGTTTCTTCCACATATCCTATAATCTAATCTAAAAACTTTATTCCAAGCTATTCTGTTATCACACCGGAAAATTGATAATATGTCATTCTACAAACTATTTACTACCACTAAGCGAACCAATCTTTCTTGCTACCTTGAAAAGTTGTTTAGGATGCCATTTTATAAAAGCAAAACGTTGAACACCATCTAAAACTTTTGAGAAATATGATACTATATTGACTGAATCAAGCATCACATCATTTTTCCTCAATAATACATAGCCTGATCACCTATGTCTAATTTAGGAAGAATCATGTCATGAAGGAAATACTCGTCTTCACAATTTCCTAAAACAATCTTTCAAAAGCAAAACTTCGTAACACATCCTTGTAATCAACGCTCCATTGATATCCACACTTTTCCCACACCGCAACCAACACCGAGTGAATCTCGAGGACGAGATTCCATTTAAGGAGGGGAGACTGTAACCACCAGTAAAAATCCATCTTTATACTAATAGTAATTCATATTTCTACGTACATTTTTTTTCCTACAACTAGATAATAAGCCGCACTCACAAACTGTTCACTAGCATAGTTAATGCCTTTGTTATACACACTCTTAAGTGACAATGGAAGTCTTACAACAATGTCATACTTGAAACTTCCCGACATGGTCACCCATGTCAGTTGTGTCCTCACATAACATACGGGATGTCCGGTATAAAGTATCCTTATATCATTAGCGTCATTTCCAATAAAATGTCACTAAGTAAATTAGGGTTTTCTTAAAGTTTTATAACAATTTCGATACTACGTCATAAACCCTAATGTACAAACCATTAAACTTAATATACAAGTCTATGAGGGCATAAAACCCTAACTCTAGGGCATTTTCCGGTTAAAACACTAATTTGCAAATCTTATGATTTTATGTAAATAAAATCACAAACTAAAATTAAAGATATATATGAAACTTTTACCAATTTCCAAGGTACAAGTTTATTAAACAAATGTACAAGTCAGTGATGCATAAAAGTATTCACTTAACCTAAAATTCATTATAAACCTTAGTGTACTTAACTTTAATCACATTGTACAAACCTTCCAAGCACAAGCCTTAAAAATATATTATCTTTTTAGTAAGTACAATAAAACAATGCTAATGTACAAACAATAATGCACCAAAACTTAAGCCTTTAATATTATTTATTTACATGTGAATTACCTAAACAAGTATTTGTCTAAAGTAAGTTAGCAAACCTAACTAGGTACTTATACCATTTACACAATAGGTACAACAATAAAAACCCTAGGTACTACCCTTCAATGCCTAACGCCCACCCCCCTTTTTACCATAGTTAAAAATGAACTAACTAGTTACTACTAAGTTACCTAAGTACTACATATAAATGTCCTAACCACAAACTAATTACTTGCATATAAAAGTTACACATCACACTTTTATCTTGAAGTTTTACCATAGTCAAAATTGGTGGGTAAAACTCTTGGCTAGAGTTTTACCACACCCTTCATGTCCCCTTGAATTCACTTACACCATCCATGTGTATTAAAACACATCACTATGTACCTTTTCTTGTGAGACAAGGTGACATAGCACCTTGGGGAGTCCATGCACCTCCACCCTATAAATAACGCCCTATATCCCCCTCTCTTTGAGTCCCATACATCACACACATTATACCATACCACCCACACATCACACGCACCATATAACCTCCCCCATAGTCACATACATTCTAAATATTTACCTTAACTAGTGAAAGGAAAAGGGGTAAACAAAAGCCTAAGAAGGAGTAGAGTATTTGGGGAGAATAGCAGCTCCTAGGAGAGTTTTCTTGTGGTTTAAGCATCATATTAATTGTAAGTACACCCACACTCTTTCTTTACTCATTTTATACATTCAATAAAACATATAAGTGATTATGGATTAGTGTTATGTGGAAAACAAAGTCAAAACCATATCAGATTCTTCTCAGAACTTGTGCGCCTAAAGACAAACACCCATTTGTAATGCGTTTTTCTTAAATGTTAAAACATGTTAGAGTCCTTTGAGCAAGCAAAATAAACATCTAGTATAATTACTAATACCCTATAAGTTTACATTAATTGAATTGCATGTTTTTGCTTTTTCACATCGGAATTACGCGCAAAACAGCAACCCCTACTTGCCCCTCATTTAACTACTTCAGGTTAGAGGTATTAGGGTCAACTAAGGTACCGTTGTAAACACCACCTGGGATACTACAAAACTCCCCCATAACCCGGTTAAAAAGCCTAGTCTTTATGCTTAAAAACAGCCTTTCATTTTGGCCAAAAGTCCTAAAAACCAAAAGCTTCTTACAACAGGTGTGTGGGAAAACACGGGATTTTTGATAAATTTGATTAGGAACTATCTTAGAAACATTATAAATAGGTAAAAAAACATTTCACAAGGTCGCATGCAAAAGATATAGTGTTTTATGGTTTAAAAACGAAAATTGCAATTTGGCAAGAATAGCCTAAGTAGCCCTTTTCCGTAATTAATATCTTGCAAGTTAAAAGGTTTCAAAGTACGAGGTTTGCACCGTTTTAAAGGGCACGCTGCAAATATTTTAATGCCCCAATAACGTCTTTAAAAGCACTTATAGTCTCTTTTATAATTAACCACAAAGAGGGTGACTCGCGGGAATTTTCATAAATAAGCCTTGTGTACATTTTCTAAAAATTGAGTCGTGGGAGTTATAGGATGATGGGAAATAACTTAAAAAGAGTTAATAAACATATTACAACATCTCTAGGTGACCCCGTAAAAGTTAATGGGTTAAACTGAAATTTTCTTAAAACTCTTCGTGGCCAAGTGGCCATGTTCGTGGACTTGTATCTTTCTAATCAAAGACGGCTAGGACATGAGACTTATACCATTTAGGAGAGCTTACAGCAAAGTGTTTAAAGGGTCAAATGTGTTGTAGAAACACTAGTAAATTTTATCCATTTAGGCCAAAACTAGTAGATTTTTCCATTTGAAAGGATCAAGAACGCACTTTTATCCATTTAGGCCAAACACTTGAAAGGATCAAGAACGCACTTTTATCCATTTAGGCCAAAACTAGTAAATTTTTCTTATAAAATTTCAAGCATAAAAATTATAATTTTTGTAAGATAAAGTTTTCTTTGACTAAAAATGTAATTTCTGTGAAGTTAACTATATAAGGGCTGATGTTGGCAATAACCCATATTTGAGGATTTAAAGTGTCATTTTTGAAAGTACAAGGGTAAAAACTGTAAATATTTAAAATTGTAAATTATAACATTTTGGAAACATAAAATATTTAACAGCTTTGGTTTTGATAAAAATTTATTAACAAACATTAGAGCCATAAAAATAAATATGATAAGTATTATTAATTTTTGAAGAGACTTCATGATATCTAATTATCAATAGAACATTATCGTCGCATAAACTTGAATACAAATACTAATGCTTTGGGGGAGATACATGCTCAACTAATTGCTTGATATTTAAAATAAATTCTCATAAGAGTTTAAAATAAATGTAAAAATTAAAATATCACGGTAATTCATACAGATACATGCTCAAATATTGCTTGATATTTTTACATTTATTTTAAACTTTTATGAATTACCGTGAGTTCAGAGTCTGCTTTTATACTTGTTTATTAATGATTTGGGGAGATACATGCTCAACTAATTGCTTTCACTTTTATAAGTACTCTAAAACTTTACATATTACCGTGAGTTCATAGTCCCACTTTTACATAATTGTTTTCAAAACTTGTGGGAGATACATGCTACAAAACCGAACACAAGTATTTTTCTCGTATGCTATCCCGATTGATATTGCCTAAGTACCCACCGATGCCACTAAAAGTCCCTCATATCATGAACCATTAATCACTTGCAGTGAACGCGAATATTGTGAATAGATCTATTCGCGCTGACGCCCATTTGTGTTGGCCGGATAGGTAATGAAATGCACGTTATTTGAGAATACTAGGAGAATGGCAAACTCCTACCGGAGGGCATTGTTGCTCACATCATCACTATGATGTTTGTAACTTACAAACTATATGACTCAGTGGATCGCAGACAAAGTATGTACTACTCGTAATGCTTGACCTTAAATGATTCAACCAATGATGATCTAAACCCTTCACACTTTGAGTCCAACCCAAATGAACCTCAAGAAGAATTACATATTGAATGCAAGATTGAACCTTATTTATCGCTTCACACTCATATCTCACAAGTTTTATCCACATCCATGGATCGAACATGTAGTGCCCTTTTCCGTCAGGACTTACCTTCACTAAAGAAAACATTGTTACTATACTTTGAACAATTGAAGAACCAGCTCATCAAAGGGAAAATAATAAAAAATGATTCCATGGCTGTACTCCAGATGATTCACAAACAATTCCAGCCATTTATCAATGAGGAATATTCAGCAGATTTTGATCAACAATTGTCGAGTATTACCTTCAAAAGGCATACTGGAATGGAAATTCGGGAATTTATCAATACATTCATCCAATTAATGGATAATATGGAGATGTACATTGAGGAAGCTGCTAAAGCAAATGACAATGAAGTCCAGAACAAACGAGAGATAATTGTGAACTATCAAGGATGTTGTGATCGTAAAGTTGAACGAATGTAGAGCACCATCGCTGATTACAACGATGAAATTGAATGGCATCGAATGTTGTATCTCACGACAATGAATGCAAAGAATCGAGACCGAGGAGCCCAAACTGCCGTAAATTCATTGACGCTTAGTACAAGTGATGTGGATGCAAGTGTCGACCGATGGATGATCCGTGTCATCCGATGAGCTACTCTTGAATGATCAACACAATGCATCCGTAACGATCCAAACCATTTGAATTTATGGATAAACATGATTTCGATAAAATTGATATGGTTGAGATCGAGTCTCGTATGTTTTAAAACTAATGATATGGTTTCAAAAGGGCATTTGATGAACTTTCTTGCAAATATTCAATTCTTGAAAACACCGCATTTCCTTGAAATTGCATTACAAAGAAAAGGAAGAAAATTCTCATGTTTCAAATGCATGCACAAATCCCGTAATTCCGTGAATTTTTGAAATTAACCAATTAAAACACATATTCTAGACAAAGACTCAACCATTTGTAATCAAAAACAAATATCGATATTCAAATGAACATGAATATGGGTATAAACATTATAAACTGTGAAGCTTGTGATGCAATTAAGTCTAGGAATGAGGAACTAGCCCTATGTGTTGCTAATTTGCTAAGAGAAAATGAATCCTTGAAGAAGAACTCATTGGAGTGTAGGACCAAACAGATAGATCAAATCAACTCCATGACAGCTGACATAGATACCCTCAAAACCCAAATTCAGGATAAGAGTTTCACTATCGTTGCTTTAAAAAATGAGCTTAGGAAAAATACGGGAAATAGAGTGAATACTAAGTTCGCAAAACCATCAACATTGGAGAAATCAACTGCTCATAATGCCACTAAACGCCTTGTAACTAGGCAGCCCAATGCATTTAAGACAGAATTATTTAAATTATCAAAATCTAAGGTTGCCTCCCAAGTTGATAATAATATAGTTTTGTCGAAACCAGTCACTTCGCTAATGGAATGACAATTCCCAGCTGAAGGCTCAGAAATCTAAGATCGGGAATTTAAGGAGTTCATCTAGTCCATATGAGATGCATCAAATGACTGACCAATCCCCTAAGAAGCAAATTAATTGCAAAAGGACCAATGCTCAGAACAGGAATCAAGCCTCATCTAACTTTGTTAGCAGTTGTTTTAAGTGGATTCCTACTGGTAGACTCTTTAAGTTCACAGGTACCAAACGGACTTACTCACCTAGAAGTTGTCTTAAGTGGATCCCCACAGGAAAAATCTTCAAGAATGTTGAACTTAAAGGGATGTCCATTAATGATACTCCTAGACCTGACTGTACTACATCAAAAATTGAGGATATACCTGTCACTAACCCACCTATTTGCAATACTACATGTGCTATTAGTGCAAAGTGTCCTCAATCTTTTCGTGTACAATGCTCAATTCATTCATGAACATCATGACCGGTTTCCATCGAATCAAGAATGCTCACTCGGAATTGTAGCTTGTCGAATTGATGTACCTCGATCAATCGACTCGATCCCCTTTTCGTGACTCGTCTTATTAAGTCTTGTACAAATTTAAAAAAAATTAAATTTTTATATAAATATTTTTTTATACAATTTTTTTATATATATATATATATATAAATTTTATATTTTTATTACACTGCTTTTACTCAAGTTTCACATCGATAACATCTACGGTCCTAGAAATGTCATTCAACAATGACACGGACTTTAGATGAAGTTCGAACAGAGCCTTTATAACCTTTAATATTATTCGTTTTACAATCTCATACTTAAGTCGTCTTAATCTCACCGTCATGATACTAAGTCAATCAATGATTACCACTATCTCGTATCATTGATCGAGGGGAGAATTGTGCACCCACAGTTGATTTAGTACTTTGTTTGATTAATCATCCGCATTCTTATTAGTGTGATTTGGTCGTTGCATGCTATGTGGTGTTAATTTATGATTCTTGGTATGATAAAAGGTGGTTTGCTATGTGAAGATATTTTTGTCATGTCTTTATATTATGCGAGTTGCTTTTTATTTATGCGAGTTATGTTATATGCAAGTTGCTATGCTTTGTATAGGACTAAAAGTGTCAACCCGCTATAACTATGTACCTGGTATGCAAGTTGCTATGCTAAGTAAAGGGACTAAAAGTGTCAACTCGCTATAATTGTGTACCTATGTATGCGGGTTGGGTGTCTTGGTCAAATCATAATCATTCTTGGTCAAAGCTTTATCTCGCTAAAACTATTCTCTCTCAACTCTTTTTCTAAGCGAGTTATCAATTGGTGATTGTGTGGTAGGTTATTCTTGCTATCTGATCGTGTTTATCTTACCTCTTTCATGATTTGTACTTGAACCATCTCTTATCTTAAACCCCCGCAGATCGTGTCTCCTCGCTCTCATCTCGATCAAATATTTGGACTCTAGGTTTGTATGTTTTTGATAAATGATGTTGAAAGTAGACTTAGGTTTGTTCGCTTAAGTTATGACATGTGTTGAAAATGACCGATGATCTATTGGTTTATTTTGGATATGCGTGTTGTGGGTGATTAAGGGTTATGTTAAAATGGCTATTGGATTTGATTGGGTTGTTGGTATTGTCCATTGTATGTAGATTCTTGTTTTGTGATCTTTTCCGAGTATGTATAATCATGTGTTTGAGTGTTTAATTGGGTTGTTCATGGAACGCTCTAAATAGCGAGTTGCCTAGTGTTTCTTGTATGCGTGTTGCCTCGTAATTTCCTTTGAAGTGTGCTTAATTGCGAGTTGATATTGATTATTATTGAAAGCGAGTTGCTATATGCAAGTTGCATTTTATGTATGCGTGTTGCTCGTCGCCTATGCGATATGTCCGATTCAACGATCCTATGCGAGTTGCTATGCGAGTTGCCTAAGAGAGTTGCCTATGCGTGTTGCCTGTTATCTATCATTATATGCGAGTTGCCATATGCGACTTGCTCCATGTCTCTAATGTATGCGAGTTAACATATATGTGTTGACCAACCATTGTTTGACTAAAGCGTGTTGATGCATGCGAGTTGCCATATGCGACTTGCCTCATACATTGTAATGTATGCGAGTTATCACTTACTTTATCCTATGCGTGTTACTCTATAACCAAAGCGAGTTGTTGGATGCGAGTTGCCATATGCGACTTACCTCATATGTCTTGTAGTATGCGTGTTGATTACCAACTGTTACCTATGCGTGTTGTGTTATGCGAGTTGCTCAAATTGTTGTTCCAAAGCGAGTTGTAGTGTGCGATTTAACATATATCTTTGTCAATATTGCTTGTGGTATTATCTATTTTGATGTCCTCTCCCAAATATTATCCTACACCCATAAGTTTCTGCATACTGATTACATTTTTCTGAGAGTTGCATCCTATGTCTCCATATATGTCATATCCTTCTTTCTGAAGCTCTAAATGTTGGGTTATAAATTGGTCATAATGTGTATCGTTGTCTTAACCTAACAAATTTCCGGATATGGTTTGTGTTGTATGTGTAACTATCGATCTCAATGGTCGACATCACATCCTCTCGATGTTCCTACCGCCTCCGCACCAACCGCCACTCGATCGATGAAGAATTACTTCCACGTATGGAATGGGTGTCAATTGCTAAGAGCAACCGCTACTTAGATGTGGATAGAGGGCAACATAATCCAACTTACCGATCGGGTCGTCGACATCTTGAAGGATACCAACTTCTTTAATGCCCTAACCAAGCGTTGCACAATCCCATCCATCTATCTTCAGCAATCGAAAACAGTTACATGGGATAAGATATCTACGCCATACTCTGTAAGCTTGAAGACAAATGGTATGACATCTCGGTTGACACACTCAGGGATGCTCTTCAGATCACACCAAGAAACCCTTCCAACAAATTCATCACTCCACCCTCCATTCATGAAATCTTAGACTTTGTCGACGAATTGGGATACCCGGAAAGAATAACCAAGATTTCATCACTCATCAATGCGGAAATATATCAACCATGGAGATCAATCGTCACAATCCTCAATCTATGCCTAACCGGTAAAACATCAGGGACAGACAGAGTACGAGCTCCCATAATGCAAATACTGTGGGGAATAGTCAAAGGGAAAAATATTGACTTCGCTGAACTTATCTGGGAAGAATTCATCTTGTCCTTAGACACATTTATCTCCGATAGAATTAACTCTGAGAATAAAGTCAAAGGAAGAAAAAGTCTTGGTAAAAGAGTGATACCCAGCATCAGATTCTCAAAACTCATTATCCATCATCTGCTACAAACTCACCGGATCAACTCACGTAGCGAGTCAGCCCTGCATGAAGCCAGTGATGAATTCGTTCTTGGCAACATTAAATATATTGCCAGAGGACATGACAAGGAGATTTTTTAAATGCCAGTTCCTGAAGCTTTGCTTAATGATAGAATCAAGAATGCTGATTACTTCAAAAGTTATGTAAAGAAAGCCTCCGCCACAACCACGACACACCCAAGTCCACTTCCACACAATCAAAATCAAAACAATCAGAACCACCTACTCAAGTCTTCCCAAGAAAACAAGAGACCGATAGCTCAGATCTAATGTCTCTCCTTCACAAAAGCAAAAGAGGAGAAAAAGAGAGACTGTGGTGGTAATGATGAGGGAACTAAGGTTCCGTGAAGTGAGACAGAGTTGATTGATGAAGACAAGTCGCATTCCAACAAGGAATTCAAAGAAAGCCTTGACACCGAACGAGTCTCAAAGACCACCAAAGGGAGGGGTCATGATAAGAGAGCCCGAGTCAAGACTCGACAAATCAATCTTGCCACACAAGACAAAGGTAAAGGAATTGTTGGAAGAGAAGAACAAGTCGCACACATGCTATCGAATATCTCTTCACCACCTCCCAAAACAACTACCCGCTTTATCCTCAAGAAAAGAGATGTTGTATCATCCTCTACACAAGAACAACTGGGATGGACATTGATGTGGCGGATAGATTGGTTGAATCCTCGTGTCAAAGGATGCATGTGAAGAAAATCAGAGACCCCTTTACCGCAGAGATCCCAAGTTTGAAACAAGAAGTGATAAAATGAGTCGCTTAAAGACCCACAGAGATCCTTGAGCCAGATCCAAGTACACAGCGCCTTGAAGAAACAAACATGTCTACGTGATCTCTTTCCTCACTTAAGAATCTTGATGTCGACTTCTCATACGGTGACCAATTCTTAAAAGACGGTCCTCGACATCGAATCGATAAGCAAACAAATGAAAAGGAAGAAGTTCACCCATGTTCTCGGTCACTATTCAACAAGACTCTTCAACTGTTCCTCCGATGTCGGCTCCAAAGGTCTCCACTGCTGCCACATCTCCATCAATCACACCGACACTCGAACCTGCTATGACTACTGCACTTCCACCACCCAAACCCGCTAATGATCCACTACAAGTTGTCACTATCAGTGATCCTGTCACTCCACCTGCCTCACCACCTCGTGCCTCACCTCCTCCTGTTAAAACAACTGAGGAATTGCTTGAAGAGGCCATGTTACGCATTGCAACTATTGAGAAACATTTTCCTATAGTCACAACAATCTTGATAGTCGTGTCAAAAACCGGAGAATCTTAATCTCGATGAAGTCGTAACAAAGGCAATAGAAGATATTAAAGATGCGGTTGAATGGGCAATGAAGGCTCCATTACTTCAATGATTCAAAGACTTGCCGATCTCGACATGAGATCGCGCCTCTCGTAAAGAATGTATGAGGCAGAGAGCACTTGCACAAGACACATAAGAAATTATACGAGGCACTCGATGAATCTATGAGGCATGATGATTATGAGCAGCTTGTAGTCGATGTTCGTGAAAGGGAGGCTAAGAAGAAAAGAAGGACGGCCCGATGGATTCAAAAGATATGTCCGAGGTCCCAAGTCACCACCACCACCTCCTACCGGTGGAGCAGCACATCCGAGTTGGAGGATCTTCCGTACAACCACTTCTCACAAGGCAAGCCCACCTTCACCACCACCAACAACTCGTAAACAAACCGGTACTTCAAGTGGTCAAAGATCTCAAAAGATGTTCATCGCATGGACCACCGTCGACTCCCGGTTTACACCAACCATCTCCACTATTCCCAAGAGCAAATACTTAATGAAGAGTCTTCGTTGCTCAAGAGTCGAATCAAGATGATGACGCTTCTACCAAGCACATCCCCAATGTTACGTAAGAAGAAGATTGGTTGGATGCTTATATTGAGGAAAACGATCAAAACGCTCTAGAGCTACACCTTCAAAGGATGTTACTCAAAGTTGGCTTACCCAAGATAAACCTCAAACTCCCGAACCTTCATGGTTCATTCCCGAGTCTCGATTCAACAAACCCGCAAAATAATTGGGCTTCAACTATTATTTCCAACTATGAAGCACCAACAGAAGATTCTCTTCTTCACTTCACGTGGGATATGGGAAGCTTTATAAAGTGGTTTTGTGAGAAGAAGGAAATTACATCAATCACTCCTAAAGATCTTGAAGGCCCGCTTTTGAAATAGTTAAAGTCTTCCACCGGATGTTAATCGCCTTCAATACCGATGGAAGAATGCTATAGAATGTCGAATGATCAAGTCGTGAGCGATCAATAGGTTTGATGTGAACAACCTCTTCCTCTCGGTGGTGAACCCGACATATGACCATTCAACCGAGTTCTTCTTCAACCATGACCGACTATCTATGTGCTCGCACTTCGAAAGAAGACCACTTTATCGATTTCAAGATGAAAGTCGCTACCTACACCGATCAAGGTCTTGAATGATGGTACCGGATCAATTTGCGCGCATAAAGAGCAACAAGATGACATTGTCGCCTCATATGGCATTTCTCATTGGTGGTTCAAGAAGAAGCAATTCTACATCGATGACATAGTGCTAAAAAGAGTCGCAGAGTCGCTCGATCCAGTCACAGATTCTAAGTGTTATCAAGATAGAGATCTTCTCAATCTACGGGTATGATTACCCAAGAAGATTGTTCTTCAAGAGCGATTTGAAAGAGCACAT
Organism: Chrysanthemum lavandulifolium; assembly: GCA_022545495.1. Lineage (NCBI taxonomy): Eukaryota > Viridiplantae > Streptophyta > Magnoliopsida > Asterales > Asteraceae > Chrysanthemum > Chrysanthemum lavandulifolium. Next base: position 112,423,188 of record CM040246.1, on the reverse strand, counting down.
TATAGAAGAAAACGACTTCAAACATCCGATGCCAAATGACTTTGAAGATCTCTATCTTCGAACCTCCAAGGACACCTTGACCATCTTCCCGCCGTGAGAAGAAGGCTCTCTCACTCGCGTCAATCTCGGATCGAGGCTTGGTCATTCGACTAAGAGTTGGGGATTTTCAATTGGGAATAGAAAGTTACCGCACTGGGTCAACCTAACAAGACCGCAATGGGAAGCCAAAGGACATGAATATCGTCACGAATATATAGTGATTGACACCCCAGAGCAAGCCATCTTCACCGATGACACGGGTCAAGAATGTTAATGAGATTGTGTGAGTTATACAAATTCAAGTGATGGTACACTCAAGATGGTCAAGAAGAATTGAACTCTAGAGTGAAAGAAATCAAAGTTGATATGAAGCCGTGGAACAAAACGAAATTCGTCCGATGAGGATTTGAAGAGGTGTGAAGATTTCATTGTCGCAATCGACGAAGATTAAAGACTAGAATGATCTATCGCAGCCTTGAAAGCTTTGTGGGTGGTAGACTGCAGTCACTATAAGTCGCTTCAAAGAACCGAATGAAGACATCTTCCTAAGTAGTTTTGTTTTGTACTTTTGATGTGTAAAATGTGGTGTATGTACTATGAACAACTATAATGTATGTAATAGTGTTAGGTTATGTATTGTGGTTTCCTTTTATCTAAAAGGGAACTTCAAGTGTTGTCCACTTCGGATCATATAAAACCGACACATTTTTCTCCAACAAATGTTTTGTTTCATACATATTTAATCACTTGAGATCCAAAATCTCAAAGGATTTGAAATTTTGATCGGGGAGAAAATGTGATATTAATATGAAAGATGATAAAAGATGACCATTTTTGTCTCAAAGTGCATAACGCTCTCTAATATGTGCTAAACTCTTTTCGAATCTCAAGCATATATTAAGGGGGAGCATTTCAAAACAAATACAAATCTTCAAGGTACAAAGATTTCCATGTTTTAACATAATGTACCTTGATGGTGTGTTAAATGGTTTCTAAATATGTGGTAATCGTGGATGTACTTCAAAAGAACTCTTGCCTCTATGTGATTAAATCATTTTAAAAATCCTATGCACATATTGAGGGGGAGAATTTACCAAAGAAAATCAAATGGTTTTTTCTATGAAAATTGAGATCAAAGAAAATATTTCAAAGAACTCTTGCCTCCATGTGCTAAACAATTTCAAAATCATATGCACATGTTGAGGGGGAGCATTTCTAAATGATCAAAACTATTAAGGTACAAAATGCTTTGATCTCGTATCACATGTACCTTGATTGTTTTTCCAAATGATTTTTCAATTGGTTTCAAGAAGGAATGAATTGTACCAAAAGACCGACCATTTTACTTTATGCATGGAGTTATAAGGATGGTGAGGTTAGGTATTAGTTCCCACGATCCGCCAGAACCGGAGGGATCTACCCAGGGACAATCCACTAGATAGTGTAGAGTCCTTAGGTATGATGAAAAAGGAGAAAATGAGATATGGGAAGAGTGCGGATCGAGATAGAGCTAGAATCGAATAAACCCAACAAGGTTCTAGTTATGAAGTCTCGTAAGCATCAAGGGGTTGAAGAATGAAAAGAATTGAATGAGAAAAGGGTGAAAATAAATAGCCTCCAATAATTCAACCTTAGGGCGTAAACCGGTTCAATTCATATGCTACGGTGGTTACCAAGGTAACATCGGTATTGAAGACAAGACGTCATGGACCCAAAGGACGACCGCACTACAACTTCCCAAGCCACTCAAGTTCCTCTTAAAAGGACTTGTTTCATTCTCACGGGAACCGACATTATCTATCGACTTTCTCTTAGAGTTTGTTGATATTGAAGAAGGAGACCTCTCCCTAGTCTCCAAAGATAGGAACCAAATATGCACAATTGAGTCTAGAGCCACGAGATCATCAAATAAATCTCATTAGGACATGTCAATGAAGACTCTCTGCTTCACACAATGTGGAAAGAGAGATTATATCTTATGAGTCCCACGATTATCCTTGTGGTATTGCTGTAACATCCGAGTGATATGCAAACATATTCACAATGAAGATGGAAAGCCTTCGAGCCAACATCAAACAAGCTCGGTGGGTGGCATGTGAGATCTATCCAATAGATCAACCATGTGACAACCGAATGTAAACAATGGGGCGATTCAATAATTTTGAATCAATCTCGGTTCAGTTATGGATTGACGGATACCTTTGAAAACCGGTCGTTGTGCTTAAAACTCTTTTCTTTAGCACATCGATCGTGTACTAATATTTCAAAATAAAAGGTGTTTATGATTGATAATTGATTTTCATTAAAACCTTCGTTGTATTGCAAAACAATTTCTATTGAGCGATACACGATTGTTTTTCAAATCTCTTTTCATCAATCGCTGAATCTCAATTACCGGTTCACTCACTCCGTGTTGTCTTCTTTGAGACGTTCCGTTTGAGAACAACTAGAGCAACCGCGAAACCCGTCAAGGAAATTCTTTGAATTATACCGATCACAGCAAGATTTGTATCGATCAACGGGAACCGTGGGCGTACCTCAATTCAACGAAAGTGATCAAAGACACTTTTGTGCACTTTATTGCTAATCGTTGTATGTGTACGCCCGACGCTTGCAACCGATCGTAATGAAGCGGTCAATCCATAGCCGCATGCTCACACTACACATTCATCTCAAAAGAAATCATGATAAGTGCTTCAACGACTCGATACTTTCACTCCATGCTTCGCTATGTCCGCAAATATCATGAACCAACTAAAGCTTCCGCTACTCGATAAGAAGAAATCATGATCCGTAATGTGAGCATGTCGGTCCAAATGTCACAACATCATATGCCGGCAACACAACAATGGGTGATGCCGAGATTAACTGTGGTCGATGATCTCTTAAAGCTCAAAGGTCATCAATGTGGATCACTCTATAACCTCCACGAAATATACATTGTAGTTGGACAATGATGAAATCACCACGAAGCACAAAGTTTGAATATTTTGATGAGTTGATGTCTACGAGCTCAAGATTAAAGATTAAATAGATTGCTAGGATTCATAATGTAATTCATGGGGTGACCTCCCTAGGGGAGATTGTTAGAATTAGAAATTATATTGTGAAGCATCGGTCACCCCATGTATAATCTAGCTTAAGTTAGCTCGTAGACATATCGCTTATTATGTTAGTTGTTAGTCGCTTATTAGCATAGTTTAGTCTAGTGCAACACCGTGGAGGAAGGACGGTCTTTACCCATTGTATGCTCGATCCACACCGTAGGAGGCGTAGTAGTTTAGATAAATAGCCCTCTCCTTCAAGGAGAGGGTTGGATGTTCATTTGGAATCTAACCTTCCATGTGTTTTCTCTCACTAGAACATCTCCCTTTCTCTCTAAAACTTATATACGCCTCATGTTAATGTTTATGCTTTGATGTGATTATGAAATCCTATATCTTACAGGTAGCAAATGGTTATTTGTTGTGGTTTTAGAGGAATGATTGAAGGTAGATGTTAGTGTTATGTGGTAGGGATGTGGATGCAGGAAGATGTGCAGGTTATAGTGTCAAGAAAAATAAGGCAAAAAAAAGTTTATTCACTACAAGTGTTGATGCAAAACAACCTAAGAAAGTTCCGAAGAAATCAGTTAAAAAAATGTCGCTTTGAAGATGAATAAGGTTATAACTAGAAGTAGTTAAAAAAATAGGTAAAGGAACTAGCAAATATGGACAAGGGTCAAGTAACTCACCACGGGAAACTAACGAAGGTGATGGGAATTCACAGTCACCTAAGTGAACTAAATCTAAGATAGCTAGTGAAAGGAAAAAAACCAATTTGTTGTTTTAGATTATGGGCATCCTGGATGAAACCTGAAAACTCATTCCAAATTAAGTCACTTAATGTTGCTGATGTGCTATTTCATTCTGCTTTTAATATTTATAGAACTTAGATAAATTAGGATAGACACATACTAACGGTCAGATGTAGTAAAGCCTTAGGTAAATCCGAGTATCGTCCCAAGAGAGTTGTGACCTTGAAAGAACTAAAATGATCAGAAAAGATATTGATAATATCTGGGTGTGACAAAGTTGATATAATCCATAGATATGATATTATTCTACTTACACAGACACCAGAAATTTAGGGAAAAGAGATAGATAAACGAAGCTTAATAAAGAATACAAATATGAATTGATTCCCGATACCAAGATTCAATATAGTGGTTAATTATCACCAGACTCCTTTGGTCGATTCGTCACGGCCTATGGTTCTTAGATTTCTCACCAAGATGAGCAGGTCACCCGGGATCATTCGAAAACCTAATAGCAGTCATTAAGCACCAAATCTACTAGATCTAGACGGTGGGAACCCGACCGTTAGGAACTTAGATTCCCCCTAACCTCTCAAAATACCTCCACTTGATAAGTGATCATTTGGTCAATTCGCACACGAAGAGTGGTCGTACTATGGCCAATTCCTCCCATACTCGCCATCTATCGATCAAGGCGGCTGGTCATATCTCCCACCCCTTTAGGTACTACCAAGCTTATAATACTACCAAGGCTAGCGATCTATGAAAAGACTAGCAAATGTCTATAAAGAATTATAGAGAATAACAAAACATAAATGCAAACTTTAATTAATGATATGTATTTATAGTATAAGTTCTAGAAAATATAAAAGGAGTCCAAACTCGAATACAAAGGAAATCGAGACGAGGACTTCGTTATTTAGTGCTCCTAAACCATGCTTCTTCTTATGTGTTTGATCTCCCAAACCCTAGAAGGTTTGGGAAAGGAGAGATATCTAAACCGATGAAATTATCGACTATTTATAGGCTTCAAACTAGTTACGGCAGAACCTTATTGTGTAGTTACTGCAGTAACTTCCTTCAATCTTCCAGGTTATCCATTGGTTACGGCGTAACCTTAGATGGGGTTACGCCGCTTTCCGTAATCCAGTGTAAATCTTTATTACGGCGTAGCCTGAGCTGAGGGCTACGTCCTGGTCTTTGTTGATTTAGTGCATATCAATAGTTATGGCGTAACCTGAGCTGAGGGTTACGCCGTAGCCTTCGTAATCTTTAGTTGCGTCATAACTTCATCACTTGGTTGCGCCGTAATTAAGAGACAGTCAATCAATAGGGCTAGAAAACGTCCAATTTGCAGCTTCCTTACTTCGAATGTGTCCTGAAATGAAATAATAAGGAATAAGGATGTTTTCCCTAATAGTTTACTCATAATGTGATGATAGAAGGGGAAATTAACGCTTAGAAACTCAGGACTATTTGATGTTATCAAATATCCCCCCACTTAAACTCTACTTGCCCTCAAGTAGACTAATTTAGACCGCAAAGATACATCCTTGAAGAATGCGCAGCTTTTAATTTCCATGCTAGAATATTAATAAGAGCCTAACACCTCACTAAATGGGAATGAAAACACTCACTCTCATCCTATTCTAAGTGTTAATTTCGGGTGATCACCAATTACACGGACATAGTAAGTATTCTATCATAAGCTTGGCAATTACACACAACTCCACCACTAGAGCTAAGGTTAAGACAAATTTTAGAAAGCAATATTGGGTTGAGTTTCAAAGGCTTAGGGGTGGTGTCATTACTAACGTGTCACGACGTAGTGGACAAAATAAATGATACATGACCAAATCCATGGCCAAGACATCAAGAATTGATCACTGCATCACCTAGACACGCTTCATGACAAAAAGGGTAAGGATAGGCATGGGATATTTTAATGGGTGGAAAGGAAAAAGAAAACAAATACTTTTAGCTTAAAACCGAGTTGGCATCGTCCCACCAATAATTCAAGGTTCTTCTTCATATGGTCAATACATGTCACCGGAATCCACCATTATTTATTCTTGAACTATTCTTCCAACCTTCGAATGTGATCGAGAAGATTATTCTCAATGCAAATTTCTTCATAAAGTGCTTATAATTTTCCGCACTGTTAACAACAACAATTTTTTTTTTCAAATGCAACGATATGCTTCCCCCCACTTGAACTGAGAATAAGGTGATAACTTGGGGGTCTTTGACGATCTTTAGCGTGATAGATGATGAGGAATGCCTTTCGGAACTTTATTTTGAACCTCAAACTAGGGTGAACAATGGCTTCAAGGTAAAAAGGTAAAACTTCACGGTAGGCTAAGGTGTAATGGTGTAACGAAAATAATGGTTAGAAAATGAAATGAAAGGCTCAAAAAGGGTGTAACTAGGGGTATCTTACACTTAAAGTGAGTGCAACAAAAAGGGTTAACACGGGGGTCGAAAAGCCAATGCGACTAATCGATAAACGCACACAAGTGAACACATATGGGCTATTTGGGTTTAATCCTAAAACATTTACTTTTTTCAAATCACCTTTTCCAAATGCACTAAGCTAACTTGATACACTACTGCTTATGGTCTCAAGTGATGTAAAGCCAAGTTCTAAAGTTTACAATACTATCGGCACACTCAATTTATGGTAGATTTGGGTAAAATGGGGGAAACGGAAAGGCTAAATCTCACCAATAGCAATAAGGGTTATAGTGTGCTCGGCTTTATGTGATTCTAGATTGGTTAAAAATATGACAAATTTTTTTCAAATAAACTTAAATTTTTGAAACCAAATAGAAAATTAGGGCAAGTAAGCTAAGTAATCATACACTTCATTTCTATTCCTATCCCCCCACTTGAAGTGTACAAAGTCCCATTTGTACGAAAAAAAAGGAAAAATAAAATAGAAATGAAAAATAATCAAGAAAGAAATAAACTCCCCTCTCGAATGGTTGCCCAAGATGTCTCACTAAAGGTTGAATGTGGGTCATGGGGTGGCTAATGCGTATCGTTTCGGGGACCGCCTTAACTATTTGTGTTGCTCCAAAATTGCCTCATCGCAGCGAGGGTTACACAGAATCGATCCTAAGGTACCGCCAGAATCGCATCGAAGAACCAAAACTCGTGACAAAGATATAAGGAAAATTTTGTACCCGACGGTACAATGGGTGATAGATCATACAAATATCCAAATAGTTAAGTTATTACGCATATTAGTATCAAATTGTTTTAAAATTGTTTCAAATTGTTTCATCAAATAGGGAAATCAATCGTCCCTAGGAAGATCATGATCCATGGAGTGAAATTGGGAGGGCTCATATGGAGTGCTCTTGGTGCTTCCAGGAGCGGCGTCGGCCTGCATGAATGCCACTCCTCCTTGGACTCCGATATCGGGGATGTTGGGCTGGTACACATACTCCGGACCTTCCCACCTAGGGTGGCTCAAATGCATGTGCTGTAGCATCTGGCTAGTCCGATCCGCACTCCAATAAAAGAAATCTCTTTGGAGTCACTGACCGATCCAATGTACCAGAAACCATCAAACTGTTACCGAGACCATAAAGACCCACTTCGAGGCTTTCAATCTCCTCGTTGAAATGGGTTGCCATTCCCTCGATCCTCTCATCAATGATCTGCAACCTCTCCCCTATATTAACATGGGTCCTTCTTCGTCCCCTGGGCGCCTATTCTTCGGCCACCTCTTCAGCATCACCCCCAGCACCACTAGCTTCCCTTCTTCTCTTCTCGGGGCAGTCCTAGCCAACTCAATTGCTCCATATATGTCCTGGGTGCAAATCCCAAACTCGAATAGCTTAGATAGCCCTATTAAACTAGTCCCCCTACCTCGGGTCACCCTAGCTAAAGCTGCATCGGTCATAAGATCAAAACTCCTTGCTAACCTCCCAATAAAGTGAGCCCCCTGCAAAGGACTCCTAGACGAAAACCCCTTAGCACCAACAGCCATAAACCTCGCCAAATAGAAAGGAACATCAATGTGGTTCCCCCTTCCATGCCCTGCATTAGGTAAAGATCATCCATAGTCATCTTTTCTTTGGCGGAGTGTCTTGCTCGAATAGAGCAAGCAAGCAAGCGGTGCACCTGTCGACGAATGGCGCTTCTCACCATAACGTAGGATGGTGGGCTCTTTGAATCATAACCATCCATGACAGCGATTTCGTTGAAATAAGCAGCAAGGTCTTGAGTCTCATCCCTTCTTCTCCAACAAGTGTTATAGAACCGTCTAAAAGCCTCACTTTCCATCCCTTCTTCTCGTAGTAAACTGCTTAAGAGTCAAAATTCTCCATATGCCCCCAAGCTGGAAAAACATTTACTCCGTGTCATCATCACCAATATCAGTGCGGAATTCCACACTAGCAAGGAATTCACGGACGTACTCCGGAATGACCGGCTCTGTGATCCTGAATAGCCTCAACCATGCACTATACGTGAACTCCCCAGCATTACACGTGAACTTAATTTTGCAAAACTTCCTTAACCTCCTACTAGCTTTCCCATTCGCCAAAGTACCAAATGCATCAAAATCAAGTGCTTTGGTTTGGTGATATTCTTTCCCCAATTTCTCGTACTCTTCCACGCACAACCGCTTAATACCAAGATCGTGACGTGCCAAAACCTAGGCCAATTCGGGATTTTTGCACCGAAAATAAGACAAATAACAATGAAAGTGCGGACTTATCGATGTCAAGCTACGGCATAACCACAAGAGTTACGCCCGTAATTAGGAAATTTCAATGGCTATATGTAGCTACATCAAACTGCTACGTCGTAATTACAGATATAATGGTACGGGGTAACTAAACCCCGCCACGTTGTAACTTCCCCTTAAACTCAAAGACTCGGATGTTTCAATTACGCAATAGATTACGCCGGAACCATCAATTTTTTCCAAGTGGTAAAAAGTTTTGATAAATTTTTAACCTATTAGTGCTGAGGGACCGCGCCTAACCCACTAAGTTTGTGTTTGACCAAAAACTCAATTTAAATAAAGCCAAAACACCCAAATCGAACCATAATGATAGGACACGAATCAAAATAACATGGGAAAATCATCAAATAATCAAACCAATAACAATAATTTATTCAAATAGGCAAGATCCCTAAAATATTAAAATGCGATCCCTAATTGAAATAATTGACATACACAAATCAAAAAGAGTAGTGATAGATCTTACCAGCCATGGAGAATGATTAGATGAAGTGGTCTTGATGAAAAAAAAAAATTTTGAGAAAAATTTACTGTATGGGTAGGCGGTAAAAGTGTATGTGTAAAACCTAGTTCTTTTCCGTAAGGTTTTTATACCGCCAAGATAGTTACGGCGTAATTAGATTAAATAGTTAAGCCGTAATTAATATTTTTAGAATATTAAATGATTGTGAAAGGGTTACGTCGTAATCCTAATAAGGGTTACGCCGTAATTAAATTTTTAATTTTAATCAAAGGTCAGATTTTTATATATCTGCTTGTATAGTGGTTACGTCATAACTCTAAAAAGAGGTTACGTCGTAACTAAATAGTCAAAAAGATTTTATAATAATTTTAATAAATTGCAATATGGTTATGTCGTAACCCAATAAAGGAGTTACGCCGTAACTAATAGCGTCAAAATATGAGTTATGTATAATTGCAATAGGAAAGATGAGTTGAGATTAATATAGATCTCATATTTGTCATAGATCCAATAAATCAATCTTAGCTACCCATTTTTGATCAAAAATAATAAAAAAACAATTTTCACGATTTTTTTAAAAACAACATATCTTGCAAACGGTAAATCTTCAAACTACAAAAAATACGCCACAATGACGAGAATTAAATTATCTTTCTATAGATATGCATATCTCTATATTTTTGACAAACTTTTTTTTTCAAATATTCCGCCCAGAAAATTCATATATGATTTGTAAAATCATATACGATTTTCAAAAATCACATGTGATTTGTAAAAATAAAATCATATGTGATTTTTTCAAATCATATATGATTTTTACAAATCACATATGATTTGAAAAAAATCATATATGATTTGGTTAAAATCGAATCATATATGATTTTTACAAATCATATATGATTTTTCTGTGGCGAAATTTTGAAAAAAAAATCGTTAAAAATATATGGAAGTGCATATCTATAAAAATATAATTTAATTCTCGTCACGATGGTATAATTTTTTTCGCCTAAAGATTTACGGTTTGCGAGAGGGGGGGGGGTTCGGGAAAGGGTTGTGTATTTTTGTTGTCCAAATGTAATTTAAGTTAAGTATAGTGTGTAATTTGTACATAAAATTAATTATTAAGTGTATCGTTAGCAAGATATTGATTTTAATGGAACAAAATAAAATATATCGAAGTCATAAAAATTATAAAAATACATTTCTCGCAAGAATTGAGTGAATAAATAATTATCGTTTTGAATTTACGAAAACAGTCGTAAATATATATATATATATATAACAATATATATACAAAATAACTTCAAAACATCGGGTAAACTAATAATATAATTTTTATAGTCTTAAAATGATTATAAAAATATATTAGGATAATTTTTGGAAGTGTCGGATCAATTATTCAAAATAAATGATCGTGCGATAGCGTCTATTTAATAAAAAAATATACGTTAATGAAATATGCAAACCCATGCATGAATTAATATGATGATGACGTTACTGATGATATGTAGACTAACTCTAGTCTATGTGTAATGTCCTCAATGATGTTTCATGAATACGCAGCTAAACCCTTACGGTTACGCGAATTTGATACTCGTAAACCTAGTTTACTAATAATGATAAATAAAAATCATGAATATAAATTTTTCTCGGAGAACGAATAGTGTTTTGTGAATAGTAAAATTTTGAAATAACCTCTAAAAATATCAAATCGACTTTAAAAATGATGAATAGTAAAATGATGAATAGTAACCGATGAATAGTAAATTGCCGAGATGAATAGTAAAAAATTTTAGAGTTTGCAAATTGACCGGAAATTGAGAATTGTGACATTCTTCCACTGTTAGTGGAATCACGTCCTCGTGATTCGATTATTGATAACTATAGTCCGAACCTCGACAAGGGTTCTAAAAGTTCATGCTCGTGCGAATAGTCTAAATGATTATGTCAATGCTCATGCATATGGGTTCCTCATCCAACTAGGTACGTGCTCGTGATCAGATTTGATGGGGTAAACTTACCCAACATCGAACGTAGCCCTCAAAGACCTTTTGAGTAAAACTTGACTCTTAGCTTGATTTTCGCAACTCATCAAACAAGAACCGCTACTAGATCAAGCTAGAAAACAAGTTGTTAGAAAGATAGATTCAACATCCTTAAATGAAGTCTTTTGAAAGATTCGTTCGATCTTGGAATTGCTTACACAAATCAAATCAACAAAAAAAATTGCAACTAAGGTCGATATCGTTAGTTCTCAAATCAATCAATGTCGTGAACGTGGTAAGAATTGGAAGTAAGTTATGCACTCAAAATCATGTGGCACATGAATAAGGTGGTTGTTCAAAAGAATGTACCCGTTACGCATTGCGGGCTTCCTCAGTACACATATAGAATGCTCGACCACGCGCGGGGGGGAACATCAATGTTCTGATCTTGTGGGCCTTCTATTGCCAATGCCAGGTTTGGACGATTTTCTCCTTGGTTGGGAGTTCTTTTCAACTTTGGACAGGTACTCCGAAAGTGATTTAGAATTCCACACTCGTAACATGCTAGCCTTTTTCCTTGATTCCCAGTCCTGTTTGAGCAATACCGCATAATGTGGCCCGTCTGTCTACATTTGTTGCACCTTGGGCAGTCTCCTGAGTGGTGATAGTTACATCAAGTGCACATAGGATGTGGACCTGCGTATCTTCTGGGCCCTTGAGTTATTGCTCCGTAGTTCCCAACTACTCGTTGTCTCTTGTCCTGTTGATTTTGGTCACGGCTTCTTTGCTGATCTTCCTGCCTCTTTCGTCCACCGTCAGTTCCTTTTGTTAGTTCACCAGACCTGATCACATTATTTGTCAAGCATTATGCCATACCCACAGCGGCTTGCAGAGTGGTTGGGTTCGATGAGGTGACATCCCTCCTAATTTCAGGTATCAATCCCCAAATATATCGGTCGATCAACTTCTCCACAATGGAAACCATGTGAGGAACCATTCTAGTTAATTCGTTGAAACGGATCGTGTACTTGTCGACTTCTACTCCTACCATTAGGTGGTTCCAAAATTCGCTTCCAATTCTACAGACTTCATCTTTTCTACAAGACTCATCGCTAGTAGTTTCTTGAATGCTTCCCAAGATAACGCATTTGCGCCCTCTTCCTCAGTGTCCAGAGTTGGTTGTTCCACCAGTCAATGCTCGACCCAGTAGTAGACCAAAAGAGAACTCAACCTTATTTTCTTTAGTACATTTTGTGATCGAGTTTCGACTCAACATTCTTGAACCATGTTAGCGGTCAATGGCACCCTCGGTACAATAAAATTCCATTGGCTTGCATGTCATGAAAGTCTTGTAGCTGCATCCATGACCAGTGTTTGAAGTACCTTCTCCAACGTTGGTTCGTCAAGCATCAAGGTGCGTCATAATTTAGGTGAGTAGGTCCGCTATTCCAGCAGCGTTGTTGTTTGGATTGTCATTGTTGTTTGGGTTGGCATTGTTGTTTGGGTCGACGTGGTTGTTGACTCTTGAGCGCGTGTTTCTTGCAGCCATGATCCTGCAGTGGACCAAAACATCGGGTTGAGTAAATGACACTCGAACGAAGGCAGATGAGGTGCGTAACTGTCACACCCCAATTTATCCAAGATTACCACTCTTTTTGCTTGATTCTTCATGGAATGGAATTCACGGGGCATTGATTGTCATAGCACCACATCACGTTATATTGAGCGACCTAAAGTGTCGTTTTTAAAAACACATCGTTGGATATTTCATAAAACATAATCGAGTACAACATCGGTCCCAAAAGGTTTAACAAGTTTGCCAAAATACAAATATGTTACAAATCAAACGATGTTTTGAAATAAAGAGCCATAATGTACATAATGTAAGTCGACGCCTTGTGACTCAAAATATAGGTCCCTAAACCATGTCATGATGAGCGTGCCTCGATTACACGAAAATACATTGCTAAAACGTCAACAATAATGTTGGTGAGAAATCATAGGTTTATGTAAATGTTTTATACGACTACACAAGTATAGACCATGCATGACAATCAAGTCACGTAAAAATAATGTTACAATTGCTCTAAGCCCATGACCCCGAAACTAGACTGTTCAATAATGTATGCCCCGCAGAGTGTTTGCAGACAACTCCGTAATGTAATCAAATGAAATGCATCCGTTCACTTGGTTGGGATTCACCAACCCGGATGGGGCGTCACCTCGATAGATCTATCCACTCATCCTCGCTCCAAGATTAACGGTTCATGTTCAAGTAATGGGGACTTTCAAATTGGCATATGTGGTAACTTAAGCAATGTAATGAATTTAACATACTTGGTATCGTACAAAAAAATGTAGTGCAATGTATTCTCCCCGTGGGTTTGAAAATAATCGAAAGCATGTAAAAGCGGGCTATGAAAACTCACTTGGATAAACGGAAATAACGGCAATAGTGAGTACACCGAGGTTTATAATGATGCGTCAACGGGACCTATTATCAATGATATGATATGTCATGAGTTGCAATGTAATGCTATGCATGCACTTCGTATGTTATTTATACCATTTACGGGTTTTGAAAATATTACTCGTCGTCGAAAAATACTCTTTTGACGTCTTGACCCTTCAAAATGACTTTACATGTTTTACGTCAAAATGTCATCCTACAATGGTTTTATAATGATTTTGGTGAAATTACCATTTTTCGTCGCAAAACAATGTCGTCGGAAAAATCATGAAATCAACAAAAATGGCTCGGAAAAGTGGTCGTAAAAGCGGTGTACGTCGATCGTTAGAGAACGAACTCGACGGTTTTGGAAAGTTTGTATCGATATCTAAAAGTTTCAGTTCAGGAGTTTTCGTTCAAAAGGTCTCGATCATAAAGATATCCAAGGCTAAAGATGGTGGTTTTGTTAATTGTGTGCGAGAAAATGAGTTTCGCCAATGTTTGAACATCCGTAAATAAATAACCATAACTCCGCTTGACAAGCGGCTTTTGTTTTGAAAAATATGGCGATGAACTTGATTTTACTAGAAGACACTTTGTTATAAAAGTTTTGCATCATGGTTAAAAGCGCCGCAAACATGGACGATATAGCTAATGAAATACTTGTTACGTCAAAATAATATAATTTTAGAAAATAATATTTACGGCAACTTTATGAAAACGGCCATATATTTGTCGTTTTAACTCCGTTTTCACGTAAAATATGTCCTTAGCTTCGTATCAAGTAAACTAATATATTTTGAGAAGTCGAAATAATTTGTGAAGCTTAAGGCTCGTTTTGACCCGAAATATGTAAAACTGCATGCTGTCAATTTCAGAAAATAATACTTTTCGTCGTCAAACTTTAAAAATTCACCACGGCCGTTATAACTCCGTTTTATCCGTTCAAGCGCCACGGATTCGTTTTAAAGTATATTTTCTAATTATCAAGGCCAAAAGGTCGTACCATCAGTGGGTTTTCCAGAAATTCGTTTTAAGGACAGACCCTAAAATATAGTTTACGAAAATAGTTTTCTCGGACAAAACCTATTCTAATCCCTTCAAATCAACTCCAAAGCTAATCTAATCCTACCATACACCTTCTTAGGGTGTCATGGGTTCCTAATCACCATCAAGACCAAAGATTAACTTGGGAATAATTATAGGATGACTAATAAGTATATAAAACCTTAAAATCAAGAAATAAATGGTATAAACTACAATACATGCATATAAGCTCAAAATGATAAGAATCATATAAAATGATAAGGAAACATAAAAATGATAAGAACATGCTTACTAGTGATATGAAGAGGTGTAGGTAACAAAGGTTTAACTTAAATATCCTTGGTTTTATTTCAAAACCATGAAAAGGATATGATCTAGGTTGTTTAAACACTTGAAGTTGCAAAATTTTCTTGATCCCTTTGGTGTCTTGAAGTGGCGGTTCTTGAGAGTCAAAGAGAGAGAGAATGAATTTTTTACACCTTGAGAAAATGAGAAGTATGTGATAAAATTTTGAGTGTAAGACTTTGTGCTTGTGAATGAATTATTTGAGACAAGACAAAAAACCATACCACAATTAAGACTTCCCTCCCCCTTGGCGGTTTTGGGGAGGTTGTCTCATATATATTTTTTTTTTTTTTAAACTTGTTTACTTGTAGATATTTGTAATTAATTGTGTAGAATTTGTAAAGAAAAATGTAAAATGTAAAGTAAAGGTAAATGGGAATTTTTGGTACAAGTAAGTTTTTATTAGATCAAAATAGATTGTAATGAGGTGATAAAAATTGTAAAAATACTTTCCTTGTGAAAATCGGGTGATAAAATAATTATCGTAAGATTTTTAAGAAAACGACGTAATAATTAAACTTTAACGATTAAAATACCAAATAAATTTGAAACACTAGGAAAACTAAAAATATAGTTTTTATAAACTAAATGTGAGTTTAAAAATACCTCGGGATCATTTTTGAAAGTAACGGGTTAAATAATCAAAATAAAAACTCACGCGATAAAAATTATTAAACATAAAAATTACGCGTTGAAGGGTGAAATGAAATGTCGTGCATGTACTAATGAGATGCACATGATGTCAATGAAATGTAGACTAATCATAGTCCATATGAAATGTACGTGATGTCATGATCATGAATTCGCCGCTAAACCTCCAAGGTTACGCGAATTTGAAACAAGTAAACCAAGTTTACTAAAATGTTGAAATAATGAAACATGAGCGGTGTAGAAATGACACGAAAGTACGGATTGTCACATTCGCCCATCAAAAAGGAATTCAGTCCACGAATTCGATCGTTGTTGGTCTATCGGGTTTAGGGTTTGATGTGGTAAACTTTCCCATTCCGAGCAAAACCCTCAAAGACTTTTACCAACCAATTTTCACTTAATCTCACAACTCATCAAACAAGAACTGTCATGAGATTAGGCTAAATTGGTTTGAAGGAGGACTTTGAAAATTTGGCTCGACACGAATTGCTTACATATAAGTCTACTACTCCTTCATCGCATGATTCTTCCCGAATTAGACATAGGTGATCGGGCTATGTATAATTTAGGAGTAACTATGCAATGCTTGGACTAATCGACTCATATGTTGTTTGGTGTTGAGTAAAGCGATGTTAAAATTGTGATGAACATCGAGGAGAGAAGACATGGAGAAGTGCCGTTAAAATAATAGTTAAAGTAAAAAGAATTAAAATCCTCGAAAATGATAACAAATCGGAAAGAAAATAAAGTACGATGGATGAGAATATCTTACAACAAGTGGTTTATCAAAAGTAGTACATCTTAGGTTATAAGGATTCGGATACGATGAAAACATAAACTTAGTACAACATGATACATAGAGAAAAACAAGACTGTTAATTTCCGAGCTTCTTCAGTCTTCCACGTCATTGATACCTTGACAAGCTTCTCCTCCTCCTAACATGTATGCATTCCCATGAGCACATTCAACTTGTTGACCTTGGTTTTGGGGACATTGACTCCGATAGTGTCCTTGCTCCCCACATCCGAAACATGTCATTATAGTTTTTCCTCTACAATCCTCGGCGAGGTGTCCTAATTTTTGCATGGCGGCACTTGGCGTGGCAAAGACACGAGTGATGAAACTTACATCTAGTACATAGTGGGTGTGTTCCGGCATATCCTTTTCCTGCGGTCCTTAGCAAGGTGTCCCACTTTTGACAGATAAAGCATATACCACATGGACCATCATGATGTAGCGTGCATTGATGACATCGTGGTAAGTTTCGATATAAGTTCTTTCCTTTGTTGGTGCAACAACATAAACCTGGCGGCTTCTTGTCTTCTATTACATTGTTGGTGATGGTTAGTGCTATGGCTTTGGTTGTTGTTGTTATAACCTCCTGGTCATTTTCCCATTTCCTTTTGTTGTTGTTGGTTTGATTGTTGTCGTTGGTGCGGTTATTATTGTTATTGATGGTATAATTGTTGTTATTGTTGTGGTGGTTATTGTTGATAATGTTTTCCTTTTCGAACTTGAGCCATGAGTATTTGAGTAATCTGGGTAGATTCTTCAATTGTTTGTGGATCGAAAGAAGTTACATCTCCTTGGATATTTTGTGAAAGTCCTCCAATGAAACTTTTCAATAGTTTCTCATTATCGAAACCATAGTGGACAAAGAACAGTCAACTCTTGAAACCTTTTGATGTAAGCAAGTCTCGCAGATTTCAAGGTAGATTGCGGCCTCGATAATAGCGACATCATCGCTCGTTCTTCTTCAATCCTTAATGCCTCGGCTACACTATCCCTTACCAACTTTTGAATAGCCGCTTGAGTCATTTCGGTGTAGTTTTCTTGATTGCCATATCTTCTTCAAAACAAGAGGAAATGTGAGGCGTAGTCAGATCCTATGTTAAGAATAGGCGCTCTAAAGAGAAGTGATAGAAGGTGATAAGTTTGTGGGTATTTTTCAAAATGATCGACGGTTTCAGAAAGGATGGGTTATGAGGTGTTGTAAGTGCTTCAAATATAGTTCATCCCTAATATTGTTATCATGTTGGCAAGAAGCTAGATATCATCTCAAATTATGTCGAAGAATGTTTGTTCTGGTTTCACTTGTAGGTGGAAAGTCATTGATTGTCCGACATGTTCAAACCTGTGGCATCTCTTGATATGGAAATGAGGTTACTTGGAATTTCTAGAGAACACAATGCCTTAGGGAAGTTTATATCGATAGCCTTAATTTAACCAAATTTTCCTTTAAGGGATACTCATTGTAGGGAAGTTCACATATTGTTGAAGCTATGTTTAGTGAAATGTTTCGTAGCCTCAAATAGAAGACTTGGTACATCCCTATAGTGTTGTTTCATGGGTATTCGCCAGTATTAAATCTAAGTAACTCGGTCTAGCTAGTACTTATGGAATGATAGAGTTTGGATTCTAATTCAAAATAGTGGTTCGGAATGTCTCGTGATGTCCTAAGATTTTTGTTGAGTTTTGAATCATCCTACCTCCTAGTTCTAGTCCTTGTTGGTAATTCCAAAATCCTTTCATTGTTTTCTTGTATCGAGGAATCCTCCTCACAGATGGTATAGGAAGTCTTTCCTAAAAAGGTCACCCGTCCAATCCTAACTTATCGGTTAAGTGAGAGATAAATGGCGTTAAAGCAACAACTTGTTAAGGTGATTTTAAAACAGCTATATAGTGATAGAAAACGGCTTAACAATGGTAGTGAGATATTTTGGGTAAGACACAATTCAGATTATAACATAACTCGTGAAATGATTTGTAAAATAGCTTACAATAAAACAATTTATCGTTTGTCAAATAATAGAAGATTTCGTAGTTTAATTAATATCAAGATGGTTTAGAGGTTGTTAATATAATAGTCAGTAGAGTAAAGGCGAATAGTCTGTGAGGTAAGCGTACCAAGTTTTATGATTTTAAATCAGACAGTGGCTAATATAGCTCACCAAAAGGGTAAAATAGTTTATAAGACCGTAATATTACTTGCAGGACAAATTTGTAATATAGTTTATAACTTGCTATTGCAATTGTTTGTTGTTTTATAAAATAATAGCAACTAATCGGTTTATCATACTATGAGAAAATAGTTTGCAAAGTATCGATAAGGTCATTGTTTATAAAGTATTTTTAAAGTCGTAAATTTTGGTTTAATGGTACAGAGTAAGATGAAATGGTCGGTAAAATAGTTGAAAGCAGTTTGTGTTAGATAACGATGAAATTTATTATCTCAAAGAGAGAATGTAGGACAAATAGTTGGTGTTCCACGTTTTGTTTTGTAAGATAATAGCTTGATGATTTTTCGAGTAACATGAAAATCGTTTCGCATGAGGATATTAAATAGTTGATAAAATAGTGAAACCATTTGATAAATTGATAATAAAACAACTTGCGTTAAAACTTTATGAAACAACGTTTCTAAGATGGTGATAAAATAGTTCGAATTAAAATCAAGTGAAATAATTTCATGAAATAGTAGCAGGATATTTTGGAATAAAATTTGTTGGATGGTTTATAGGATACATAGGAGAACCTTATCGAGTAATAACAGTCTACTAGTTGGTCGAGAATAAAGTTGGCCTAACCCCTAGTAAGATAGTGATGTATCGTCGTGAAATGATGGAAAATTGGGCAATTGGAGTAAGGAATGAAATAAACAAGATGGTGAGTATCATAGAGATAATAAATGATAAAGATCACATTAGCTAGGAAGATACTTATTATCTGTTCCTGTTGGTAGTCTAATCGTGTTTCAAGTGTAGGAGTAGTAGGCGGTCTAGCAACAATAGCCCTAGAACTCTCACAGTCCTCAAACCTATGAAATGATGTAGTGTCTATAGTCTTAGTGGTAGATGGTAATGGTGTGTCAAATCATGCACGCTTCCCAAGCCGCAAGTCGGGTGTACGAGTATCGGGTATGAGATGTGATGGTACGGATGGTGCTCGAAATGATAATGATGATGAAAATAGTGACAATAATGATAATGGAATCCTTGTGGTGAGTTAAGAAAATAGGTTCATAAGGATTAAGTCTATAAGTTCTACCCAATAGTATGATCTGTCCCAACTAATTGATAAAAATTGTCCCGATTCTATAGTGAATCGATAGTGATCGTGATGGTGTAGGTGTAACTTCGTCCTCCCAAAAGGGTTTATCTCGGTATACAACGTTATCGGTGAAGAGTCAATTGATGTGAAAATCGTGATAGGAAATGACAAGGAATTCTCCACGTTAGAATATGAGGAAAATAATGGGATGGGTATTTGAAGGCATCTATGTGACAACCGTTGTGAATTGAAAGTGAATAACTCGAAAAATGTACGTATAAATCGCATGCAAAGTGAACACGCACTTATGATGAAATGATGAGATGCTATGATAATGTAGTTATAGTCTAGGGTCAATGATGCAACCTAGTTCTCTATAAGCGTAGCTCGGTACCAATCTGTCACACCCCAATTTACATTTTGCGGTGGAATGGAATTCACAGGGGCATTGATCGTCATAGCACCACATCACAGTTATATTGAGCGACCTAAAGTGTCGTTTTAAAAACACATCGTTGGATATTTCATAAAAACATAATCAGAGTACAACATCGGTCCCAAAAGGTTTAACAAGTTTGCCAAAATACAAATATGTTACAAATCCAAACGATGTTTTGAAATAAAGAGCCATAATGTACATAATGTAAGTCGACGCCATGACTCAAAATATAGGTCCCTAAACCATGTCATGATGAGCGTGCCTCGATTACACGAAAATACATTGCTAAAACGTCAACAATAATGTTGGTGAGAAATCATAGGTTTATGTAAATGTTTTATACGACTACACAAGTATAGACCATGCATGACAATCAAGTCACGTAAAAATAATGTTACAATTGCTCTAAGCCCATGACCCCGAAACTAGACTGTTCAATAATGTATGCCCCGCAGAGTGTTTGCGAGACAACTCCGTAATGTAATCAAATGAAATGCATCCGTTCACTTGGTTGGGATTCACCAACCGGATGGGCGTCACCTCGATAGATCTATCCACTCATCCTCGCTCTCCAAGATTAACGGTTCATGTTCAAGTAATGGGGACTTTCAAATTGGCATATGTGGTAACTTAAGCAATGTAATGAATTTAACATACTTGGTATCGTACAAAAAAAATGTAGTGCAATGTATTCTCCCGTGGGTTTGAAAATAATCGAAAGCATGTAAAAGCGGGCTATGAAAACTCACTTGGATAAAGCGGAAATAACGGCAATAGTGAGTACACCGAGGTTTATAATGATCGTCAACGGGACCTATTATCAATGATATGATATGTCATGAATTGCAATGTAATGCTATGCATGCGCCGTATGTTATTTATACCATTTACGGGTTTTGAAAATATTACTCGTCGTCGAAAAATACTCTTTTGACGTCTTGACCCTTCAAAATGACTTTACATGTTTTACGTCAAAATGTCATCCTACAATGGTTTTATAATGATTTTGGTGAAATTACCATTTTCGTCGCAAAACAATGTCGTCGGAAAAATCATGAAATCAACAAAATGGCTCGGAAAAGTGGTCGTAAAAGCGGTGTCGTCGATCGTTAGAGAAACGAACTCGACGGTTTTGGAAAGTTTGTATCGATATCTAAAAGTTTCAGTTCAGGAGTTTTCGTTCAAAAGGTCTCGATCATAAAGATATCCAAGGCTAAAGATGGTGGTTTTGTTAATTGTGTGCGAGAAAATGAGTTTCGACCAATGTTTGAACATCCGTAAATAAATAACCATAACTCCGCTTGACAAACGGCTTTTGTTTTGAAAAATATGGCCGATGAACTTGATTTTACTAGAAGACACTTTGTTATAAAAGTTTTGCATCATGGTTAAAAGCGCGCAAACATGGACGATAGAGCTAATGAAATACTTGTTACGTCAAAATAATATAATTTTCAGAAAATAATACTTACGGCAACTTTATGAAAACGGCCATAGATTTGTCGTTTTAACTCCGTTTTCTACGTAAAATATGTCCTTAGCTTCGTATCGAAGTAAACTAATATATTTTTGACTAGTCGAAATAATTTGTGAAGCTTAAGGCTCGTTTTTGACCCGAAATCACTAAAAACTGCATGCTGTCAATTTCAGAAAATAATACTTTTCGTCGTAAAACTTTAAAAATTCACCACAACCGTTATAACTCCGTTTTATCCGTTCAAGCGCCACGGATTCGTTTTAAAGTATATTTTCTAATTATCAAGGCCAAAAGGTCGTACCATCAGTGGATTTTTCCAGAAATTCGTTTTAAGGACAGACCCTAAAATATAGTTTACGAAAATAGTTTTCTCGGACAAAACCTATTCTAATCCCTTCAAATCAACTCCAAAGCTAATCTAATCCTACCATACACCTTCTTAGGGTGTCATGGGTTCCTAATCACCATCAAGACCAAAGATTAACTTGGGAATAATTATAGGATGACTAATAAGTATATAAAACCTTAAAATCAAGAAATAAATGGTATAAACTACAATACATGCATATAAGCTCCAAAATGATAAGAATCATATGAAAATGATAAGGAAACATAAGGATGATAAAAACATGCTTACTAGTGATATGAAGAGGTGTAGGTAACAAAGGTTTAACTTAAATATCCTTGGTTTTTATTTCAAAACCATGAAAAGGATATGATCTAGGTTGTTTAAACACTTGAAGTTGCAAAATTTTTGATCCCTTTGGTGTCTTGAAGTGGCGGTTCTTGAGAGCCAAGAAGAGAGAGGATTTTTTTTTACACCTTGAGAAAATGAGAAGTATGTGAAATAATTTTTGAGTGTAAGACTTTTGTGCTTGTGTGAATTATTTGAGACAAGTAATAACCAAACCATACCACAATTAAGACTTCCTCCCCTTGGCGGTTTTGGGGAGGTTGTCTACCCATAATATTTTTTTTTTTTTTAAAACTTGTTACTTGTAGATATTTGTAATTAATTTGTAGAATTTGTAAAGGAAGTTGTAAGTATGTAAAGTAAAGTAAATGTAGAAAATGGTACAAGTAAGTTTTATTAGATCAAAATAGATTGTAATGAGGTGATAAAAATTGTAAAAATACTTTCCTTGTGAAAATCGGGTGATAAAATAATTATCGTAAGATTTTAAGAAAAACGACGTAATAATTAAACTTTAACGATTAAAATACCAAATAAATTTGAAACACTAGGAAAACTAAAAATATAGTTTTTATAAACTAAATGTGAGTTTAAAAATACCTCGGGATCATTTTTGAAAGTAACGGGTTAAATAATCAAAATAAAAACTCACGCGATAAAAATTATTAAACATAAAAATTACGCGTTGAAGGGTGAAATGAAATATCGTGCATGTACTAATGAGATGCACATGATGTCAATGAAATGTAGACTAATCATAGTCCATATGAAATGTACGTGATGTCATGATCATGAATTCGCCGCTAAACCTCCAAGGTTACGCAATTTGAAACAAGTAAACCAAGTTTACTAAAATGTTGAAATAATGAAACATGAGCGGTGTAGAAATGACACGAAAGTACGGATTGGACCTTGAAGAAAAGCTTACTAACGATCTCCTAAATGCATGAGAGAAAACGGGTCAACTATGAAAATAGTTGGTATACACGTTTATGTAATATGAAAACTCTTAAGAGAGGGAGTCAAAGTTTTGGTCGCTGAGAATAGTCCACAAAGCAAAGGCATTATAATCCACTCCGCCCAAGTTTCGCCCATACAAAACTTGCAACCTCCGTGTGTTCACAACCCATTGCACTAAATATAGTGTGTCAAGTAGTCAAGTATACGTTGTCATAATAGTTCACAATATAGCACCACATATAATAATAAAGTGCCTAAAATAAATAATATGCGTCCCGTAACATAGTGGACGGAAGTTACGAATTTGGCTGCTATCCATACTACCTACTAATAGAGATCATAGCCTTAATAGTTTTTTTTTAGAAGTGATGGTCATTCACATTTAGGATCTTGTAACGGTGTTAGATATCGACAGAATAGTCAACGGGTCGTGGATCGACTAAGCTAAATGGGTATTAGTTTAGTTAACTTATATCAATCCATGTCCAATCCAATCCATTAAGCCCATACAAGGCCCATGGCCAAGCCTTAGGGTATCTAGTTACTTGTACTATATATACCCTCAAAGTCTCATTTGAGGGGTGTGCTTGAGTGTGTGTGTGTGTGTGTTTTCATATGAAATATTGTTTTCATTTCTTCTATCTCTCTAAACATACACACCTAATATATCATTCAAGTCACCATCTCTATTTCTCTAATCTTAATCTTTCTTGTTTCGACACGCACAACATCTTTACGCTTAACTGGTTTATATTATACGTGTTCTTGTTGTGTGGTAAGCGCGGTATTCGGTAAAGTTGAGTAAAACGGTCGCATAATTGGTATCAATCACCTAACAATGGTTTAGAGAGTGTTGTGTTACGCTTTTGGTTAAAGCTTTCACAAAAGTTATGCTTTTACATAAAACGAGACCTTTTGTCATAAAGTTTTGATTTTTACGTGGTTCAAGCTTAAAGTTGTAGACTTTATTGTTTTAAGTGTTTTGGAAGTTTGTGCAAAGAAATAGATTGAAAACGTTTTGGGTGAAAATTTTGTGTTTTTTCATTTCTGGGCATTCCTACGCGTAAGCTACTTTTTGGTCAAAACCCTATTCTTACGCGTAAGAAAAGTCAAAACCCTAATCCTACGCGTAAGAATTCAGTTTTTACGCATAACTTTTTGGTGCAGATTCTTCGAGCTTCAACGATTACTCAGTGCTTCCCTCACTTGGATAAGTTTGTGGAACACTTTGACTTTGGATATCTCTTACATTGTGATAGTGTAAAGGATTTTGTGGGCAAAACCCTAGTTTTTACGCATAAGCTAAAAACTTACGCATAGAATTTCTTTTGCCTAAGCATTTTCTTACGCATAAGCAAATCCTACGCATAAGGATTCTATGACTAAGCTTTTCATTTTACGCATAAACTAAGGTTTCTCAAGTCTACGTAAGCTAGTCTTCCCTCATATAAGCATCCCTCGCCTAAGCACCATCGCTCACTCAGTATCTCTTCCTGTCTCGCCTAAATTCTTCTCTTAAAAAAAAAAAATTTGAGTAAAATTTAAATTTTAGGGAGTCTAAACATTCAATTTTTACGAAATTCAAATTTTGGCATAACTTGGAAAATTTTGGACAAAAATTCAAATTTTGGACCCAAATTCAAATTTTTCGGTCAAATTTAGCGTCCAAATTGTCAAAACACAAAATTTTCAAACAACCTTAGATTTGATTTTTATAGTGAATTTCAAATTTTGGGAGACAAAAGTTTTACGCCTAAGAACCAAGTTCACGATGCGACTTTCACAGAAACTTCAAACGACCATAACGGATTAAACACAACTCCTTTATCGCTGAATCGATCCTACATCAACTTTATCATTACATACCTTCATCAATGGCGGCTCAACAAGACATTCATGCGAGCGGGCCGAAAACCGCCCTTCTATGCTTGAAAAGGTGGTTATCTTCAATGGACAAGTCATATGCTTCGTTACATCAAGACTAAACCTAATGGAAAACTCATGATTCAATCTATTACGAATGGACCCTTCAAGCCTCGACAAGTCCAACACCACAAACTCTGATGCAACACCTCCGTCCCACCATCTTTTCATATTCAAACCGAATCGTAATACATGAAGAGGATCGAAACAAGTCGATCTGCGTATGACATGGCAATTCATATTTTCAGCCCAGGTTTACCAAGAGACATCTTTACATCACATGAGCAGTTAATGAAAGCACTTTCGATATGTGGGAACGTGTTAGGCGGCTTTGTCATGGAACATAAATTGGTCAACAAGATACGGAGAACAAGTCGCTAGCCGAATAGGATAAGTTCGCATCCACTCTGTGAGAATCCATTGAATCATACTATGGAAGGTTTTGCACCCTGATGAATGAGCTTATCGAGAAACAAGTTGGCACCGGGACTATCGTGCAAAACATCAAATTCCTAAACAATCTTCCGGAAGAATGGGGACGATATGTCACTATTGTCAACCAAACAAAGGACTTACATCAGTGAACTTTGATCAACTAAATGATTTTCTAAAACAAAACCAAAATGAAGTGAATGAAGTCGGGAAAGAAAAGATTGGCAAAGAATCACGATCCATTGGAACTCATTGCAAAGACTCGACCTAAAGTGAATACACAACAACAAGCTTCATCATCTTCCACCACCAACAACTTGCAGAATACATCTCCACAACCACAAGTCGAGCTCAACAACAATTCTATCCACCGAACCACAAGTCATTCAACAACAACAAGATCCACAATACCGTGAACAAGGAATCACCGATCTTGAAACTTAACAAAGAAGTGGCTTTGTCACATGCTTTGGCATTCTTGGGTAAAGCATTTAGAAGTCGCATGGGTAATCAGCGGTTCCGTATCGGTAATCAGTTGGGTCGAATGTTGGAAATCGATGGGTCGAATGTTGGGAATAGAGCGAGAGGCAATCGAATGGGAATGTTGCGCCTCCGTCGTTGGGTATTATGGAAATATGAATCGTGGTAATCAAAGTTACGTGTTACAACTATCAAGGAGTGGGTCACATGGCAAGGAATTGTCCTACTGCCGAAAAAGAAGGATCTTGCGTATCTTCGTAAAGCTATCATGTTGGTACAAAAGGAAAACGCAGGACTTGATTGAGTGCCGAGGACATCAATGCAAACCGCATCCTCATGGCAAATCTTCGGAGACTAAGTACGACATCGACTCGACGCACCTCCCGCCTATGCCGCAAATGCGCGATCTAAGGTACCTATCATTGATCCACGCTATAACAATGTCATATGTGATGTGTTTACTCATGATGAACAAGTTCAGAACATCAAGACCTACTTATGATACATACATGGACAATCCAAGTTGTAGCAATACTAACTCGAAACTCCATATGTGGATCCTAGTGGGTGTGTGGCACAAAATATCGAGGACCGATGAGAAAACGCGTGCTTATTTTGAAACATTAATCAATAAGCGTGGCATTGAAATCGAGAAATTTAAAACGGTCAATCGCGAAGTTAAGGCCGCGAATAAAAAATTGACCGCTGAGCTTGAGAGTTACAAGGAGAATGCAAAAGCTTTTGAATTTCATACAAACAAAGTCTCAGAATTACAAATTGGTTATCGAAATTCTGTTTTAAGAGAAAAACAATTGCAAATCAAGTATGACACACTTGATGTGAATTTGAACTTGAAAATAAAATCTTTAAACAAGAAAATTTCTGATCTAAAAGACCAACTTTCTAAACAAAAAGCAACGATTCGATCTTGAAATAGAGAAGAAACATTGATTGTCGATTTTTCAAACGAGAAGATTCTCTTGATGAAATTCTTGATAAAAATGAAATAATCAAAAATTGGAAAATTTGCTTGTTACAACGGGTCATTCACCAAATCAACCAATATGTCGATTAATCAAACAAATCCATATTTTCATACAACACAAAAATGGCCCTTGGTAACAAACCTCCTTGTTTCCTCAAGAAAGCTCTCAGAAGAAAGAGAATGTTTTGAACAATGGAAAAGTGTGCATGAACCCATAATTGTTCATGATTCTCATGAAACGTTAGAACTATCTGATGAGAGTAGATCAAAAATGAAACAAAAGAATGCAGATCTAAAACCAATTGATTATTACAAATGGAACAAAATTAATGGAATTACTTTTGTTAATCAAAAAGAAAAATCAAAGTTTTCCATCACACCAAGTGTTTCAAACAAAGTGTCATCACCAGTTTCAAAACCAGTTTCCAACCCAGTTTCAACTCCTGCAGTTGTCTCAAAATCTCTTTCGAAAATCGAACAAATGTCTTCAAACAATCCTTTTAACACAAGTGATGCTAGAAGCATTTTAGATGATGTTAAAACTAGAATTGGGATACTTCAAGAGACAGTTAAAACTAAAACCAATATTACTACTAATATATGGTTTACTCGTCATGATGATGAAACT